>JAJQXH010000023.1:3885000-4612500 GCA_022343465.1 Oscheius sp. G VE-2021
CATTCGAAAGCCACAATGCTTTCTAAAGGAAGATTTGACCATCGGAATACGGGCGTACCTGTGGAACTTGAAAATGTGTGCCAAACAAACCACTTCAATGGTAAATATTTACTGAACAGAACGAATATTACAAGTAAACCCGTCGAAAGAAAGAAGTTCAAATAATAGGCCCCATGGGCAATAAAACCGTTTCAAGAGATATCATTGAGGCAGGTCGCAAGAGGCCACTGGCAGTCCGTAGCAGACGACCGCCGCCCCCGTGAGGTACGGTAGCTTCGCCTGTTCCCTGGCCTTCCGCATGGCGTCCATTATGTTCCTCAGCCGGGGAGCCCCGCCGTCCATCGTCGTGTTGGCGCCATCGGAGAAACAGGAGTTCATCTGATTAAGCGGAATTAGAAATAGAGCGGGGTTACTACCAGTTCCATGAAGTAGCGATCTATTTCTCCGTCCGTAACCATCCAGAGACAGCCAATGATCGCAGGACAGTGTGCGAGGGTGTAGTCGTATACGGTACATTTCCCGTCGAGAGCCCATCCGTCGTAGTCGAGATTCACACTTTAAATATCACTTTACTACGGGAAATCAGTGAACATCACTTACCTGCTGCACCCCATAAGCACCGAAACGGCGTTGCAGTTGCTGTCTTTGACGGTCTTCCTAGCCCAGTGCTTGGACCCGCTGCCGTGACCGAAGTAGCTGAAAGCGCCAATGTTTTAGTAACCCGGATGACCCACAAGAACATGTCCTTGTCCTCCAGGACGGACTGCAATTCGCTGGTCGATGGAGCCCCGCCCACCAGGCCATTGTTTAGTTGGAGCTGAAGAAACGGAGACTATGATAAGTGGGTGATCCTACCTTTTTGAGGAAATCAGTCATTCTCTTCTGTGTGTCCAGGAGACAGTTGTCTGGATCCAGAACGTAGTAGGAATTGGTCATGTCCACGCGGCGAGGCAGCTGACAGAAATTTCCATTTTAAGGACGAACAAAGACAACCAATAGTTAAAAGTAAAACATACCGAGGTGGCTTTCGTGAGTTGTTTGAGCAAGGCGTGGATGGAGATAATCCTGCCGACGTGCGGTCGTTTCTCAAAGATATCCATAGTCTCGAAAGGAATGAGTGACAGTATCTGCAACAGGAAATAACCTCTGAACTACAGTAACCCACCGGAGACAGTGCGAGGAGAGTGAACATAGTCGGGTGTTTGTTCACATAGCCAGGTGAGATGGCCTCCTTCCGAAGTCTAAATTCGCCTTCTGAGAGCGATGGGATAGAAACCTACTTGGCATACACAGTCTGGAGGTATTTGACCTTGTCGGCTGGCAATTTACAGTACTGCCCCACTGCTGCCACCACGTCATTCCAGACAGCTGGGTTCTCGATGTGGATGGCTATGGAGACGAGTTCTTCCGCCATCGCCTTGGGGAGGGAGGAGCATTTTATCAGGGAAGAGGCCAACTAAGAGAGGTTATAAGGGAAGTTTAAAGGACGAACCCTCTGTCCCCTGGCTGCCAGGGAGTGCGAAGGGAGGAGGAATGATGCCCATGCGTTGAAGAGAAAGATCTGCGCCGATTTCACCGCTTGCTAAAAATGTATCGTAATATTTGGAAAAATACAGTAACCCACTCCCAGCCGACTGTCGATATCCCTTCGATTATCCCAGAACTTCCTGGCCGTGATGCCTCCCTTGGTCGCACTCTCGCTGTCGTCGTTCTCCTTCATTAGGGCCTGGAACTTTCGCCTCACCCTCGTCACCTGGAAAGTCAAAAGTCAAAGAGGGAAACTATAACAAGCTTTTTGGTTAAGAACCAGACTGCAAAAGGCCAATAGTACCTTTGCTTGATCGCAGATGGGGATTATGATTGGATCCCTCTCCGAAAAGAGCTTCACAAGCCACACGGCCCCATTCTCATCCGTTGCCAATTGCACTACCGTAAAATCTAAAGAAACCCTTCATTTCCTTTGAAATCTCCAATGCAAACCTGCAGGGACGCGCCTCATAGCCGCCTGGAAGCTGCTCTTCCTCGAGAATCCCACCACATCCAGTTTCCCAGTCTTCAGACGGGCCTGTTGCCGTGTGGAGAGTACGGTGGACTCATTCCACATCATCGCAGACTGCCAAGGGTCGGTGGAATGTCGGGCGATGAAGGTGCAGATGGGGAAGCGCCAATCTCTGAAACATATCTAATAAAGAACAAGGGTTACGGTACCTGTAGAGCAAGTGGCTGAAGGAGTCAAAGTCCTTGATGGCTTCGCCCAATGCCTTCTCCGGATCTCCGAGGTTTTCTGAGGATAGGTTAGGCTGCTGAAAACAGAAAATAGGTTTGAATAGCGAAAGTTGTTACGGAGTGTCTGCTGATGGTGGATTCATTTCCACTCGTCGGGGGATGCATCCAGGAGAAGTCATCTAATTCTCTCTTTCCTCCGAGGGAGCCCTGGCGTTTGAATTGCCTGAGAGCAAGGAGATAGCAGATTAGACGTAGCCTCGAATACTCGGCAACCTAAACAAGCGTCTCTCTCTTTCTCTCTATCTCTGTACCTTAATTGCCCCCTCAAGCAGCGTATTTCGAGTGGCCGCCTTCTTCTCATCCGCCAGATAAAGTCTTCCATTCTGTTCGCAGTGCCTCAGCCACCGGACGGCGCTGGAGCAGAAGACCTCGCACATCCAAAGGGGAGGTCTCTGAAATAACAAATGAGTCCTCTCCTTTGATGGCTCACCGGTCGTTCTTCCTTCCCAAGCAGTTGCTGTTGCAGGGACATCACCCGCTTCCGTATCTGTGCAAACTCCGTGTGCATCTGGACAAAGGCCTGCTACAAAAATACAAAATTGATAGAAAGGCAATATTCGAACCTCATTGATGCCGTGGTAGAGGAATAACGCCCAGATATAATTGATAGCCGTATTGCAGTTTTTGAAGTAGAGAACACAGACGTCGCACCGGCATTTGTAGTCTACGTTGTGCATTCGCTTCGGACGAGTGTCCCTAAATTTACTTTTGTGTACAATTAACACATTGAATTCACTCCGAAATCTGGAGTTCCTCAAAACTTTCCAGCATCTTCTGCGCCGCCTTCGAAGTTGTCCGAGAGGGAGATTTTGGACGGGCAGGGGAGGCGGACGCCCGCACTTCTCCCTGAATACAGTAACCATTGTAGTACCCATCAATTCCACCAACCGGCATTAGAATCTGGAGTCTGGCCTTGACCACAGAAAGAGACAAAGTAGAGGACACTGAGGACACATCGAACATTATCAGACAGCTGAGGTTGGCGAATTCCAGCGCTCTTAACTTTAGATTAACGTCGAAGAAGAAGGCTACAGTACCTGGGGAAACAGCCTAGTTTATAGGCCAACTTCAGTCCATTCTCTGCCATGGCCAGACCCTCCCGGACAAGGCCCATATTGAAGTATTCCAGGGCGCAGTCCCTCACTCGGTCACAGTACTCCGCCACGTAGACAAGGGTCTCGACTGGAAAAATATTGATCGATTAGGTGGAAATGGAGGAAGTTATGGAAAGAAAGGTTTTCAACTAACGACAGGCGATGGGGTCTCTGAGGAGTTCGACCAGATTGAGACGTTTGTTCTCTTTGAAGACCCCGGCCAGTTTGTTTGAAATTAGAATGTTGCAATCCAAGTAACTCTTGAAAATGCAGTGAAGGGGGTCGAGGGTTGACTGAAATGTAGAATTGGACTAAAGAGAAAACACTTTGTAAACCTGAGCAGGATCCGGAATTTTGCCAAAATGGGAGCACATGAACCAGAGGAAGGAGGACATTTCCTTCGCCGGGTAGGAGTTTTCATTCTTCTGTTCAAGTCTCTTCAGCTCCTCCGAAATCACCTCCATCGACGTTTCCTAAACAACCGTGCTTATGGATCACTTAGAGTAAACCTTGTCCTCCTTTCGACAGAACTTCACATAGGCCGTGGATACCCGATGCAACGTCTTCAGAAGCGCCTGTTGTGACGGTATCATTTTGGATCTCCGAAGATCTTTTTCCTCTTTCGCCAGCAAACCCTCAGCAATCTCCAATTCCCCTGAAAACAACCATAAAATGTCGTTTTAGAGTAATAAATTATAAAATTCAGTAAAACGGTACCTAGATAAACGGTCCACTTGATCATGATGGTCCGTGCTTCCATATTAAAGGGCTGTAGAGAAAGGACGGTTTTCAGAGAATTCAGGGCTCGGTAGTACTGAAAAAAAAGATGTGTTCAATGAGACAAATTGGTGACACCTGGTTGTGACTCAATCAGTTTACGAAAAACTCACATCTCCGTAAAAATAATACAGTCCGGCCATTTTGAGAGGAATCCCAACAAACTCCTCCACCCGTTCCGGTTTTTTCTTCAACTCCGGCAGGACTTGCATATTCCACCGATCGAAACAGCCCTGGGAAACCGTATACGCCAAGATTCAAAACACACACCTGGAGCATCCTAATTTCGTCAGCCTGCTTTGTCACCTGAAGGACTGATTTGAACTTTTTGACGAATTCTGTGGCTCGAGTATCCTCCTTCTCACGCATTTTAGCCTGAATGTGACATACGAAGAGCGGAAGAAATTCACTATACCCTGTCATGCATATTTCCCCTTTTATTGTTGGCGTCGTATTCCTCCATAAAATCCGCCATCTGAAATTATTTGTGACTGTGTTTTAAAGTAAAAACCGACCTCTTGATGGATACACGAGAGGGAAAGAACCACATCGTCCAGCTCTTTTTCCATTTTAAGCCTCTCTTGTTCGAGGACGCTCTTGTGAGAAGCAGGGGGCATAACTGAAAGGAACTGGCATGAAAGGTTCAAAACAAAATTAAAAAAAACCCCTAAAAGAATGGATTTGAAAATGATCCAAAACAAGAAAAATAAAAGTTTTTGAAAAACTAAAAGCCCCGCGGGTTGACTGGAGCACGATTACGAGCGACAGACCACGCCTCCTCTTTTGGGAAGTCTTTTTCACACAATCCCCTGGTCTGAGACAAAATTCCCCTGCTGTACTGTAGGGGGATTCTGTCGCACCAATCACCCCGAGACAGAATCCCCCGGCACCCTTAACATCCAAAAGTACCTCTGCCATTTTAAGGCTAAGCCCCCTAATTATTGCGGGACCAATAATTAGGTGTTTTCAAATTTTAAAAAAATGAAAAAAAAAGCACAGGGTGATTTCGCAGCCCAAAGGGGGATGTTGTCAGACAACCCGCCATAGAGTAACAATCTATCCACCCCCGAGATTTGCGCAACCCCCCGCTACAGTAACCCCCATTAGAGGTTTTTTAAAAGAATACAGTCCATACCTCTCGGTAAGCTAGAAAACATTATATTCTAGCCTTCGACCAAGTTTCATAGCGATATTCAAAGTTTGGGGGGGGGGGGGTGCTAACGCATTTTCCGGTAGGCTTACTCTATGGTTGTCGCTCCCTTTGTAGGAATTAGCATAGCCTGCGCCTCTCATTTCCCCCTATCTCTCGCCCGTCTCTCGCCATCTCTCGATGGTTGTCTTGAAATTAGCCTATTTTTGTGGCCGGCCATTTCCTCGCGGTTGGTGGGCAAACGCGGCTGGCGGTGCCGCAGGCACCGTTTCGCGGCCGAAGGCCGCCTGTTTGAAATTATAGTTTCCAGCAAGTTTACTATCAAACAGAAGCTACTGATGTGCTGATTCCACACACGCCAGGAGTGTAGGACCGCCGAAGGCCGGCCGTAACTCCTGGTCCTTATACAGTGCGTTGCATAAGTATACGGCCACCCAAAAAAGTCCGAATTTGGAACTTCCTGAAGGTTTTAGTAAAATGGAGCTAAACTTAGGGAAATTGGTTGTCCTTCAAACCTTAAACCACCAACTGACACTTGGCCCCCATACCGACAGACGTCGAATTGCTAATTTTTCAATAATCAGGCGTTGCAAAAGTATACGGCCACCCCCGAAAACGTTCGTTTTTTCGTCCAGTGAGGAACATTTTATGATCAGCCAGGAACAGACACCTGCCACAGACTCTTTTACAGAGTTTCCTTTAATTTTAAAGGCTGATCATCTCCTGAAACCGCCTGATGGTCAATTTCACGTTTACGTTTAAAAATGGACCAAATCCAAACAGATTTCGCTTTCAAGCCAGGAAAGGTGACCAGGGTGATATACAATTAACTCAGAAACTTGCTTTCCAACACATCCTTTTAATTTCATGCCTTTTCTTCACTTTTTAGCGAATTTTTTCGGCACTCACGTTTTTTACACTGAAGTTATGGGTGTCTGTAGCCCCAAAAACTGATAATTTCCAGCAAAAATTGTATTTAGAGACAAGCTGAAAACATCTGCAATTTGTGTTGTTGGTTGAAAATGATTCTGTTATTCCACTTGAATCAAACTGTTCACAGTTTTACAAATGCACACAAAACGGCCTTTTTTCAATTGAAATAAAGCCTGAATGTCGTCGGTCGAAGTTATCCGGAAAAATTAAATTATCTTGCACAACTGGTCCACATCATGGTTTTGGAAATGTTTTAACCCGCTTCAGCAAAATAAGCCTGCTTTGAAAATTATCATTTTTGGAGCCACAGACACCCAAAACTTCAGTGTAAAAAATGTGAGTGCCGAAAAAATTCGCTAAAAAGTGAAGAAAAGGCATGAAATTAAAAGGATCTGTTGGAAAGCAAGTTTCTGAGTTAATTGTATATCACCCTGGTCACCTTTCCTGGCTTGAAAGCGAAATCTGTTTGGATTTGGTCCATTTTTGAACGTAAACGTGAAATTGACCATCAGTCGGTTCAAGGAGATGATTAGCCTTTAACATTAAGAGAAATTCTGTAAAAGAGTCTGTGGCAGGTGTCTGTTCCTGGCTGATCATAAAATGTTCCTCACTGGGCGAAAAAACGAACATTTTCGGGGATGGCCGTATACTTTTGCAACGCCTGATTATTGAAAAATTAGCAATTCGACGTCTGTCGGTATGGGGGCCAAGTGTCAGTTGGTGGTTTAAGGTTTGAAGGACAACCAATTTCCCTAAGTTTAGCTCCATTTTACTAAAACCTTCAGGAAGTTCCAAATTCGGACTTTTTGGGGTGGCCGTATACTTATGCAACGCACTGTATACATTTGAAGGTTTTCTCTCTCTTGGTTAGCAGCGCAACGTGAAATTTCTATGAATAGGCCTTCTCATTTTTAGAGGGTAGAAATGGGTGCGCGGTGATTAAGCGAGGGGAGGGTACCAAAGTGCGGGCGCCATCCGTGGAGGCGCGAAGCGCCGGAGCGGCCGCACTTTGGTACCCGACCCGAGCGCTCACCCGCTAACGTTATTGTCCGTTGGGTCGCTCAGCGGCCCCGAGGCGGCCGAAGGCCGCCGAAACCAGAAGGAAAAGACCAGAATGAAAGAGAAATGAGAGCCTTTGCCACATCTGATGGCGTTTCCTAGCCTGCCATCCGTTGAAGTAACTTGAAGAAGAAAAAAAGATTTCCCACTTTCATTTGTACGAACAAACTTTGTAATACTGCGATGAAAGAATAGTTCAAACACGAACATGGGTCATGGAGGGAAGAATCGAGGGCTAAAACATAGACCAACATAGGATAAAACTCCAACTCTGTACAAGAATAAACTGAATGATGAATGAGGTCGCAGACTACAGACTGATAACCGGGATATATAGGATACCGTATCCGGGGGAACAAACGTCCCACCACGAACACGGGGATGATAGAGAAATTGCACAAACTGAATAGATCTAATGGGTCTTACTCTTCGTCGCTGAAGTGAGTGCGTCCAGAAGCAAGTGACGCCGCGTTGGAGGCACGGAGTGAAAGATGGGGGAGGCGGCAGACGCGGGGACTACCTGGGGCACATATTTACATGCGATGGGGTGGTCCAACGGGTGGCACTTGGGTACCGGGCGATTCAATACAGATCAACATAGGGTGAGGGGACACGGGCAAGGCGGGGGTTAGTCGCAAAGAAGAGCAAAACGTGTCGGTCGGGGCTGAAAATAGACATTATGGAATGTTTACGTTGTGTCATTTTGGACAGAATTGTCCCTAAAAAATGCTCGATATGACATCTTTTCCACGTAGACTGACTCACTCCCGGCTGTTTTCGTCCCGTTGCGTTCATTACGCCCAACCATCTCAAATTGCACTTGATATCAGGGACCACCCATTGCCTCCTTCAAAACCCACAATAATCGATCAGTCGAAGCTCTTGGCCGAATGGGCGCTGCTCTGAGGAGAGGCTGAGCAGCTCGTGGGAGGCGGCGTTAGGAGGCCTGAGGTTGCGGCGGCCTCGACAGCGCACGAGGGAGAACGCGGAGGGAGCATTGAGTTGTAAGTCTGAAATTATCTAATTTGGAAAACACGGAAAGAAATAAACGAAGTAAAAAGAGAAATAGAGAAAAACAAGACTAACCCCCGATCCGGAACTGGAGATGCCGAGGTGTCTCTCAAAGTCCGTCAGCTGTCCCATAAAGTGGAAGTTGGGGGCTATGGCCGCATTGCGCCGCAGCACAAGGTCGTAAGCGTCTTCCAGGCTGCACCTGAATGGTCCATCCGTTAGAAGAGAAGGGGAAGGAGACTCACTTCCTGGTGGACATCAGATACGCCAGACACACCGTGACGCTGCGGGAGATACCGGCCAGACAGTGCACCAGACAGGCGTCGCCCTTCACTTCCGCTTCGTCTATGAAGTTAATCGCGTCTGTAAATTTACAGCTTTAAGGGAACTTTTGCCCCTTTTAGAGAAATTCATGTACAGTAATTCGAAACATGTGTCATTCGTATACGTTACCATGTGCGTAAGGTTCAAAGTAAGTCAGTTATTGACATCTGACTGGCAATAATAAACGTCGAAATATGACGATCTGAGAAAGATTTAGATGATCCGATCAGTGAAAAAGGCAGGATTCCAAATCGGTGGCAGAGCCCTACCCTTTTTAATGAATGTTGTGCACGAACCTGGGAAGAACTGAATGAGGTTGTGGGAGCTGTTGTCGTCGACGGAAATCCGGAGATAAGAAAAGCGGGCATCGGCCTCTAAGGCGTTGGGCAGATTCGAGGTCACGTTGATTATGTGGTGTATTCCCATGCTGAGATATAAATAACAAGGCTTTCGCCTGCGGACTCACCCCTCCAGCAATTCCACATTCTTCGCAGTTTCGGCGTTTCCCAGGTAGAGGTGAGGGAGGATTTGGACGGGGAAGATCTGCCGTTTATCCGCCCTCGGCTCCTGCTCCAGGCGAAGCGAACTGAAGAAAAATAATAGAAAACAAGAAGAAAGAAATGTTCTGTAATGCTTCACATAGGAAAGTTGGTGTCATCCGACTGACATTTACATAATGAAAAAGAGCAGAACAGGTTGGCTGTCACGAGCGCGATAAAGAAAACAAAACTAATTATATAAACTCACGTTAAATTGAGGCAGCCGACATCACTGGCGAAAGTCCCATTGCCGTCATCAGAGAAAAGGAAGGGAGCAATTCTCACAAGATCATCCACATTTTCTAAAATATAATTTAAATTCAATAAAATAAAATAGACATACCTTCCAATATGGCAAAATGGAAGCCTTCCTTACGCAGCGCCTTGGCCAAAGCGGTCGAGGTGGCGGCGTCATTACCGGCAAGGCCTAAAATCACAAAGATTTCAGTTGTAATTTGTAAAATTCGAAGAAAGAGAGAAGGACAAACCTGGTATGAGAACGACGTTGACTGCATTGTTGGCAAGACGGGCAGAGACGTTGGAGAGCGAGAGGGAGCCCTGTTGGAGACGCCGGAACAACACATTCGGCAGACGCACTCTGAAACAAAAGAACTAATAGTTGAACTAAAGACTTCGTTAATAAAAAACAGCTGGTTGGATCAAAGCACAACCATTTCAACCATACTTTGTTCTGAATAACCTAACAATTGGTCAGCTTTCATTGAATGTGCCACAAATCAACTTAATCTTTAAAAAAATTAAAACTAACCTCTGAGCCAACTTGACGGCGGGTCCTTCGGACCGGCAGTCGAGTATATAGACGGACTGAGGGTCGTTCTTCAGTATGTGGACGAGCTGCTCTCCGCCGACGCGCTCGTCGTGTAATGAGGTTGACGCACAGGGAGTTGGATTGGAGACCATCACCTGAAAGACGGGAAATAAGGAAATCAACTAGGAACGATATGAATAAAAGTACCAGTTTGTACAAAGAGAAGAAAAAGTACGGAGGGGAATCTATGACTAAAGCAAATAATCGATAACCGGCTGTCATCTGGCTCTAACCACAATGGAACATGGATAAATGAAAGATGTTGTTCACCACAAGTAAAACAGTGAAATTCCCCCTTCCGGAAGTAAGCTGTGTTCTATAGAAAACATTAATTTGGAAAACATTAGACATTTTCTTAAAGTCCATTTGAGGCCAAAATGGGTTTTAACTGGAATAGCGATCGATTACTTAAAATACAGAAGGCAAATAATTTTAAAAGTGGCGGGAAACCGGAAACCGGAAACAAAAACCCGCGAATTTGGTAAAATGCCGTGCGAGTGAAAATGGGAATACGTGAGTATGTCTACCGAAAGTGAAAATAAGATACTTTTAAAAGGATTATTTATGTTACATTCAATTCATAATTGAATAAATAGAGTAGACTGGGTGGTTTCCGAACCTCGTGCTGTTGCCGGCGGTCCGGCCCGCTTTCCGGCACTGATAGCGAAAGTGATAAAGACACGCTAGTATTCAGTCGGCGCAAATCCGATTTTGCGACGACGACAAGTGCAAACAAAGCGTTTCTTTGTACGGTGGGAGAAAACAGCCGCGATAACTGTCGCTGGGAAACGGGTTTCCGGCCAGAACCTGAATTTTTGGACACCCAATGCGTGAAAATTAGGACCTACGGGCTTCTTTCCCAGATAATCTGGAAACGGCCATGAATGCTACCTCGATTTCCTTGCCATGATCTGTTTTGCAATAATCTTTGTTTACCCTCTGCGCGGGTTGCTGCAGCTAAAAACAGCACTTTGGGTATTTTCTCGCCGGCCGTTGTCCCGCGGGGGTCCTCGAATCATCCGCGCATATTCCCCGGCAGCGTGGGCGGCCTGATTTACTGCTTGGACGGTGCCGCGGGGAAAAGTCTTGTTTGTTCTCTTCTGACGCAGAACGGCACGTAGCGACGGAATAATTCATTGTGTCCCTAGTTTCGCACATAATGAGGAGGCCAGCGGGGGTGAGGGAGGGGGAGGAGGAGGAAGAGGCGGACTCTTCTCCTCCTTCCTCATCACAGAGGAGATGGATGGGAGAGGCAGAGGGGAAGAAATAGTGAGAAATACATGGGAGGGTGGGTCAGAGAGGCTGTTTGAGAGATTGATAAGCCAGAAAACTAGCTGATACTGTGGCGACGATACGCATTTGTTGGTGCATATGTGACGAGAGAGAGAGAGAGAGAGAGAGAGAGAGAGAGAGTAATGCTCTATTTTCAGCTACTCTACCGAATTATTCACGTGGTCTTGGTTGACACAGTGCGTGTTTTGAATTCTCAAGTAGTTTCTAATTTCCCGAACATCAAACACCGTCTTATTCACTGCAGATGTTTCCGCAAGGGTAATTGTGAAAAGAAGACATCCAATCTCTCGAGATAAGTGTTCATCCAAACGTTTTCCTACTCAAAGTTCAAAACAAAATCCAGTAAATCCGGAATCCTGGGAGTTAATTGAGAAAATGGGTGCGTCGCGCGTCGGCCCGTCCGTCGTAAAGTCCAGTGGGCGGGAAAATTGCGCCCGTTTCCGGCGCTTTGGCTCTCGGCTGCAGTGAACTGAGAGGGGCCCTTGGGACTCTTTGTGGTCCAGGGAAGGAGAGACGGTGGGAGATAGAAACAACAAGAGACCCTGGGATGCAGTTTTGTCTGTTTTATGGGTTGTTGAAACAAAGCGAACAACACGGAACAAAAGCCGACGACGACTTATCTTTCGGAAACGGAAGCAAAAAGGCGGAGGAAAACAAAGAGAGGAAGAGACAAAACACTTTATGTGCTGGAAATTCGGGTGGAAAATGAGGTGTGACGAAAACAACAAATTACTACTGTAGTCACTTTGTTGTCTCTCACCGGAAAGGCTTACAGTACTCGTGGAGGCTACCATGTCCAAAATAAAAATTAAATGAAACTGAGAACTGATTTGGAAAAGTATTAGTTGAAGAATCTTTTACTTTCGGTATCTCGAGGGTAGAAATCGCCTGAGCCCCTCCTGTGCTTCCTATCACCCAAACCTTCTTCCCTCCGTCAGACGCCCGAGGCGCCGAGTTCAAAAACTGAAGCGTAGGTGTTGCCGGCCGCCCGAAATTGTTAACAAATGGGATTCGGGGGCGGGCGCACGTCGATCAAACGACGGAATGCGCGGCGGAAATTTGGCGGAAAGGACAGCGCCGGAGGGGAAAACACAGACAGGTGGAACTGGTATTTTCTCGCGAGAGCACTTCCGGAAGACACGACCTTGGAGGGAAATGGGATTTTTTGAATCAGATGGAGAAAAGGAGAACGGCAGGATTATGGGGCGGAGATTACTGTCTGCACAGAAATAGACGGACAGGTTCTGCGAGAAATAAAGGAGAGATACGGGAAAAGTGAGGTCATCTTTTACAATGACCATGTCTCGTATGGAATACTACAAACACCAATTCCACTATCCTTTTTTTTAACGAAACATTGCAGCTTTCTTTTTTTCAAAGCCAGCTTCAGCAGAAACCACTTTCAATAGATGTGCCTAAGGTATAGCATTTACAACTTAACCTTTTGAAGCGTTCCTTCAATTTTCTCATTTACAAATTCCCTATCTTTGTCAAATTTCGACCTTTAGAAGGGCGTGTTTAGAAAATATTGCTAAGGCTATTTTATTAAACTGGGTTGTTAAATTCGGAAAAAGGGTTGTTTAAACAATTCAACTACACTTTACGATCAATTGAAACCGTGATATGAATAAGCCACTACATTTTGTCTGAAGAAAGTTTTAAAAGAAAATAGATCAATGATGGATTGAAAAATGGTAATCTGACGAAACATTTACATGACGCAATAATCTATTTGGCGTTTGGTTGTAAACGCAGCTTTCGGCTTCTGAGAACGAGTTTTCTGTGGAATGAGTCAGAAGCCTCGTCAGCCACTATTCGTGACAAAACCATTGCGACAGGCCAGTTGTGGCGGCGAAGGAAAAGGATTGTATCCGAGGCTGTTTTTGTTTTCAATGAGGTGTTGGAGCTCTTTCGAAACGAAGCTTAGTTTGTAGTCAAAGACGACAACATCACGCGAAACGACGCTTACTTGTTATGAAAAAGGCTCCCGTTGGACTTTAGAGTCAATTAGGCAAAGCACCTGACGCCGATTGACGACGCGGCTGGTGCAAAGGTAGGTTCCCCGGGGATTCGATGGAACAGGGATGGGGTTTGTGACGAGGGAAGGAGGAAAGTCACAGAAGAAGTGGAAAAGTTACAAAGAAGGGAAGGGCGTGGAGGAGACGACGAATGAAGGGAGACCGGCCGAAGCCATAAAAGCGCGCGGCCCATCGCCACACACAAATCATGGCGGCCGGAAACGATTGGATGCGAAGTGGTCTTCTACAACCGATCCACTTTCAGAGAAATGGATAGCAGTGGAGGCAGGGAGACGGGAAGAGGGCCTCACGCTACTTTCAAACTGATGGATGTAGGTTTCACGACTGAATTGAAGAAAATCAGAAACGCTTCTCCAGAATCACCTTGTTTTGCCAAAACCTGCCCTGTGGAGGAAGTTCGAAAGCCACCGTGACAAATACACCAGAATAGCTGTTTTCAGAAATGGGCGTCAGACTCGTGTAATTGTGAACTCGCGGAGTCAAGAAACCAAACAGCGACCTACAGCTGTAAATGTAATCTCTGCTTCACGGAAAATGCGAAAGGACTCTTCGAGGCTGTAAACAGGAGACATACGATTGCGTTATATTAAACTCTTTCCCTGGGTGCTTTAAATCACAACGAGGGCTAATCATAGTCATTGAAGTGCCAAGTTCAGAAAATTATTGACCATTTATATTGCACTTGTGGGTCATCCAGTTCAAGAGCTGTTTAACCTTTGGAAAAAATCAGTGGCTAACAAAGGGTTTTTAATGATCGTAAATTTCATATACATTGGTTCTGAATATGGAGCACAGTCGTTTATGGACTTTGCAAGCTCAAGAGGAATTTTCTGCAAGGAGGAAAAGTGTCAGTTAAAGCCAACGTGTATTTGACACACGGAACAAATTGCTGTCCATTCCTGTTGAACATTGGCGTCTAAATGGATTCTAAGCTCAATAAACGAATCGGTTAGTCGGCTGATTACCTGCAAAACCATTGCGGAACAGATGGAGGTAGAAGTATTTCTTTCTTATAAAAACAAGGGTTGTTTTTTGCTCTTGTTTCTTATTTTGCGATAGCTTTGTTGATATAAAGTAGTATTTAACTGACAAACAGTAAGTATGCGTACAATCGAAGTGGTTGGTGAATGGGAACGACAACTACTCTCATGGAGAGAAAGGATTCATCCGGGGAGAATGAAAGGAGTGACAATTGGACACTGCAATAAATCTCAATTATGTCTAGACGAACGCCAATTAGAAGAGAGACATCGGAGATCAACCACAGAAGCGAGAGAGAGAGACAGAGAGAGCGATAGAGAGAGAGACAGAGAGAGAGAGAGAGCGATAGAGAGAGAGGAGAGAGAGAGTGAGAAGAGAAGAGAGAGATAGAGGGACAGTGAGGAGAGAACCCGGGTTTAGCCGTTGGCAAACGCAATCCAGTCAATTTATAGTGCATTGCAACACCTCATTTGCTCCAACGAGATTTGATTGCTCCATTCAAATGTCGAAGGGGATGATGGGAACAATTAGCCATGATTTCAGGTTGACGAAAGCTATGTGAAGCAAGATGAGATGTGCACTAACAGGGAGAGGGAGAAGAGGGGGGTGAGCATAAGAAAGAGAAGGTGAGTCTTGTAGGACAAACAGTTGAGCTGAAGAAACAAAAAGACGGCTGGTCCAGACAGAGACCAATGTGTTGTCTGGGAGGGCGGATCAGGGGACATAGACACCCAGAGATCAGTTGGTTCAAACACAACAACAATTGGGCAAACATCACAGACACGAGAACTTTGGATTACGGGAATTTGCAAAACATATTGCATTCTTTATGTGGTTAGCCTTTCTCCATCGACCGTTTCACGAAACAATATAGAAAGATAACTTGTGTTTAACGTATTTAAACGTTTCCTATATTTCTTATTGTTGGCAGAAACCTTCGTCTGAGAACGAATTAAACAAAAAAGTTGCTTTCCTAGAAGATGGCGTCTTCTGAGAATCTCAGTTTCCTCTACCCATAATTCCTCCTTCTGAAGAAGGCAGTCGTCATTTCGTTCTGCGATGAACACGGACGAATGGATAATTATCTGACGCAAACACATATCACCGGGAGCAGCCGCAGGTCTCAATTATCTCCAGTTGGCTGCTATAGTCAAATGCATAGAGAGATAGTGAGAGAGATAGAGATAAGAAAAGAGAAAATATGAATTTAAAACCTGTATGTGAAATATAAGGTGAAGAAGGGAATAGATAAAATCACCATTGAAGGGATGGGAAAGCAGAATGTGCTCCTTGATGAAGGAAAGGCGCGAAAATGTGACCTTGGAGTGAGGCGTCATTTTGTGGTCGAAACGTCATTTACAAGCGGAGGTCGGCCGATCGGAAAAGTACGTCATTTGCGGTTCGGACTATTTGTATTCTAGGCTGAGTCATGGACTCGGGAGGGCAACGGGCGGCTGGGATCAAAGAGACAGAGTTCTGGAACAGGTGTGTTTGAAAAAAGCGGGGAATCCATAAAACGCAAATGTGGGACGCAACTGTTGGTACCTGAACGTTTTGGAGATATTTTTTTAAATGTAAATCATTTTAATAGTGCAATAAAATCCAAAGTGAACATTGGAAGAATCTAGTGCAAGCGGTCATTAAGGAGGCAATCATTCTACCTATTCCTCTAATGTAATAGCTCAATTGTTCCCTAGGGATTAATCCCCTCATAAATCAGAAAGAGATCAATTTCAGAGAATGGCCACTAGAGTTTCTCAGAAAGTACGAGCGACGCAAGTGCAGAATGGCAGTCGACTTTTCTTTTCCCTCAGAATAGCTATCGTTAGGAGATTTCAAAGAACCTCCATGAAGTGTCATCAGGTGAAAGGGAGGACTACCGTAACCCGCACTTCCTCGTCCTCTCATTCGATTTCTTCGCACGTCGAGGTCAAGAGGAACCCCTGATTGCGGGGGAGAAACAAGGGAAATTGGGAGGATATTCCGAAAAGTTCCTTCCGGAATCAATTGGAATATGGAGAGGATGGTCTGAAACGGGTGGTTTAAGCTAACTTTCCAAAGCCGCTATTGTCAGTTGAATTCATTTTCAGGCGAATGACACACGTTGTGACTTAAGTCATTGTGAATCTCGCGAAAGAGCGCGTCCTCTTCCCCAAGTGTTTATATAGAGGGACGGAAGACCTTCGATACTTTGGTTCTTACTATGCCCAAGCGTTTGCCCTAGAATTCCAATTTATAACATGGGTCTTCTGGCAAATTTTTCTTTGTACCTTACAAAGAAACCTTTTATTGGCCACTTTAATGTATTTCGCGTAAACGGCCACTTTAATGTATTTCGCGAGTTCACAGTGGCCGTTGTAAGGAGACGGCTGGTCCGTTCCCAGGGTCAGGTGAGCCCAAAGTGCGACAGCCGGCTGTCTGCTACCCGCCTTCGCGACAGCCGCCTTCCCCCGCCGACCGGAAGCTGCACGCGGTCTGCAAAAAGAAGGGAACAGCACTTTTTCATTCGAAAATAGAGGGAATTCACTGGGTGAATCTGTCAACTTTAATTGACGTCCCATGTACCAAATTACTGATGCACTTGATTCTGCTACTGTTTCCAGATGAAGCAAAACTAACTGAAAAGAACTTGTCTTTGGTCATCTAATCTGTTTCATTCTGGTGCTGTTCCTTTATTTTCCAGTGGAGGGGAATCGGGGGAGGAAGAGCATAATATAAGAGTTCTCGAGGAGGCGTGTAGGCGGAAAGAGGCCGCGAGAGAGCGCCTAATCCGCGAAACACTTGAGCTTCGGCTGCTTGGATTTGGGAAAATGGAAAACAAAGGAGGGACGGAGGATTGTTGGATAAAAGAAAGGAAAAAAGTGGAAGTAACCACAGTTGGCTACTTATGCATACGACGTACGTATGGCTTCCGTTTTATGTCGTTTTAGGAGGAACCAAGAAGTTTACAGGAGAAAAAGTAAAACAAAGCTAAACAAAGCTGTGGTACAAGAAATGGTCAGTGTGGAAAAATCTTCGACTTTATAAGCTACAATAAAATCAGTTTTCGGCTATGATTGCAGCGCAGAATCATCGACAAAACAATCGAATCATTCAGAAGCCAGACATACACAAAAGTACACCGAAATAGAAACACCGCAGAAGGAACTAATGGGAAACGACAGGCTTCTTTTAATTCCAAGTGTTATCGTTATTTTTCGCTAACTTTCAATAAAAGCTTAGCATCTTCCGTTTTCCGGAGGGATCTCCGAAAGAAAAGAGGCCGGGAATCAGTGGTGCGGGGGATTGTGACGGATCAGCACACGCCGGACGGAAAACAAGCTGGGTAAACAGGGAAACTGTCGCTACGTCACAACGAAAAGGTGGATGAACCACCAAAGAAGAGTTTCTCAGAAACTTTTATGAGCAAAGTCTCTCAATTCCGTAGTGGAACTTGCACAGGTAGGAGAGGAAAAAGAGGAAGAGGGAAAGAGAGGAAGAGGGAAAGAAATGGAAGGCGAGGATCCAGCTACTTGCAGGTCTTCTCTGTGTCCGCGATTCGACCCTTTTTTCATCAGTGATCGACCGAACGCAGGAAGAAAGGAGACTGGGACTCAGCTGGCCCTTACCCTCTGCTGTCGTTTAAAGTGGCTGTTAAGTGAAGAGTGATTTGTGATAGAACAAACATTCACGTAGACCACAGACGTGGCAGTTCGGAAATCGGAGAGCGGAAAGGGATGACAAACAGGATGAGATAAGGCTCACAATCTACTGATTTCAATGTTTTCCCCTCTAATGGGCTAGAATTATTTCATTTCTGAATCCTCTGATTTGCGAGAAAAAGACGGCATTTGTTCCGGGTTTCCATGTCTACGGTATATGAAATATATGTGCTACCATGACAAAATAAAGAATAAAAGTTGATTAAGCAAACTTGTCGATTCATTCGAATGTTGCAGTACTCACTGTCTCGTCTCATATAAAAAAGAATGAAGGTTGTGAAATTTATACTTGACTAACAACCAAGAACGTGAGAATAAATGCCATTGGAGAGATTATACATGAAGAAATTGGGAACATTGGTTATGCATTGTGCGTCAACAGAATTCTCAATGAGCCTATAAACGTAGAAAATGCTAAAAATAACGACTTGACCTTTCGAGGACATCTATTTTGGTGATTGTTTCCGAAAATAACCAAAACGAGGCAGGACCTTTGAACCCCATTCCTTCTCTGTTGTGCTCGATTGGTGTTCGGTTCGCGCAGTCGTTGTCCGCCATCGACTCCCCGTCGGTGGCTCTATTTCTGGCTGTTTGGCCGATTTCGGCAGTCGCCGGATCTAGTGGAAAAGCAACTACAAGGAAAGACAGGCGATGTAAAGTATGGTTGCACGCTGTTTACGAGCGGAATCTGAAACATCGAAGAACTAAAGGGTCCTGTTTCACGGTTGACGGCCAGAAATCATGTTTTGTGGAAACCAATCAACTAACAAAGTTATTCCCGAAGATAATATACACTACTGATTTTATAGCTTGGAGGACGGTGAGCAGATAACTAGCCTCCACTATTTTAAACCCTTTCTAAGACTGACAACTGTGACAGATAAGAGTCCGTAGAGAACTTGGATCGGCTTTGCGGACCCCTTTGTAACAGACAATCAGAGGTTGTGGTTGTTTTCTAGGAATCGTCGACAATATCCGCCGGGGATTGTTTATGTTATGTTGGGGAAGCAAGAAAACAAAACATGGCTCCTGGGTTCTAATTAAAGTATTTTGGAGGCATAAACCGTGCCCATGAAAGACACTGAAGAAGGGAATAAAGAGGGAGGGGACAGGAAAGGGACCGAGAGGGAGGCCGTAATTCGATCGTCCCGCCACGGGATCGACCACTATAGTCGGCACAAGGACAACAACGGATGTGGGCAGGCAGCCAGGAAATGGCTGGCTAGGACGATTCAAACGAAGAAGACACGAAGAGGGGAGAAAGCCTTCGAAGGAGATTTATGATACCCACTAACGATAAGATGCCCTTTGACGCAGGGTTAGTGAACAGAATTGTACTAAACGATGATTGTGAGCCTGAAGCAGGAAGCAATTGAAGGCTTTCAAAGACATTTTCTCAAACAAGTTGTCTTCGAAACGGTTATTTTCCGTAGATTTCCGTACATGGTGCCATTTCAGGGGAGATCCGTAGGGGCTGGATTTATTCCTGTCCGACAAATATTTTTCTCCCAAAATAAAGAGTGAGTAGGTGGAAAGAAACGACACTTCCGGTGTTTGTTTTCGAGAATCGGCGATTGTCGGCTGAGATAAGGCTCTCGTTCATCTGAACACGTGGTCTCGAAGGGAAGGCGAGGAGCGACCGACGAGACGAGCCTTCTTCGGGCGGACGGGCTGTCGCCGACGATTTGTCAGCGGTGACGGATCACACAGGTGGCCGACCACGCAAAACACACTAGAATCTGACGACGGAAATAGAACACACGCACTGACGGTCTTTGCTCTTCAGAAGACGACAATGAGCAAAAAAGGAGACATGAACACAGAAGCAGCCGCACCAACATTAACTCATTCCAAAGCAATCATGTCAGTTGCAAATGTTATAAAAACTTTTACATAAAGGCATATAGAGCAGATTAGCAAGAAAACAGATTTATGGAATCTACTTGAGAGCGGGGAGAACGAGGGCGAAGGTGATGAGACCACTGGAGATGCTCATCCCGGCAGAGAAGATGGCGAGGAGTCCCGCCTGCAGAGCCTTCTTCTCCTTGTTCTCCCTCTCCACACGCTTCTTCTTATGCGCCGGGGTCTCATCATCCGTGGAGCTCTTGTCCTCCCTCTTTGCCCTCTTCTCAAAGATACACTTGTGTCCATCGGGCACCGAAGCAATAATTTCCTAAGAAGAAAGTCCGTTTTCAAAGTGAGATCTGTCACCTCGAGGTTGTGGGTGTTGCAAAAGTCATAGTTGGTGCAGGAGAAGGTGGTGGCTTCAGAAGAGCGCTGCACACTGAACAACCTGTCGCAGGGCATAGCCTTGCCAGCGCCCTGTTCGATCGCTCCGTTGCTGAATTTCCTGACGTAGCAGCGATCGCCCTCCTCCTCGGTGCCCAAGCCAGTGTGACACTTCCTTGCCCACAGAGGGACTGCACACAGCAGAAGCAAAGAGATTTGTGCAATTCCTGAAACAGAGGAGAGGGTGGGAAGAGGAGGGAGGACCCACTCATCATTTTAGAAAAGAGTGAACCGTCCGGGAGATAGGAGAAACGGGGAATGAGGGAGGGAGGGAGGGGGGAGAGGAAGGCCATTGGAATTGGAACGTAGGCAAATGAATCACTCCACGGATTATTCAAATATCCCAATTGGAGGAACGCCAAGAGAGAAATTTACTAGTTTGACACATTATTTTAACGGAGATTTTAATTTTAATTGCGTTTCAATTTCTATGCCCTTCTGCACTTTCAGTTGTTTATCGTAATTATCGGCATAAATACAATACGCACTGAGGAAGACTTTATTTCCACGAACGCTGATTACTATTCTTCTGGAGTTTATCTCTATTGTATTCATTTGCAAAATAGTAAATTAAGTTTGGAAAAAATTGCTCTCTTGGTTCTAAAAAAAGAAGGCAACTGAAATCTTTTCTGGGAATGGTCCCTTTTCCAAGTGAACACGAGATGAACACTGAATGATAATAATGTATGAATGCAATAGTTTTGGCAACGACTGCATTTGAGATTCCCAATTATTTTTTGGATCTGCAATCTTAATTAATTCTTGCAGAGTGCAATGCGTGTATTTCTTTTTCATGACTTGAAGTTTATTCTGCTGGTTATGCAAGACATTCCTTTGATTCCCGGCCTAGTTTACCGACATCAGATGCCTCTTCATTTACAACCCTTGTATTCGAACTTTAGTCTTCCAGTCACAAAGAGCCTCAACTACGACAACATATTTCCAGGTATGCATTATCTGTTCTAAAACATTTATTAGCGGTATTTAATATAATAAAACCATGTCGCCGCAATCCCTTTCTACACTTAGAAGGTACCTCTTCGAACACGCCTTAGCGTATCCGTGCCGATTGGCATTGAGTTGGGAGGCCCGCTTCCCCGATAGACTTTCCTGCCCCTGGTACGCACAGGGGGGATTCTCGGGATCCCAGGCAACCTCCCACTTCTGGTGTACAGAAGGGAAGACCTGGGCCTCCTGTAGCCAGCCCGTCGGAGACGGCTAACTGGTTATACAGAAGGTAGCTGGGGCCTCAAAGGGTCCACCAGCAGGATACGCTGTTCCTCGTGGGAACAGCGGAGAGGGACGGGACAGCCACTATTGGACCGCCGAAGAGCCAACTCTGTCCTGCTAGCGACTGACGAGGGGGCGGGGCCTCTAAGCCACGCCCACTCGTGGGGGTGAAAATGAGGCTGCACCGTAATTCTTAAATGCGGACTACAGTCGCCGATGATAACAGAGGGGAGAATCGGCGACACTCCCCCCACCAAAAAGGAAGAGAACTCGTGTTTCGACCGAGATGACTTTCTCGCCTTCGAAGTCTCGGGATCTAGAACGGAGTATTCGTTCCAGATCGTCCAACTGGCTGGTTATGTCGAGCACATGATGCAAAAAGATACTGCGCTCGGAGACACGACCTTCATAGCCGACATGGTCAGGAACAAGTTGCCGAAGGAGATTCTCAATGAATTGCTCCGTACTTCGGGTGACAACTATGCCTTGTACAACACGAAGAGGTTGCTTGATGAAGCCCTTTCTGCGGCATATGACCTAGAAACGAGACATCGTCGCATTGATCAGCAGACACTTCTCACATCGCTCCTGCCTAGGAAGAAGGAAGCTAAAGTTTCCTTCGGAGGTAGCCAAGTGGTGATTGGAGTGATTCGCAGAGCGAATACGAAGGAGACCCTTCCGACAATCTTGTCGCTTACGGTCGTTACGACAAACCTTCCAAGGGAACCAAACCCGAAGGCAGCACCTTCAAGAAAGATGCTGGAGGAAACCGGCAAAAGAGCTGGAATTCTCAGTCGACCTTCAGAACCTCGTACAAGAAGCAGGAACCTTCCGATAGGCGCTATCCGGCGAAGACTCAGTTCTCGCGCAGTCCGGATAAGATGCAGCCGAAGAAGAAGAGTTGCCTTTTCTGTAAGGGAGACCACTGGGGGAGCAAATGCACCCAAGTGAAGAGCCAGGCTGAGAGAGCCAAGGTTATCGAAAGTGAAAACCGCTGCAAATTGTGCCTCTTCAAGTTGCATGGAGGTTACCACGACTGCCGCAATGATGGCATTCTGTGCTCCCACTGCTTCAAGAAGAACGAGCACCATCCGATCATTTGCCCGGTTTTTCGGCCCAGCGCTCAAGGCGCCGCCAGGTCTTGACTTATGCGGTCAGAATAGAACGCTTCACAGTCTCAGATTGACTGTCAAGTCCCTACTTCCGACCACTCTAGTCAATTCAAAGGCCGGGGGGAAACATCCCCGCAAGCCCTTCTGAGGAGTCCAGAGACATCTCAGAGACAGAGTTAGTCGTGTCGTCGAGTCCTATCACGGAAGTTGATAGAACCCTCTTGGGCCAGGGGGGAAACTTCTCCGCAGTCCCTAGGCAAGAGAGTTTCCGAGTGAATACTATTTCCTTCGGATACAGGCAGCACTTGATTACACGGGGTTGGGTGACTCATAGAGTCACGGGCTGTCGTATTCCCATTGTGGTTTTCTACGACAATGGGTCAGACGTGAATCTGGCTCATGTCAGTTTAGCCGACAGAGCTGCCGCTAAGGTCAGGAACCTCGGCAGTATCATTGTGTCGTCCATCTCAGCACGCAAGGAGGTCGTACCGTATTTGGTAACCGAATTCGATTTGGTAGTGACCCATCCGACGTCTGGAGATCCAGCTAAACTGTCAATTCGTGCTAATCTGGTAGACAAAATCCCAGAGGTGAGCACGGTCACGTTGAACAGGACCGACCATCAGTCCGTTCATGACATGGGTATGTCCGTTGACCAATTTCCCCCTTCAAACCCATATCACCTTGCTGATAGGCTGTCCCAACTACTACGACCTGGTCAGAAATTGGACCAGGCTACCTTCGGGTCTATTTGTAGTATGGACAGCCACAGGGTACGGTATCTCCGGCGCAGTTCCGGAACCAGACGGGGAGGACGTGGAAGAAGGCAGTCGCACAGTCGATGATGACCCGACCGCTTCTATTTCATTCAACAGCTTCTTTGCCAATATGGCAGAAGAAATACCCACCAATGACCTTCCGGAAGAGCAAGGTATGGCTGGAGCTGTTGAAGAGTCCACCTACTTTGCTCGATTTGAAGAGTTTCTTCTCGCTCGAAGCCGTTGGCATCCGCGACGAGATAGGAATCACTCAAGAAGACGAAATCAATCGTCTAGTCTTTGAGTATGTGCTGCAGACTGCTGAAGTTGTCGACGGCAGGGTCCATCTTCGCCTTCCCTTCCGTAAAGGAACAGCTTTCACCGCTTTCAGTGACAATCGCGGAATGGCGGAGAAAAGACTGAGCAGAGTGCCGCCTTCCTTGGCAAGGGGAAGAGCGAGCAGTGGGACCAGTACCATGCCCAAATTCAGGACCATCTGGACAGAGGAGTAATTGAGCCCTGTTCAGATGCACCTTCGGCTAAAGTGTACTATATTCCCCATATGGGAGTAGTGAAGGAAGCGTCCAATACAACGAAACTTCGGATTGTGTTGGACGCCAGTGCTCATGCACGAAACACCAGATCGCTCAATGATATCATTGAACCTGGTCCTTCCCTTCTGCCAGAACTCCTCTCCGTTCTACTGAGAGCGAGACGACGCAAGTTCTTAGTCGTTTCCGACGTGGAAAAAGCCTTCCACCAGGTCGGATTATTCCCTGATGAACGTGATTTCACACGTATTTTGTGGCTAAAAGACCACAAAAAGGGATATTCCAAGGAGAACACCATCGTGTATCGCTATACTCGAGTTCCCTTCGGTGTTAATTCCTCTCCGGCCCTTCTGGCAATCGCCATCCGTTATTTCTTGAGAAAGATGGATCCCGAGGGAGAGGAAGACTTGAGGGTCAACGTTTACGTGGACAATATCCTGCTCAGCTATGACACTGAGACAGAAGCTAAGTCCTGCTACCCCAAGTACAAGGCCATTTTCGGAGACATGAAAATGAATCTCCGGGAGTTCTGCTCGAACTCCAAGGAAGCGTTCGAAGCTATTCCCGAATCAGATCGTGGAAAGCCGATGAACATGGATATCTCCCTTCTGGGAGTCAGCTGGAATCCAGCTGAGGATGTGCTGCTCAAGACAGTGAACATCCCTATCCCTTCCAAATGGACCAAGTGCGCGATAGCAAGCGCGGTCGCAAAGACCTTCGACCCTTTTGGGTTTCTCGTCCCTGTTTTGGCCCGCCTTAAGCTCCGCGCACAAGATGTGTGGGAAATCAGCTTCAGTGGAAAGACGTAGTTCCGCATGAACTGGGACTACGCTTCGAGAATGCGGTGAAGGAAGCGAATGGAGCCTCATACAAGACTCCCAGATGGTGCACTACAGGCGAGGCCACCGAGAGTCGCTCCCTCCTTCTGTTCACGGATGCGTCAGCCGTCGCTATGTGCGTAGCTGTGTACGTCAGAGACGTCCATCCAGATGGTTCCGTGTCCATTCGCCTGCTGGCAGCAAAATCCCGCCTAAAGAGCAGGAGTGTCACGGCCACCATCCCCCGGCTGGAACTCACAGCCATGCAACTTGGCGTAAAACTCGTCAAGTATGTAGTGAATTCCATGCCGGACCTTCTGCCGCACACAGTGTACGCTTTCTGTGACTCGAAAGTTGCACTAGGATGGATTTCCAGCGATAAGATGCTGAAGACTTTCGCTGTCGTGGTGAGACAGGGGAAGAAGGCAAAATTTACGTCCTTCTGTGCACTTGTGTCACAACACGTGCGGTCCACCTGGAAGCAGTACTGGAAAGATCCAGTCAGCTGTTCGTAGTAGCCTTCGGAAAGTTCTGCGCAATTCGTGGCAAACCTTCCGTCGTCATTTCTGACAATGAAAAGGCCTTCATTACAGCCAAAAATGCTCGTACCCTTCTGGAAACGGAGCTAGGAGATCAAGGCTTGATAGACCTTGCGAAGACTTACCACATCGAGTGGAAGTTCACTACTCCTTATGCCCCGTGGGAGGGAGGTTTCTACGAACGCCTAATGGCGACCGTGAAACACAGCATTTTCAGCTCTGTTGGGAAATCCCTCCTAGACTACAGATAGATTGAACTGCTGGTGTACGAGGTCAGCAGTTATCAATTCCCGACCCCTCTGCAGAACGAACCTTCTGACAGACCCGGTTTTGACACCGGAAGATCTGCTCAATCCGTTCTCTAGGTCGGATGCCGTCCATTTAGCCGTCCCAGATGACGAGCAAGGCGAAGAAGAGGAGAACCTTCTGATCAGAAACCCTGGAAACAGGGAATCAGAAACACTTCTGCGTTATCACAAGGAAATGCTGAAGGTTCTAGATCTCTATTGGGAAGTCTGGCAAGAACGCTACGTAAAGGATTTAGCCCATGACTACCTGGCGAAAAAATCTGCCCCACGGAAACAGAGAAATGCTGTGAACCGTGAGCCCATAGAGGGAGAGGTAGTAATCGTCCTCCCACCTTCCGCCGAAGAGCGAAAGAACGCGAGGATGAGCTGGCCACTAGGCAGGATCAAGAAGGTCTTCCCCAGTGAGTCAGATCAACGTATAAGAAGGGTGGAGATCACTGTATACAGGTCTCGTAGAAATCAGACGAATTCCAGCGATCTGAAGGATGTAATTCTCCCATTGACGAGAGTGATCCCGCTGGAAATTCGTGCGAGCGCGCCTATGACTCCCCTTCAGGAGAGCTGTAGCTCAGGGACACTAGGAAAAGATGAGACCGAGAGAAAACGGCCATCAAATTCTATCCCTAGGGAAAAAGAGTCCCAAGAGCCTCCCAACGATGGAGAACAAACCAAGGAGAGTACCAAACAAGTTATTGTGGCTCCCCCGGTTACTCCATCACAAACACTTTCCGAGAAGAGGACGAGAAATAATCCTCAGAGTGCGAGACACAACTCGAACAGGAAAGTTGAACCTTCCGCGTCCAACCTAAGGGAAAACCCGAGGGAAATGGCGAATCTTCGAGGAGATGCTCCAGCTCCCAAGAAGAGAGGAAGACCTCCGAAGAATAGGGAACGAGAAGGAGACATGGCGTCTAACAAGGCACGTGTAACTTCCGAGAAACCCGGTATTCCGACAGTGACACCGAATCAAAGTGTAGTTGGAAGAAAACAGAGCGCTAGTAATGCCCAGCACAGGGTTGGCAACTCTGAATCTTTGAGAGATGAAATCAGCCGAAACCTTCCGAGGAAGAGTCCGGAGAACCCACGTGAAAGATTGAAACGTGAGGTCAAGAAGACGGTCAACTACAAGCAGTAGGCTCGATCTTCACTCCGAGAACGGTTAGTAGCCTAAATTAGGTATTTACCTTCGGTTACCATCACAAAAACATGTTCGAGAACATTTTTTCCGATTAGCGGGTCAGGTCTCATTATAGAGTAAATGTATCTTCCCGATCGTGACAAACTCGGCATTTTTCAGCGAGCAGAAAAATGTGATCCTCGTTTGCAACGAGGATGGTAGCTTAACCGAACTCAGATCTTGTTTCCAGAACAATCTGAAGAGCTGCGGAGTGACCTTCGGCCAACCGTGCCGTCTTGACCTTCGACGACGTGGGTTCGCCTTCACGTGACGTCAAGAGGAAAATGCAAACCTTCGGTTTAGCATAAATTTACGTTATTCTGATAGAGTAATTCGTAATAAAGTTTTCCCTCATTTCTGGTCATTACTGTCGCATAGACGGTTGATTCCGGTCACTTTCTGGTATACTGTGTATGTATAACCTAACTCCGCCCTGTTCAGGTACCCTCAGAACCATGAGCGAACCGTTGGATCCTACAAGGAATCCCCAATTTGTCCAGGTGATGCGTCTCTGGTGTAAATGGCATATATGACCATTCCAGAACCAGGAGCAGAACCTTAGGGATGTGAGGATCCTGATCCTGGAGAACAGGATCATCGAGCTCGAGGCCAAGAACGTCCGCTGCGTGGCGGCCCTGATGACCTTCTGTCCGGAGGCTCAGCGCACCTTCCTGGAAGGCGAGGTAGAATTCTGTTACTATTCCGTGGGAAGACAGTAATTCAGAATCTTCTTCTTCCTCGAGACCACCAGAGGACTGCCACTCCTACCCTCCGTGCCGTGAGCAACGCGGTCGCTTCCGCTTCGGTGAAGTTGGAGGATCAAAATCAGGCTGGAGAGAGATCCACCAAGGTTGGTTGGGGAGGAACTCGCGTAAATGTGGTGTTACAGCCCAGTGCGACGAACGAGGACCGTAAAGAGCCGGATTCCCGTAACACCACCATCCACGACGAGAACGATGTTCCCGTGGTAAGTATTGGTTTCCGACCTGTGTGATGGTTTTATTCAGTTGGGCCACAACGAACACCATCAGGTCGAGGCAACCATCAAGGAGAAGAACAGAGGAGAGCTCCATGAAGTATGTCACCATGTAGAGAATCCTCATAGTTCATTCCTTCAGGAGGAAAGACCTTCCGCTCAGCACAATCCTAACCAAGGGTATCGACTCCCGAGGATCGTCCCCAAGCTCGACGGCTACTGGCACATGTCCAGCATGCCTTGCGGGAGGAGGGAGTATGCCTCCGCCTTCAACAAGGAGGTGATTGGGGTAAGAGAAGAGGGAGTTCTTCGTAAAACACAAGAGTGTTCAGGGAGAACCCAATCCCAATTTCCTTCTGATGGTGAAGGATGTTCCTGAGAAGATCATGATCACCTTCTCGAACGGCATCGATGCCATTCCGTCGAATAGCATCACCAAGGGTGTTGATAACATCAAACAGCGGTATGTTGTTGGTGTCGTCGTTGGTTGAGACTCAGAAGTTTCAGATTCCCCGACAGGGAATACCTTCTGGAGATGGAAATGCCCGACCCTGACCTTATCGGTTTTGTGGACTATTACATCCTCAACCAGGACGATAGCGATGTGCTCTACGGCTTAAGACCTGCCTTCATCCGTCCGATGGTAGACGCCCAGACCGTCATCTTTCCCGTCCACTTCCACACGGATGAAAACGGGGCGACGATCAATCCCTTCCGCAGCTGTCGTAGCGCCACGTGCTGCATCGGCTACTGTTACTTGTACCGGAAACCGGACAAGAAGAACGGAGGACTGTCCAAGGTGGAAGAAGTCTCCGTCCGCTGCGGGTTCTGTGATGGCGGACACGCCCCCGAGAACTGCACCACATTCACCACCATGTGGGGAAGGGCCAGAGCCTGGTTTTTTCGGAAACGCTGCTGGATGTGTGGCACCGTTTACGGTGATAACTACCCCTTCGGAGAACCCTGCCAGCGCCGAGGAACGCCCTGCACCTTCTGCTCTCTGGGTGATCACCATCCGGCTCTATGTGTCGACAAGTTGGCTATGTACCATCTGGGTTGCTGCATCGCTGTAGCACAGCTGTATGCGTACGAGCACCTGCACAGCCACACGGCCGAGGATGAGACCTTCCGCAAGAACTGCGAGAAGCACGAAGATGAGTTCTACCAGTTCATCCAGTGCAACCTCGGTACGGGACTCGATGACCGTAAGCTCTCGGGGACCAATTGGTGGTACAAGAGACACTACTACGACATGGGTAGGACAGCTTGAAATCACGTATATTTACGATGATTTCAGACGAGTCTGATGCTGACCTCCGCAAGTGGATCAGTCGTGGCGTTCAACATCAGGTCTTCGAGATGGAGCAGTCCCTCGTCGAGGGTCGTCCCTACACCTTCGTGAAGTGGCCCCAGGACAGTGTGGTCAAGGCTCACCGTGACGCTGTGGCGATCGGACATTCCCGAAAGAACATGGCGGTGAGTCACAGTGGATAAAGGTACCACATCTTTTGACTGAGAATACCGGTCCATATAAGATCGTGAGTCCCACTGAGATAGAGCACGACTGTGTAAGAAATCGCATACGGTGAATTCACCAAGTTCATTCCGCCAATGACCTTCACGGCTTGGCGAGACACTCATTTTTCATAAGTTTGGCACTTAGGAATACTGTAGTGGGTTAGCTTTAGGGCCTAGACATAGACCCTGATCCTTAGGTTTCCGGTAAAATACTAAGTCAAAAGATGTGGTATATTTTCCCGGAAGGCGAAATTGGCTAACCCTCCCCTGTTCAGATCCATCTGGCTCCGACCGTCTACAGAGCTGAGAACCACACCGAAGTTCGTCCGGATATGAAGACCGTCCGTGCATCCTTCCTGCAGATGATGGAAAACGACATCCGCGGAGAGCGTTCCTTGGCATTCCGGAGCCCGGCTCTCTCGACATCCTCAAGCGCCAGGAGGCGTACTTCAAGAGCAGACACCTGGTGAAGCTCGAACCGTGGCGTTGGGAGCAGGTAGCCGGAGGCTTCGTGATCCCCAATTACGAAGCTGGAGGCACGTTCGGCCAGTTCTACGTGGTTGACAACACCAAGGAGTTCATCTTCTACAACAACTTTGTCCGTTGGATCGAAATGGACAAGAACGGTCCCGACGACAAGCCCATCTGGGAGACAGGCTTGGGAGAAATGTCCTTCCAATACCCCATGGAGGAGTGGAACTCCTACGCTGTCCTCATGGACGTCAAGAGGCGCATGGAGAACAAGTACAAGCTCGAGCATGGATACCCGGAGAAGTACCTTCACGATGTCTTCTACGTCGCCTTCAATATCCTCTGGGAGAGGTACTTCAACGCCAACCCCAACAATCTCCGCTTCATGCACTAGCCGTGCCGTCTCAACCGTCCTTCCGTGCCACGCCCAGTGGACTACTCGACCTTCTGTTTCCTGTAAGTGTGGGCTTGCCACCCAAAAGAAAAGGGAACCTTCCAAGAAAAGACATAAAGATGGTCACACTTTTGCAGAAAAGTGACCCACCTTTTGATACCACCTTCCGTTAATCTCTGGAAACATTGGGAAGTTTTGGGCCCCCTAGGTTAACCTCACTACTCAGTGTATTCCGTGCCAAAACTTTCGAGTGTTTTCTACTTCAGTGTTTACTGGAGTCAAATGCGACTAGGTGTTCTAAGATCCCTTTGGGATCTTCCTTTTTGGTGGGGGGAGTGTCGCCGATTCTCCCCTCTGTTATCATCGGCGACTGTAGTCCGCATTTAAGGATTACGGTGCAGCCTCATTTTCACCCCCACGAGTGGGCGTGGCTTAGAGGCCCCGCCCCCTCGTCAGTCGCTAGCAGGAGAGAGTTGGCTCTTCGGCGGTCCAATAGTGGCTGTCCCGTCCCTCTCCGCTGTTCCCACGAGGAACAGCGTATCCTGCTGGTGGACCCTTTGAGGCCCCAGCTACCTTCTGTATAACCAGTTAGCCGTCTCCGACGGGCTGGCTACAGGAGGCCCAGGTCTTCCCTTCTGTACACCAGAAGTGGGAGGTTGCCTGGGATCCCGAGAATCCCCCCTGTGCGTACCAGGGGCAGGAAAGTCTATCGGGGAAGCGGGCCTCCCAACTCAATGCCAATCGGCACGGATACGCTAAGGCGTGTAACCAGCTAGTCCTAATAGGTCAGTAGTTAACACACCCCCTTAGAATCGTTCTTCCCTTCCGTTGAGTATTGGAGAGTAACCTTTATGCTTCAGATGTGCCCCAGCCGAGACGTCAAGATGTGGCAAAGCCCGGACCGTCGACGTCGCCCAGACGACCTTCGCCGCCCGAGGCCTCTCCCTCACCTTCCGTCCGTGTTGGCCCTATTGTGTGTTGTATTGTGTGAGATAAATCTTCCGCACAACCATGCGTTCTCAATGTGTGACCATGAGTAGGCTTCACTCACCGCCCTCTTCTAGGCTGATCGGGTAACCACCGTTTAAGTCTAATGGCCGCCCCCCGAACCGCGTGGCACTCCTTAGGCACAGGAGTTTATGGCGAGCACAGCCGCCGTTCGAAGAGGTACCTTCTAAGTGTAGAAAGGGATTGCGGCGACATGTCTATTAAAAAACTAAGCCAAACCCAACGATGGGTCATTTTCGTACTTCTCTTAATGTAAGCGGACGACAGGCAACTTAAGAATGTGACACTTAATGAGGTTCTTGAGAAAGACTTCAAGTGACAAAACTGTGCAAACTTCTTCCGTTTTCTGTTTTCGTAAAGTCTGTTCCCATGCCAAAGTCTCTTTTGCACTTCTTTTGCGCCTGGATCCAACTTGGCAACCACAGAAATGTGGTTCCAGTGTTTGCAATGACTCCTTGCAAACCCTTATCTGCAATTCTCTATCAACAAAATAAATAATAACTTACTCTTATAGTTGTTGCCAAAATGAAATCAGCGGCCAAAATTTGGCATATTAATTAGAATATCTATGTCTCCTCATTCAACACTGTCTCTCGCACTGCGTATCTCATTTCCGCTGCACTAAGGGCCGTTTTGGCATGATTCCAGTTTGACAAAAGCTATATTTGAATATGAAAGAGTGATGAAAAATATCAAATCGCCCAAAAAATGCGAGGCAATAATAAAATTAGGAAAGACTTTGTTGTCTCAGCACAATCAAAGCCTATCAATCTGCGTTTCTTCCCATTCTCTGAGATGAGGATTTCTCGAAATGAGCTTTACATTCTCCCATGCGTCGTTTGAATATTGCATGAATTGGCCGTGGTACTTGTGCTGATTGTTGGCCAGAGGAGGGGTGGGAACACATGGAATATTCCCTTTTTGTGGGAGTCCGTCACTCAATCACCCAGACGCATTGTCCTTCGAAGCCACAAAGATCGCACTTTCACCAATCAAACCTTTGTATTCCCTCTGGCAATCGAAGGCCGAAAATATTTTCAAAAGTTTTGGAAAGGACGAACCCAGAAGGCCAGAGACCTCTCATCTGCAGGTCCCTCCTTTTTGTTTATTAAAGCTTCCTTCTTCCGAGTACTCTGATGCTTTCAAGATAATTATCATGGTTTTCAAGGGAAACGGCATCTGAAAATAGAGTGGACTTTTAACTCCGGATTTGGTTTCCTCGGAAGAGTCCGTTTGTTCAATCATCTATGTTTTGCCCACAACTTCCTTTGTCCGGAATCCAAATTTCGGGGTTTCGCCCAGACATATTTTGGTCAGTGGCTCTTTCAAATGGGTCTCTTGCACACATTTCAGTCGTCTGTCTACGTGGAATTCTTTTCACTTTTACCGCTAACATTAGTGCACATGTAATTTTGTTAGGAATTCGTACTCCTTTTCTGTTTATTAAAGCTTCCTGTAGCATCTGTGTTCGAGTTCCATTCTCTTCCACATTTGAAGACCCCTCTCGCGTACATTTCAAATGACCTCCTATGCTGACAAACAAAGCTTCTCCTCTTCCAACGGTCCAAGGGAAGTGTGTCTCCCTCGCCCTGTCTCCGTAGTCCTCCCTCCGAACCCCGTTCCTCCTGCCCTCGGCCGCATCCGTCAGGCGGTCGTTATCGCCGGGGCTCCATCTATTAGCATGCGCTCAGATAATGCGCTGGAAAAAAGATCTGCGCGAGCGCATTTCAATTTCCAACCCTGGAAATCAGTGCGAGATGGGAGGTCTTTCGAGGAGCACAGGGGAGCATCTTGATATGAACTGTGGTCTCTGGGGCACGTGAGGAAGAGGGCATTAAGGAGGTCACAAAGGTCTCTTTTGCGTTTCTTCTTCGGGTAGGATCATTCTGACAGGAAGTTGATCAGAAATCAGGAAGTAAATGACAAATTCTGCTTTCAGAAGTAATTCGGAAATGAAAACTAGGAAATATGCACCCTTTCCACAAAGGGATTTGTGTCCTCTCAAGTTCTCCCATTTGTCATTTTCTGCGTATATCACGTTTTCTGCGAAGTTCCATAACTGAATTCCCATCCAGCGCAATAAACAACCAAATCCATCCATGCATCCGTGCAGATATTTGCGTAAATTAAGAAAGACGGAAGGATTCGTCATTGGTTCCTCCACTTTAAGAGACCACTTCTGGATTTACAACTTGCTTCAAAAGAAATATTCTTTGAAGAGATGTTCATAGAAGAAGAGTTCGAACGGAGATTAATGCTCCTTGCCTTGGGGAAGAACACCTCAAAAGGGGGAAAACAGCCGCCTTCGCTTCCCACGCACTCCCCTCTCCAAAGTCTTTTCCAATCTTCGGGCGACGTCACAGTTTTAGACCTTGAATTCACTTTTGCCTATTTTCGGCGGCTGTTGTGTCTGAATTATCGCCCTGGCCAACGTTTAACAAAGAAAGATCAAACTAAAAAGTACCTTATTTTTCAAAATTAGTTCCTATGCCCAGAAGAGGCGGAAAACAGAGACGACCCTTTTAGAAGCTCTAGTTTGTTTCAATCAAAGGATGCTTTGAATTATAGTAATCTTGCCTCTACCCAGACCACCCTCACCTGCATGGCATCCATTGTCCTCCCTCCCAAATCAAAGCCTTTTGGTCTCTCCGCCCCTTTCCCAGCACGTTTATCCCATAAATTCTGCTTCGTTAGGTTCCCTTTCGGAAGGTCTCCACTGTGTTCGATAGGGAACTGAAGGGCGAGATGTTTTCAAAAGAACTCGGAGGAAATCCTCTCTTTCTCTGCCTAACGGTGTAATCTTTGTTTGCTGGGAAAAAGGCGAGAGATATTCAAAAACATTTATTTGAAAATGTACAACATTAGTCTTTTCCTCGATTCCGGCAAAAACTTCTCAATTCACACATTTTATATATCTTTACACTCCTCCCTCCACCTCTCTCTTCTTCTCACGTACACACATGCACACATCTAAGTCCGATTTGTTTTGCGATCCCTGCGTTTTCCCTTTTCATGATAATCCGCAGCCAATAATCCTGGGTAATTTCGAGAACCTCGTTATGGGGAACACCGTGATTCATGCAATACGACTCCTTCTCCCTTTTTTCATTTGCGATGTCCTCGTTTTCTTATTTTTCCCCCGTGGAACTTACAACTCCTTTCACATTGAGTTAAAGAACCCATCCTCCTTTTTAAAATGAGGATAGTGGTTTTTCACAAATGGGCTGATTCGCATAGGATTAGCCGTGCTTTTGAAAATGAGCCTGAGAGTCCCTATAAAATAAGGGAATACCGTATCTCTGACGCAATAGACCTCCGATTCACTTTTTTTGGGGGATTTCCGTCCGTCAGAGTCTGTCAGTCGCAGCGTTGCACTCGCTGCAATCTCTACGAAACAAGAACTCCTTAAACGTTCCGTAGAAAATGTTTGAAAACCCTGAGAAAGACCTCATCTTAAACAAAACTCAAACGAAAATTCTAACGGCTATTCTAAAGCGACGTTTTTGTTCTTAAACCAATAAGAAAATTGCATACGTTGTATACATTTTTCTATTTCCCACTGGCCAAGAATCTGTTTTTATTTTGCGTTCTTTGATTGGGAGATTATAGAGTTCTTTTCTATCAAATGCTAACGTTATCTCGAGATGGATACTGACGTTTTCTAAAGAAAAGAAAAGTGTTCAACAAAGAGTTCAGATCCCCAAAGCTTTACTTTAATTCACTCCTCGCGTATTTCGTTCAGTAATCGAAGACCCAGGCCTTTAGCTAAAATCTCCCTTAAAGAGTGAAGGCTTAAACTGAAAGATCCCTTTGTGTCCCTTTACTGCCCTGCCGTTGCATGAGATGTCGCTTGGCCGTCCCTCAGTCGCCTTCCGCAGCTCCCGTAAACAGAAGAATCAGTCTTTGTGTCCTGGCCCTTCCCTGCCTCTCTTTCTTCTCCTTTCAGCCTCCAGCTTTGACGGATCGGCCGCAGTCGCTCATCCCTGCAGTCGGAAGTGGCCATTTCAGGGGGAATTGCCATCAACCGCCACTTTTGTCCTCTTACGCACTACCCACTAATTTGCACTACGACTCTTTTCTTTCGACGTCCATTGTCTTTTGGACCCTCTTCCTATCAAACATCACAAAGATACGCGACCTTCCCCGGAACCAAGTCAATAATTTCGGATAATTCATTGTGAAGCTTCGTCTAAGGCTCCTTCTTTCTCTCTCTCTTTTTACCCTACCACAACCTAAATATTTCGAGTGCTTACGAGGGGAGTGCACAGTCTTAACTCGAGCTATTCAAAATCGGCCGATTAAGCAGTCTGTGGGACCCCCAGAACTACCCGAAGACAATTTTTCAGCCGCCACGGACCTCCCATTTTCGAGATAATTAGCATTTTCTTTTTTATTTCGTTAGACTTTTTCTTACAAATCTTTGTTTTTCTATAATTTTAAAGAGCTGTCATTCTAAATTGCAAAGCAAGGTTTGTTTTCAACCCTGGGACTTCCACTGAACCCTTTGCTAGTTCTAAAAAACAAAAAGAAGTAATCGTACTATGTCCGCTCGTTGAATTGTTTTATGGAAGTCCAGTTTAATATTTTACCTTTTAGGCGTCCCGCAATGTTTTGAAAAATCAAAATTGTTTGGTTTTGTGCTCGTGTACTGTTTACTGTGTTTGCTTCTACACTACATTTACACTGACATCATTTTCAATTCGTCCAACAGTTAAAACAATTTTGTACAAAATTCTTTTTCACTAATCTACACATAGATCCATATAGAAAGTTTATTTTTTGGGCATTCATTTGAATACCTAAGGTGAACTTTGGCCATTGACCTATTGTTTCCAAGTGTAATAACAATAGATTGAAAGATAGACTCAATATATTTTTATTTTGAACTTTTTTCAGATTCTCATAAGCAGTAATGTTTGGAGAGTCTAGAAATGACCTTCTGCTAAAACTTCCGAGGAACTTGAAAAAACATGCTTAATTTGTTACTTTTAAACACCCTGCGATTAACATGGAAAAACCAAGTTTCTTTAATAAGTTCTTTTCATTGATTTTCAAATGATGGCGGAATTATGTGACTCATTTATTAAATGACACCTTCGGTAGAGCAAATAAAAGTGAAAAGGCGTGTTTTTGGATTATTTAAATCCTTTTGTACTCTAAGTCACCGGTACAAACCACCCCCTGAGAAAAGAGTTGAAGTGGATTGGATAAGCCGGGATTTCCGCATTCTAGACCGCAGGAACCACCCCTGGCGATGGTTTTATCAAAACAAGCCCTCCACTGTGAAGTGTTTCCTTTGTGGGTGGTCTTCGGTCAGATTCTCCTTCGACTGTTTTCCCTTCTACCGCTCCCGTAGACGCAAAGTCAGAATGCATAAAATGTTTTGTCGGATCTCACTTCCTTTTCCAAAGGGGATTCATCTTCGGAATTAACACCTTTCATTCCTTCTTTTAGAAGACCTTGGCTCTTTATCTTACAATCAGGCGTTTACTTTTACATTTCTGATCTTGTTTTGCATTTGATCCAAAATACCAAGGAAATCCCTCAACGGGCCAGAAACCGTTGTCCAGGAAGTGGCATGTTAAACATAGTACTTACTTCGAACAGGAAACAAGCAGTATTTCATATGTCATGATTATCAAAGATCCAGAACCCACATTTCTAAAGCGAGGGAGAAATAAATGAGCCCACCCATCCCTCGGACCTCCCTCGTGTTGGCAACCTGCTGTCGTCATTTGGCACAAAAGGCAGTGTGTGTTGTGTTGTTGACTGAGCCTTCTTTTCCCAGCCATTGCCCAATTACCATCGCTTTCTTCCGAAAAACCAGGGAAAAAGCCCTTTCTTCCGCATTCCATTTCTGCAGAGACGTCATAATTATTCCAATTACCCCTGGTTTACATGCTCTTTTATGCACTCTTTTGCAGAACTTGGGTTCCTGCTTTATTTTCAAAAGATTTAGGGATTGTAATTTGCAAACCGGTTTAGGTGTAGGTTTGAGCCCAGATTGGGTTGAATGAATTGATCTTACCGAGAAATCAGCACCGAATCAGCATTTATTCAACCGTTTGTTTTCCACCCTTTCCCAATAGAAGAAACATTTAATAGCTAAACCCACATATATATTTGTAAGCTAAAATTGTTTTAAATGTGGCGCACTTAATGAAAAGTTGATAAAGCTAATCCATACCTAGCATTTAAAAGGATTAGAACGAAAGTGAATCTTGTCTCTCAGTTATTCCGAATTAGTGAAATTTTTAGCTCAATTTTCAATCCATTGACGCTTTCGTTAATTTTGTTGTGGCCAGCCTTCTTGCAGAAAATGGCTGGTTTATTTCCATAAATAATTTAATATTTGTTTTTTCTCAGCATTCAAACAGAACCTCGAATTAAGAGCACTTGCCCATTCCACCCACAACAAAATCTACTACCGTTTGTACATAATCTGGACTATTCTTTCAATCAACCTTTTGTAATCTTTTATTCTCGCTGAATCTACTGCAACATAAAAATCTAATCATATATAATTAACCTGTTGTGCGAAAACTTTTTATATAAACATCTTTGATAACTGAAATTAAAGGTCTATTTATATTTTCCGTTTTTTCTGCAATGCAATTATTCTCATCTACCGTATTTAGGAAGATAACGACTCCTGCACTATTTAGTGGGAAATTGCGTCCCATAAGTCATTTATCTTCTTTGTCTTTTTATGCCCAGAATAGAATTTTTTTAAAGATTTCCTTCAGCCGTCTTTGTTTTGGCCGCTGCCTTATAATCTCTTTTCTTCTTCTAATGGACTCCTTATGATTCCCAGAAGCCCCTATTTATTTCTCTCAATGGCGTTGTTTCTAATAGAAAAAAGGGCTCAAGTTCTTGTATCAGATGACTGCTGCGTACTTATTTTCTTTGCGCAAATGCATTTCCTCTAAAAGAGACACTATTCTCTTCTTGATGTCTGAGTCCGAATAGAAAGGCAATCCCCGTGTCATTATCTCTAACTTAATTCTGCCCCTTGTTTTCCTCAAACAGTCTTTTTTCCTTCAATTCATATTTTTAACACGAATTCTTAAACGCAAAGTCTGTTTTCCATTTGATAAGAGGCTCAATTCGTTTGATTGATTTGTGTTCAAAACTCCTATTTGACCTTTCTAAAAAGCACCAAACACCGCCAATATAGCCTAATATCTCCTGAATATTCATGCAAATCCTGTTTTGAATCTTTTCTTCATTGGAGGATAGTTACCGTCAGAAATAAACACCTGTCGTGCTTCTTTTATTAACTTCCCTTCGCTGATGTCACTTCCTTTCCAGCGAATGAAAAGTTTCAGAATGGACGAGAGAGCGGTCAACCGGCTGGCGGAGAAGATTGCACTGCAGTACTCGGAGTACTTTCCACAATGCAGGACCATCGTCTGCATTCTCAGGTGGGCTTTTTAGAAAAGGTTGCACAAGGGTCTCGAACTACCAATAGCTACGTATTTGTGGGTAAAGAGTGAAAGAATTACTATCTGCGTTTATGCTTAAATGAAACTCCCATAAAGCTTCTGATTTTAATGAAACTTTGAAACAATTAGTTATAAGCTACGTAGGGTTCATTCACTTCTTAAGTCCAAATGAAATCAAGTATTAGATTTACAAAAGCCAGACTGAACCACTCAACCCACACTCCTCGATTAGTCCCTGACTGAAGTTTGTCTGCCTTCGCTCTTTTGAATGCGTGGTTTCTTATTTCTTCCTCCACTTGACCGTCAGCCACCCTTCAAACCAAAGCACTCCTCCGTCACGAAACATCCGTTTTCCATCTCAAATGATGCATTCTTGCACTTTAAATCCCACTTTCCGTTGGACAGATGGTTCCCTCATCCTCCGATTGCCCCACGGCATTTCAGAGGCGACGGGGTCAAACATCAACTCTTCGGAACCAACGCTCATTCACTCACTCACTCACTCACTCACTCACTCACTCAAATCAACTCTGCTTCCCCAAATGAGTCTATTAAGTCGCCTTTAGAATATTTTTCTGACGTGTTTTGACACGTGCTACTTTTCTATCCCGTGGGATGCGCATAAATAATTCGTTTCCGGTTATTTACACTCTCTTGGCTCTAATAAGGGAACAGTCTGGCACACTTACCATCAACTGTGCAAGTCTGGCTTTTTCATAAAACCTTATTTATGTGATAATCCTTTGGCCTCCGATGAGCCCCAGTAGACAGAATAGGAACAACAGAAACAACAAGAGGCGTCCTTCAGAAGAAGAGCCATTGTTTTTCTTTTGGAAGGCTGCCTGTGTTATACAATTCACACAAACAACACTTGCCACTACTTTCGGAGGTGACGCAGTTTACGTAAGAAATGTCTACTTTACCTCAATGCATCTTATTGTCTCTTTTCCTATCACCCACTATCTTATTTTAGTGTCAAAACCAACCGAGGGAGTGAGTTGGACACCGATAGGCTTGAGAGTCACATGCACACCAATGTTGTTCCCGCATGTTACTAGACACTCCTTAAACCATTCCTGCAACGGTGTGTTAAGGTTTGTTAGCTGTCAAACGCCGCACGCACATTTGCACATCGGCCATTTCCACCACTCCGGGCAGTGACACCGGTGGTTTCGCGCCGTAAGCGCGAGCCAGTCGTTACGTCTGGTTGATTTACACTAGGTCATCTTATAGCTTTTCTGACATCTTATAGTTTACAGAAACCAACAAATAAAGAGTTTTCGGAATTTGAAGTTAGCACGAGGACTCTTTTTTTCTTCTTATTTTACTGGACCTCGGATGGTGTTGATGCGGGGGCTTTCGATTCGTACTGCAGTTATATTTTCTCCAGTTGTTTTTAAATTATTGATCTATTTCTATCAACTGCTATCAGACTCCCTTTTTTACACGACTGAAATCTATATCTACATTTAAATTGGACTGGCTGCGGCAGGGGACAATTTTGCATGTACTCTGCACGTCCTTCTAGTGTCCACCGCCGCAGCCAGTCCAATCAGTCCGACAGGTCCACCCCGAAGACCAATCTAGTCAGTCCGTTCGGACAGCCGCAGCAGGTCCAGGCGGTCCGTCCTCAGTCGGTCCGGCCAGTTCAGTCGAAGGGTCCGGCTCGACCGGGAGGTTAGTTCAGACCCACGATCCCAAGTCTTCAGAAGAGAAGTAGCCAAGAGCCCATCGGAGAGGAACGAAAAGAGGCCCTGTGATAACTTCTCGCGACTCACGTCTCCACGTTTGTTCTCACGTATGATAATGTGATGTTCGGCGGATGCGTGTAATATTCCGCCAAATTTACCAATAGAATAGCCTGCATTGATCAAATTTCCATTGCATCATCCGGGTTGAACCTTGTGAATCTGGTTGAACACGACCGGGAGTAAATGGGCTTACAGGGTTGTGATATAACGTCGCGTAACCTTCCCAACCCGTATACGTTGTCATCCCTGATTTGTCTAGTCTGTGAAACATTTGGTTTGCCATCCATTCCTCAGTTACCTATTGAATTTGGCTTCCTCTCATGTCGTCATTCCCTTCCTTTCAAAAACAGGATTGAAAAACCAACCAACGTTGTTTACCGAGCCTTTTCATATTTTGCAATGACGCATGGCCCGGCAGAAAAATAAACGAGACGGTTGGTCTGCACTTCAAAATTGTTTCTTAGCCAACTTTCTCGTGATGACAAATACGCCTGAATTGTCTAAATACGGCAACGAAACTCGGATTTTAAAACTCGGAAAGCTTCTCAACGTCATCGTTAGGCACAAACTCCCGTCTGGACCCTTCCGTGTCACTCCTCCTTCTGTTCGTGGAGATATGACTTTAGCACGGAAACAGTTTACTGAAAGAGCATGTTGAAAGTACAAACAGCCAGGAATCCTTTAAAACTTCCGTAAACAGCGCCTGTCTGCCAAAGGCCCAGGTCGCGTTCCCTTTGATGTCAAGCGGAAATTGGTCCAGGAGCCCTTCGCCCACTTGGGTGTTGTGTTTCACCTCAATTCTGAGGTAATCGACCCCGATCCAGTTACATCCTTCGTGGCTTTTGAACTTTTCCAAAATTCTCCCGTTCCGCTTTCTTCCTTTTTAGTCCATTTCGTGGGCGACGCTGACCGATGCATAGCTTATTCACGAACCTCAATTGAATCTAGCGTCTAGCCCGAATTTCCACCTCTGGGCTCTATTTTGTGTTTACTTCCGTTTTAATATCCAAATATAACAGGGACTGGAAGCATTCTGAAAAGGTGAAATAAGTCTTAATATTTGCCTCTCCAAAAATATTTCGCACCACAGTGCCGCATCCTCCTTCTACTCTTCCTTCCTTGCATCCTCCCCCGTTCCCGGAAATGCCGGTGCAGAATCGTCAGAAACCAGAATGACGTCTCCGGAAATCCGCAATAAACCCCGAATCCTCCGTCTGCCATGTGTTACATTCGTTCCCTGAACGTGCTTCCTCATCCCAGCGGCTGTCATAAATCAACGTTTGTTCCTAGATTCCGATGGAAAGAGTTTCACGAGTTCTTTGGAGCGAAAATCATGCAACTGGCAAAATAAGCAATCAGGAGGTATTGAGGCCAAGACACGGGACATGAGGCAGTCACTCCAGCTGACACCCACTTCCCACCGACATTAGACATTTAGCCATGGCTCTGTTCATACAAAATGTGGTTTCAGTAGGAATTACAGTAAAAATGACTAAAGTATGCGAAGTCTCCTGAATGGTCTTCCCTTCTTTCTTTGGCATCTTTTTATTGCTCCTAATTACCAATTGTTTTATTACCCTTTGGCGTCGCTGATCCCTTGTGATCCACAACTGAAACAATCAGATGTGGCACACCAACAAATAATTGGAGAGAAACATGCATAATCCCAAAAAAGAGAAATTCATCGCTGAATTTTGCATTTGAACCTTTTCACTAATTTGCCTTGGAACAAATAATTCTTAGCATTTTGATTACATTTAAACAATTGAAAAACAAGTTTCCTCTCCCTCCATTTACCTCTGTTTTCCATTTCGCCTGATTTTATGGTTTAGCCTCAAAAGCTCTGACATGGCAGAGTTCACATCACTTATTAAAATAAATCAAGACGCTACGGGAATAAGCTGTTGATATGAGGTCAGACAAAGATCGGTTTTCAAAATGAATATAAAGTTTTCGGCCTTTGTCCTTGTGAAAAGACTCTATTTCTGAAGCCTTTTTCTCTACTTCGACGTTCGCGTGACGTGTAGTCCTTCGAGAGATAAAATCTAAACGTTCTTTGCCAAAATTCTTTGTTTAGTCTCCGTTGAGAACTACTTACGATTAGTAAAGTTTCACTTGTAGAATTTAAGAATTTGTTCCTCTGGGTTTAGTGAACATACTGTTTCTCCTGTTTTGCATGGAAGGATTCAATATTTTCTCGAATGACACCTAATAACTATATATGAAAGCCCCACTTGTCTGAGCGATTGAATGTTGCAGATTTCCCTTCCAATTCCATCAGGATTGGACATCCCAGCTTTGGTTTCGGGCTTTCTGAGAACCAGATTTTGATGTTTCAATTCTGCCTTTCTTCTCCGCCGACGAACAGAATCCGATTTCTCATTCAAAGCATCGAATACGGCATATCCAGGTTGCTTTCAAGTCACGCGATGGAATGATCCACTTCCAATCTGGCTAATCAGACTCCCGTAACTGAATTCAGGCGTCATAAACGTTCCACACATACTTCAAGTTTTCTAAAAGATCTTGGAAGATTCTTCTCTGGTTCTTTTTCTCTGTTTCCCTGAGGTCCAAAATCGGCGGTTCTGTTGACCAAAGTCATCCATTTGGTGTGAGTTTTGGCACCTTCCCTTTGAAACAAACACTCTCATCCGGTTCCTTCGTCTCCCCGAGAAGCGGCTGTTTTCCCCTTTTCCCACTCAACTCCTCCTCCAACAGTTTCATATTTTCGTCCTCTGGCCCTCAATATCCGCGAAATTAATAAACTCCGCTGTTTGTGGCGGATTCCGCACATACAGACAGACTTCCCTTCTGCGATCAGAGGACAAGCGAAACATGGAAATGGAGGACGAAGAGTGCGTTTCCACCTTGTCATTATTAAAGGGACAGTCAGGCGGCTTTTGCAACTTTGTCTCATATGAAAGAGAAAATTCAGCTGTACAAAAAACTCTTTGGGACCTTATGTCGGAAATCTCCAGTTTTTAAGATATTCAGCCTCCAAGTAGCCGATTTCGGGTTTCCATCCGCAGAAAGTGCGGATGGCCCGGACGGTCAATGTGTCCTGCGTTTAGTGGCGTTCAAATTTGAATGAGACATTGAAGGAAATGAGGAGTGCGCGAGACAATTTAGCATTTTTTTTAATATGCAAAATAGCCGACCGTATCCTATCTAAACGAAATGAAAAGGCCCCTGACTGTCCCTTTAATATCTTACCGTCACATTTTTTTTAAGAATTCGCTTAGTTGTAAGTATCTGCCAGGGGTAATTGAAGGTGCTGAATCCGATTTCAGCATTAAAAAGTTCTGAAAATTGACGCGCCGCGCGCCGCAACGCGTCAAAGTCGCCCCAAATCTTGACTTTTCGGCGCGTTTTCGCCCAAATCTCGCTTCAAACTCAACTTTTGGATATGCAGTTTGGCTCATTTTGAAGCTCTTACTATAGCGCATTTAATGAAACAACAAAAGTTGCAAAAATCGAAAAAAATTTGCCGTTTCAAAAAATGACTTTTTTTGATTTTGTAACTTTTTAAAACGGCATTCGAAAAAGCATTTGTTTTTAAGTATTTCTTCCAAGTTTCAGCGAATTTGGTCAATGTTGAGTGCCTCAAATAAATCTATTAGCTTCGGCGCACCTAAAGTTAGTGAGGCAGCGGCGGCGGACAATTGCCATTGGCACCGACGGGGTCAATCAGCGCCATCGAGGTCAGCAAAGCAGAATAGATTTTATTTGTGAATTTGTTTTTTTTTCTATTTTGTTTCATTTAATAAAACAAAATCTTCTTATTTTTTAGGCATAAAAATTGCTCGGCTATTAGCGAAAAAGCATAGCGAAGTTTTTTTTTAATTTGGATATTTGCCGATGAAATGCCAAAGAAGTTAACTCAAAGTAATGCCTATTATTATGCTAAGGCAATTGTTAAAATTAAGGTAATGGTTCTTGATCTGCTAAGGAAATTCTTAAGGAGTTAAGGTAAAGGTTCTTGATATGCTAATTAAGGTAATAGCTCTTGATATGGTAAGGTAATATTTAAGGAATTAAGGTAATGGTGCTTGATATGCTAAGGTAATTGTTAAGGAGTTAAGGTGATGGCTCTTGATATGCTAAGGCAATTGTTAAAATTAAGGTAATGGTTCTTGATCTGCTAAGGAAATTCTTAAGGAGTTAAGGTAAAAGTTCTTGATATGCCAATTAAGGTGATGGATCTTGATATGCTAAGGTAATTGTTAAGAGTTACGGTAATGGCTCTTGATATGCTAAGGTAATTGTTAAGGAGTTAAGGTGATGGCTCTTGATATGCTAGGGTAATTGTTAAGAATTAAGTTGTTGGCTCTTGATATGCTAAGGTAAATATTAAGGGTTAAGGTGTTGGCTCATGATATGCTAAGGTAATTGCTAAGAGTTAAGGTAAAGGTTCTTGATATGCTAAGGTAATACTTAAGGAGTTAAGGTCATGGCTCTTGATCTGCTAGGGTAATTGTTAAGAGTTAAGGTGTTGGCTCTTGATAAGCTAAGGTAATTGCCAAGAGTTAAGGTAATAGCTCTTGATCTGCTGGGATAATTGTTAAGAGTTAAGGTACTGACTCTTGATATGTTAAGGTAATTGTTAAAAAGTTAAGGTAATGAATCTTGATCTGCTAAGGTAATTGTTAAAGGTTAAGGTAATAGCTATTGATATGCTAAGGTAATGGTTCTTAAGATGTTAATGTAATAGTTAAGATAATTGTTCTTGATATGCTAAGGTAATACTTAAGGAGTTAAGGTCATGGCTCTTGATCTGCTAGGGTAATTGTTAAGAGTTAAGGTGTTGGCTCTTGATAAGCTAAGGTAATTGCCAAGAGTTAAGGTAATAGCTCTTGATCTGCTGGGATAATTGTTAAGAGTTAAGGTACTGACTCTTGATATGTTAAGGTAATTGTTAAAAAGTTAAGGTAATGAATCTTGATCTGCTAAGGTAATTGTTAAAGGTTAAGGTAATAGCTATTGATATGCTAAGGTAATGGTTCTTAAGATGTTAATGTAATAGTTAAGATAATTGTTCTTGATATGCTAAGGTAATTGTTAAGGAGTTAAGGTAATGGCTCTTGATATGCTAGGGTAATTGTTAAGAATTAAGTTGTTGGCTCTTGATATGCTAAGGTAATTGCTAAGAGTTAAGGTAATGGCTCTTGATATGCTAAGGTAATTGCTAAGAGTTAAAGTAATGGCTCTTGATATGCTAAGGTAATATTTCAGAGTAAAGGTAAAGGCTCTTTATCTGCTAGGGTAATTGTTAAGAGTTAAGGTAAAGGCTCTTGATATGCTAAGGTAATTGCTAAGAGTTAAGGTAATGGCTCTTGATATGCTAAGGTAATTGCTAAGAGTTAAAGTAATGGCTCTTGATATGCTAAGGTAATATTTCAGAGTAAAGGTAAAGGCTCTTTATCTGCTAGGGTAATTGTTAAGAGTTAAGGTAAAGGCTCTTAATATGCTAAGGTAATTGTTAAGAGTTAAGGTAAAGGCTCTTGATATGCTGAGGTAATTTTTTAAAGTTAAGGTAATGGATCTTGATATGCTAAGGTAATTCTTAAGTAGTTAAGGTGTTGGCTCTTGATATGCTAAGGTAAATGTTAAGAGTTAAGGTAAAGGCTCTTGATATGCTAAGGTAATCGTTAAGAGTTAAGGTAGTGGATCTTAATATACTAAGGTAGAATCTATATCTTGTTCCCTGAAATATTGTTTTAAAGCAGTTTTGTTTAGCTTTTTCGTAAATATAAATGCAACAGCAGGGGCTTGGGGGCGCAGCCCCCAACTAGGACGCGTAGCGTCCTAGTCAATTTATCATCTTAGATAAACGACTACATAACTAAATGTTGTTTTTCTTACGATTATATTCTTTTTTTAAACGAAACAATTTTGTCCAATTTTTGTATATTTATTTACAAACGATTTTTCGATACAAAACACCGTTAAAACAAAGAACAAAAGTCCATATTTTACTTGCTTTCATTCACATGGCAACTCGATTCTTTTATTTTCATTGTTCGACCAACAGCCCTTTTTTCTTTATTTGTTCGTACTAATTTGTTTTATACGTCAAAAATAGAAAGAAAGGCAGGTAACTCGATTCTTTTGTTTTTGATCACGTCTAAGGCACTTTCCATTCGTTCACACTGTTCTACGAACTATCAGAAAACCTTTATATCATCAGATTGAGCTGGAATAAAAGCCCACGCCTTCCGAAGTTGGTAAAAGTTTCGCAAGTGCTGAAGAAATGAATTGTAAGCACACGGCATGAATTCAATTACCGTAATCTGAAACTAATGGGATCAAATTGTGAAATCAGCCAAAGGTGCCGTACTGTCCGTTTATTCCGACGATCGCTTGTTTGTTTCCGATTAGTGGCCAATTCGTCTTCTGAATCCCCAGGGAACAATTTATCCTCTTTGAAATCTCACTCCAAACAAGCTCCTTTTGCACAGAACACCACAATTTAGACTTTGAAACTTTGATTGAAATTAAAAAGGAGTTTAATTGTTTATTTGTGGCTATTTCATTTGCCTCTTCCTTTGGCTGTTTTCCTACCGTTGAAATTAGACACCCATCTTTCTTTTGGGTCCTCTTCAAAGCGGACCATCGACCATTATTCTGCGACTCTTAGACGAATTTTAGACGAGTTACGGACAGATTCGATAGAATTCATCGGTTTTTGTTGATCTTTCTTTTTAGTGATCTTAAAGTTAATTTAACAAGCTACATTCCTCTTTTTGTGAGTGACTTCGCCGCAATTTATTTCCCCAATTTTGAACCAGGGTCAAAGCCCTCAGTTGATTATTGCTTGGTTCTTTTCCGCCGGGAAGAAAAAGCCTTGAATTGGCCTAATTTCCCCGATTCCAGTCCATAAGGGAATATGGAGGGAAGACCCAGCTGTGTCTCTTCTGATGTGATAACCAAGAACTATTGCAACCTCTTCCTGCATTTTCACATAAAGTCCAACTATAGTTTATTATGATACTTTTGTTCTTGGAATGCCCTTTTGGAGGACAGGCCTCTGTTGACCCTAAACACCTCCTCTGTGAGAATTCTTTTTTGTTTTCGTCTTAAATGTGAGTTACTGGAAACAAATGAGATTTTCCACTGTTGGAGTACACATTTCGGGAATTCAGGGCGGATCACAATATTCAGCCAATTTCAAGAACTTCAGGATTAGATATGTTTTGGAATCCTAAGGGCAATTTATAGCTTTAATTCCATAACTCAATCATGTTCAGAATTATTTTTGAATAAACGCAGAACTATGCAGATTCTTTGTGAGAGCCTTGTTTATTTAACTGATACTATCTCGTGCAGGTTTCTGCTAGTTTTAAATTGCACAAAACCTGATTGGTGTTCATGAATCACAAAAACTCTCCTCCACAGTGGCTTTTCTGTAATTTGTGCGCTTCAGAGACCTTTTGCATTCAGAATAGCAAAAGAATCAGCCGTTGAATTGAGTTTAGAAGATCACACCTTTCTTTTTTAAACCTTTGAACTCGTAAAAGATGACGAAATGACAATTGTTTGATGAGAAATCCAATCGCAGTTCATTTATCCTGCAGAATTTGGGTCTCAAAAGGGCGACGAACGTTGTTTGCAGAGAGATATGCTAATCGGAGTGATGCATTCGGGTGAATATTCAGAAGAGGAACCTTTGGTTCTGAAAATAGCAAAGGAATGACGAAATAAGCAGAGACTCGGCACACAGCCAGATCACAGTCATTGCACCTCAACCTTATTTTGTTTACTGACAACTAACTTTCCAAACTGACATTCGCGAAGAACCAGTGGAGCGGGATATTAAAGGAAAACACGTTTCGCTTTCTTCTAAAAAGGTTTCTGGGAATCCCTGGTGTAAGTGACTCTTTCTACATCCAGAGACAGGTGAAGTGGTTTTCCCATGCCCTTTGCTTCCCTCGCTTCTGGGAATTTCATCTGAAGCCTCCTCCGATGGCAAATGCCTCCTCTTGCAGTCCTTTCGTTCACTTTCCATCTCTTTTTGAACGTCATTAGTAGGATTTCTGGGCGTCTCAAATAACCGCAGCCATTAATTTGGCGCCTAATTTCCATCTTCCACTCGACTGAACCCTCGAAAACCGACCGCCCCCGGTGTACGACGACGGCCTTCCGGATCAAGCCACATATCCTGTTTTCAGCCGAGAAACACGAGATTCGCTAAAGAAACCCTAATAATCCCTTTGTTTCTCAAGCTGTGGTCTAATAACAACATTTTAGAAATGGGGAACCCACTGGTTCTCACTTTTCCTGCTTTACGACATTAGATGTCTTCTTTTTGTACCGAATACTTCCAATATCGCATCGATGTATCTCTAACATTGACAATGGCTCTACTCCAGGAAGTAGAGCCATATCGGGAGAAACTCCCTGGAAAAAGATTTTTTTCTTTTCGAAGCTTTTCCTGTAAAACATTTAAAGAATTGTCAATATTCATTAAAACTGTTTTCCCATTTTCGTTCCGTTCGATCAAAGACCACAGTAATACTAGAAATTATCCTGATTGTTTCGCAGTTAGAAGAGAGGGTAGTTTCCATTCATAATATCAAAAGATAGACAGACAGAAAGAAATGGAAGAAAAAAAAGATAGGTCTTACCTCTGTTTAAAAAACTTTCTGTGGCCGTCTTCATAAGCAAATATACTCATACGTTGAGCCGTAGTTTTTTCAAACGACAATTTGTTGTCAATGCCAGCCCACAGAGACCCTATTTCTAGTGCAATTTGAAGAACAAAAGAAGGAGTCTCAGTCTTAATTGTCTTCTCCTCAGAGTTGGTGTCAAAACATGGTAGAATTCTGAGAATATCCCTGGATTCACAATTGAGGCCATGTGACAGAAGTACCACAAACCCAATCAACCACAGTATCTTTGCTCTTGCCCATCGGTCTTAATTCAAAACAAGGCTTGTTCCAAGTGAGTGGTTTGTTTGCGTAGGTTTGTTTCTAGTAACTCAAAACACTTGTTTTTTCATTATGACGATAACCACCATCTGCGTCCAAGTGGAAATTAATCCAATAAAGCTTTTCGACTTTCCTCCTCTATATTTCGAAGGGATATTTATCTACAAATACCATTTCACCACACATACAAAACAAAAAAAGCACTTGAGAAGGACGTTTGGAAAAAGAAAGTTTTTTTTGGAAGTTCTTTGTCCCAGTAAATTTTTGTTGTTGTTGTAATTATAATTACTTAATTTTTCCTGCACAAGTCCATCACAAGTCCGGCCCGATTCATCCTGTGGGACGCAGTGGTCACCTAGTCTTAGGCCATCTCAAAATCCCAGTAGTCAAATTAAGGATGAAAGATCGCATTAGGATTCCGTGTGGCAGCCAATGATCATCCCTGTATAAGCTATTAATCCTCCGCTGAAAACAGCCTCCGGGTTGAATTTGTCTGAAAAAAGTGCCGGATTGCGTATCTTTTCCCATAAACGCCTCATATCGGCCGAATGTTTGGTCGTTCCGGGGCGCTTATTGTTCTCGTCTCTTGTGAACTACGTGAACTTTGCAAATCACCCAAAAAGCCTCTGTCTAGACTATTCACTCGCTTACAAACTGCTCTTCTGTTCTTATTCTCTCTCTATCTCTCTGTCTCTCTTTCATCCGCCCGTCTTTTGGTCCATTGTATTTGAATTTTCCGGTTCAAGGGGACGCGGAAGGCCCTTTTAAGAAGCAATTGGACCCGTCGTCAATTATGTGACGTGTATTTGGATTCCTCTTTTCAGAGCCATGGGCGACAACACCACCATGCGCAACTGCTCCTATAGGTACTCCTCCCACGACGTCATCAACTCCATCGCCCTATGGATTGACGTAAGGCCTTCTTATTCCCAAATGGTTACCATCTGAGGATATTCTGAATCCCGTTATGAGCCTCAGTAACACACTCACTGTTATTCACAATTATCAATCTGTAATTCTTTACATTTCTCTTTCACTTTTAATTTCAAATTTCATGACATCATCAGGCAAAGTGCACTCAAATAATGAAAGTAGCCCCTTATTTAAACATTCACGAAGTACAATTCATTATTTGTCTTGCTTTTAGAGGTCACTGGGATTTTTTTTGAAAGGACAATTAATTAAAATTACATTTGTGATCAATACTTTTTTTAAAATTTCTGATTCCAATCAATGACTGAAAAGGTTTATTGGAAAAAATGGTATTCTGATTAATGTGTCTACTTCAATGATATTCCAGGGCCCGTGCACAGCAATCGCCGCCCTGTTGGCTTTGATGGGCGCTCGATTTGCCTTTAGATTCCTCCACAAAGCAGGTCTAAACAAGGATCTCACAGCTGGTAAGACTATCTTTGTCTCTTTTCTTTTGTTCTTTCTAATGTACTCTCTACCTTGCCCTTGCAGCGCTGTTCTCCCTGTGCCTCATCGACTCTTTGCTCATGGTCACCGTCTTCCTCTTCTACTGCATCGAAGCCATCAGCGTCCTTTTCCTCAACTCCAACATTATGTTCAATCAACAAGCCTTCACAACCCCCTTGCATCCCATAGCCAGCAGTATGACCACTGCCTCCGTAAGGACCTCTTCCTTCTTCCATTGAGAACGCTTTGCAGACCATGCTTGTCATCTACATAGCAGCACTTCGTTGTCTAGTCGTGCTGAGACCTTTGAAATTCGCCCATCAACATTCAGGAAGACTGAAATCGGTTAGTTCTGGTTAATTAGTTTGTATTTGTTGTTTTTCTAGGTGAATAGCGTATGTCATCACAGTAAGAAATCTACAGTAGCCAAGGAAGAGGCTATTCCTCTCCAGCCGAATTCCAGAAGATCAAAACACCCATTTGAATTGAGGAAGATCATTAAGCCCTACCTAGTTCCAGGTGAAAGAAGAGCATTTCATGGGGCTACTGTAGCTTTCAGGTCTTGTGATTGCACTTTGTTTCGCTGTGAATACTCCTGTCTACTTTGAATTTACTGTGGAACCTTGCTTCGATTTTGAACACGGAATCGAGGCTTCCTGTCCTGCAGCTACCGTGTTCAGACATCACGTAGGTTTAAATCCCAATGTTTTACTCTAACTATAAGCAAAAAACATTTTACTCACTTAAAGAATTAACAAATTGGAATTTTCAGTTCACCCGATACAAGGCAGTTCTGATGACTCTTACACAGACTGTCGGACCAGTGATGTCCATCCTCGTACTGACCCTCCTCACTGAATACCACGTTCACAAGAGCCTCAAGGCTAGAAGAAAGTATTTTTTTCTGCCTCGATTTTGTATAACTTTGGGTTTTAGGTTATTCGAGAGTCAGAAGAGAAGCAGAGCCATCGTCCTGTCCGAAGAACTCAAGGAACGAGTCTCCCGAACTGTGGCAATTTTCATCGCCGTCAAATTCCTTATTTTTAGGTAAATTTGAATAACTTAGTCAAACTTGGGGTTCAAAATGACGACCAAAATCCTTATTTCAGATCAATGCCGGTCTTCTTCGATGTCTACGAGAACCTCTACGGAATAGAGTCCTTCGGAGTGGCTTTGTCCATCATGGTCAGAGTTTCCGATTTCATGATTGTTCTCAACTCTGCCACCAATTCCCTCGCCTACTTTGGAAAGAAACGGTTAGTTCAAGCTTAATTTCAGAAGAAGAAAAACACTTTTCAGGTGGCTGGAGAAGCGTCTGCGTCTCCATCTCCTGAAGAAGGAGGAGAAACGACAGCTGAAGGCCTCTTCCACAAGACGCCAAAGCAATGTGAGTACTCATCTCGTATGCTGAAAACTCCTCTCTTTCAGCAGTACCTCCATTCGTCGGATGCCCTTCGAAGGCCGTCTTCCGATGGAGAAGAGTCGCCGGAACGAGTTTGAAACAAAGCGCCAAATCAACTTTCACCCAGTCATTCTGTGATCTCGCCCTACGGGTAGCAAATAAACGTATTTCACCGTCTTCTAAATCTCGAATTAGAAACCACCAGATTCTGGTTTGAGCATTTAGTGGGAAAGAGAGGTTAGATCTGATTTACTTCAGCTCGTCATTTACTCTTGGCCAAATTCTTCACATTAGCATATACATGTACAATTTAATACGTATTCTTAAAAACTTGTAATAGGACTGCTAATAAGAAAAATGCTAATAAGGTAACACTAATGAGAATAAATTAACATAATTAAGTTGGACTTATCTTACTAATTAGCTTGTTCTTGTCAGTCAGTCGTGTCACTCTCATTTCTCCTCCCATCCGAGGATGACGGATCAACCCTTTGATTTACGTGAGTTCATCTAAAATGCTCTATTTAGTTTCTGAGAACATGTCCTAATCTTAATCTTCAGATGCGCCAAGGACAGTGGGGCAGGTGCATCTGAACAGTGGAGAGGTGGTTTGTCTCCCGAATCAGGCGATCCACTCGAATGACAAAATGATCAACAACCTCGAGTCGGACAGTGGATCGGATGACGACGACGTGGGTGGTCTTTTGAAATCATTTTTCATTTTAACACGTATTTTAAAATGTATTGTTTCAGTTGGATGTCATTCACGATGGAAAGCATTTGAGTCGTGGCAAGCTCATTGAAGCTATGCTCAAATTTAACGTTGATGTGGATGGTAGGCCGATCGATTGGAATTGTGTTTATAAAACTCAGGAACAGGTAGTTTCCTTTCGTCTTTGCTTCCAATTCGGTGCTTTTCTTAGGCATCTGCTTTTAACCCTATGATCGTGTGGGGTCGTCCTGTTGAGATCCCTTGCTTTGTGCTCTTCGACTACCACAGTGGATTCACCTGCATGGACGTTACTCTTCTGGGAGGAGACATTGCCATGGTCTGTGCTGAGGAGTACGAGTAAGTTCAGATCTTAGTTTGAATTAACTATTTTCTTTTAGAACGATGCTCCTTGGCCGTGATTCCGACTTAGAGTGGAAGCGGAGTGGCATGCCATGTGGCTTCCTCCGAATGCAGCAGTGGAGCCTCGTGCGTCGATGTGTCCCCCGCCAGACCTATTCCTCCCTTGGCCTTGTACCATCCTCCTGGCTTGTCTCCGAAAAGTTTGTCAATGGTAGCCAATATATTTCTCTCTCGTTCAACCTCTTAAACTCTAGAAAACCGTCCGCTCTTCTTTTCTAATTGGTGGTATTTGGGCCTCAGCTCCTACGACGACGCCTTCGAGTACCTGATGGGAGATGTGTCTGCCCATGAGCCAGGACTCTTTGTCATCTTCTCTCCCAGATGGCTCAACATCGACCCTTCCGACGCTAGGCCTTACATTCTTCTCATGTTGGCTCCGAGGGAGGCGAAGACGGAGAAGATTATGAATGACATGGGAGAAATGTCCACCGAAGGTTGGCTGTCATGTCCCTTATTATACATAGTTGAAAATGACATTTAAACTACAGATAACATTTTCTTTTCAGTGTTCCAGCCGCAGGCTGAAAATATCCGTCGAAAGTTCTACGGAATGCAGGCTCAGCTTGCTGGTTCTGAGGTTGATTCTGTGCTGAAGGACGACGGAGATCCGCTGGCAAAGGCACAAGCGGGCGATGGAGAGGAAGAGGTCGGAAACGCAGAGTGCGTCGCTTCACAAAACACAACTCCTTTGTAATTTAAGTAACACCTGCTCCACAAAAGTGGTAGACATGTTCAAGGAGAAGCAGAGCAAAGCCAGTGATTCCACCGTTGCCATCCACATCGACAGGGCCCGTTTCGGAGACAAAACGGTGGGTTTCCCTTTTCTATCGGCTTCGCTTACATTCTGTTTTAGGTCTCGGTCATCCTGAAGGCTCAAGAAGAAGAAAACGGAAATGAGGACTCGGAGGAGGAGGTGGAGCCAAGTGTGGATGACTTTGTCACTGCGGCTACTTCTATGTACAGCTGGCAGACCTACACCATCAAGAGGAGCTTCTGTGGAGACTATGAGCTGTTCGGGAGGCGCTATGGCACTATCTACCACTTGGTTCACGACCTCTCTTCCAGGGATTCCAACCTCCCCTGTCGTCTGGTCTACGGAAAACTCACTTTGGTCCGTTTCTTCCAGATGAATACAGTTTGAATTGATGCGTTTTAGCCTCCTCCCTTCAAGGTGACTCCGATGGAAGCGCCGCTGCGCAATCCGAAGCGTCAGCCTCACTCTCTTCCGATGATGTGTGAGCAATGGGCGGCCAAGCACTACTCCCAGTCCACTGAACCCAGCTTCCTCTCCTCCCCCATGAGCTATGTCATTCGAGCCTTCCTCGATCCCGTGAGGAATTACTGGAAGAAATGCAGTGCGTTTTCATTTCTCAAAAGATCTACGCCCCTTGTCTCTGTAAACCTCATATGTATTTCTTTTCTTAGATCTTCCCGAGCAGGAAGTGGAGCCTAACCGAAAGCTGATTGCCAAGCGAGTGCTGGAAGAGCCAAAGAAGGGAGCGAAGGGGCAGAAGCTGAATTGGCTGGTTGACAATGTTCCCACCGAGGAACACGTGGTCTCCTTCTCGCCGAAGATCGTAATTCCCAAGAAAGACTTGGTAGAAAGTGTTTTTATTTATAAGTTGTTTAATCTAGGAGATCTGTGCAACTCCCCTTGGCAGCGGAAACTTTGGAACCATATACAAGGCAAAGATGAAGACGGAGAGGGGGAAGATCGACGTGGTTGCCAAAGACATGGACATTCTGGAGACTCCCCACGAGACACAGGCCGCCTTCGCACAGGAAACTGACATCTCCGCCGTTTGTCTTTTTTAAACTTTATATGTTTGCGTTAGTTAAGAGTAAAGGTAAATTTAGGCTTTGTGCCACCCTAACATTGTCGCCTTCTTCGGGGTGAATGTGGGAAAATCCGCTCCGAAAGAAAAGGATGGAGGAGAGCTGGAAACGCCCGATGACCCTAACGATAAGAATGAAAAGAACGAACAGGTTTTCACTATGAACTTATTTTTCACGACAATTATAAGGCGGAGCCTGGGGTTGAAGGCGTCTACGGAAAGTCTTTTATGGTCTACGAATTGTGCAGTCCCGTCTGTTTGAAGAAGTACCTTACTGTAGCTCATCTTTTTATATGTCTCATTGCCTTATATTCAGTCGAATACGATGCTTCCTATGAACCAGGTGATCGACTTCCTCAGTCAAATTGCCAGGGGCCTCGCCTATCTCCATACTCGTGTCCCCGCCATTGCCCATGGAGACGTCGCCGCTCGCAATGTGCTCATGATTCCTCATCCCAGGGACACTGGAAGGTATGTTTTATCCTTCACTTTACCTAACTCTTTCAGGTTCGTGCTGAAGGTTTCTGACTTTGGTCTTTCGAGGTTTCTGCGAGACGACGGAAATAACAAGTTCGACAGCGACACTCTCCCGTTAGTTATAATTGAACCTGGATGACTCTTCTAAGATTCGCGTGGTATCCTCCTGAATCCTGGAATCAACGAGACCTCACTCCGGCTGCGGACTGCTGGGCCTACGGAATGACCATCACAGAGTTCTACGGGGCTGTCACTCCCTTCGGAGCCAGCGACATGATGCAAAGTGGAGGATCCAGTAGGTCTTTCTTTTTTTGCTCTATTCTTTTCTTTTCAGGGGGCTACGTTCACAGCAAAGACAAGATCCCCGACCCCATCTACAACCTGCTTCTGCAGTGCACCCGTCGTGCTCCCCACGATAGACTCTCCATGGCGTCAGTTTTTTAGAAGAACAATAGTTTCAAATTTCATGCTTTCAAAAATAAAATTTCATTTTCAGTGCGGCTGACGACTACCTCCAGAAGCACTGGATCGAGGCCGAAGGAGCCTACATCCTGGACACCTACCATGGAAACCGCAACTGAAATCTCGCGTCTCTTTACTCCAAGAGCATTAGTCGTCGTATTAAATATAATGTAATTCAAATAAATTTATTTTAGTGTTTGTACATAAATATTTGGCTAGATTTACTGCTTGAGGACGTACGTTCAAAATGTAGGCATTCTCAAAATGCACTCGGAGAAATTTCACAGGAATGGCCGTTACTTCGCAGAAACGCGTAGAATAAGTCCCATCGTTCCGAGGAACGATGGGAAATGATTGAAATTTTTGAAATGTTGAATCGTGTTTATTAAGTGAAAAAAACCCGTGATTGTGATAATGGCCGTGAGCGCTGTAGGACCCGAATCGAGTGGAAAGTGATCAGCAAAAGTACTCTTTGGTGAGTTGTGGATTCTGCTGTCCTCTCACCAGGGGCTCTTCCGATCTGAAAGTAGATCTGCCACAAATGAATGTCATTCAATCGAGGCTACCTGCTGGGACTGCAGTGGTCAGTTCCCTCGTTCGTCTTGTAGACCCCTTCTGGACGGGAACGCATGAAACACACCAATCCCATCACCAGAAGAGCCAGTAAAATGAATACGGCAAAGGCGCCGATGGCTGAAATGGACATTGGCCTATTGGAACTATGTGGACTTGAAAGCGAATAGCTCTAGAAGAACACAAATGGGAGTTCCACTCACTCGTGATCGAAGCAATGTATTCCCTGTGTTGAGACACTGCATCTATCCTGATTCCACTGTTCGCATCAACCGGTGCAGGTGTTTGTGGCCGTGGCTCCGGTTGCAAAGGACACAAACCGAATCGAATTCTACCCGAATGAGCCAAACGGGCGGCCTTTGCGTTTTTTAGAGGGAAAGATGCTCCAACCTGAAGTCTGGAGACACATCCCGTGAAATCTAAAATTTCAATTCAATGTGTTTTTGAGGTTCTTACTTTGATCTAAAAAACTCCATACATTGAAGGCTTGGAAGAAGCTCCAGTTGCCTTCGAAGTGAATGGCCGGTTCTCCATCGACCGTGAGATTGAATTCCTTCTCATTGGCACAGAAGGCTATGTCATGCACCACATCGTCACTCATGTTCTTCCCGGAGAAAGAGTCCTTATGGTTGAAGAGAATCCCGTCGTAGACGTTGACGGTTAGGCTGCCTTTTGGATCCAAAGTCATGTTGAACGCAGAATCGGCAAACAGGGCCTTGGATCTAACCAGGGATACATTTGAAGAGCGTGTTTGAAGTGCTATGCGGTGGCAAAGGGAAGTATGGGCTGGGTTTTGCCAAGGGATTTGGAGAGAAGAACCAATGGGCACCCACATACCATATTCTGAAATTAGGCAATTGAACTGTTGCCTGCGCAACCCCACCCTTTGTACAGTCGTCTCCTCCAAATGGAGTGAGTGAGCAATCACAGGAGAAACCATCGTACTTGTCCACGCATTGTCCTCCGTTTCGACATAGACCAGGTCTACAGAAGCCATCCTCGCCAGCCACCACCCCTCTTTCCGCGTCTTTTCTCGCCAATTGACTTGGCATCAGTTCTTCTCCGCAAAGATAGACGTTTCTTATGACACCAGCGAAACCAGAAGAACCTGTGGCTATGCGAGAACCTGAATGTAAAAGATGCAGCTATTTTTTGATTTTCAAAAAAAAAGAAAGAAATTGCAGTTACTCACCTATGCTCCATTGAAGAGGAGAGGGTAATATGATTGCTCTATTCAAAGTGAAAAGTTTCCCGTCGACTTTGAGTCTTATCCCCATTGAATCAGCCTCCCAGTAGATGGAATGCCATCGGTCGTTGTTGATTGGAGAGGAAGAAGTCAGTTGAACTACCTCACCTCCATTCACTATTTCAGCAACCACCCGACCGTCTGAAGCAGTGGTTTTTAAAACCTTTTAAAAGTGTTACCTTGTATATACAGGTGGAACCAATGTAGATTGTCTGCGCTTTCCCAAACAAAGATGGTCATATGTGTATGGGTGAACTTTGCTTGAAGCCAAACATCAAAAGTCCTGGACGAAAGCGAACGGGACCCGTGGAGGCGGGCGTTACGATCGGTGAAGGTCACTGGTTCAAATGATACTGGAATGCTTTTAGTATAAATCTAGCGTATTTCTTACTTCTGTTTCTACAGACAAGTGCTCCAATTTCTGCCTCCACAGACGATTGTTTGGATGTCCCTCCTAGGAATAGCCCCGTGACAGGAAGCAACTGAGCATACGCGTTCACTCCCTCATCAGTCGCATCTTCCCCAGAATCACAGTTGCACATTCTGTTGTGGAGACAGGTTCCATTGACGGCACAACTACACATCCTGGAGTAGGGAGGGGCATCTCCCCATTGGAGTCCGTGTTTGTCACTTCTCGTGGAATACCAGCTGGAAGGACTTCTGTCCGCCCCGTGGGTCATCAGCCTGGCTCCTCCTCGGCAAGAGAATCGCATGTACTGTTGGCAGTGTTCAAATCCTTCGACCAGTCTATCCAGTTGTTGGACACCCACTCCGTAGGAGAGAGACTTCCTAACAGCTCCTGGGGCGAGGTCACCTGTCACCAGGATTGCTTTCTTTAGGTCGTGCTCCAACACAGTTGTCATCTAGAAACTAAGCTTATGTACCACATCCTCTCACATACTCACCACATCAACCCCCATGTCATCCTTCTCTGTCCTGCAGAGTACTGTAAATCCCGGAAGAGGTCCTCCGCCATCAAGATCGATTGTCACATTTCGACCTTTAGTTATTCTTCCTTTGATGTTTCGCATGTACTGCCATTCCTCACAAGACCTAGGTAGTTCACCTAAATCAAGTGGCTTGAGGGAGAGGCATAGCGGCCTACTTGTATGACAGTTGGTGCCAGAGTAGCCATCTGGACATTTACAGGAGTAGAATTCTAAAGATTTCTGCTCACAGAGACCTCCATTTTCACAAGGGGAAGGCAAACATCGATCGATTAGACCGCATGTTCCACGCGAGACCTTTCCAATTGTTCGGGCCGAGCCAAAGTCTACTGTGGCTGAGCGATAGCAACCGGGGGTGGAAATGACCAACAGGGAAAGACGGGAGGCTACGCGGCGGACTTCTTGGCCTTCTAACCACAGAACCTAAATTAGAAGGCATTAAACAATTGGAGGATGAATCTACCGTAATCCCATCCACATCTATTTCCAAGCGTGAGCCGCGTATTCGAAGAGATGTACTGTGCCATGAGCCATCCGTTATTTTCAGGGCTGAAATAAGTTTTCTGATATGGCCAATACTCTTTCTGTCTTTTTATCTTAATCTAAACTTACGTGGATTAGCCTTCTGTTTGTACTGTGTGACATTGCTGCTGAGCACAAGTGTTCCTTCCTCACTAACATCCACTCTAACCAAAGAAGTGTTGTCTACGTCCCTCAAATCCAAAAGTTCGGCCGGATGCGGAAGAAGACGGAATTCGAAAGAAAATGGAAGGAAGGAGAAGGGAAATACTGCCTGAGCGCCGATGTCCAAAGTGAGTGATGGTGGTTTAGCCATCTGAACACGACATCACTTTAGTTGAAGTAAAAGCCAACTGTGCAGGTGTGAGTGGAGTCCCGTGGGGCAAACTGGAGCAAATCGGCAGAGTTCAATTGGAGACGGGCAAGACAGCCAGAAAAGGAACTCTCAATGCCTTCCGAGAAATCGTCGGCAGGGCGACCAGCAATGTGGACCTAAAATTATAAAATGTCTTCATTTTGCTCGGCGTTGTATTATTTGAATTAAAGAGTAGAACATCTCTTACCTGTGAGTGGAGGTCCAATTTTCTATACAATCCAGTGGGCGTGGTCTGATTCAGCAAAACTCCGTCAATGTTCAGTTGCACAGAGTCGAACTGATGCAACCATCGCACCTCGTGCCATTCCCCATCGTCCAACGCCTTTCCTCCACTGATCCACGAAGGAGCCAAGGAGCCTGAACCCTATCATAAGCATTCTTAATGAAAGATCTCACCAAAGTCAAAGATTATCTGAATTGTCCCTCTAACCAGCTGAGCAACGAGGATGTCACCCTGGTCTGCCATAGAAAAGAAGAAAAGCCCGGATCGGAAACTTCTGAAGACGAAGAGAAGCTCATTTTCGTACATGGCAACTAGTCCTGCTCTCTGACTATCCACCGCAAAGCCAGAATCATCGAAAGCTGTGATTGGGGTGTCTGAGAATATGGATAGAACTCGCGACAAAGAGTTTAAAGTACCGTAATCGCAGAGGGTGGCCATGACCAGTGGTTGTCTAGAGGATTCTGTTAAGTTGAAGGCATCTCGGAGACGAAGGGATTGGACGACGAGGTCAAGATGAATCCAGGAGGGAGAATGGGAGAGGGTAGAATATACAACCTGAAATACAAATCACAATCAGATAGGGAAAATGTTTGTTTCTTAGGTACATTTTCAGCCCTAGCTTCTTCCCACGCCTAACAAAATATATCTCTTCGAAAAAGTGTTTTGTCTTTGCGTCGCAATCCATCCATTACCAAAAGCGCCCTCCCGGGACCTCGATTCGACGCCCTTTGACTGACCAATTAGGCAAATCTGGCCCCGCGGAAATGGAATAATCGAACTGCGCTTCATTGGCCAAATAGAAACTCACGGGGAGGGGAGGAAATTTCTTGCAAAGGTTTATCTTTGAATTATTCCTTTCAGAACATTTCAAGAATAGGCTGCGACCCATTGTCTCTGATTTCAATAAGCATCGCGTGTGTTCCCACGGGTCATCCCCTTTGTTGCGCCCCTTGAGTACACTTATCTCACTGGGGGGTCCCCCGTCCAACACACGCAGGCCTTACGGGATATTCGATACCTAAGAAACCCTGATATTAATAACTAGCTTACTTTTTGTTTTTGACAAAATTTCAGACAATTCACATCGATATAAATCACCCAAAACATCTTTAAAACCGACCAAGTTTTCCCCTCCCGGCATCCTGAGGCTTCTGAAGGATCCCTCGGAAACAGCTGCTTCTACATTGTATGCGGCGATGTGTCCTACAACGGCCAGTCGGCTCAGCCGACGCGGGGAGGGAAAGGAGATCTCCCACGAAGAAAACGACTCGTCCACACATGTTGCCTCTGAAATCATACATTCGGTTAGAAAATACCCAGTAGTAAAGTTGCCTCTTCGTTTGAAGGCGCCATTGACAGCGAAAATGCAATTGCAGCAGATTTTGGCATAACGCGAAGCCAAAAACATACTTATTTTAACCAACTCTCCTAGAGTTTTAATGAACATCTCATCTAAGGTAGAAACAAGTAAAAAAGATGATCTAGTGTAGATCATTCATTTTATGTTGGCATTCGTGTCCGTCCTCTTGGAGTCCTCTCTCCTCGATTGGAGCCTTTGGCCCCGTACTTCCCAGCCGCGCGCTCTTCCGAAAACACGAAAGCAGGCGGTAAACAAACGTAAAAGCCTCTCAATTGGTATAATTGACAGCTGCTGGCGGACCTTCGACGAAGGATCGTCGGGGCAGCGGTAATCCGCGCGGAAGCCGCACTTCTGCCACTTTACGACGCCAGATGGTCCGAGGACTCCAGGAGTGGAAGGGAAAGGGTCTCTCCTCACAAGGTCTTCTATGTGGAGTTGGGTCCTTCTGAGTACCTCTTTCTTACAATTCCCCAGTGCCAGCCGGCTGTCTCCTACGCGTCTTCTGCCAGCCGACTGGCGTCAAAAAGACGCGTCCATGCATACGCGTCACTCTAATAACACGTCTTCTTCCAGATGTGTCAGGCAATCAATTCATCTACATAATCTCATTAGACGAGGGTAAGGGGACCGCACCGGCCCTAGAAAACATCTGCCGATGAGGGCTTCGAGAGGGAGATACTTTTAGATATGCGATAATTTGTGAGGAATCTTGGAAATGCAATTCCAGTTTGCCATTTTGGGGGTAAAAGGGAATGAGGAGGAAACAGAAGATCACGTTTGTTCTGAAAATTGATATCACGTTTTAGTTTATTTAAAAGAAAGTATGGTTTTGATAAACAAGTAAAGTACTCAGAGCTAATGAAGGTGGCGGAAGTATAGAATTGGCCGAGAGATGGCTGTTTACTCTTTCTCGCCAATACAGATTCATGGAACAACGCGTATTTCTCTTTTTTATAAATCCAAGTTTTGTATTAAAATTACAAAAGCTGCATAATTCAAACGTGTAAAAAATCAAGGTGAAATACATAATTATTTGTTTATATTGGTAAATGCAGAGTGTTTAAAAACTCTCACCTGTTATTGAGAGCCAGCCGGCTGTCAGAAGAAGTTGAAAAAGCCAGACGGCTGGCAGGAACGCCGAGCGCTCCGCCACCCGCATTGACGCGTGCCGGCCACGTGCTTCACGGCTAAAACTGCCAAGGCGTTATTTTCGGAAGTGTTATTTTAAATGAAAAAAAAATTTAGAAAAAGAAGAAAAACATGTCAAAAAGATATGTAATAAGAGGCAGGATGAGGGGTGATCAATATTCTCAGGAGCACCTGTCGTCCGCTGAGACCACGTTGGAAGAAGAGTATAAAAACAAATAGAAATCGATAGTGTGGACAAACTTTTCGCTTTGGGACCACTTGAGCGGAGGGATTAGCCAGAACACACACAAGTAGTGCAAATGGGATGGGGGATTAAGGAGAGATGGGTAAGGACCACCTTACCCAAATACTTTAGGGCTGCTGGAGGGGCAGAATTCAAAAAGAGTCTTTCGTGTAAGGGGATGTTAATACTGAGTGGAATAGGAGTCGCTCCTCTGCCATCATCTCATCTCTGCCATTTCCGTCAAAGCCCGTGTCGCAATTAATCGCTGAATGCTAACATCCGCTGAACAAGGATTTGAGAGGACTATAAGTGGCTACAGAGGTGTCATAAGAAGTTTGCCCAATGTAAGCCGCAGCCGAAAGCTGTCTTTTACATAGAGAACTGTTCCAATTAGGCATACTACAATCTCTCACAACTTCTTTTACCCCCGTTTCTTCCTAAGATTCGGATATTAGTTCAAACATAAGGTTGGTCATAAGATTACAGGAGCCAAATAAAAACGGTCCTTTCATATAAAACTGAAACCAATTCCTCCTTCAAAGGGTTTCGTGGGGCGCCGACAGGAAACCGCAAAGGGCCGTCTCGCGTGAAATCGGAGCCGAATCGGCCGTTCCCAGCCGGTAATTGGTGGCCAGAAGGGCCGTAACCAACGAGCGTAAACAGCAGACAGCGGGGTCAAATGGCTCCGCCCCGATGGCGGCTTCTGTTACCGTCAATCAGCTGAGGAGCTGATGATGAAGAGTTGGATCAACTCCTTGGATCTTGGAAAATCTTGGACTATCTGCGTGGGTTTGCATCCGGATTCCATGAAGAAATCGAAAACAAAAGTGGGCATTTCATGCAGTATGATGGCGGTCTTTGCGACGTGAACAGATGGGTGACTGGCGGTAATTGGGCGGCAGGTGAAGGAGGAACGGACGATAGGGGATAGAGGCCACGCCTACTCGAGAGGGGAAGCCGGGGAGGAGGGGATTCACACATTTGAGAGGAATGATCGCTTGGGAAAACAGACTCAACTGTGGGAAATGTAAACATCTCTCTCTCTCTCTCTCTCTCTCTCTCTCTCTCTCTCTCTCTTTCTCTCGGATATCTTTAAGCAGTCCAGATGGCAAGCTATTGTTGAATATTTTCAGTCATGGCTTATCTTATAATTGCCCACATACCAATAACCACTCGGCAGTCCCATAAGATCATAGGACCAGCCGGGTGTCAGTTTCCGGCGGGTTGTCCTAAATCAAAACGGATTAGTGTGTCGACTGCTTGTGCATGATTGCGTTCAGACGTTCGCACCCTCCGTGGCTGTGGCTGACAGCTATGGTCAATGGGGCGAGGAACTTCTGTGCGCAATGGTCTTGAAGAAAATAAGGAAAATAGGTCCTTGGATTCGCTGAGGATACAACGAGAACAGGGAAAGGATTGACAAACACACGAGTTCCGTTGTTGTGGTGTGAATATTAGACAGCCGGCGACGGACAGGCGACAGACGGCACGGGATTAGGCTGCAGATTAGCAGCCTCCGAGGACCCTAAATGGAATTTGGCAGTGGACACCGCCACACTAATTGCCACTTGCCACACACTTGGCTGAGGGCTGGGAGAGTCAGGCAGGGGGTGAAAGAGATGAAGGTTGCTTTTCAAGGGTATATGGTAAAATCACGTTTCGCCAGACTTCATTTAAGCCACAGTTACTTGGGTAGCTTCTTTCCAGCTGATCCAGAGCGTTTACGTTTTTGATGGGGCCCTTCTGGAGGAATCCCCATGAGCAACGCATATTTAGCTTTCTGTCTTCCCTTGTTTATTATCTTTAAAGCCCAAATTCAAAAAGTGTCGTAAATGTCTCTGAGATTTCCTTTTCCGGAGTCTCTTTACTTCAGTTCCTTTTAATCCTTCCGGCGCCACGTAGACGAAAAGTGCCGCGGCTGGTCATATCGGGCGTTTATTTAAACTGTCTATCAGTATTCCCTCCCTGTGGCCATGCACTGCCTTTTCGTCCTCCTCCTTGTTCTTCCTGTAGCTCTTGGGGAAATCAGAGGTAATATTCAAATGAATGTCAACTTTCGTTCCTTAGCCGCCAACTGCACTGATGATCCGAACGTGGACTGCAGTTTCTACAGGGCTTTGTGTGACAACGGGACCTATAAACCCCTTCTGAGCCAGTGAGTGTAGAGATTTGAGAATATCAACAGTTTCATTCAGAAAATGCCCAGTCACCTGCAATTCCTGTGGATTCTGCGGAGATCAAAATGTCCAGTGAGCTTTTGTATTGTTTGAATTTAAAACAACGTGATAGTGTGCTAAAATTATGAAAAAAATTGAAGGTCCTTTGAAAAAAGAATGTTATTTAAAAAAAGCCAAAAGTTGAAACTAGCAATTTTGATTTCAGCTGTCCTGATTTGCAAAGGAATGGAAATTTCTGCAACAGCACCTTCTATCCTCCGGAGGAAAAACAGAAATGTGCCAAGACTTGCGGTCTATGCTAAGATTCGCCTTCTTTCCTCGATAGACTTCATAGACTTTGTTTATTTTTAAGCATATCTTGGTCTCATTTTTTTAATTAAAATAAAACTGTTTTGTACCTTGTTTCGTACCTTATTCAAATAGAACTATGGTCTTCTTATTTTTTGCAAGAAGCAAGAAGAAGACTAAAGTTGAGGTGTATATTCACAATGCGGAAATCAAATAATTTAAGCGAATACAGAAGAGCCGTTGATTTACTTTACTTCATCAACCGAAAATTAAGCTTCTGATTTTGAATTCGCCAAAAAAAGTCCCCAAAGTTTACAAAAAGGAAATGAATAACCTTGAAAGACTTGAAGAAGAATCATAGGAGGTCATGATGGACAAAATAAGGTCTCGTTATGTAACCAGTAATTTAAAAGAATTCATCCTGTTCAGGTAGAGAGCAATCCGTTTATAAGTGTTTGTGAAAGTTTACGTACTATTTTTGAAATCCTAAGAAATCAACAGTTAAAGCTTTTCCATTTAAGAAAGAGGACCCAGTTTTAAGTCACCAGTTGATAACAGTTGTGCCACGAACATGAAAAAGGAATAAATAATCTAAACGAAAAAACGTTTTGCCCCATTGTCATTCTATAGCCAACAGTTGGAGCTATCTACAGATCTGATAGTGAGCTTTTGATTTCAAGACCCCTGAGATAACACAAATTCTTTTATCAGCGGTCGAGTTTTGAGAATGATACGTCTACTTCTAACGGTTGAACGCCAATGATACGAAATTGGAGTTTTTCACATTGGTATATAAAATGAGATCTTTATTAAAACAAATAAGTGTGCATCTGGTTTCTTCTATTCCACCTGTTCGTGACAAATCTCTGCGAATTCGGGTGCCCTCAGGGCATTCTTAATCATTTTCTTCAAAAGGGAGTAGCGGGGGAGAATCGGGAGATTTCTCGTGGCGTCGTAGCGTTCGTGAAGGACTTTCACCAGTTTCCGCAGTCCCAGGTACTTCTTCAGAAGCCTGTGCATCTGAATCGTCACTATCTCTGCCTCCTTCTGCAGCTCCTCCGTCTTTCGGCCTGAAATTACCCGTCTGGGTTGAATGAAAAGCAACGTTTTATTTGATTGGCAGGTCTGAGAATTTTCATTTGGATGTTCCAGATATCAACAATTCTTGCTGCAAATCATTCAAAATCATTCCAAATTACCTTTCAACAATAAACTCACTTTTAATGGCGTCATAGAGTGTTCCATCGAGTCTGGAATCAGCCCTGGCCACTGCCCCCAGAAGTGCTCCAATGCCTGTATTTATTAATTATTCTGCACTCTTGCCACCACTTGCCTGTGGCTGCAGGTGCGGGTGTTCCCTCCAGGAGGTCCACAACCCTGGCCACGTAGTCCGCATTCTCCTCTCCTGGATCCTGTGCCGGTACGTCAAGTAGTTTCCAGTATTGTTTCTCTAGCACAATCACCTAGAATCCTTTGATTGCAGTCCTCAACTAGCCCTACTTCTCTCAGACTGGCCTGTAGTTTCGAGTATCTGACAAGGGCATTCGTCTGTTTGGAGTGTAGATAGTCTTCCTGCAGTTGTTTCAATGCGTTCTTTGCCTTCCTGTATTCCCCTTTCTTTAATTCTTCATGTCTCATACCTGTATGGCTCCAGAATTCTCTGTCGTGTCTTGTGTAGTTTGTACACCGCCGTGATCAGTCCGTCCCTCCCTTGGTTCGTATACCCTGAATACTTTTTCCGTACGTTTGATGCACGACTTGTTGCCGCCAGCAGCGGGAAACTTATGGCCTCCCGGGGGGACTACCACCAATAAATTAGCGCCCACAGCACAATGCAGCATTATATTGCTTGTTTTCTTATAAACAATTTGACGCAAAACATGTGGCTGAACATACGAGGGTACGAAAACAACCTTTGAGGAATAGATGCAAGAAAGGCCGAAAAGGAGAAATGGAAAGTATTTTATTAAATTATGTTGTATATTGTGAAATAGTGTTCATTTTGCTTTCCGAAAAGTTTAGCCTTGGGATTATGTGTGTCCAGCCGGGTTCAATTGAAAACATATAATTATGGGTGTTGGAAAATATGCGAATAGGGTTTTATTCTGTATTTTTCCGTGGCAAAAAATTTAGTTAAACATTCTCACATTGCTTTTATGTTTATGAACTTTTTTCTTTTTTTCGAACTAAAGCGTTGGCATTAATATGCCTCGTGAGGTTGTTGTTGGAATCTCAAAATGATTTAGCGCCATAAAACATGTTCCTCTGGGACCAAACTAATTTTAGTTGTTGCCAGAAATATGTCGTTTTATTTGCGAAAACAATCTAAAGTGCATCCGCCCTTTTGTGCCAACCATGAAAGCGAAATCGGAGATTCCGACAAGAATGGAGGTTCTGTTCAAGAAAGGCATTTCATTCCCCTGGCAGTCGATATTTCAGGGACCTCGTCATTTGTGATTCCAGTGACCACACTGGTGTCAGGGAACCCCAGGAGACAGCCGAACACTTGCACTGATTTCCTTGAATTGCGCATTTTGGGAGAGATCTTTGCGTCAAAGATAACTCACTGGCTGGACTGCTGGACAACGAATCAGATGTACCCTCACGGGCCATCGAGAGCAGGATTTGGAACATCTGAAGGACAAAATAGCAGGGACAAGGAAGAAGAAACTGAAAAATGAAAAGAAGAGATGGGTTCAATATAAACTTTTTGAAGATTAAAACATCGACTACGTTTGGTGGGAAGCTGCAAGGAAAGACTCCAGCACATGGCATGAAGCTCTTTTCTATCGAAGTGAGGTTTCGACTTAATCAGCTATCTGCAAAGTCACCTCCAATGGGACAAAACAAAAAATGGGAGCTGTGATAAACTCTAATTTCAAGAACAACACTGGACATTCAAAAATCCCATCATTTCGCTCAATACATTCTATGGTATTTTCAGAGATCATTCCGTTAGTTTGTGTGGTGAAGGCAGTGCCGGAAATTTGCCCTCCAACAATAACTACATAGCTCTTTTGAGTAGCCACTCGTACATTCAGTTGTGTTGATGGAAAGTGTTCATCACTCTAGTAGATGCATAACTCCTGTGATAATCTAGGAGAATAAATTAAGTGGCTGGTTAGTCTTTATAAGAAATAAGGCTTCTAAGTGATTAATCCTCCTCCGATCACTGGTCGCTTATTCATCGAAGATGTCCCCCTCTCCGTCAGGTCAACTGATCCTTATGGGCGGTCTTTTGCATTGGAAACAATCACTTTGAAATATGGGTCTGCAAAAGAGTTCAAAAAAGAAATGAAATTATATTCGGGGGGAAACAAAAGAATTGTATGTTTAGGGGCGGTTGTAACTTTGCAACTGTGTGGTGTTGCGGACGACATTTGGTTGTTCGTGTACGTGGGAAATTCATAATAATTAATAATTTATAATCTTTTTGTTTGACGTGGCTTGGCAGCACCAGATGGAGCTATTTCGATAGTTTTGATTGATCTGACATTCATTAATTCTACCTTCACCCTTCGAGAGCTGAAAATATCGAAGGGCAGCCAAAGCCTCAAGGTCCTTCGTTCTCCGGTCGTCCTCTGCGATTGGGCCACTTTTTATTTTTAGCCCAATTGCAGAAATCCTCGAGGCTCACTTCCGTCTGTTGTGATTCCCGTAACGAACACTCGCCTTGCCGCCTCACCGGTTGAAAAGGGCGTGTTTTGCCTTGGAAGCAAGAATTAAATTTCCGAGATAAACAGGATTAGACATGGCCGCTCTGGTGGAATTCCAGGCATTCCGAATGAAGGGAGGAAGTTGACAGGGAAGAAAGGGCTAACTGCCAATCAGGCCTTTGTTTGTCCTGTTTACTCGCTATTGCATTTTCTTTTGCAAGGACCTTGTTTACTCACAAACGACCTTTACGAGCCAAAGAAATGAAAGCCACATACAAGCGGAGTGGAAGAAACCTAGTCTGAAGGAGACCTTATAAAATGAACCCGGCTTCAGTCAGAATGAGGAGGCCACGCCCACTGAGCAACAAAAGCTGGGAAGGACTTTTTGGCTCTCAAAAAATGGTATTCAAGTGTTTTGAAAGAATGAAGTGCTGGTTTCCAGTCTGCTTCCTTTCCAATTTCCGGTAAGCTAAAGTATCACCGGAAAATAGGTGGAATGAACTTAAAAATACCTAAAGGTGATGAAAGTGAGGCACACAAAAGTTAGAAAGTGAAATCTTCTAGCCTTTTCTTTCACCTTCTTTACGAATAAGTGGATCACAACGCTGCCTTTCTTTCAATGTAGCGAAAGTTAACAAAACTTTTGTTCTCTGCATTTAAGTGTTGGTGGTAGAAAGGTCCATCAGGAAAGACGGAAGTAATCAACCCACGACTATAACATTTAAATCCCTAATGGTTTGCCGTCGCTCCGCCCGCCATCTTAAATCCGTTTATAGTCTAAAATCAAACTAAATTAGTCTGAATCCCAAAATAAACTCCCATAGATCAATGAAAAAGCTTGGCGCACTATTCAGTCATTTTTTCAAATTCAAGAAGACATGTTGGAAAAACTACCTGCAAGGTAGTTGTCTTTGAGGGAGCTGCAATCTTTGGTGAAGTGGGAATGCTGAATAAAGGAGGAGCTGGTGTCTGGAGGACCGAGGTGTTCGCTTTGTCGCCGTCAGAGCAACAACACGAGAATAATGGAGGCGGGATTACGCGGCAAAGTGGACTGGGATAATAACCGGGGGATGTCAATCCGGACACACACTGCAACACGAGGCAGGGGAGTGTTTGGACCTGGGGACTGGGAAGAGGCATGGACAGGAGGAGAAAGGTCAAACAAAGGGTTTGCAAAGGGAAAGGGGTTATGGTTAATTTCGATTATGGAAAAGTTCCTGATCGCATCAACATTTGCTTGGAAAGTGCAATTTGTAGCAGGAAAAGAGTGAACGGAATCAAATGGGGAGGAAGAGAAAGAGATGATGCATAACAAAAGAAACGGAAGACACATACAAGGACCGAAAAAAATACCAGAAAAAAAAAGAGTGAGTGGATGAGATCAACAAAGACTGAAAAGGCAGAGAGGGAGATGTTTCTCACAGTTTCCTTAAACCACCCAAGCCCCGCACCCTCAATCAACGTCCCCAGGAGCCTCTCACAAAATTCCCGTGGCCACGCCTCATCGCATAACCGAATCTAAAAATTAGCGGGCTTTTTCCAATAAAAGAGAGTCTCGTGACAGACGTAGTCCTCCCCTAGGTGACAGCCGGCTGTCTCCTCGCCTGTTTCTCTTAATTTAATCGAAATCCTGCCAGCCGACTGGAGCTAACAAATTGGAAAACAATGCTATTGTCAGCGGTCGGATGCCTCCCCGTGGGAAGCCGGCTGTCAGGAGTAAAGAAGGGTCTTCGTCTTGTATAATCTCACTTGTGTCTGTCATCGCTTCCAAATGTTTCGCGTATTTAGACGCAGCTGTCCACTACAACCAACAGATAAATATGTTGAACAGGTTTACAACCCGGGTAAACTGATTCATGTCCAGGTCTTCTAAGGAAAGTTCTGAACATGTGGCTGGGATGTTATGTGGTGCAAAAGTGTTCTTCGGATGAAAATCCTGGCCGGAGGGAGGATTCGCGTGGCCGTGTCTCATAAGAAAGCGCCTCTCCGGACGTCCGGAGGCGAAAAGTCAACTACGACCAGATTAATGCACCTGGCCACGCCCCCTCGTCCAGGAATGTCAGTTGCAGAGGATTAGCTGAGAGAAGGCGTTTCATTAGATGGCCAAGTGGAGAAAGATGACAAAGGGCGGCTCTGGCTGACAGCTCTCCGCATGAAAGACAGCGAGCATACGGAGCAAGAATGAAAGCGAAAGGAGACAATTGGAGACAAAGATGAAAGGAAAATCCTCAATTACTCTATCACACGGTCTCAAAATGTTATCTAAGGAAGGATCGAAAGAAAGACATTGTGGTTCGATTAATCAAATGTCGGAAATGAAAATGCATTCTTTCTCTTCCCGCCCTTCGTCGGTGTAAGATCGCAATGATGCTGGGGAGCGGAAGCAGTGGGGAAATGGATTCATGGGATTCAGAACCAAAACCCACATTCTTTGTTCAAAATTTCATTAAAACTTGAACAAGCTTCGGAGAAGATCAAGTGAAAGCAAAAAATTGCCAACCTATCATTTCCAAAGCATTAACAGCGAATACTTGGGATGTCCCTTCTAGAATTATCAAAATTAGCATAGGCTGAGCCACGTTTCCACTTCCCCTGTCCATCCATATCACCATTGTCTACTGGTTCCGTAGCTCCTCCGGCTGTCTTCTATTCTGTCTCTCTTCGATGACGGACAATAAGAACGTCTCTCTACGAAGTGTAAAGAAAAAGAAGAGCGGGGACGGCAAAGCGAAGCAGAAGAAGGGCGATGAGGGAGACAAGTCGGCAAAATCTACTAAGAACAAGAAGAGGAAGAAGCTGAATATTTTTGGCAGCCTCTTCGGAGGAAAGGAGAAGCAGCCGAAGGAAGCCAAGACGAAGAAGTCAAAGGAGTCGAAGAAGAAGAGCCAGTCGGCGCTCTCCAGGTTTCAACCGGCTCCTTCTGATGATGCGTCGAAGGACGAACCATCCAAGGACAAGGAGCAGCAGTCGGGAGGGGCAAAGGACCTGAAGCTGCCAGAACTATCGCCGGAGGGACAAAAGGGAGCTGCTGCCTTCCTCACCCACTTCCAGGGCCTAAGTGAGTTTTGCCACCCCCCCCCCCCCCAATCTCTCAGCTCATCTAACATCACGTGTCCATCCTTCCTTCCTAACTAACGCTCCCTCTTTTAGCCTCTGATCAATGTTCAACGGAGTTCAGCCAAGTAAATACCACCGCACTTGAAAGCTGCGTCTCCGAAGACCTCCTGACGACTGCCTCCGACCCAAAAATCCCCTGCATCGAGGCCACAGCAGTAAAGCCGGACGGTGCTTTCTACCACTGCAACAAGATCACCCTCGAGGCGGTGAGACCTCTTTCCGAGCACATAACCGCAGTTCTCAGGATGACCGCCAGTGGATCATTTCCCAGCCACCAAAGGACTCTCCCGAGGTTTTCTGGAGAATGGTCTTCGACGAGCAGGCACCTATTGTGGTCATTCTAGGACCGGCCTATGATCAGGGGAAGAAACAGTACGATGAATTCTTCCCGGAGAAGAAGAATGACTACAAGTACTACAGAAAGATGTACGTCAACAACAAGCAGGTCGAACCGGACGGAGTGCTTACTGCCTTCACTTTCGAAGTGCTACCGGAGGGATGCTCGAATTCATTGATTACTAAGATCGTCTGGAGCATTGGATGGACGAAGGGAGACATGAATCAGAAGAACGCCTGTGCCAAGGTTCTGCAGCACCTGCACAAAGCGGAGGTAGGTTTGTCAGCAAACTTTATCTCTCTAAACTCAACGTCACTTTCTAGCCCGGTCCGATCGTCTCCGTCAGTGCCTCCGGAACAGGCCGTTCCTGTCTCCTGGCTGCCGTTTCCCTCCTCGCTAGGAGGGTCTCCGCCGGTACCTACTCGACCGTCGTGGACCTGGTGGTGGCCATGAGGAAGCAGCGGGCGATGTGCATTCCGGACAAGACCCACTATGGCTACATCTACGCAATGCTGGCCTACTACCTCATGATGAGGGTAAAGGACAAGGGCAAGTGGGAACAAGCCCTCCAGCGGTTCAAGGACACCGTCGCCCCCGGGATCGCAGCTTAGAAAGATTTCAGTACACGTAAAAATTCATCGTATTTGTCGAATTAAAAGCTACAAATGTTTTTTGTCCTTTTTGTTGAACTTTTATGCATTATCTTAATTGCTCTTTGTTTGTTTTCCTATTTCCGAGATGGAAAGGTCTCAAACAATCTGCACCTCTAGCAAACAACGGAAATGAGAAAGTGCATTGAAAATTGAGCGAAACTATTGTTGATCATCACAATTGTTTCACAAAATAGCGTCATGGCCCTTTCCGGGAAACAAGGTTTGGCTAAGACTAAGACTGACAAGAATTAGTTTTTAGGAAGCAAAAGTAACAGAAGATTGGGAAAGTATTTTATGTTCTAAAATGGTTAGCGGAAACGAGCGAAGTTTAATTGTCGGAAGAACATATTTTGGATTCCGTTGTTTTCAAAAGTCCGTCTGAAAGGGCTTCTCTTGTGAATGCATGAACTACTTTAAGGAAACAACTGACAAATGAGAACGGGAAGGAGTCCTTGTAATTAGGGAATTGGACGTTGAGGAAAGACAATACAACGGTACCACCCGCTCTGATTGCAAGTGGAAAAACAGCCCAACTTTACTTTTAACGAGGCAATTTCGGTTTGTAGCCGGATGAGGGAAATGTACTCCAATTATCCAGAGAGGCATCGAAGACCGCGGGTGGATTACTCTTTCGATGGAAAAGTCAATGTGGCATTTCTCTGATGAGTAGTTCCGCGAGATAAGAGTGTGGGTATGAGCACGTGTTGCGTGTGTGGGTGTGTGCATGTGTTTATGCAATGAATCGGTGTTCCAGACAACGTATGATTTGGTTCACTGGCTACAAACAATAGATAGAAAACAATGCAAACAAGGAACCTGCATATTTTCCTCCTGGAATTTAAAAGAGAGAGAAATTGCACTGGAATAAAGAGTGTGGGAGGTATGTGACCTATTGAGGGAGGCCCCAGAGGCTGGATATCTGCACGCTTTGATTGTGTCCCCTGAGGGCAGAAAAGTGCAATATTGGCGTTTTCCTCCCAACGGTGAACCGTCGTTTGCAAAAAGAAAGGAGTCCATTGCTAGCCCATTCGAGCCAATAAAAATGCAAATGTGCTCCTTGAAATTGAGCGTTTTGCTGTCTTTGTCCCCAGTGGAATTGAGGAAGGCAAAAAAGGAGGGAAGAATGAATCCCGAGGCAAAACAACTTTTACACCTTCCACTCCACCTGAACGACATGTTGTCGTACAAGAACAGAATATTCAGGGCAGAGCCAAGAAGGGATGTTTTCTCAGAAGACGTCTAGAAGACTGAACGGCAGAGGACAGGGTGGGCTCCAAGGGCGGAATCCAACGAACCGCCTTCTGAAACTAGATCCCACTCCAATCTATCGTCGGATCCTATTGTTTTCCACAATTTCACTTGGCAATCGGCCAAATGACGGGATGAAGGAGAGTTTGAGACGGAAACGAGTGACCGATCGGGATTGTCAGAGCGATTGGGGCGAAGACGGTGACGAGACGGGAGATCAGATGGACGCAGGGATGCCATCGGGGAAACCCCTCCGGATTCGTCTCTTCCCCCTTTCTCTCCCATTACTTGCACTTCGGTATAATCGCAGTCTCACTTTCGCGTTTTTCTCTCTGTAAATAATGTTTTATCGGCTGCCTGAAAATTCGGAAAGAGACCAGCACGTATATAATCTTAGCACCGCCAAATCCTATGCTGCATTCGAACTTCCCAACAATTACAAAATATCGCCTCGCCCTTTTTGCATTACATTATGTTTAGCTAAGATTAAAACTTATTTCAAAGACTTGTATTGTTTGCTGTAAACAGCAGTTCTTAATGTGCAAAGGAGGCAACAGTGCCTTTAACTGCATCCTCTTCTGCCCGATGGCTTGTCCTAAGAGTCTCACTATGCAACCCCGAGGGAATTGAAGTCTGTATGCAAATTGGTTCGCCCTTGTTTTGGGAAAACACCGGCCGTCGTCTTTCATGCATGGACACACATCAACCTCTCATTTTTCAGCCACTGCTCCGCAGAGGAAAATTCGCAGGTCTCACAAGCCAGGTGGCAGATGAGATTACAACTTAAAACTATTTCTTTCTATTGCTTCTCATTTTTCTTATGTTTCCCTTTCCTGTTCATTTCCGCCTTTCTCTCAGCCTTTTTCTATTCTTGTTCTCCGGGTTTTTGAGCCCCAAATTTGGAATTCTGCGTCCTTTGAATCATGGAAGAGACTAGCGCATCAAACGCTCTTTTTGCGACCCCGTGGCCATTTTCCAAGTTTTTTCCGTTAAATGCACACTTTCAGAAGGACAATTACTGTTATCATCTCACTCTTTGCCAAACATGTCTTCTGGTTTTTTAAAATCAACGAAAGGTTGAGAACTACTCCTTTTTCCTTTAAACCACACGCAAAATAAAGATGTGTTTTGCCCTCTTGTTTCCCTCCTTTCGCTTATTCAACCTTTCTTTGCAACCTCTGTTCCCCAAATGTATACTCCCGAGTGTTTCTCTGCCCCTCCGAAATGCCCCCGGGCGCCCTCGCGAGAATCTCTGTTTAGTCTTCCCTAAACAAGGGATTTCTCTCCTTCGAAGACTCTACTGCAGATGGGCTTTCGCAAAATTATCTGTTTTTTACTTCAAACTGTCATTTTTCCTTGTTTTCTCTCTTATCCATCGACGTTTCATTGATTCCGCTTAAGAAGTTCCGATTGGTTGCGAGAAAAATAGTTTTTTTAAACAATGTCAAATAATAATCCTTGAAAATCCTTAAAATGTTTTTCACTCTTTATTAATTAACAACATTGAAAATACATTCCTCATTTTTTGAGCCTCGTTAATAGAAAGCATTCCACTTTTCATCGGCAGGCTTGCCTTTGGATGGGAACTTACCCCACCTTCGTCTTCCCGCTGTGTGTTAGATATGGATGTTATTGCTTTCTTTTATGACACTGTTCTTTTGTTGTTTGGAACGCACGACCAAACTATCTAGATCACTCAAATTCCATGTTTAACTCATAATGCTTTCCGCAGTTCCTTCGTTACTTACCTCATGTACCTTTTCCCTTCCTTTCACCCCGCTACTCTCCGTCTGACTGAAAATGCGAGTGGCATAATTACCTCAAATGAGTCGGGTGTTCCTCTCTCTTCCGCAACATAATTCCCTCCACCCAGATTACGGCCTGTCTCCTCTGCCGCCCCTTTGACGCCTCTCCTCTGATTTTCATTTCCCTCGTCCGCAGTTTTCTTGTTTTCCCAGTCAACAAGACGTCCCTCATTAGCCCCTCCTTCTCCTTCTTTTTTCTTCACTTTCTCCTTCTTCTCCTCCTCCTGGCTGACCTTCCGAAGATGAGCATTAATGTGGCTGACGCGGAGCCAATTAGACCTACTGCAGCCAATTAAGCACTCCGACGAGGGAAAAAGCGCACTCACTTGCCACATTCACACCTCCCGAACTACGATTATCACCCAACACTCTCCAGATGACGGCAGAGACGGCGGCGAACGGTTCCTCTTGACCGGTCAGAATGTGTCACTCGCGTACACTGATTGGAAATGGCATCGACTGCCTAAAAAGTTTATGACCCTTGAAAGTCATTCGACGAGGGACTTGGAATGAGCAACGTGGAATTTTTCAAAGCTTTTCTATGCGACTGGTCATATTTTTCGGAATGAGGCATACTCAGTTCAATTGCACTCGTCTGTGAGTGACACCTATCTCAGAGAATTCTCTGAGCTTTGGACTCTTTCAGACGTAAAGTATATAGGGTTTCCTGAAGTTTTTACTAAATTCAAAGTATTTTTTTTTATATTCACCAGTCTTTTAACAGGTTCACCCAGAAATAGTGTTTCAAAAGAGCCTTCGTGTACCTTTTAGCGTGTCTCAGAGGGCATCCATAAAATCAGTTATTACTTTTTGAACTCTTGCTTTTCTCGTATACTCTAGTTTTTTAGGATTTCCCGTCCGACTCCATGGAAACCCACTTTTTAGGCCTCTGTCGTTTAGTTCTGAGGGCATAAATCATTCCTCTATCCCTTTGCCTTCTGTTGCTCGAACAGCTAGCTAAATCAGGTTGACTTTTCCCGTTTCGTTTCATCATGCAATTTTCAAATCCTTGATCTCCGTTTCGGTAAACAGGGCGAACGAGGCTTTTATGTGTAGTTTTCAATGATCCACGGTAGATTAAACATGTCCCTTGCGATGGAAGAGTGGTTTACAAGGACGGCACATCATTGAAACATTGAAATCAAAATGGAAACGTTAGAAAAGTATAGTCATACAGTCCTAATCTGATAGGCAAAATCTCTCTCTTTTTGAAGTGAAAATGTGCCGATCTATGACCTCCATTTCTCGACTTCCGGCTTTTTTCTTCTTCAAAATTTCCTCTTTTTTTTAACTGATCGTACTGCATCTGAGGACGTGACAATAAAGTGAAAATAAAGATGATAATTCGAGGGCCGGCCACAAGCTTTTCAGTTTATAATGGACTTAAGTCATTGCCGTAGATTTCGGAGAGGGGCCGTCCAACCCTTTTGAGCATTGCTTTTAATTTTAGTTCTTGCATGGAATAGTTTCGTCAGCTGGTGATTTAGAAATAAACGGCGTGACTTCCGTGCAATCTGCGACCCGATCTGTGATCTGTGTTTCGTGTCATTGACGCTACCTTTCCCTACCGTATCAATCCAAACATCTCCTCCACCTCGTGCCATTCCAACTCTCCGTGACGCCAGCATCGCTTTCAATTCTGCCGGGAATTCTGATAAAACTCCATGTTTACAGGTGGAAAATAACATGTTTTTCATACAAAACGTCTTATTTTTACGAGAGTTTCTAGCTGAAGTCATGTCTACAAACGAAATATGTACAGTAACAAAGGAAGGACGCTTGTAATCAACTGCGTCGTTCCTTCTTTAAGCTAGCCTTTCTCATTGAAGTAACTCTCTCTTTACCACAATTACATTATAGTTATAAAAACTTGCGCATAGCTTCCTGTTTGTTGGTCTAAAAACTGTTTAACATGATGGATCGAACTGCAAGCTGCAGGGTTTCACTATAAATAGTCTTATTATCTTTTACCGTAGTTTTTGCACGTTGGCTTTCTCTGAAAGATAAAATAAATTGGCTAAACTGGCAAAAGCGCATATGATTGCAGCGTTTCCTGAGTCTAACCTGGTTTATCCAGCTAATTTCATGAAACTAAAAACTCATTCAATTAAGTTTCCGTGAGTTTGGAATAGTCCATTTTGCTCCTCCCGTTGCTTAGAATGTCCGTTTTAATCAGCGCAAGACATCTCCCAAAATGGAAGCGCAAAAAGCCTTATCTCTCGGCGAGGAATGTTCCAAGAATAACCTTCATTTGAAGTTTTGCGCCAATTTCAAAATCAATTTTGAGCGCTAGGAAGACTCCTGTAGACTCTTCGCCGGTCGAATATTTCCCTCTCGTCTACAGTTCGCAACACTAGTTTCCTTTTGTAGTTTGTTCCGAAGAGCACCAAAGACCCCTTTCTATTTGCCCTTCCCTCTGCGTTCCTCCTCCCTTCAATACCTTCGTTTTGTGATCCGAGGCATTAAACCGCGGGAAAGTGTGAAATGGCCTGCGTGAGGCTGTTTCCTCCGTCCGTTGTGATGACGGTGGTGGTTGTCGGTTGTCTCCGAGAATAGCGTCTTATCTTGGCCATAACTTGAGAAAAACCAACAGAATGGGCTAAAACGGGCCTGTGACACCTGGTCCCTTTGTATAAGACCACACGGAGGCTCGACTCGGTAACTCATGTCACTTGAGGCTGCATCTGAGGCCAGTTTGATTAGGAATCCCTTTCAAGAGTGGAATTTAACTTTTAATTACACGATAAAACCTGTGATGTTATCATTACCAAGTTTTCGAGAAAGATTCTCTCAAACCAAATCTCTCGGTTCTCATCCTCGTCCCCATGACCCCGCCTGCTGTCATGCGCAGTTGTTTTCCCTGCGCCTCCATCCCTGTTCTCCTCCGAATCAGAACTCTCCGTAGCTGAGCAATCGAGTTAGTCGACTCGACGGCCATAATCCGCTCATAAGGACGGCCATTGCACTTTTTGCCCGCATTTCTGCGCCCCAAGGGCCCGAATTCACTCATAATCCTGTTAGTCCGCTCGTATTTCCATGCCAAAAGAAGATGTTTCAGATTGAAGGTCGTCGGTCCATGGGATTCATCCAAGAGGCGCTCGAGGGTGAGTGCAGAGATGGTTTCACCTGGGGAAACAGGGCATCTGCCAATCAGGAACACCGATTGGGACTACTTTTGTGGTCCTGGTGTATCAGCCATGTTTTTTTCGAAGCACAACGTCAAAATTGCTAGACTTTGCAGATATCGGCTGACATCCTTTGTTCGAACTAAAGTAACTCAAAATGTCTAGACGCCCAACGAAATTGTGAGAATATATTTACATACTCATACGTCTGTTGAGAGAAAACATTTGAACTAATCGTGTTTAAAAAGTTTATGTGTATTAAGAAGGAAAAATCTACAAAAATGGTTTAAAACCGTTGCACACATCTGGTAGTCTATGTATTGAGGCTCGGTCTTAGAGACAAAAGAGGGTAAACATACTTTTGCACTGAAAAGGAGGTATATTTATTCCTTCCTATTCTGAGATAAGATAACACCTGGCTACAATGAAACTTTTATGAAGCATGGAAAAATGATTCTGTAGAAGCGGTAGTCAGAAGCTACAAAGCAGAAACGACACTTTTCTTCAGAAGGCCTCTTGTATTTAAAATCCAATTGATCATTGTTACAAGGGCGGCCCCTTTCGTTTTGCATTGTACCGCCCTGCCCTTTGTTTCCTGCGTGGCCAGACGATCGGCCAATCTGAGTCATATTGCCCTTTCGTTTTCAGCTCGTTTTTGTTACAGGAACGAACGGTCAAAAACAACATCTGTGCCTGCAAAGGCAGTCGGGAATATTCTGCCCTGTAGTTAAACAAGTACTATAATTCTGAGATGGCTCTCAAGCGCAGTGTCAGCTATAAGTAATACTTATGAATTTTAGGAGAAGTATCTTAGGTACATCCTTGTCCTCTCCCCAATCTGAGCGTCCCTCGTGCATCCCTGGTAGCCTCTGCCCCGGCTCATTTGCCCCAAATGTGCCTTTTATCGCCGTAGATAAGGCCGTGGGTCGAGTGGGTCGTTTTCTCCAGAATCAGCGCAAAAGGAGGGCGGAAAGCTGTTTATGCCGGTGTCAACAGGCACAAAGGTGGGGAATAATTTGCGATGAATGGGCGGGACCTCGCCATTCGGGAGTACGACCGACGGATGCCGCATGGATCTATTCACAGGTTGCTTTCCAAGCCTCATTATTATATGATGCAGTATTTATTACATCAAATATAGTAGCACTCAATAAAAACTTTCAATGTACTAATCTAGCAAAATATTTATCTTGCCGTGCTTCCCACGCTAACCATGATGCAGCAGACACGTTCCCCACCTCCTTCCGTGGCCTTACTTTGTCATTTATGTTCTCGCACTTATAATTCTTTACATGTTGTTAAAAGAAAATACAACAAGCTGTACAACACGGCCAGGCACTGGATTTAAATAGTGTAAAACTAACCCTCTCACAGTCAGAGCAGAGTTTGACCTTATTCCTACGAATTGAGTAGAGACATTGTGGTTTAGCTGGCTGTAACTAAATCCTTTTCAATTAGAATAAACAAACTGACTAATAAACCACCACGTCAAGTAAACAAGACCATTAGCAAGAATTTGTTCCCGACCGCATTTTACCTAAACCAATTATTCGTTTGTGGTTATTGGCGTCGAAACGCACTTCCATTCCCCATTTCCCGTCTCTAAGGTGCTTCTGGAACGTGTCTGTTCTTCCTCCTTCCCTGTCCGGCCTTCCTGTTCCTCCCTGGCTTCCGGCCTTCTCCACGTGCGACAAAGGCGTGAAGGGGCCGCCTTTCGGCCACAAAACAGCCCTCCCCGGGGACTTTTCCCGTTATTTTGAGCGACGCAAAGACTGATAAAAAGAACAATCGCCATATGGAATCGGCATTGAAATCGCTACTGAATCAGGGGTTCAGTATTCATTTCAAAAGTTTCTGAAAGAGAGCTATGTCTGCAAGAGTATTTCTAAGAATTGTTTCTTTGAGAAATTTAATCAGAGTCTGATAGACGTCTGAGTTGTTTTTCGCCATCTGGAAATTGTTGAAAGCTTTGATCCTTTGAAGAATGAAGTTTGGCTGAGAGACAGAGCTTGACCAGGCAACCATTTCCTTAAACAAAAGGGGTTTTCTATTTTAAATTAAAGGGGAAGGACCTCGTAAAATTGATTTTTTAAAAGTATGTTTATTATAGTTTCATTGAGTAGACATCGTTTCCACGATTCCGAAACATACCCCTTTTATATAATTTGGACTGCAAAAGGGGCGCGTTTACACGCCCATTTTACGCGTTTGCCGCACGTAAACACGGCCAGAGTGGGCGAGAGAGTGTGGGAAATGGGGAGACGCAGAGTTGGCGGCAATTCAAATGACAATTTCCTGAAAATTTCAAGTGCTCCTAAATCGGTTCATTTTTTTGCAAAATGGGTAAAAGAGGTATTTTTCGGAATCCTGGGAATGAAATCTAGGCTTTAATCGCAAAATCAGAAAAATTATTTTTACGCGGTCCTTCCCCTTTAAGACACCGTCTTACAGTTTGACATCCATCGCACCCTGATCCTAACGAACTTTCAACCATGCAATTTGAAGGCGATTGGGAGCTGGGAGAGCCGTTAAACGTGGATAAGAAAACCACTCCATCTCAATAAAATGATAATGGGAAACGTGATCAATCACTGCAATGAAATTCCAGTTTTCTGAAGTAGCACAATTTGCCATTACCATTTACTTATGGGGTTCTTCCATTAAGCAACAGCGCACCTCACTGCTCTTAGTAATTGTACTTTGATTTGCATCAAGTAGGGTTGGTAAACAGAGGACAAATGAGAGATGACAGTGTGCAATGTAATTATGAAGTGCACTTGTTATTGTTCCCTTGAAAGTTCCGTCAGTTCGATTGTTCTTTTGTTTGCCCGAATGAGATACGAGGGGTTCGTTCATTGGCGGATTACATCACGTCTATATCAGAACAATTCCAGCAGGTCTCGCGAGTGTTTGCTTTGCGATAGCACGGATATTCTGGGGAAATGCCGCCGTTTTTCGTCACCAACGACCGATCAACGATGACTTGGCACAAATTGATAGCGCTTTTTCAACGGAGCAGTAGCCACGACTAGCCGTTTTGGGAGAGAAGGACTTACATTCGAATGATAATTAGAATTACACTGTTCAAGCGGTGATACTAATGTAGTCTAAAGAATTGTGCTTTTATTCTTATTTTATTTTGTCCCCTTTCGTTTCGGGACCCGTCAGTTTGCGATCTGCCTTCGTTCCGTCGTCTTTGGCAACGCGACAACTTGATCCCCCGAAGAACAACTGCCGCCGAGTGGCCCTCTCTCTGAGGAATGGCGTCTTATCGTCGTGTGAGGTCCCTTCCGAATCCACTTCCTAATTGAAAAACGAAGTTGCTCGCCCTTCGACCAAAACAAAACATGAAATCTACACCGAAGGTCCTCTAGGGGTTTCCTAAGAACTTTCGAAGAACTTCCGGTAGTTTTCGGAAAGTTAGAAAGCAATCGGTGGAGGAGAATTTGATGTCGCCACCCCAACGTTGTCTCTTCATGTTCGCGGGCTGTAGAATAAGGTGAATGTGGTGATTCGGTCGGAAATTATACCTCTTTTGCGTGATTGGCCGTGACATAAATGGACATGAGTGCAATTGCCTGAAACAAACAGATTTTGAATTGATCATGAAGCATGAAGCAGTTACTCTTAATTATTTCAACGTTCTCAACTGCCAGCCCTGCCCGTGGAAGGGGATGCGCGCGCCAAAGTGTAAAATTAAAGTTTTATTCGTCTTTTCGCTTTTGTAGAATTCTTTCATGCATTGGTTTCAATTGTTTGGCTTTCTATTTGCTTTTTTCCTCTGTTTCCTCCTGCTATCAGCCGGAATCTGTCGTTTATTGTTTATTACCTCTTCCGAGGCTCTGACGTCACACAACTGCCGTCTGCTCCTCGAAATGCGAAAGATTTCTCACTTTCCATAGGAAACTTTTCAGTAACAAAATCAACATAAGGAGCGGAGTTTAATAAACACGCGGTTTTGTTCCAAAGCACCTCCACTGCCGTTTTTCGGCAGTCCTGCCATTCGTGAGGAGAGACCACAAGTCATCCACGGACATGTCAGTTGTTACTCAGAACGCAAAAATGCTCGTTTGATCTAAAAGAAGACCGAAAACCTAAATATACGAATGTGTCATTGTACCCTACGATTCCTCCAAATGACGACTGTATTATAGTGGGTGTCCGGTGTTTGTTGGTGCTCTTGGGCCTCCGACGGTGTCATAGCCACTTCAACTCGAGAGCCCACGCTTTGCCAAAAAACAATAGACTATTTGGGAGGTCTAAGGGCAGAAGAATGAAAATTCAAAGAATTTAAACTACTCAAATGTCGTTAATGTACCTTTCCTGCTTATTCGTTATTTCGTGAGCACCTGCTCTTGTTTTGCGCCATTGCGAAATAAATGATTTCAGTGATTAAAGAAACTTATACGATGATATTCAAACAAAAGAGGACATTGAAAACACAAAGTTTGTAGCTTTCGCCGAGTTTCGGAAGTGAATTTTTGTATTTCGAAATCATTTTAGTTTTCGAATTGTCAATAATAGCACGTCATATTTGTCCAACAGCTCAATCACTGGGTTATTTCAGCATCGAAAGACCACCAGTTGAACAGGGCAAATAAGAAACCCCCAAGGACTGTTCGAAACCCAAAAAAGCAAAATTGCCTGTGATCTTTTGGCTCCTACCTGTCTGATCTCTCTCTCTCACTCATCTCTCTGTCTGCCACCCTGCCTCCCCTCTCCTCCAGAACCTCTTGCCACCCAGGAACGCCCCTCCGTGTCAGCGGCCGTGTGTTAATTAGCTTGTGGGGGCGTGTCGAGGGGCGTGGTCGGCCGTGCGGCGTCCTGCGCTCGGCGCCCCTTCGAGTCCATGTCAGGACGCTTCCGCGTGAGCAGCGTCTCACAGCCGACGGACGGCCAGCCACACGTGGCTTTGGCCATTCCGCAGACGCAGCCAGGTGGGTCGATTGAGAGGAGGGATTACACCCGGAGGATAATCAATCAGGGGCCGAAAGGACTGAGGTTTTTGAGCAAAAAAGCCAGAAAACGCGGTCAAAAACGCTTTTAAACTATGTTTTCATCATTTTCTCATTCACACACTATTTAATTGTCTCCCACATCAGTAGAATTTTAATATCCAACGGAAATATCAGATTTTTTCGTTCAAAAATGCCACATTTATTCTCCAATGGACTGTTAAACCAAACATTTACAAATCTACCTAAAACTTTAATAGGAATAGTTTTAAACCGATTTCAAAAATTTACAGATTTTCGATTGCACATGGGTTTTTTCGGGGTTTTACACGAGATTTTCTAAAGAATAATGTTTGCAGTTGCATTTAACATAACTTTCATTTTCAAATTGTTTGTCTTTCTATTTTATTCCTCTTTTCCTATTCTGTCTCTTTCGCAATTTCCTCCCTTCCATTCCTTCCCTTCTCATTTATTCCTGTCAGTTATTTCCGTCCTATCTCAATCGATTCCCGTCGTTATTTTTGCTCTTTTTCCGGAAACGGCCATTCTGCGGTCGAAATGGCCGCCTCCGTTCATTGTAAACTCTAAAAAGGGCGGCAATGAGAGTTCTTTCGGAGAAGAAAGTGCGGCGGCCGTGTTTTGAAAACAATTCATCCTCAGTACTAATTGCTTATTAACTTTATTACTTAGCAGCTTTATTGAAACTTTCAAATGCATATTTGGGAAAGAAAAGCGAGTGGATGACTTTTTGCAGCGGAGCAAACATGTTTTCTGTCTGCTCCACTCGGTTTGAGGAGGGAGGGCAATGGCCGACGAATACTCGAAAATTCCCAGCCATTAGCCCCATTTGGCAGAAGAAGAAACAGCAAAAACCACTAGAAAAGAACTTCTGACAATCATATAACCATATAAACTGAACCAAGAAATTCTTCTCCTTTTAGTCATCCAAGAATGATCTAGGGCCATCGCCTAAGGCCAATTCTGACTTCTTTTTTGTTGGAGGAACAGCCGAGTTTATAGTCGCGAGGGTCGATTTTTTGAGACGAAAGAGCTATATATTTTTTTGAGGAAAACACTCGAAGATAAAAAATTTTTATTTCCAAAATATTACTGTTTTCTACCAAGCAAGAGAGAGTGTTTGTTTGCGGATCGAACCTCATAAAAACAGATGTTTTGGCTTTTCTTCTGTTTATTTCTAGGAAGACATCCCTCGGGACTCGAAATACTTCAAATATTAAGTACCCTTTTTCCCGAGACAGTTTCAACTGATGTTTTGCTTTTAATTTTAAAACGGACTCAATTTTCCTCTCTTTGAATCTTTCACAATTCCTCAGCAGGAATTCTTTCTCCCTCAAAGTTGCATTGATTGGCGTGCAAAAGTGGTGTTTTCCGCAGTGTTCTCGGTTTTCCGCCCGGTGAAATCCGATCACAAATCGGCAATCAGCTCATTTCCTGTCGTTGTTGTGCGCCTTCTGTTGCCAGCCGACTGGCTTGAAAGATTTCACGCGAAAAGTGATCTCCGGAGGGAAGGAAACCAAGATTGCGGCGGAGAAATCAGAGTTTTCCTGGGATTCCTGGTCTACGAACTGCTATCGACACTGTTTGTTTTCGACTTGTCGCAGAGAGAAATCACGGAATCTCACGCAAAGGACCACTGTCCTCGTTTTGCAGCGGAACAGTCACTAATCCAAGTGTTTCGAATGGAAAAAAATGGATCAACTAAAAAGTCACAAAATCCCTCGCCGAATAGTTTTTAATTCCTCCTCTTTGGGTATTCCCAGCAGCTGTCAATAATTCCGACCGGCTGTCACGTATTCCGTCTGAGGCGGTGGCGGTCTTATCGCTACCGGATGAGCGTTGTTTCTATTACCGTCTTATCACGGGACTATTCGGACAGCCGGCTGGATCGATGGCGAACACTGCTGACAGCCGGGCCAGGGAAACTCTGAATTCCAGCTGCTTTTGTATCCTTGAAGCATTCGGTTGATTGAAAGAATGAAGAAAGTAATAAGATTTTCCTAAAATAGGACCGGCCTCCCTCATTCCTCTCTCAAAACAGTCTCCTCAGCCATCTGCCCTCCCATCTGTGCGCCGCCAGTTAGTCGCCATCTGGTGATGATTCACCCGCTGCTCTCTTTTTCTTTCACGAAAAAGCCCCCCTGTAGAAAATAACCTCAGATTCTGCGATGTTTTCGAGGCAAACGAAGGACACTCGATTCGTCCTCCCTGCGGGAAATAATGGGGTGATAGTCATAAACAAAAGAAGGAGCTCTTTGTCTGCCAGACCGCGGGAGATCTAATGAGGGACAAACATTCATGGCTCAAAGCCGCGAATGGAAAGGTATTTTGTGCTAAACCTTCGTTCGCTTCAATTGGCCGTTTTAACTAATAAACCTCCTCAGGTATACGGTAATTAGCCCAGAATTGCCGTTTTCCCATTGAATGGGAGAAGTAGGCAATTAGCGGCGGCCAAATATCCATTGTCATCCGGTGGAATATTCACCCACCTATGCACCGCGCAGAGTCGTAAACATGAGCAGACGACCGGCGTTTATGAGGGGCATTGTCTGGATACTGTCAGTTTCCGATCACAGACACAGGCAAGGGCACTTTGGGGTAGCCCAGGGTCACTAGGAAACAAGGGAAAATTATTGGTCAAGTTATTTTAAAGGTAGTTTAGAAAGTATGAAATCCTTGTGAGTGATTGATCCACTTAGAAAAATACCTTCAACGTCATGTTTGCTTCAGGAGTGTCTAAAAGACCAAATATTTCTTGTTTTGTTCTTCACATAAAGACACGGACTCCAACTTTTAGATATACACTACTATCGCACCTATAAATAACCCAGTTCTTTCTCTCTTTCTATTTCTCCTCGTCTTCTACGAAACCGGTTTGTCCTTGCTTGTAGTGGAGTCATGCATTCGTAAGTCCTTTCGAGAATCAGATGATGTCAAAATAGAAAACACATGTGAAAGCCTTATTTAGCCTGTAATTCAGTTTGTACGGGATCTAATCAGACTGCAAGCTATAATTATAAAATTAATAAAAGCTTCCATTCCCACTAAACCTTTCCTTCTTCCCCTCTCCATTGCAACCATTTGTTTTCAGATGACGGCGCGGAGCGGATCCCGCTGTGCGAGCAGCACTCTCCTCTGGCCCTCTACGAGGTAATTCCTTCGTCGGCTTTGTTGTGCCCGAGGGCTAAAAAAAGTCGGAAAAAGTCGAATCGCCTGAATTCAAGGTGTTTTCGAGAGACGCCACGACGTGTTTTCAGAGCGCTTCCGCTCCTAGGAAGACGAGCAAAAACCGCGTTAAAAGGGCGTGGCTTTTAAAAACTGCAAAACTTAGCCTAACTTACTGAGGTGCTCATATAAGGAAGTTTTCGTTAATTTTAGATGGCAAATGTCTTACTGTAAGCCAAGTTCTGGTGTCCCACATGCACTTTTTCGGATTCTCGGGTTGGGCGGAGGACAGCCAGTGTGCTAATGCAGTTTCCCTACTTTGCAAAAAATGGTCAATGGGGAAATGAAAACAGATGAAATGGGTTCGTTTACGACCATTCCACTTTTATGCGAAATGCTTCCATTATAATTCGGGCCTTCAGAGCCGTTCTTGACAAGAACACTTTTGATGATTAACAAAGGGGCGTGGCCTAATGGCACCGAGTGGTCCTGAGACGAAAAGGCGTGCCCGTCAGGGGACGGCTGTCAATTGCATCTGTCATCAGGCGCTGGAAGCTGTTATGGCTGGCAATAACAGATTATGTGGCCTCTGTTTTCTGGCAATCTCAACAAAGGGGCCGCAGGGGCCCACGCGCATCCGAAATTCCGACGAGGGTCTAATCCCCTAAGACCCCCTGTGAACGCCACTCGAAAGACACACGTAAGGTCTCGGACGGAATTGTCGCGGGACAGGAGGACACGCCCACAATTGGTTAGGGGTTGGGGTGGTAGAGGTACCTTGGTAACGAACGTTGCTTTAAATTAATCCAGCGAACAAAAAGTGGCTAAATCCTTTGCAACAGCAACATATGTAGATTTTCAGGGCGACTATGACACTCAGGGACAGAAGATCGGACAGATGCTCCGGAAGCTGTCAATCTACAATGCAACTGAACCCACATCGGAAGAAGCCGATGAGAAACCAAAACAGGTGAGTCCCCCCTTTTGTCTGATTGAAGGCCCTGAGATTCTCGCTTTTGACCCTTTCTCCTCCGAAACTCCCGTATTTACCTCAAAGAAGACGTGATAAAAAGCGCCGGGGCGCCGTCGGCGTAAACGAATTGCGTCGCGCAATTCGCTCGACCCTCTTTCATCCCCGGCGGGCCTACTTTGGCTCTGAAGAGAGGGGACAAAACAATTCGATGGCCACGGGGCAGGGGCTACTCCATGTGACCTAGAAGGAAAGAAGGCGGTTGTTTTCTGGCAAGAGACCAATCGGATGTCCCCCAAATTAATTAACGGGCGGGAGATCTTAGCGTGAAAACAATCGAATATTAGGCGGGTTTTAATTTGTATGAAAACATACATAGTCACCACCTACGGCAATGGACAAGTTTATAATTCTCTCTTCCAGGCAGCCAAGATGGGAACGATCATGGGAGTGTTCCTGCCGTGTCTCCAGAACATCTTTGGAGTGCTCTTTTTCATCCGAATGGCCTGGATCGTAGGCACAGCTGGGGTCTTCCAAGCCTTCTTCGTCGTTCTCACCTGTGTTTCTGTGGTTGGTTCTTCAGAAAAAGTTGTGGTGAAGTTCTATTCTCAGACCTTTCTGACTTCGATCTCTCTGTCAGCCATTGCCACAAACGGAGTGGTGTCAGGTGGTGGTCCCTACTACATGATCTCCCGAAATCTGGGCCCTGAATTGGGAGGAGCCGTTGGAATCCTCTTCTATCTGGGAACAACCATCGCTGCTTCCATGTACATCACAGGAGCGGTGGAGATCCTTTTGGTCAGCGTCTCTTCCTTCTAAATAAACTCTCTTTCAGTTGTACATCCACCCGCCGCTCAAACTCTTCGACGACATCTTCAATAACTTCCGTCTCTACGGTTCAATCCTCCTCTTTGTCCTTGGATTGATCGTATTCGCTGGAGTGAGGATCGTCAACAAGTTCGCCCTTCCACTTGTCGTTGTGGTCATCTTCTGTATATTCTCCACTTTCGTCGGTGCCTTTGCCCGATTCAATGGCTCAGATTCTCTCAAGTGAGTTCCATCACATCTCAGTTCTTAACCTTACAAACCTCGGTGTTACATTTTCAAGTACCAATGATTCTTAACTATTTATGTGTGGATTCATGAGTCTTTCTAGGTTCTGCATGGTGGGTGATCGACCGGTGGATCTGACGACGTACTACGAGAAGACAACCCAAGTCCCAAACTGCACCGCTGACGGACTTCAGCCCCTTTTTTGCTCCGACAATGGAACATGTGATATGTACTTCCAGAAAGTCAGAAACATCAAAGTCTGGAGAGGGAGCAATCTACCAGCGATCAGGGAAGAGGTATGGCCTACCGAGGTAGATCAGATCAATCGATATTCAGAGGGTGATCAAGGGAATCGCTTCGGGAGTCTTCTTCGAGAACATGTGGCCCAAGTACCTCCGGACGGGGGATGTTCTCTCGAAGGATCCTAAAGACAAGGCAACCAAGCAGACCACAACTGGGTTGTATGTGTTTGCCGATTGCACTACTGGATTCATGATTCTCATTGGAGTCTTCTTCCCTTCAGCTACTGGTTAGTTGAGATAGAGAGGATAGAAAAAAAACGAATCGGAGGTAAAATTACCCTTGCAACCCCCGCAGTTTCTTTTGACATTGCCTGCCAGGTTTTCGGTTATCTCCACATTTATTCCGAATGCACCTTAAAGTGGTTATCTGAATGAAGAATGTGGACGAAGGCACTCATGTGCCATCGAAATTTTTCGCAAGAATTAGCATCTCAACGAGGCACGGCGTGTTGCAAGCTAGAGTTGCAGAATACGAATCAAACGTGCAATGATAAAGAGAAATGTCAGCGCCAGAACACTTATCCTTTCCTTCAGGTATCATGGCTGGTTCTAATCGTTCTGGAAACCTGCGCGACGCCTCCCGTTCCATCCCGATGGGTACGCTGGGAGCCCAGATCAGCACATCTATCGTCTGTGAGTGATTCCTCCATTGAATTCCGCCCGCCCGTGGCCTAAATGACGGATGACGCCGGTGTTTTTCAGACCTCTCGGGTGTGGTGGCCATGGGAGCCTCGGTTTCGGAGATGTACTTCAGGGATAAATTTGGTCAATCGGCCATGGGAAAACTACTGGTTTCGGAACTTGCCTGGCCCTTCCCTGTTATTATTCTCGTAAGTCAACAAACTGTCACACTGTTGCCGTAGTCTTTTTGCGATTTAAAATGAATGAATCTTGTTTCAGTACGGTTCCTTCATGGCCACAGTGGGGGCAGGTATGCAGTCTTTGACTGGCGCTCCTCGTCTCCTTCAAGCCATCGCTTCAGGTAAGAGAGGAAGACAAAGAAAGGAAAAATAGAGAAAGGGAGTAGTTCAACTTTCCACTTGTTCATTTCAGATGACGTAATTCCCTTCCTGAAGCCCTTCCGTAAGATGGACAAGCGAGGAGAGCCCATTCTGGCCATTCTCCTCACTCTCCTCATCTGCGAGTGTGGAATCCTAATCGCCGTAATTGAGAACATCACTGCCCTCATTACCCAATTCTTCCTCATGTGTTATCTGGGAGTGAATGCTGCATGTGCCCTCCAGTCTCTCCTCAAAGCACCCGGCTGGCGTCCCGGCTTCCGTTACTATCACTGGACCCTCTCCATGCTGGGATCCCTGCTCTGCATTGCTGTCATGTTCATCTCTGCTTGGCACTTTGCCCTCATCGCCATCTTCATCGGAATAGCTGTCTACAAATACATTGAATACGCAGGAGCAGAGAAGGAATGGGGAGACGGAATCCGAGGATTGGGACTTTCGGCTGCTCGCTTTGCCCTGCTCAATGTGGATCCAAAGCCACAGCACACGAGAAACTGGAGGCCACAGCTGCTGGTTCTTGTGGATGAGACGGACTCTCCCGTGACACAGGGAATGCTCACTTTCGTCGCTCAATTGAAGGCTGGAAAGGTAAGACAAAATGGACTTAAAAATATGTCTCTTACGCTCTCTCACTTTCCCATTCCTAAATTGAATTCCAATTCTGAAAGTTGCCTTAGAATTCTTTGAAAAGACCAGTTTTGATGTTTTGTTATAGTGCAGCCATTGACAGGAAAGGTAAGGAAGGGAAGGTGAGACATAGCAAACAGAGGGCGACACGCGGTAACAGATCAATGCCATGTTACTCAAGTGGGGGTCGGCTATGACAAAAAGAGAAATAGGAGAGAGAGAGAGAGAGAGAGAGAGAGAGAGAGAGATGAAACAATGGCCAATATCATTTTACCTGATTTGTTACCCAACCCCTATCTCCAGGGTCTGACACTGGTTGCGATGATAATGAAGGGCGTCTTCAACCAGCAGGCTCCCGAAGCGTGGGCTCAACAGCAGAATCTGGAGCACGTACTCAAGAAGAACAAGATCCGAGGCTTCTGCGACGTTTTGGTCACCCCCGATGTCATCGAAGGAATCAGCTGTATGGTTCAGGTATGCATGACTATTATTATCTCCGTTGCCTGGACGACAAAATTACTGTTTTCCCCAACAATCGGCTGAATTTCGAAGAAAAGGGGCTAATTTCAGACTTCTGGATTGGGAGCTCTGAAGCACAACACGGTGATGCTGCCTTGGCCTGAGAAATGGAACAGCGAACACGAATGGGAGGTTGGACACCGATTTGTGACCTCCATCAGGGCCATCTCGGCTGCTAAGTGTGCCATTCTGGTGCCGAAGAATGTGGAAGGATTCCCCAACTCAAGCACAAAGGTAGGGGAAGAGAGAGGCTGAGAAAGAGACAGATAGAAAGCGAGAGATCCTCTCCTTCTCCCTATTTTCCTAGTGTCAGTTGCCTGTTTCAGGTGTCGGGTAACCTTGATGTGTGGTGGGTTGTCCACGACGGTGGCCTTCTGATGCTTCTTCCCTTCCTCCTGAGGCAACATAAGACCTGGAGAAACACGAAGCTTCGTTTGTTCGCCATTGCTCAACTGGAGGACAACAACGTGCAGATGAAGACTGATCTTCAGAAGTTCCTCTACCAACTACGTATTGACGCTGAAGTCATCGTAATTGAGATGGTAGCCAAAGGCATCTAACATATATGAATGACGTTTAGCCTGACTCTGACATCAGCGAATACACCTACGAAAGGACACTGAAGATGGAGGAGAGGACGAAGCTCCTGAAGAGTCTGAACAAGGCAGACCGAGAGAAGGACCTTCAGACTCATTTGGACGACGTGACGAGGGAAAGAAAGATGAGCAGAATAAATGAAGAGGATATGGTGGTTCGCAGAGAGAATTCAGAACTTACTCTGACTTTAGGCATTGCCAGCAATTCTTGAGAAGAAGCTGGATGTAGTGGACGAAGAGGAGGAGGAGCCAGCGAAGAAGAAGGAACAGCAGAGGGGAGTCCGATTCAGCGACGAAGAGAGTGGAAATGAACTGAAACCGATGGGAAATGGAACGCTGGAGAAGGAGAATGAGGAGCAGCGGAGGCGGAGGAGGTTCAACGTCCACAAGATGCACACGGCCGTCAAACTGAATGAACTCATGCGGCAGAGCAGTGCCGATTCCCAGCTGACCATCGTCAATCTGCCCGGGCCTCTTGACAAGGACTCGGACACCTACTGTAAGTACGCTCGACTGAACCAAACTGTCGAAAATTCATTTGATACAAAATATTTTCAGACATGGAGTTCATCGAGGCGCTGACCGAGGGCCTGCAGCGGGTGCTGTTGGTCCGCGGCACTGGCGCAGAGGTAGTGACGATCTACTCGTGACGCGTCTTCTCTCGGGTCTTTCTCTCGGCGACTGCCCTGCTCAGTCTTCCTCCGTCGGTCGCCATTCCCCCGCTCACCATTGCCAATCTCCAGCCAATGTACACATCGCTAGCCCTTGTGATCACTCGGATAGTTGTCCACCCTCACGGTTCTTGTTCTTCGGTGAGCCCATATTGTTCTCCTTGTTCCCCATTCAGTTATTGAAGATCTAGGTTTTGTCTCTACGTGTCTAGTTTTCTGTTACGAGAGAAATCAAATAAATATATAATCTCTTTATAATTCGAAATCAGCGAAAAAAACAAGAAAAGCCTATGTTCACTTTTCAGATGGGCATGCAAGCCCACGGCTAAGAGCCAGCCCGCTCCCCATATTTTCTCATCTTTTTTTTTCGAGTAACTGACATTAATTCTTTCATACTTCTCAAAATCCGGGCCCAAAATTTGGTCGACCCGGTTACTGAGCGAGCTTGTCAAATTAAAACATTTTCAAATTGATTTTTCTGAGTAGATTAATTTTTTTTCAAACTTAACAAAGCACTTTGTAGTACTTCTACTGGCTCTTTTCAATCTTAGCGGACCCATTCCCACCGATGGAAAATTAGGGGACCTGAAAGACATTAACGGACCCCTCGAAAATTGGCCAGTATTAAAGGGACAGTCAGGGGCCTTTTCATTTCATTATGATAGGATACGGTCGTCCATTTTGCATATTCAAAAATGCTAAATTGTCTCGCGCACTCCTCATTTCCCTCAATGTCTTATTCAAATTTGAATGCCACTAAATGCAGGACACATTGACCGTCCGGGCCATCCGCACTTTCTGCGGATGGAAACCCGAAATCGGCTACTTTGAGGTTGAGTATCTCAAAAACTAGGGATTTCCGACATAAGGTCCCAAAAAGTTTTTTGTACAGCTGAATTTTCTCTTTCATGAGACAAAGTTGCAAAAGCCGCCTGACTGTCCCTTTAAATTGAGAGAAAAAAAAATGAAGTGAAAACATCCTGCTTGGGTACTCTAAATAAAGCCCAGACTGCACTTACCAACAAGACCCGACAGATGGAACTGCAAGACGGCGACAGTTAACATTGTACTCGGACGACTCTGCCGTTTCATGCAGAAGCTTCGAACATTCGCAAACCGATGGACACGAGGCAAAGCAGACATTAATCGGCAGGCCTGTTACACCTTATGCGCTCACGATCAAGTGAAGTCCTGCCCCGCAGATTTCTTGCCACCGAACTTTGCTTGCTTCTATCTTCTGGACGAGAACATACCCCAACAAAAGGAAAAAATGGAGGTGTCAACAAATTCATTTTAGAGTAACAAGATTTACGCAGAGCGAGCAAGGAAGTCGTGGTACCTCTGGTAGGGGGTCTTCTCAAGAACCTCCTCCTTCCACAGGTCGGGGGTGAGGTAAGAGTAGGTCCTCTGGAGGGCAGCGTAGGTGGCCTTGGCGAAGTTTCCAAGGGTAGCGGTCTGTCCGGTGGCGGCGGTGTAGCAATCAGAGATACCAGCCATGGTCAGAAGCTTCTTGGGAACGGGAGCGGCGACCAGTCCGGTACCACGAGGAGCAGGGATGAGGCGCACCATGACGGAAGCGCACTTTCCGGTGACCTTGCAGGGGACGGTGTGGGGCTGTCCGATCTTGTTGCCCCAGTATCCACGCCTGACGGGAATGACAGCGAGCTTGGCGGCGACGATGGCACCACGGATGGCGGTGGCGACTTCCTTAGAGCACTTGACTCCAAGTCCGACGTGTCCGTTGTGGTCTCCGATGGCGACGAAAGCCTTGAAGCGGGTACGCTGACCGGCACTGAAAGAGTTTAATTACTGTATGAAACAAGGGTGATGCCCACGCGGTATGGAACCACAACAAGCGACCAAAATGTGTCGACTAATTTCGGCGGGTTGTCGGCCCATTTTAAGTACAGACAAAAGCTGGTTCCTATCCGCCACAAAAACGTAGCTTTAAAAGAACATACGTGGTCTGCTTCTGGACGGGGGTGATCTTAAGAACCTCGTCCTTCAGGTTGGAGCACAGGGTGTCGATGATCTCGAACTCCTAAAATGGTAAAGATATACAGGTAAGTGTCAGAAGCAAGGGTGATGTTCAGATTTTCATAACTACATCCAAACGACCAATATGCTTAATGATACTTTTGGCGGTTTTCGGCCCAAGGGATGCACAAGCTTCCACTGGTTCCTATCCGCCTGAATAGAGTAAAATGTGTTAGGACGAACCTTGATGGGGAGAGAGTTAAGGTAGATCTCCTCGAGGGTGGTGATCTTCTTGTCCTTGACAAGTCTTCCGAGCTTGGTCACGGGAGTCCACTCGTCTTCCTTGTTGTCGCGTCCTCCGCTAGAATATAGACATATTTAAAAACGAGAATTGCTAATTTGATTTTGGAACTGCTATATTCTATATTGAATTAATGTACGTGACAAGGGTGATGTCCAGAGATTCATAACTCCTCCAAACGACCAATATGCCTCGATTAATTTTGGCGGTTTTCGGCCCAAACAAAGCACTGACAATGTCTGGTTCCTATCCGCCCGAAGTAGAAAATATATCTTATACTTACCGTCCACCGCGTCCTCCACGTCCACGTCCGCGGCCACCGCGTCCACGCTCTCCAGCAGCTCCTCCACGGCCTCCACGTCCACCACGCTCGCCACCTCCGAATCCACCGCGGAAACCTCCACGATCAGCCATTATTGTACCTCAAGCTGAAGATATTAGGAAGTCATTGGGATAAAAGAATGAGAAAAGGCGAGCAGCAAATTAACGATGTCAAAGGGTTCTATCAACTGACAAAGAAAATTCCTTAAATTAGGATGGGAAAATCAATATATTTAATTAAAGAAAAGCGAAAAACCCAACAGCATTAAGGGAAAATAGTTTAGGAAGAAGAGAAACGGTGCGAATGTTCGAAAGAGAGCATTGCAGATACGGTGTAATTAGCGCCCGCGTCAAGACCACAAACACAGTCCTTTAAGCGAGCAGAGAGCCTGGCACTTTGCCAGATTCAAAACTAAGGATTCTGGGAAAACACCGTTTTAAAAAAGGATTTTTATTATGCGTTTTATTCTTAGTGGTTAAAATCTATACAACATTGGTTTTTAAAAATCGTGATGGTTAATTGAAGAACTTGAGCCGTGAGATCTGAGGAACCCTGAGTGATAATTAAACGGAAGCATTGAAGCGCCGTAACCTACAGCAACTACATAAAACACTCGACTTCAAATTCATAACGCTTATATTATGGTTATTTAGAAAGCATTAAAAAAGAACTTTATTTCGGAGGTATATAACATGAGATAAATGAAGACTTTCGATGATCACTGTACCAGACATGGGGTATCACTAAATATGTATCAACCGGGCAATATTCATTTGTACATAACAATGAATCGGGGGAGTACGCGGTCCGGGTTTGCAATGATGTACTCGGAGTAATTCGATGCGTAGTACCATCGGTTTCTCTCTGGGTTCTTTCGAGCTTTGCTTCCGACTGGCATAACCACCCCTGAAAATGGTTGTTTAACTCGGAAACAACCTTAACAAACCATGAGTGGTGATCGAGTTCTCCGGCTTCATTTCGCCCTCCATGAGCAGGGCGTCGTACTTGCTGACGTCCTCATCCTCGAACTTGTTCATCTGGCGCACAGCCAACTTTCCAAAGGCAACCTTAACCATTGATGTAATATCAAATGAAGTGTGAATACCTGGCAGATGAGCATGTACTTCCATCCTCGACCAGATGCTTCACAGTAGGAATTGCTCTTTTCGAAATAGTCCGCCAGGTAGATTCCCTAATTTAAAAAAGCGATCATCTGGAGATGGAAAGACCAACGTTTCCGAAACGGCGTCCTTGGATGCTGGCATGCTGAGGATCGACGAGGAAGCCATCGCGGAGGAGGGAAACGAGATTAGCAGCACGGGTTCCGTGGAACAGGAGCTTCTGGTAGTCCTCGGCCGCGAATTTCGAGAAGGCCGTTACGCTCCTCATGGGAGTGACCTCCAGAACTCCCTGAAAAATGGATTTTCACCAATTTTATTGGAGAACTTACCTTTATTGAGAAATTGCAGGAATCGTCTGAGGTATTGTGGATCCACTGGAGGATGTTCTGGCTCATTTCTTCTTCTGGAGTCATCGCACGGATTCCGCATTCGATAGCAGAGGAGACGTACCTGAAATTAAAGTTCATAATAGTGGGTGAATACCAAATCACTGGATTCTGTCAATGTCTGGGTGGCTTGCGGCGGCTGTCAGAATCCTTGTGGCAACTTCGATCTCAGCCATGCGGTTCAGGGAAATCTCGGCGTTTTGGATCAAGTGATCCTAAAGGAGAAATAACGACGTAGAAGTATGTACTCACCGCATCCAGACGAGTCAACGAGGAGAATTCGGCATTTCCTATGGGGATGACACTGTAGAACTCGCTGGAGAGGTCGTTCTGAAATACAATGTTCAGACTATATCTTCAGTAGCCATACCGCCTGGTTGATGAGACGCAGTAGTTTCTCCTGTGTGTCGCTCTTCTGCCCCAGTGCCACTTGTATCTGATTGGCCACCAAGTAACAGTCCTTTAAAATCTCCCGTGCACTCTCGATGGCCTCCGCCGTGACTCTTCCGAAGGGACAGGCCACATTCAGCCGTTGGTAGACCTGCTGCTGATACTCCTTGAGTCTCTTCGGGTCGCTGATGTCCTTCACGAAGGCCCTCACAGGGTCCTCCTCCTCTCCTTTGCCGTAAGGGGGCAACTCCACATCAGCCAAGGAACTGGGCGACTTATTGACCTGAACGGTGTGCTTAAACTATACTGACTGATTCTACCTTAACAAGGCGGTATTTCTTGGGCTGGTCGACAAACGTGTCCAGAGGACACCACTCCTGACCTGCCTTTGCCTTGAACACTGACTTGAACTCCTTGACGGCCGCATCCAGAGTTCCGAAGGGCGTCGACTGGAACTCCCCGTTGCCAGCTCCAATACGACCCCAGTTGGTGAAGAGGTTCCACAGGTCCGTGTCTCGTCTTTTGATCAATTCCATGCGGTAGAAGTTGTGGAAACCGAAGCGACCGTAGGACATATCAGACTTGTTCATCAGTACCTAGAGGACAACAGTAAGTGGAATCGTGGAGAAGAGAAAATACAGGAATGACCACTTACCCTGAAGTATTGGTCAGTGTCCTTGCACTTCTCCACGATTCCACTGCTGCTGTAGCCACTCAACTGGCACGGCCTGTCCTCTGGCGTCTTCTCCACCGTCTTCTTGTCGTTCTCAGCCGCAAACTTATCCATGAACACTTTCGAATCGGCGGAGATGTCGCAATCTGTCTCTAATCCCTTAACATCCGGCAACTCCGTCGCAGCCACCCTGAAAAAGAGGGTAATCAGACATTCTGAAACACTACTTGATGGTCTGTCCCGTGATTTGCCCCATGGCAGTGTTCATCCGACGCAGCTTCAGATTTGCTGACAAGGTATGAGGTGACAGTCCATGGTTATCCTTCTCGCCCAAAAGCTTCTTGGTCAAATTCTTCTGTTCCTTTGCGATCAAAGAGAACAAATCCACGTTTTCCCAGGCAATCGGTTCACAAAGGTAGTGGAAGAGGTTCCTTCCGTTGAGATCCTTGGCATCCAGGGACAACTAAAAGGACTTTAATTATGACTACTTGGATACCTGTTTGTTGGCGATTTTGAATCTCTTGGCGAGAGAGGGCTTGCTGTTATTGTTCTCCTCTTCTTCTTCTTCGTCTTCCTCTTCATTTCCACTGTGCTCGCTCTTCTCCTCATCTTCCTCCTCATCTTCGTCGCTTTCTGCCTTCCTCCTCAAACAAACACTGATTAAATTTCCCATAGGGAACCCACTTCCTTCCATTCACGAAAGCGAGGTGTCGCGAGAAGTTGTTGACCAGCCGTGCCTGTGGAGTCTTCTTCTGCTGGGGGGCAGCTGACAAGTCGGAGCACAGGGCCTAGAACAAATTGCAGGTGAGTGAATGTAGCGCTAACCCACCTCCACAGTTTCGCCAGAGTTCGAAACGACCGCCAGCATAAGAGGAGTACGGCCGAACTGATCGGCAGCATTGACATCGAAGCCCTTGCGTCTCAGGAACTCGATCAGATGAATATTGCCCGAGAGGGCAGCCCATCCGAAAGCAGTGTACCTCCCATCGATATGGGCCTTCATGTTGGCTGGGGTAGGTAGGGCCAGGGAACAGGTAGTCACTCTAAAACGTGAGGATAAAAAATAGCAAACTGTCCTTACTTGAGGTGCTTCAGCTTGATCAGCTCATCCATCCAAGCAGATGCGGCGTCCTTCAGCTGTCCTCCGGTCAGCAGGGCATGAAGCGGCCCTTCGTCCTCCTTCACAAGCTCCAGCTTCTTCCACGTTTGACCCATCTTTTCCTTGAGATAGCTGGCCAGACGCCAGGCAGAGTGCTTCAGGGCGACTTCGAAGGCAGGACAGGCCCCACCCTGCATCAGAGGGCATCCGAGATCCAGTAGACGGTCCAGCACTGTCCTCTCCACGGACTCCGCTTCCATGGTCATAGTCCCTAAAAACGAAAAATTATCTCATGTCCACTTAAAAAGGGTACCGGGAAGAGACTTGGCAAATACCAAGACAAGATCCTCCTCTGCATCCAGGGCGTCTCCATCGAGAATGGCCTCCAGGGACTTAAGGAGCTGGTTGGCCAGGTTGTATTGCTTCTCCCTCAGGGCGCATACCATAATCTGGGTCAGGGACTTTACGTTCTAAACAGAATTGATAGGTCAATCACGGTAGATTCTAACCTTTCCGAGGGTGTCCAGGAGGACGTAGACCATGGCTGCCCAGTCGATTCCTCTTTTGACAATCTGTGCGGGAATGGTAGAATCAACGATGCATTCTTCTTCTCCTTTCAGGGCCTTCCACACCCATTTCTCCTCGTTCTTCCTCTGTGGCTTGGGAGGGACGACCTTAAACAGGATTACTGTAAGCCCTCACCCTTCCCACCTTGTCCGTGACGCAGCTGTTGGCCTGAATGAGCGTCAGAGCCACTCCCTGTCTCGAGTGGAGAACAGCCAGCGCCAGCGGGGTGTTCCCCTCCTTGTTCACAATGTCCACCTTGGCTCCCTTCCTCAGCAACGTGACTGCGCAAATGTTGGCTCCTGCTGCGGCCGCCAGATGCAACGCCGTGTTTCCATCGACATCCGTCACGTTCAGCTGCTGCTCCGTGATGTTCATCGCCAGGATTGAGACCACGGCGATCGGGTCCTTCTGTACTGCACCCCACTGCTTCTCGGACAGCTGGTCGAAGGAACCGAATGCGTAGTGCATGGCGGTGCGGCCGAACTGGAACCATTACAATCCATAATTGTCATAGAGATACTTACGATGTCCTGGTCGGCGACGTTGCTTCTCTGAACGAGCCACTCGATAGGTTCCATGACAGAATTGACAGAACCATCGCAGGATTGCACAGCCACGTGAAGAGGAGTGGCGCCCTTGTCATTCGTCTGAGAGAGAATCCATTTAAAAGAAAGAAGAGCCCTTACCTCTCTGGGCACCTTCCTCGCCTCCAGATTCTTCATCAACATCATGGTGCGGTGGTGGTTCGATTTGGCTGCCACGTGCCAGGCTGAGTTGCCTTCTGAAAAAAAAACAAATATTATAAATAACTGTGAGTATCCGACCTGCATCCTTCGCCTTCCACTCCTCCGGAGATAGAACCAAGTTATTGGCGAGATCGAACTCATTCTGGGCGATTATGAGCATCAGCAACGTCCTGTTGACCACCCTCTCCACCTCCTTCTCTGAAATATATTTAACCTCCGCTCCAGTTGGACATCTAACCTTCCTTGGTCTCCTTGACCGTCTTGAGCACAGCGTTGTGGACCCCATCCGTGCAATTGTTCTTCGCCGCGTACTCCAGGATAGTTTTGATGGCAGTTGTACTCGTTCTGAGGGCATGAATGGCCAGAGGGAGACCGTCTACCTCCTGTCGAAGTGCATCTCTGAAGAAGGAAAGTACCCGAATCAGAAGCAGAACAAACCCGATGAGATTGTGCTGAACGGCCTTGTCCAAAAGGACGCGGAGGAAGCCATTCTGTCCCTTCTCCAGAGGGACCAACAGGGCTGAGTGGAGGAGACTTCCACCCATTCGACTGTCAGTGGCAGGTGTCTGCAGGGTGGGGACCTCTGGGAAGACATCGCAGATCCAAGCGAACATCTCGCTCACATAGGAGACAAAAGGCTAAAACCAACATACAACAGCCCAAGCATTCCCCTACCTTCTCATCCTCGTCCACCCTGCCTCTAGTCCTCAGCTTACAGTAGCTCTCCATTAAAGTCAGTACGTTATTGACGCCGTCTTTGTTGTTCTCCCTCAGCCAGGCTTCGACTTCCGCCTTGCAGTGCTTCTGAAACAGAATAATAGACATAAAAAGATGTTTACGAACCATGAGAGTGCCCTTGATTATGGGAAGTACGTCGTAGAGAGCGACGGGAGGCGTCGTCTGGTTCTCCCACTGCTTCCCTTGCCAGATCTGCATCGGTAGCTCAACCAGAGCCTGCATGAAGCTGTTATCCGCCGACCTGAAGATCATACTATATTTATGAGGCGAATAATGTCCCACCATCGCTCAGAGAAGAAGGCCTTGAGGTCCTTGACCCTCTGCAGGAACCAGTTGAAGACCATCAGATTGCCCTGTCTCAGAGCCACGTGCATGGGCGTCATTCCCTCCTGGTTCTTGGCCATCACAGCCTCCGGCGCCTTGTCGCACAACATCTCAAAACACTCTCGGTAGGCCTTCTCCGTCATTCCGGCCGTCTTGTCATTGTTCAGATGCACCAGCATTCCCGCAAAGTCGTGCAGAATGGTGTTGTCCATGCTGTCTGTGAGGGTGCAGTCAGCGCCACTGGAATGCATTTCATACGAGAGAGACGGGAAGGGAAACCAACCGCTTCAGAAGGTACTCTATCTGTTCCGGAAGCTGGCTGTGGACGTCTGGGTCGGTGAAGCTAAGGAGACAGGAGAGCAGGGTGAATCCCTCCATGTCCTTGCCGTTGATGTCAACTTGACCCTTGTACTTGCCGTCAAGGAGCCACGTCACTATACCGTAGTGACCTGGAATAGGGAGGGTTAGCCTCTGCTTCTCACTCAACCTTTCAGAAAAGCAACTGTAAGCGGTGTGATCTTCCAATCGTTCTCCGCGCCGAGGCAGGCTGGATCCACATCAGCCAGCAGTTGCAGGCACTGTAGCCACCCGTAGGCAGCGGCGTAATGAGCGGCAGTGTTGCCGGAAGAATCGCCCTTCAGAAGATCAGCTCCCATCGATAGCAGATAGGCCGCCGTGTGCTCCTGTCCGTTCATGACCGCATGGATCAGCGGTGTCCTCTTCTTCTTGTCCCTAGCCTCGACTAAACCGTCTTTGCTCACGAGCAACTGCGCAATTTCCAGTTCTCCTCTGGCACAGGCCAACTGAAAACGAGGGTCCAAACGATAAGCAAACCAAAACCAACCATCAGAGGTGTGATCTTATTGGTGGTGGCCGAGGAGGGGATGTCTACCAGAACCTTCTCGTTCTCCAGGAGCGTCTTCACAACATCGATGCTAAAAACCGACTATTTTGGTAAACTGGCGTAACCCACTGTCCATTGAGCACAGCCAAGAGAAGAGGCGTATTTCCACTGCGAGATCTGGTGTTCAGCAAGGACTTTTCTGCCTTCGGGGCCTCTCCCTCGTCGCTCTTCTCCAGTCTGTCGATGGCCTCCATCAGCACTTTGGCTGTCTCCGACCGTCCGGCTATGGCTGCCACGTGCAGCGGCGACTGTTGTTTCTTGTTGAGCATCGTGGCCACAGCTCCGTTCTTCAGGAGATAGCGGAGGGGCTCTGCATTGCGGCAGACGGCTGCGTAGTGGATAGTGAACCAGGCGTCCTGATCGGGAATGTTGATGTTCGGCTCCACGGCACGCATCTGCTCAAGCATCTGAAACATTCGGATTAAGAGGGAGGGAATTGGATCACCTTGGCTCCATCGGGGTTGATAGCAGCCGTGTGAAGTGGAGTTATGTTCCTGTTGCCAAAGCATTTCTTCAGAACCGAGACTGACAGGATCTTCGAGGGGAGCTTGCCTCCGATTCTGATCATAAGTGTGATATAAAGGGGTTATGTCCAACTCACTTCAAAGACTCCCTCTGCAGTTCATTTGTACAGTACTGTCCTTCCGCCTTCGCAATCGCATGTGCCAATTCCACGTGTCCTCTCCTGCATGCCCTCACAATATTGCTGTCCAGCCATCCCATCTGCAGACCTGAGACGCCCTACTCTAATCTCCTATTCGGGGCGACCTACCAGTCTCCTTAACCTGGCACAGTCGCATAATGTCCTGGTAGGAGGTGTTGCTTTCCACGAGGCCCTCCATTAAGGTAGATTCTTCCTCTCCAGAACCGCCCTGTTCGTAATTCAGAAACGCGTTGTTTCCTTCACGGCCTCCGCGCGACATCTGGAGGACCCTCGTGGCACGGCCGATCATGTAGAAGTTCCTCTGACCCGTCGTTTTCTGGAAAACAATAGTTATACTTCCTATTCTCTCTCTCTCTATCTATCTATTTCTCTCTGAATCTTTTGCTTCCAACTGACCCTCTGCAGGAGATTGGGTTCGCACGGGATGCTCTTCCTCTCCTTCGTGACGGCGTCCTTCAGTTTGTAATATTCCTCGATCAGCTTCACATCGCCCGTCCGACAGACCAAGGTTTCGGCCGATCGCCCATCCACGTAGGAGAACTGGCTGCAGAGAGTCTGTTCGCTGACCCTAAACATCTGCATCTGACCCATCCCTCAGGAGACATACTTCTTGCTCTTGAAGACGCTCCTCATCTCGTTCAGGTTCTTCCTCACGAGGGCACGAATCAGCCATCGATGGTAAGTGCCAACACTCACGAATGCAGGGGCGCTGCCTGCACCAAAGAAGGCATTCTCCTGCAAAACAAGTTATTCTGAATACACCCCAACAAACCTTGTTGACCTTGATGCCGTCCCTCTTCTTCAGCCTCTCGTTGCCCTTCCTGGCCACCTGTTTCGCCTTCTCCCTGGCCACCGCCTTCTTCGTCGGTTTCTTCCCCTTCGTGATCTTGTCCACTACGCCCTTTCCCTTCTTCACCAGCGTCTTCGTCTTCTTCGCCAACGGCTTCTTGACCTGACCGGTCCTGGTGGCCGACTGAGGCACTGAGATGTCCGGTGCCTGGTAGAGCTTCGTCTGTACGCGGTTCCTCTTGATACGTGCATCTGAAACAGCTAATTAAACTAGATACTCAATTATGTCCATGATTTAAGGAAAACAAGTTGCAAAATGCTCGAGTAATCTTCTTTATCCTAAATCATTCACCGACGGTTGTCTTCACAGCCTTCGGCACATTGGATCCAGTGGCCAATAGCTTGCGGACCACCTTCTTTTTAACCACTCGGGTGGTCTGCCTCACTCTCACCATCCTGAAACAGCAATTTTACCTTCACTTTTTAAAATGTCTTCTTTATAAGAAATTCGCTTTCATTTCAAAGAACTGAAAAGTGTCAAGACAAATGTTGTCGCAGTTACCGAGGGACACCGGTTTTTGTCGTTTGAATCACCGCCGGCGGTCGAAAGTGCGCCATCGCTGTCAAGGGCACGGGCCTTTGAGCCACCCGCAAACAAAAGCTGGCGGTCATTGATCAGGGTTAGATGGCCAGGAACAACCACGCGCAACAGGGGATCGCAGGAACTTGAAGGCCTCTGCCAGAAGAAGTCAGAAAACGCGGCAAAACGAATGATTTCACCTAAACAAACAGCGTGCGGTCGTGAAAAAGGCTATCTCTGTGCGTAGCGTGTTGCATAGGAGATAAGAGCAAGCTGATTCTCCGGAAGTTGCGACAAAATAGTAAATTGATCGGAATAGGTGGGATATCCATGGGCTGAAATTCAGGAATCTAAGGAAGGGTTGGACTGACTCAAATAGAACGGTTTGATGATTCGATGAAATTTACGAGAGGGTCAGTCGATGAAAGACCTGGTTTATCCGGAACACACTCTCAGACAATGGATAGGATTTCGACTGTGGTGTGTGTTGAACAATGGTTGTTCCGTATGGATTCTTTGGATGCCAAAACTAAAGAAAATGGCTGCTCCCAGGCGGTGCTGAAGGCAATATGTCGACCGACTGTGGTTCCTTTATCAGGTAAATTTTTTCGCCACCCTCGGTCAAAATCATCCACAACGCCCCTATTTCGACAGAGCCGATAGCGATGATATCGGCGGTTATCGTGTGGTGCGGGAAGATCTCTCAGCCATGCATGAAGATGACACCGGGGAAGGCGTCAACCGCCAAAGCACCGGCAATCCCTCACACAACACACGGCACCCTGGATTCTCCATTTCTCTCTTTCCCTTCCTGCCTCTCTTTATGTGTCAGTCCTCTAGGGCAGGTATACGATAAAGTTTAAGGAGGGGACGCCACTGTTATCTCACAAACTGAATGTCGAACACAGCGTGATAGATCTGACAATGAGTATTTGGTCTTGCACATACGTGGGCACGGTACCGTAACCCGGTTCGTGGCGAGACCACCACCTTAAGAAAAACTGATTTTTTGGGTGGTCAACGAGACCCCCTCTTATATAAAATTTTGCCTGGCGAGACCCCACCCCTGTAAGTTACGGGGAGCTGCCCATGTATGGTCTTGCTGCGAAAAGAGTAGGTCGAAAATGAGTAATTTCCTCCATGGAGGCCTCAGAGCGTATCACAGCAACCATAGAAACGACTGGGGACAAATATGAACCTTTGATCTTTCCTACGAGGAAGGATAAAATGAATCAACGCCAACCATAGCTCTCATAGGTGTCTATAGTTTGGTCTTTGTGGTCAACTTGATAGAAAGAGACAGCTGGCTGGCTGAGAAGCAGTCTCCCGATTGGAGACAACTGTACAACTACAAGGCTTATTTACCGTTGCTAGGCGAAATCATTGTTTATTTCTGGGTTTCTATGAAAAAGGGAGGGAAAACAAACAACAAATGACGTGACTAACATCTTTGTATAGTCGAATCTTGCTATTTTGCAGAAACAAAACACCGGAAAGCTATTAGAAAAACAGTATTTTGGCAAAAATATGACTCATACTACACTACATGGTCTCTTTTCTATAATTGTTTACGTATATTCAAAAATATGAATCAGCTTTAGTCGCTGTTTGTTGTTTTCCTTCAATACAACAAAAAGAATGGCCTGAAACGAGGAAGGAAAGTAAATGCGGCGGGAATCGCTGCCAGGCGGCTGGTCGGTTGCGAAAGGCGCCCGGCGGTTGTGCGTGTTTTTTTTTCACGCACGAACCACATGTGGTTGCCAAAACGAGCGCAGACTTCTAGAAAATAGGAAAAAAATCTGAGGGAGTAGCCCAACAATGACCCGTCGATAATCCTCTGCACATCAATGTTCTTATACGTTGATAAATGGCAAGGTTACGGGACAGCGCGTCAATGTTATGACATTCCGCATAATTCACTTTTTGGTAGTATTAACAGAATTTGATGATTGGATTGAATTTTAATAATGCTATTTTTAAACCTATTTTAATTACTGACCTGTAAGCCTTCCTCTTATAAAATAATTATTCGATTCGCCAGATGAATTCTATCGTACGGATAATGAACCGTTGAATCTATCTGAAAAATATGTTTGAAGAGGCTAAAACAAATATAAATATGAAACAGGAACTACTTGAAAACGATTGGAATTCAAACAAACATATGAGGCTCAGCATAATCAAAATTTTTTGCAAAATAATTAAAGGCCATCTGGCAGTAACAGACGTCTGTCTAGACGAAGGCTGCACGTGCCAGTTGGCTGGTTTCCGAGATATTCAGACAAAAAATTAAAGTTTAATTAAACAGAACACAAATAGTAAACTGAAAGCAACATTTAAGAACTTCTATAACTTTAAAAAGGGAAAAATTTAAATGGCGCAGCCAGTTTGCTGTTCGTTCCGGGACCAATCCTTCGAAACTAATGGGGGTCCATGTGTAGCTAGTTTTGTTGAAGAAAACAATAATCGACTGAAATTTCACTTATTATTTATTTGAAGGATAGGAACGAAAGTCCTAAACGATAAAATTACAAACAAATGCGAGAGAGAGAAAAAAAATTAAACAATCTAGGTCGTTTCGTATTTTCTGGTATTCCACTCACAATTGTTTCTCAACAGTGTATATGATTTGATATTTTTTCTCAACAGAATGGGAAGAAAGGCGGGCGGACTGGCTGCTCTGATGGCTGGGCAACCGGCGGTCACCAAGAAAACTTCAAAAATTAAAATCCTGAAGAAAATCATCAAGTTTGTTTTTGAAAGTGTCAATATAGAGTGTTTCAGAGGTTCCGGTCTGCATATTTTTCTCATTCTTGTGTGCATTTTTTACGTCTTCGTCGGGGCAGTTCTGTTTCGATCTCTGGAATCCGAACATGAGGTTCCTTTATTGTCAAGTTGTTCATTAATGCAAACAAAAGGCAAAGAAACTCAGCAAATTTCAGGAGCATGTTCGACGGAAGACTGAGCGTGCCTACCATCATTTGGTGGACTCTTTCATGGAGAAGGCGTCAATGTTGAAGGAGACGATTCTGGACGAAACAACTCTGAACTCTTCCCTAACTGCCCTCGTAGATCAACATACGGAGAGACTTTTCGACTTGTTCAACTCTCCGGTGCATGGAAACACACACACACACACACACACACACACACACACACACACACACACACACACACACACACACACACACACACACACACACACACGTGATTCCTATAAATTCCTCCATCCTCTCATCCAGCACATACTCACAGTCACAAGGTTTTATCTCACCTTCACATGCACATCTGTCATAATTCTTCTTTAACAGATCGCTACGAACTATTTCGATTCCCTTTTCTACGGAGACGGCCGCTACAAACCACTGTGGACGATGGATTCAGCTGTCCTCCTCACAGCCACTACCATGGTCCCTGTCGGTAAAGGTTCAACCATTCACAATTAACTAGAATAGGATTCGGCCTGGTCACTCCTCTGACTCCATCCGGTCGTCTCTTTTTGGTCATCTACGCAATGGTTGGAATCCCCTTGGCTTTGGTCACAATGTCAGATCTTGGACGATTCTTTTGCCACGGGATATTCAAACTCCTCAAGGAGGTTAAATAGGAAGAAGCGGCTTTAGAAATACACTTAGAACACAACAGCTGTCACAACCACCCTGTTGGTATTACTGATCGCATACCCCATTCTGGGAGGAATTTGGATCCATCAAGTCAGCAAAATGACTATATTTGACAGCATCTACTTCTGCTCAATCACCATTCTCACTGTGGGATTCGGAGACATCGAGTGAGTTTGTTTATCAGAATCTCTCCCTCCAAAGGGCGTCTTTCCAGTCCTCCAATAGCCGTCCCTGGTCTTGTGCTGTTCATTGTCATTGGAGTGACTCTTGTTACCATTTCCGTTGATGTCATCGCAGCCAGTGCCATCCACCACGTTCATTACATGGGACGGCAGATGGGCAAGGCCAGGGAAGTGGCAACTAAGATGCTCCAGGTAGGAAGGATAGAAACGAAGACAGGAATATGCGTTCAGATGGCTCAAAAGATCAACATCAACAAGGGATTGGGGATTGGAATGGCCCAATTGGGAGCATTTGCCAGAATGGGAATGATGATTCAGGTAACTTTAGGAACTGCAGCCACACAATCAAACCTATATATACATGCACCCTTTTGCTTTACTTGGACAAAGGACTTTTTTCTAGGTCACCCCAGGAGGTCAAACGGTGACGACCTCAACCGACATGGCGGAGGATACCGTATCTCCATCGAGGAAAACGACGGCCTTCGATCCCGAGTTGGAGTTTGATCTGATCGACAGAACCGGTGCGTATTTGTGCAGACCTGATGTCTGCTGCCAAAAAATCTCATCCGACGGATATTTGATCCCACTTTTATGAGATTTGTTTCAGAGCGAAATATAACTCCACTGATTGTAAGGTAAACTAGTACGGTAGAAGAAACTTTTCTTCCTTATCTCTTTCGCTTCATCGTTAGATTCGTAGATAACTTAAAGGGACAGTCAGGGTCCTTTTCATTTCGTTTTGATAGGATACGGTCGGCTAATTTGCATATTAAAAATGCTAAATTGTCTCGCGCACTCCTCATTTCCCTCAATGTCTCATTCAAATTTGAATGTCGCTAAACGCAGGACACATTGACCGTCCGGGCCATCCGCACTTTCTGCGGATGGAAACCCGAAATCGGCTACTTGGAGGCTGAATATCTCAAAAACTAGGGATTTCCGACATAAGGTCCCAAAAAGTTTTTTGTACAGCTGAATTTTCTCTTTCATGAGAGACAAAGTTGCAAAAGCCGCCTGACTGTCCCTTTAATTTCCTTTGAACTTTCTCCCTTCCGCTTCATTTAATTTTGCATATTTTTAGGCGGTGCGCAAGCGATCCCACTGGAAGAGTTCGGCTGGTTTGACGCCTAAGGAAAGATACGATTCAATGAATGTTCTCAAATGTAGATTTATTTATCCTTCGGTTTCAGAAGTCTTTTTAGGCTTCTTCGGGAGATTCTCAAGTCTCTTGTGTGTGAGGAACTCCCTCAGTTGGTTGAAATCGTTCTTCTTTGGATTGGAAACTTTGTTCTTTTTCTGCTGGGAAGGAAAGAGAGAGGCCATTTGATCAGCCACAAAGAGCGTCTCCAGGAACCGCACGGTCTGAAATTATCTTTTGTCTAGAAAAAAAGGAATTCATTGCCTTGGCCAACTTCTGGTCTTCAATACCTGCCAAATACTTCTTGACGGCCTTTCCCTTCTGTGCCACTGTCATGCTTTCATCGTCCTCAATCTTGTCCAATTCCTCCACGGCCTTAGGCAAAGACTCTAGGAGGGCGTCCATGTTCTTCTTCATCTCATTCCTCTTTTCCACAGAATTCTTCTCCATTTCTGCTACCTCCTTCTCCTTTCCACAATTCTTAGCCCACTCCTTGATATCGTTCATGAAGTCTGACACTTTTTGAGTTAGGATATCCTTGGTGTAGTTGGCGAATGACTCCCTGGTCAATGTTTTAATTTGGTTCGTGTGGAAAACCTACTGGCATTCAAGAGTGAGGTTGGATAGAATGCTCATGAGGGGATTTACTGAGATGGCAGGCTTTGTCATCACAGAAACCAGTCCTTCCTCAGGGAACGGCAGGACCTGTGGGCGGAGATGGGAGGGAGTGTTCAGGTTGTTTATCAGAGGAATCACTTGGGGACGGACGACACTGCAATTATGATTGTCTTTGTAATTCTACTTTTTATTTGTATTTTCTCGCTCTTTGCAATGTCACTTACCCATTGTTTGCTAGCACAGGCTGTCCCTGGACGAGGGGCATTATCTGTGGACGGACCGCACTGAAAGTTTCAACTCTTCCTATCACACTCTGTATCCCCTGATACCTGTCCATCCTCATATCCAAAGTGTTAACCAGTTGATCTTTTGCATGTGGTCTAAATTTGATCGAGTCCAATTTACCACTGAAACTTACCCCCTGTGCGTTCTATTCCTGTTAGAGTTAGTTCTGTTAATATGGGCCACAGGGACAATGAATGTGGGAGAGACCTGGGGTTGAGTCAACCATTTGATTCTGTCTTCTGTCCCATTAGGATAGTTCGCCAAATTTCTGGAGAGTATATCTTCACGCTCGTTTCCAACTTACGGATTACGAACGCCGTGTCCATTTTCTCCAAGACGCGAGCTATTTCGTCCGGGATTCTTTCTGGAAACGATTTGTTGGTCATTTTATCAGATACTAGAATGTATAGTCGAAGTGAGTCTATTTTCTCGTACGCAACGATGTGGCGTAATTTAATTTGGCGCCCTGCTGTCTGGAGTTCCGATTGGATTGAATTGTGAGGTCGTTGCAAAGTGGAAATCATTCATCTTAGCCGCTTCCAGATGGTTTACTTTTGTTGTTGAACTTACCCGTGGTGTTTTCCGTGTCCATTCTCTCCCAAACGAGAACCGTTGTGACTCAAATGAGCTGGCAAGTGGCCGTTCTCTAGGGTGCCATTCTCTTGAAGGGCGGCAATCGTTCTAAATCCAACCAATTAGTCAGTTCTTAATTAGTTGTTAAACATATTGTTGAAAGTGTTTTTTAACTCACAAATTGCGTACTCCGTGCCCATTTTCTCCCAAACGAGCTGGTGAAAGAATAGCGGCAACGGGGGCGACGAGGAAGAGGAGGAGGGGGATCATGGCTGGGTTCGGGTGATCGCAGGGTCCATTTATACTGGGGATTATCTCTCTGTACCGGTAATTGGGCACTCTTTCTGTTCACCAAGGGATCACACATTTCAGACACAATCAATGTCATAAATAGCAGGATACAATTGATTGATCTGACCTTCTCCCCCCCTTTCCGACTACAACGAGTTTAGTCCCTGGCAAGTGTTATTTGTGCCCGTGTCTTTGCCGAAAACTCAATTACGCACCCTGATTCACTCGGGAGTGCCCGGGGCGTCATCAACACGCTGTTTGTGTTGCTCTCGGTCCAGTCTTTTCTAATTTAGAGCCACGGCTATAAATATTCAGGCGAGGAGGTGTATAGTGGGTTGATGAGGGGTTGAGGAACCCATCGCACTCCAGTGACTGGCCCTCTCGAGGACGGACAACTTCCCACCGCATACCCTCGAGTAATTTATCCCTCAATTTTTATTTCTACATTTTTTTTATTTCCAAGGTCACAATAACTCACAAGTTATTCCTACAAGTTATTCTCCGGCATTAAGAGGACAACAAAACAGTAAAACTGACGCATGCTTTCAGAATCCAAAGCTAGTATTCGAGCCAAAGCTGTTATTTCCAGCGGTAGTTGGAATAAACAAACTCATGATTATGTGCAATCCGTTCTGAAAAGAATTACATGAATCACAGAAGTGACTCGCCGCTATCCGTCCTGTTTGTTTTCCTCAAGCGCAGACAAACAGAAAATAAAGGCGAAAACAGAGAAGGTTGAAGTTATTAACTTACTCCCTTAACGATAAATGACAAAATATAACAAATATTGCGCCATTGAACATAGGTGTTTTGGGTTCTGGGAATCCCAATTTTAATCCCCACTGATTGCGGCAAAGCAATGTTGTTGTGTATTAATTACGCACTGGCACTCCTTTTTATTGGCCCTTCAATTAGGATTAGAGCAGCTTTTCATTGGCTCATCCCTTGCGTGAGGTCTTTCTTTCCGTTGCTCCAGGCTAAATATAGCTGTCTTCATCAAAGTAATTGTGACAAATTGTTATGGCACTTCGCTTGTCGGAAGGCGTCTTGGACATTCAAGCAAAGGTTACTTCTTGCAAGAGCTAATCTCCTTGGTTCCTCCGTTTTGATTATTATTTTCTCTTGAGTATGCTCTCTAAGAGTACCCGTTACTTCTGACCCTTCTTCGACATTTTCTGTTATCTTGAACGCTCTTCCATACCATCATATATGTCGTCTTCTTTCCGCAAGCCATCCCATTGCTTCAAGTGTTCCATATGATGGAACGGAATGTCCCCTGTGAATGGCAGTCGTCATTCTGTAAATATCGTGAAAATCCCCGTTTACGCGCTGAAAACACGACGACAAATTACTGGGAATTCGGGCAAAAAGGCGTAAACAGCGGATAAACAGGCGATGGAAGCAACAACTTAGATATCACCCGGGGCTTTAGTCTCTCTCTCTCTCTCTCTCTCTCTCTCTCTCTTCTCTCTCTCTTTCTCTCTCTCTCTCTTCTCTCTCTCTCTCCTCTACCTTCCTCCGTCCACCTCCCATGCGTACCAGTTGACCATCGCTTAAGCAAAGAACTCTCTGTTGGGCGAGTACCCGCCGGAGTGAGTCAGTGAGAATGGTGTTGATCTTCGTACCCGCGTAGCTATGGATTTGGCAACAGAAACTCGGTTCTATTCGCTTTTGCTTTTTAGAGTTGGTGTATTTCATGGTGTTAACACGCGTTTATCCATCAAAGCTGACTAATACATTGGGTTTGAAGCTCTTTTTGGCTGACTCAATTGGCATTTACCCAGCTGACATTGAGAGTCGTTACGAGGCTGTGCAAATGGGAAGGGGCATGTTCGAGATGTACAGTCCTTTACAAAAACAAGTGATGTCACTATTTAGCAATTGATAACGGAAGAAATCTCCATCTGGAAGAAGGCAGTTTGTGACAGGGAAGTGCGGCAAAGTAAAAAAGAATGTAGTAGTCACATTCAAAATTGTTCATTTCTGTCTCTTCATAAAACATTCCATTGTCAAAAGTTGAAAAGATTTGATGGAATGTAGCACCCCAGGGGATAGGAACAGCTCTATTGTCAAAGTTTGGTATTGGTTTTGGCCCTGGCAAACTACTTTTTGGGAGTAGATGCATATTTACTTAGACCTCTTAAATTAAAAGCACTTATTTAATCAACAAGTTTACATTAAAAAGGTTGATAGAGAAAGGTAACTGTGGAAAAAAACTTTGCTTGGAAGTGTGTAAGTTTTGTGTCTGTACAAGTGACTAAACGCCATATATTTTATATGTATATCTGCATAAGCTATAATTATGATCTATTGTGCTCATAAGAACATTTAGTTGAGCCGTCCAAAAAGGGACCTGGCGCCACAGATCGCCTACTCTTTGGGGGCGGTGCCCAGATCCACACCACGCCACGCAGTATATAACCACCCGCGCCACAGACTGTCAACAGCACTTCCGCCAGCCATCCTTTGGATAAGACCTTCCCCAGTTGTTGCTACTGTCTTATTTACACATGGCTTACAAGACAAATAGTTGATCTTCATCTTTCAGGCCATGAAGTACCTAATTCTCCTTGCCATCGTCGGTGTGGTCGTCTGTGACAAGGGCTTCGGTCGTGGAGGTCGCGGGGGAGGCGGGGGGTTCGACCGTCGCCACCGCCACCCATTTGAGCCTCCTTTCCTCCGAGGACTCAATGAGACTGTGAAACGAGAGTTCTTCTCCATCTTCCATCAGCAGAATGGAACAATCGCAGAACAGAAACAGGACGTCATGACTTGGGCTGACAAATACAACCTCACGGTTAGTTATTAGAGGAGTGAAGGAGAAACAAGGAAACAGAGCTCATCACTTGGTTTTCTTCAGGAACAGGTGCAGCAGTTTGAGGCCAACATGACCGCCCACAGGGCCGAATTGGCCAAGAACGTCTCCGATCTCATTGCAGCGTTGCCAACCATCCAGACCCAGCTGGAGAATATCTACAAGAACGAGACTCAGACGAGAAAGCAGATCCACGATGCCATTGAGGAACTGAAGAAGTCTAACCGCAAGGTAAGAGACTTTTGAGTGAAGAAGAACAGAGGATTCAGGAAGTTGATGTCCTGTTCTTCATCGCCTCCACCTTCAAACCACGCCACCCCAGGGGAGGACCCCGTGGAAAAATGCCCCCAATGGGTGGTAAGAACATTTTACAGATCTTACATCTCTTGATTATCAAACAACAACTGCAAGTACAATTTTTCCAGGCTCAGCTCCCTTTGGTCGCCCTCAGACCACTGGCTTCAGTAACCCTGGTTTCGGCGGACCTCAGTCTTTCCAACAACAGCAGGCCGGTCGCTACGGCCAACAATGGGGAAACGACTTGGACAGCGACTTCTAATTGGGGTTTCATCTGAGAACACATTCCACTCCTCGAGATACGTGTGCAATACATATGTAATAACCCGTCATAAAAGATTCCCATCGATTGGATTCCTCGCCGTTGCCCAGCAATAAGTCTTGTTTTGCAGCAGATAAGACACCCGTAAACACGAGGGCAGAGGGCGGAGGAATAAATAGGACGGTGGGGGAGGAGGCTGGGTTTAGGACATTTTACGCAATCGGAGATTAGGACACGCACATGGTTGAAGGATTTAAAAATACTTTTTTGGTCTTTGTCTCGGCATTGAACCTCCTCCAGTCCCCCTCCCCCCTCAAGTCTAAGGACGACGCAGATGCATTTAGCAGATAGAAGGGCATCCGTGGTTTCTAAGAAATGTTTACTTGTATCGCGCAATTAGTATAGTCATTGCCAAAATGAAATCGGCGGGGAAATTTTTGCATATTAATTAGAATATCTAAATCTCCTCATTGAACATTGTCTCTCGCACTGCGTATCTCATTTCCGCTGCACTAAGGGTCATTTTGGCATGATTCCAGCTTGGCGAAAGCTATATTCACTTTTTCAGCGTCCTTTAAACGAGTGGTTGTAGGGAATGGATGGCTGACTTCGATGAAAGCAGCTGCCTGCAGGTGTCAATATCAGATGAATGCATTGCCATCAAAACAAAACTTTATTTTTCAGAAACTGCAAAGTTATTTAGAAAAGGTAGATGAATTGTACATTTTTAGTGGACTCTCAAACCATAACAACTGATCGATGATGCACGGATATAAGTTTCTCTTTGATTTGCCCAAAAGAAAGAATTATTCTTGCATGAACATGTTTGAACTATGTGATTCGTTCAGTTGGGGGCCACCACGTGTTCTTTACTTCCTACAGCCTTGTTCTTCTCCCGACGCCGAATGCAAAAGATGATGCCAATTAGGACTCCCACCAAGATAATCACTCCCGCATTTTGTGACCTTCACGCCCCAATTTGAAATCTTCCAGAATAGTCGTTGAAGATCGATAATGCCGGCAAAGCCTACAAACTAAGACTACTTGCCGTTGCGTAAATTACGCAATGGTTACGTAAAGTACGCAACGCAATTCTACCTGCCCATTCTCCCCATTGCCTTCCGCGAGGACGGTCGATGTTAACCGACGATGCTCGGAACAACCCGCCCGCGGGTAGTCCCGATGCTCCACCAAAGCCAGAAGTAGCCTCCTCCATCGTCAAGAAGAAGGAAAAGCAAAAGAAGACAAAGGTTCTGAAGAAGCCACGGGAGAAGATGCACGAAGGCGACGAACTGAAGAGCGACAAGTTCCAATGGGAAGTGACCAAACTGCTGGGTTCCGGAGGCTTTGGAGATGTCTACAAAGTGCATAAGAAGGAAAACGAAGACAATAAGGAGTACGCAATGAAGACGGAGATGATCGAAGGAGAGCGGAGGATGCTCCGACTGAAGATTGAAGTTACCGTACTCCACATGTGCCAAGACATCACAGATGCCGACAGGAAACGGCACTTTGTGGAATTCGTCGACAGGGGAAAGACCGAAAAGTTCAAATTTCTTGTGATGGGACTGGTTGGGCCTTCGTTGGAAGACATTCGGAGGTCGTACCTCTTGAAACCCTACACCGAGGGTACTGCCATGAACTGCTCCATCCAGACACTCAAGGCACTCGCGGATCTGCATTGGCTCGGGTGGCTTCATAGGTAGGAATTTTGAATTTCTAGCATGTTTCACAAGCTTTCAGAGACATCAAACCTCAGAACTTTGCTGTTGGGCTGGAAGACAAGGAGAGTATCATCTACATGCTGGACTTCGGGATTGCAAAAAAGATTTTCAAAGGAGATACGAAGGAAGTGAAGTAGGGAAGGAGATTTAAAAAAAACCAAAATCAGACTTCCCCGGTCGAAAGTAAAGTTCCTGGGGACACTGCGCTTCGCTGCAAGAGCCTGCCACCACAATGTGGAGCAGGGACGGAAGGACGATGTGGAGACATGGCTCTACATGGTAATTTATCTTCTTCTATAGAACTAATTGCAATTTAAGGTGTTTGACCTGTTGGACGAAGAGTACGGTCTGCCGTGGAAGAGGGCAGCCAACAAGGCGGCGATCGTTGGCTACAAAGAAAAGTTCTTCAAACACGGATTTCCGAAAGTCTACAAGAACATTCCGAAGGAACTGAAGAAGATCATCGATTATCTAAATAGCCTCAGTTATGCAGACGAACCGGATTACAAGATGATGGACGAGATTCTGAAGTCGACTTGCAAGGAACACGACATTCATCCGACGAGGAAACTGGATTGGCTTGGGAAACTGACGAAGAGGCCGGAGACGGAGGAGTCGGGAGAGACGTCTTCAGACAACAAACAGAGTGGATCGGAGGGGGAGAGGACCTCGGATGCCTCGGTGGTTCTGGGGAAAAACTAAGGAGAGTCGCAAGTCGAAGAGAAGGGACAAAAAGAAGAAGAAATGAGGGCAAACTATGGAAATTATATTCAGTACACTGCCAATGAATAAAGTAGCTTTTCAAATAGAAAATTTCTTTTTTTCCAAGTTTCAGTTTGCACCAGAGGTCAACAATCCTCCATATAGTCTATGTCCAACAAACAATTCAACCTTCAGATAATACAGGAAGCGGGAAAAGTGTTCAGAAGCGACTTCTCTGCGCACTCCGTATTCCGCGGGCTCTCTCACGATACGAGATTGGCCCCGTATTTGATCTACCACTATTCTGTGCGGTGCCAGGTACCCATTATCCTTTAACCGACTGGAACACAGTATACGCGAGTGTGTCGCAACGACCCTGATTTGAAACATATTTGGAATGCGATCCAACATCTTTCCTTCCTGCTCACGACACGTTTGGTTTATCCGGACAATAGTACGGCTCATCTCATTATGCTGGCTTGTGGTAAACAATGATGAGAGGCATTTGCCTAATTCCAGTTTAGAAACAGGGAGTCATGGTTACGGTTTTCTCGAGAAAGCGTCGCTAGGCGTAACCCGACCAGGAGCGCAGAGGCAGACATTTAAAGATCCAGCTCTTGTGATTTGACATACAAAACAATTTCGGCAGCATACCTCAGTCACAGCGTTTGACTCTCGGACCGAATGCACCCTGCCGACGCATCTAAATAACATACGACCGACAACCATGGGAAATATCACACGCGATGAAGTACAACCGTCTTGGGAAGAATAGAGAAAAGTATTCTGTCACTCCCGTTTCCAGTCCAGAACATTTCAGATCCGCTATCTCCCTCCAAATATCAGCAGAATATTCATACAGCCGTTGTGGCAATACCTGTCGGCCCGGTTACTAGGCAGTTCTGAAACCAGCATGATCTCCTACTTCTGTCGCCAACCAAGAAGGCATCGTCTTTAACCGTCTTCTTTGCAGGATTCTTAGAACACCACCGTCCACATCTCGTCATCTTTGCAATCGTTTCTCGTAGCATAAAGCATCCAGCAGCCTCCAGGGTCACCGTGCCTGTCTTCGGTCATGTCCCCAATGTTGTCGCCCGAAATTCTATTTCTTAGGGAGTGAAGCGAACCAAGAATTGTAAAACCCGGATATTACCACGTATTGTTACAAACACCGCATTCTACAAACATCTTAGCTTAAGACTGGAACCGAATCAGAAAAGTTTTAGTGAGAGAAACCGTTCTGACGACGTGAAAAACGAATTAGGAGACCGTTGGAAAAATATGAATAAAAAATGAATACTTTTTATTGAAAAAATGAATATTTTTTATTGAAAGAGACAAATATAGTCAAATATTAAAAATATACTTGTAAAAGAAGGCTCAGTGACGAAGTGTTGCCGGAACTTCTACGACCTGTATGTCACTATGTCTGAAAATAGGAACGGCGTTTCTAAAAAAGAAAAGCAAGTTCAGCCACATCCCATGAACATATCTCTAAAAACTACAACACACGGCAATGTTCTTGTAGAAGTCGGTCTATTTCTGAGCTCCTTCAACATCACTCTCGTACATTATCCTCAATAGGTAGTGTACCTAACACGGGCAGGGAATAGGACTGAAAGTGTTGAATGCTTGGGAGAATGAAAGAAGAAAGAGAGATATGCAGCTTCAAAGCTTTCTTTTATTTTCCCCTGGCGCAAAGTTCACAGTAGTCAAAAAGTTATTTGTGTCACATTTAGATAATATAACCCGAATCACATTGGGAAATGGAATTGAAAACTTACTGTGTGAAATGTGAGTCAACCGAAAGAAGGTGGTGAGCGTTCGGAAATTGGAAAAGAGAAAACCTACGCTAATTTAGATTAATTTAATGTCGAATACGCTGGTTCCGTAAAATGCCGCTGCGCATACCTTGCGTAGACGAGAGACTGTGTGAAACAAGGAGTGATTAGACAACGTTAACTAGTCACGTGCCACGTGAGGGGGTATAAAAGCCGCATCCGGCTGCGATTCCCTCAGTTGCAGTCGAATAGACCGATATGGCGGGTTCCAAAGGAACCCGTCCATCCCGGCGGAAGAAGACAAGTTCTCCGCCGCCCTCACCGTCTCCTGAGGCCACTCCTGCCACGCCAGAAGATGACTGTGTGCAATTTCCTGAAGATGTCGTTCCCACACCTACTACGGCTCTTGAAATGAGAACGGCTCGCGAAGTGAGCCAAAAGGAAGAGAACTTAGTGAAGAAATTTGTAGTGAGTTTCCCGTCGGACACACTAATATTGATTTTTAGAAAAGCACCTTTCGACTATCCCAAAGTGGAAAGAAGAAGGAAAAGCCGGCGAAGAGCTCCCTTCCCATAGAGGCGGCGAAGACTCCACCGGAGACGCCTTCCAGGCAGTCTCTTGTCCGCCGAGCCTTCGAAGACGAAGGCGACGGAGAATACTTCAATTGCCTGACTTGCAAGGGAACTCCTGCCAGGATCAGATGCAAGAACCGTTGGTGGGTTGTCCGTACCACTATGCTAATAATAAGTTTCCAGTTATGACAACCTCGACCTCCTTCTGACCAAAGTTCATCCAACGCTCTACCAGGCGATATTGCATCTGGCGACGTCGACGGCTACCGTGTACCACTCCTTGAAAAAGATTATTGGAGCGTAAATAAACAATTTGTTCCCTTTGTTTTTCTCATCTTTTGTTCTTTCTTGTTTTTGTTGTTCTCTGGCTGTCTTTCCGGGTTTTCACTATATCGTCTTGTCAGTCTTTCATTATTAAAGCAAAACTACAACACCATACAAATCAACAAAGAATTTGTCGCTGAGACGGATATCAAATTATGGTTAAACGGTATTTGATCAAAAAGTGGCTGGCGCATTTTCAACTCAGGACTTTGAGGAAGAGAAAACTATTTTCTCTAAGTCTTAAGCCACTTTCATAAAAAGACAGCCTTTGGCCGCATAGCTATTAACTGGCTAATTTGCTTCTTTAAGGTTAGTTCTCACCGCTTAGCCGGGCTTCGTCTTTGGAAATGCGGCTTACTGATATTTTGAAACCAGAAGTTAAAGCCCCGCTCCGCGGGTCATTCCCTTCTGGTTTCGGCGGCCGTCGGCCGCCTCGGGGCCGCTTCGCGGCCCTACGGGCAGACATTTGCGTTAGCGGGTGAGCGCTCGGGTCGGGTGCCAAAGTGCGGCCGCACTTTGGTACCCTCCCCTCGCTTAATCACCGCGCACCCATTTCTACCCTCTGAAAATGAGAAGGCCTATTCATAGAAATTTCACGTTGCGCTGCTAACCAACAAAAAGACAGCCTTCAAATGTATATAAGGACCAGGAGTGACGGCCCGCCTTCGGCGGTCCTACACTCCTGTCATTTGTGGAATCGGCACATCAGTAGCTTTCGATTGGATGTGAAAAATGCCTTTGGACGCCTACGGCGCTGTTTGGGCCGCTTCGCGGCCTGCCGGGGGCTTCCCCCCTCATGGGCGCCTGCGGCGCCAAAAGAGGGCCGCTACGCGGCCAAAACGGCTGCTCCGCAGCCAGTGCGGTGCCTGCGGTACCGCACAACCACAAAGTGACCGCCAACAGGAGGAAATGAAGGGCCGGTCCGGCCAACGATTTAGGCTAATTTCGCCAGCCAAGGGCACGACCGGCCACGTTCCGCCAAAACTCCGTCAAATTAGGGCCACGCACCGGTTAGAGAGCGCGGGAAAATGAGAGACCCAGGCAGCGCACCCAACGCCACGCAAACCCACGCATTACCAACCAACAAACCAACAAACCAACACACACCGCTACGCTTTTGTAAGGAGGGATAATTAAATGAACATTCAAAATTATTGAAAAGAATATATGCTCCTTAAAATTGAAGCTATTTAAAAAGGTGCTCGCGCGCTTTGCATTAAAATCCTAAGAGGTCCGATCCTAAGACAGTGTGAAAGACGTGAGGTGACTGAGGTCATCATAACAAAAAACCAACTACCCAAGTCAGAAAAGAAGGAAGGAAAGAATAACATCGTATTTAGGCTACGAACATTTATATACATGATAAGTAGCTTGATCCAGTAGACGACGGGACAGAGGGCCCTTCGTAGACGGAGTAAAAGCTGCTACAAAGGGACGTATGCGGCAGAGAGACGAACCAACGAGATCCATATGAATAGGATTGATTGGTAGAGCACTTGTGTTATATACGGGAATATCCGCATACTGAGGCACTCATGAAACTTAGACAACAGTTGGCCACTGGAACCTATCCTTTAGGGAGGGAATGCGATATTAGCAAACAGCTACCGAACCATTTATAAAGATTTCTGAGGATGTACACCGGAACCTTATCCGTTTAGTAAGAACCTAGGACAGCGAGAGTTACGCCGTTCACACTCGCGTGTATTCGAACCTAACTGAAGCTGAACGCGACTGCAACCGCCTGGGGAAATCCTGGGTAAACAATTTTTGGTTTGAACTGGAGAACTCGGAGGAAACCGAGTTGTGACGGTGGTTCAGTGGTAGAGTGATTTAGCAACAAAGGGGGTTTATTTGGGGATACCTATTCAACAATGGGAATCGTACAACAAACAACAACAACGACAAAAAAGAGGGGATCCAAGTAGACAGCGGCGAAAGGTAGACAGACAAAATTACCAACAGGACCGGGTGGTTGAGAGAAAAGTGGAGCAAGCCGAGCAGCCGCTCGCGGAAGCGAACTGTTCGCCAACTGTCCACCAAGACGAGGGGAAAGGCTCCGCCCCTTGGAGTGTTAATTTTATAGTCTTAGCAACAGCTAGTTCCCTTGGGAAAAGGGGTTTATTGTTATGTTTCTCTTTCTCGAGGAATAGCCTTAATCTTTATCCTTGCGATCACATTTCGTAACTAATGACTCAGCTTTCAGATCGCCACGCCCAGACCGACCAGAGGAGCGAGAGAGACGTTTCCCGAGACCATCAAGAGCGGTGCCCCTCTGGCTGACCTCCTTTTCTCTTATTCCACTTTGATCCTATTCTAATAAATGAAATTCTTTCCCATCTGTTTCTTTATCCCGGGAGGGGCACCAGCTTTACTCTAGGCTATTTCATGAAAATATTATGCAGTTGTTAGGGGCAATTCGAAAAAGTGCATCTGATTACACACTAAAAATATTCGCCGAATTGAGTTAAGCGTAAAAAAGTAGGCTGCGCAGATGTTACTGAAGGTGTATGGGCCGGCGAAGGCTATACCTGCTTACAAGCTTTCCAATTGGAATGTTTGCCTACAAAAACGGTTGAAATCGTGTTTTATAACTATCAATTAGGTCTTAACAACGTACCATCTGAGGGAAATCCTTCCTTTCGGCCTTTGATTAGCATAGGGATCATTGAGATTGCTAATTTCGATTTTCCTGAAAATTACCATATTTTCCTGATCCGAACTTGGATTCTCTATAGTTCCAAGTCATCCGCAATGTTGCGGTTGGCTCTGCTTTGGTGGAAGGACTGGAAATGGCAGAAACGCAACTGGAGCCTCGACATCGCCCTTCTCCTGGTCCCCCTCCTCTTCTCCGCCGGCGTTTCCAAGTTCCAAAGTGGAGACTACACCCCCCATCACCACGAGGAGGCCTTCGTTGCCCACGAACGCCTTATTCACCCCGCCGCCCACTACGTTCCGCCCTTCAAAATTGCGGTACAATCACTTTATTCTCCTTTACAAAATATATTTTAAGGTGTTCTTACCGAATAAAGGAGTGAATGTGCAGGAGTTTAAAAAGTTCTGCTGGGAATACTGTAAAGGATACCGTATCTCTACTTATGCGACGGAGGATGAGATAATCACTCAGATGAATGAAAATATAAAGAATGCATTCACAGGTTTAATTTTAATCTTATTAATATCATAAAAGTCTCAGGATTTGTGGTTATTGAAACATGGGATTTGGCAGCTCCTCTTCTGAAATACCGATTTGTCAGTGTCAAATGGAGCCTTCAAAAGTTAATTTCACATTTTAAAAGTCAAACGAAGGACTTTAGGAGCCTAGCCCCTTATTGGGGTCTCTGGAGTATGGACCAACAGAGCTCTCAAAGGACTCTGGATGACCTCCATGCAGCCCTCTCCCAGCAATTGATTGATTCTCACTTTTACAGTCAGAGGCAATTCCACAAACAAGGAATCAACGCCTCTTCCCAACCTGCAGCACCAGTAAGAAAAGGGAATGACTTTTTACTTTTGTTCTTCAGAGGTCTAACCGAAAGAGCTTCCGTGGTCTAACTGACCTGACAGTGCACCATTCAGCCATGCCGTTCTTCAATCCTTCCTCGGCTTCTGCCACTATCATCATCGGCCAAATCATCAGCTTTAGTGCCCTTTTGGCAGTTTGGAGAGCTGCGAAGCAGTTGGCAGCTGACAGAGAAGCCAAAACAAAGGTAAGCGCAGGGTCATTCACCCATGCTATAACATCACTTGTGGTTCAGCTGTAGTTGTTTGAGCATTTTTTGAGCGCTGTTGAATTACGTATAAATTCTATTCCAGGTCCTACTGGCTCAGTTGAGCATCGGTCGTCTACAGTACTTCTTTTCCTTCGCAGTTCCCCTTTTCTTCAAATTCTTCCTAATGCAAGTAGTCACCTGGACACCTCCCTTCTTCGCTATGAAGGTATTTCTGCCCCTTGACTCTTAATCTGTCTCTTAAGGGTGCCTTCGACATGCAAACAGTAATCTCCGGAAGTGTGATCTACTCTGTCGTGTTGACCTCCTTCTCTCTCCTTGTGGGCGTAGTTTTTCACAAAGACAGTGCTGTCAAAATGGGCTCTACTGGACTGATGGTCCTTATGCACTTTAGTCAGATGGGACAGACGGATAGTTCCTTCCTCAGAAGACATTCCATCTTGGCTTCGGTCGTATTTCCCTCCGCCTTTTACTACTATCTGAGAGCGGCTACAACCAGGATAGCTGTCGGTGGATTCGTTCCGTGGGATACCGTACCTCTTCATAATTATCCAACCTCTCCAGAGAAATCGCTATGAGTAGTGTGGAAGCGGCTCTGTTCCTCCTCCTATCTGGCTTTGTCATGTTTCTGATGGCCCTTTACTTCGACGCCGTTTATCCAGGAGACGGAAGAAAAGGATTGGACTTTGGCTTTCCCTTCAGAGTAATCTCATCTTACTCATTTCTTTAATAATAATTTCTAGTTCCGTTACTTGAAACCATCGATGGGTCCTCCTGTTCACGAAAGCGAAGACTTTGTGCGTTTTTAACGAACAATCATTATGAATAGTTTCAGACAAATAGAAATTCGATGGCGGAACAAACGGATCCAAAGAGTGGAACCTCGGTCGTTGATCAACTTGCAACCTTGAGTTTAAATGGAGTATGTAAATATCTCAATGGAACGTGGACTGTCAACAGAGTCACTATGAAGTTTCATCTCAACGAGGTATACTCTCTTTTTGAGTTGACTCATCTTCTTCCAGCTGGCTGTCCTCTATGGACCACGTGGCGCAGGTGGAAAGGAGATTCTGGAGCTGATTGCTGGAAGAATTGTGCCGGACAATGGAAGCATAGTTTTCACTAAGATCGAAGGAGGAGGAGATCAAACCGTGGCCATCTCCACGTCTCCCTGCTTGGTTCCTAATATGACTGTGGCTGAGATGGTCACTTGGATTACGAGGATCAGAGGAGCAGAAGAAGTGGACACGGACTACATGCTGGAGGATCTCTCACTGAAAGACATTGAAGACAGAGTAAGCATCATTAGTTTCAATGAAACGGTGGTTATAGAAAGTATGCGATCTTAGCGTCACCCAGAAGCAACAACTGAACCTTCTCCTGGCGTTTGTGGGAGACTCTGATGTGGTTCTTCTCGACGAACCAACGATCAACTGCTCTCCTGGAGTCCGAACCAGCATGCATGCCTTTATCTTGGCTAGGAAGAACAGCAGGTAAGTATCTCCAGTTGCAATATATGTAGTTGTTTTAGAACTATCATCCTGTCAACCTACGACCCAATTGACGCTGAGATTGGAGATTCCTTGGCCTTCCTCTCCCACGGTCATCTGGTAGCCTACGGAAGCATGCAGAGCATCAGGGACAAGTACATTAACTCTCTGAACATGATTGTATGGCCTAAGGATACCTTTGGAACTAAGGAAAGAACCAAGATACAGGTTCTAGTTCTCGTTTGTATTAACCCATAGATAACCAGAGAGTGATCAATAGTCACATTACGAATAAGGAGTTCCGTCGCTCTGCCCACGAACACATGTCCAATGATTCTGTTCGTTTTCTGGTTAAGACCCATGCGAGTATTCCGTATCACAAAATAATCGAGGATCTGGATAAACAACGGGAGGAATTGGGAATCAAATACACGGAAATGCAGAGACAGACCATGCACGACGCTTACTTTAAGTGAGTAAGACTGACTTATTCTGGAAGCTTTGCTTCAGCTGCATCCGGAAAGAAGAGTTTGGAGAGGATGACGTGGATTCTAATGTTCTGGCTGCCCCGCTGGAACAATTCTATGAGGTTTTATCGCTTTTTTATGTTGAGTATTAAATTAAGGGTGAACGCGACAATTCCATCTTCCCGGAACTGATGTGTATGTTCAAGTTGCGCGCCTGCTACATCAAGGCGAACGCCGTTGGATACGCTTTCTCAATGATATTCCCCATTCTTCTCATCCTTTTCACCTGCCTTCTGGTCATCATATACAACCAAACGACCAACGAAATGGAAATCGGTCCCGTGATGTTGGAAAAAGGACTCTCCATCCCAGCCCGCATCTTCTCCAATGTGCTTCTCCGAAACAAACTACCAGCAGACGTTACGCTTTTTGAGAAGAACCACGAAGACCTCCTCAGTGGAGAACGGCTGTTTGATGAACATCCCATTGTGGCTGGAGTCTACCAGAACAACAAAACGAACATGTACCACTTGTACTCTATGAAAATGCTACGATTTGCTGACATGATGGCACAGAATATTCTAATCAACAGCATCGTTGATGCACCTTCGGATAATCAAGGTTGGCTTGAGAAAGAGTGTGATTTAAACTAACGTTTCTAGTTGTTCACACGTGGATAGAGGGACCAGAGTCTCCCAAATGGGCCAGACTACAGTTGGCATCAAAGGAGGAGGACATGGTCTCAGGAATGACAATCAGCAGACGTCAACTAGCCACAATGCTCGTTCGGCAGTGGCTGACCGTCTTGCTCGTCGGAGGAGTAGCCACAGCCATGCTGGCCAAAGCTGGTATGCAGATAGCCAAAATGAGTGCAGATAACTGTATTGAGATGGTATGAAACATATGAGTTTAATGCATCTCATAGTTTCAGTTGTACCTCAGTGGAGCCCGTCCAATGTGCTTCTGGATCGCAGTCTTCATTGTTGATACCCTTATGTTCCTTCTTTTGTTCAGCATTGCCATTGTTCCATTGGCTCTGCTTGCCGACGTTCCTGGAGCAGTCTTGGGGTACTGTATACTTTTAATGATTTGATTGTACGCTTTCAGCATCTCCATTTTCCTGTCTCTGATGGCCTTCGTCACTTTTCTTCCCCTCATCTACTGCTGTGCTCTGAAGATCCGAGACGCCCTCTCCACGTACGTGATGTGTCTTCTGCTGCTAGCTCCCCATGCCATCCTTCCTTGCTCTCTCCTCATTGACATCCGACAGTACGGCCTCGCTCTGGAAGAGAATTGTGCCCTGGCTGTCCTCGTCGCCTTTGTCTGTCCTCCTTTGGCCGCAGCCTTGGGTGTGGCCATCATGAGCGACATGGTCGGAGTACAGAAGATGGAGTTCGGCACGGCCTTTGGTATAATCTCACGTCAACACTAATCGTTTCTCATAAATAGGTCACATTTGGCCGATGATTGTGGCTAGTTGTGTTCACATATGGCTTTGGCTCATTCTGATCCTCTTCAATGTGTCTGGAATTCACAGACTTTGGACAAAATTCGTATTCAAGTATCAGGTAACCAAGTGGCTGGAAGTCTGGTGCTCACTCCTTTCAGCAATGGACATTGGACCCTCGGAAATATGCCGACGCCGTGGAGAACAACATGACGAACATTCGGATGGGGTCGGTTGTAAGTTGTAATAGTTTCCGTTGAACATGTTAGCACAGGCAAGTGAAACGGAAGGAAGGGATGAGTCTGCGGCCCAAGTAGGTGGAGGCACGGATGTGGAAGTGATGAGAAAGAAGGCTGGCGGAGGAGGTAGCCAGGTCAGCTGGAAGAGCGAAGGACCGAGCAAAGGCAGTGGAATAAGCGGGCGTCCGAGTAACGCCAGTGGAAAGAGCAAGCCGGGCACTCCACAATCCGAGAAGCCGTCGGAAAAACCACAATCCGAGAAGCCACAGTCGGAGAAACCGCAATCGGAAAAGCCAAAGTCAAAGTCCTACAAAGCGGAAGTGGTAAATAAAAACTTGGTTGTAATTAACAACGCTCTTGAAGGGGCAAAAGGAGCCGTTGATGGAATTCTCAAAGGTGACGGTTGACCACTACAAGGACAAGTCCCTCCATGTGAACATGTCTCTCTTCGAGTCGCAGGTTCTCAACGTCTTCGGAGATCTTCCTCAAATCAGAAGCTCCCTTCTCGACATGGCGGCTGGACAGTCGTATCCAAAGACGGGAAAGGTTATTGTCGAGGGGAAACAGTCTGGAACTAGATCGGTGGGTTTGAATATTAGTCATGTAAATAGATAATTAAGAAATGTGGATATGTCCCTCAGGATGACAGATTGTGCAGTTTCCTCACAGGAAGACAGACCCTCAGATTGGTGGCCAAGCTCAAAAAGTACAAGGACCCCACAGAGCTCATCAACTACATGCTGAAGGTCACGGAGTTGGAAACGGTGGCTGACGTTTATGTAAGGACCTACGGGTACAGTACTTGTGCTAATTCGTTTTATCTGTTCGTTTCAGAATCTCTGACAGACGGATGTTGCAGTTTGCGGTGACTGTGATCCACCGCCCGACGGCTCTCATCCTTGACGAAGTGGACATGTACGTGAGCCCTACGAGGATGAAGATCATCTGGGCGATCGTCTCCTTCCTTCGCAACAAGTGCAATGTCCCCATCCTCTTCTCCTCCCCGCGCGCATGGGAGTGCGAGGCCGTCTCTACGAATACGGTCATGCTCAACCAGGGAGCGGTCGTTCTGGCTGATTCCACCCTTGAAATCAAAAAGAGGTACTTAACGGAATCCCCTATGTGTAGTAGAAGTAATTTAAGGTTCTCCTCCCTCTGCACTCTGACGATTACGGTGAAACAGGACATGGACGTAGCCGTGGTTACGCAGGTGATTATCTCCCAATTGGATTGTGAGGGCCAGCCTCATCCTAACCCTGAGAAGATGTCCTTCCTTCTGAAGATCACCCCCAATATGTATGTGGAGACGGTTTCTAAGGTAGGACATAGAAGGGTCGTTGAGGAAAGATGATTTAGGTGAGGTCTCTGATGACAACCATAGGAATCCACGACTACCAGTTGGATGCCCCTAACCTGGACATAATCTACCACGCGAACTTCACTAGCTACAATGTTCTGTAGAAGCCAATGTCCTGAGCCAACTATATGAAAGTGGCAATATCAGCTGAATAAATCTTGTCTGGGACTCAAAACTCATTTTTTAGCCTGAATGTTCAATTCAAGTACCAATCCAGACCAATTCGATCTGCTTTTATGACACATCAGATAGAAGAAAAGCTTATTTGCTTGTTTCCGCCAATCTTTACCGTTTTTAAGGAAAAAGAAAAGAACATTGAACACTTGAAAGCACGATGTTCTTTGAATGACCAAAAAAGTCTTTTTATGTTTAACTTTAATCTGAAACTTTCTTTGATGTGAATCATAAAACGTTTCATCCGATATTTATTATAAAACAGTCGGTAGTAGTCTAGTAGGCGGCTCTTATTCGCTAATTCCATTCGTGTCACTCTGTCGGCCGTTCTCCCACCTTCCCTCCTTCCGTCGTTCCCCTCCGCCGACCACCCGTCCTCCCAAGGCCACTCTCCTTTCGTCTTTTTCCCTAATGGCGCCCACCGGTCGTCTCGCCTCCCCGTCCCTTTATAAGCCGTCGCCTCGCTCCTCTTTCATCCTCAGCCATGGTCTCAGCCAAAGAGGCCGGAGTGCTCGCATGCATCTCCTCAATCGCCGCACTGGGCATCGCTCTTCTCTATGTCCCGGCCCTCGTCATGAAGATTCAGACTATCAACGATCAGGTGAGGAGTTAGCGATTATAGATCCAGTCAAAGGAATTCATAGAAATTCATTTGGTGTCATTTGTTTGTTTCCCTCACGAGACACACAGTGTGAAATACCAAGTGAAAGTGTGCGTGTGTGTGTGTGTGTGTGTGTGTGTGTGTGTGTGTGTGTGTGTGTGTGTGTGTGTGTGTGAGAGAGAAAGAAAGAAAGAAATAAAACTTTATTATTAAGCTTCGCGTGGATTCCGACGAGTTCCGTGCAATGGCCGACATGACCTGGAATGAACTCACAAAAACGAGACTGTTGATGGGCAGATCAAAGAGGCAGACATACGACGGAAGTACCCCCAAAAGGACCTTCGCCCTCCACAGTGCCTACATGAAACAGGACGCTTTCGTCGAGAGTGCTCCCACCTGTAGTGAGTCTTTACTCCACGCGAAATAGATTGCTATTCCATGCAATCATTCTTTTTTCTAAATGACTCCTATCATTTCAGACTGTCAGGCTAGCAATGGATGTCCCGCTGGTCCTCCTGGCGTTCCTGGTAAACCTGGTCTTGATGGAGAACCCGGAGCTCCAGGATCTGCCGGAGCACCTGGAATGGCAGGAATCGCCCCTCCCGTTACACTGGACCCCCATCAGGGTTGCCGGGTGTGTCCTCATGGCCCACAGGGACCTCCCGGACCTACAGGAGAGCCAGGACCCTCTGGACCAGAAGGACTGCCAGGAAACCCCGGAAGAGTCGGAGAACCAGGACGAGACGGATACCCAGGCATGTTGATTTACGTTGAATCCAGTGACGTGGATATCTAAAAGTACTATGGGGTATAATCCATGTGTTTCAGGCCAGCCGGGAATCCCAGGAGAAGTTGGAAAGAGCGGAAAGGTCGGAGAGCAAGGTGTTCCTGGCAGAGACGGAACCCGTGGAGCCAAGGGACCGCAAGGACCCAAGGGAGACACCGGGCCTCAGGGACAGAAGGGACCCGCCGGTTACCCTGGACGCGATGGAAGCAGGGGAGTCGATGGAGACCACGGACCGAATGGACCCACGGGAACCCCGGGAATGCCAGGAGAGAAGGGGGCACCCGGACTGCTGGGATCTCCTGGACAGCCCGGACCGGACGGAAACTACTGCAAATGCCCCGATCGCAGTCTGGGCATGAACAAACCGACGGCGGCCGTGGACAACAACCCTCCCAGCTACGAACCACAGAATACCTACAAAACACCAGATGCCGCAGTGGAGGCACCCAGGAACCCCTACCGGAAGTGGAAGTGGCTACAGTAATCCACTTGAATGAATAAATTGTGTGAACTTCCGAAAATGCACAGATGAGAGAGAGAGAGCAGGCAGAGATTGCAGTTTAGATTACTGAAGCCAGAATGTTAATGTTAGCCACTGTGCTCGCTTTTAATGTAATCCCGAAACGAAACCCCCTGAAAACACAATAAATCCAGTAACGTTATTTATTAAAGAAATCGTTAGTAACACATAACACCTGGGGAGATCCGAGGGTGTCTCAGACAGTATCACAGGGGGTATTTACACACACCAAAGAAAGAAAGGAAATCGCCCATTAGATGGTCTCCTGCATCGGCTGCTGGTCGGGCTGGTTCCGCTTCAGGACGGAAAAGAGGGCCAGACGAGACATATAGGAAGTGAATTGGTTGGAGTCGGCCCAGCGACAGCGGAGGTAGCCCCAGAGGTTGGCGGAGGTCATGGCCAGACCCAGGAGAGCGACGACCATCCATTCCCACTGCAATTGATGATGATTAAAGAGTGAGGGAGAGGTTACCTTGAAGGTGAAGAATGCCATGGAGACAAAGAAAAGCCAACCGGCGGGGGCCAGGACAAGGGCCAGCCAGAATACGCGGCCATCCATTTTGGGGAAGCGAGAGGGATCCTGTAAATGAGGAAATGATTGCCGAGGGGCACAACCCCACCTTGGCGCTCTCAAATTTCCAGTGGTTGTTTCCCTCGGCGTCGACGAAATTCCACCAGCGAAGGCCGACCAACAAACGGCCGGTGATGTTCTTTACCGTCCAGAAATCCATGGAAAGGAGGATTAGCTGAGAGGAGGAATAGGGAGAGAGGACGACAAACTTACGATAACGAGGAATTGGATGATGAAAGAGCTGGAGAAGAGGTTGGCGAAGAAGTAGTAGGCGAGGGCAGCTGATCGGAAGGCCACGTGCGCTATCACGACGGATGGCTGGCTGAAAAGTTAGATTTTCAACAATCCGTGAGGAATGTTTTAAACGCAGGCATCGGGAATAAGATAGATTTCAGATTTACTCATTTGAAAACAAAAAAAACGTACGAGAACATCTTGAGGCTAAAGCCTTGCTGGCTCTGCTGCACATTGTTTCCGCCAATGTTGAGGTCGGCGTCGAACCCTGACATCTGAACAGAGACCTCGGCTAAACATACGGACTACTAGATACGAGCATTGGCGAACAAACGCCATAATTGCGCAATGAAAACCTTCCTCAAACAGTTTATTCTTGGTATAGAAATAATATATATAAATATATAACCCGATGCGTCTCATCCTGAGTTCCAGCCTCTTCAGATGGATTTGGCTTTCTCTGCTTCCGCCTTCTGATGTTCCACCATTTCCGTGTAGATGTCGACGTCCTCGATGTTGGTCATGTGGCGCAAATGGCACTCCTCCATGAGGTTGCTGAAAATAACCGTTGATATCAGCAAATTGAGAAAAAAGGTCTTTGAGGACCAAATAACATACTAGGACTGGGCGCCCCTGATCTCGTCGCTCCTGGCCATGATGTCCAGATGAAGTTGGCGATCCCAGCGACATTGGGCGATGGCTTTGACGTAGAGCTAAAAGGGATGGTTGCCCAAGGAACCTCTAGGATTTACCTCATCAGCCACCGAGGAAGAGGTGGTCTTTTTGAGAGTCATTCGCCACATATATGGGTCGGACAGTTGCTCCGCTTCGCGACAAAGAACGTCGCTCAGCATTCCGTTAATCTGTAAGAGAGGGAATGTATTTGTTCAACCAAAGTAAAGTCAATGGCGTACGAACCTTTTGCAGCTCGTCATTTCCGTGTTCGCTCTTCTTCACAGATTCCTGAATAAGCTTCTTCTTCTTGTCAACCACGGTCACATGAGCCAGCGCACGGCGAGCCTCCCTCCGATTATCTGCAATGGCCTCTACCAATCGAATAAACGGAAAGATACCCCCGTAGTCTCCCAGTACGGCGTCCAACCTCCTGGAGTACTGCACAACTCCTCCCGAATTGGAAATCATGTCCGTCGCACTGCAAAACTAGAAGTGAAATAGGAGAAGTTGCTTACATTTGAACAGACTTGGCGGAGGCAGGGAAGTTGCTCAAATGAGTCCTCAGCGCATCGTTCAGCTGTCCCTTCTTCCTGTGGAACCATGTCTAAACCAGAGTGAATTGTATGTCAAAAGGTATCTACTACCCATTCCCTCTGGAGAATGCAGAGCAAAGTAGTGTGTACCACCATGTTTCCCGCGTGCGTAGAATTGGGTGCCTCCTGGTAGTTTTTCCATTTTTCGAGGCAATCCTCGACGTAGGCACTGTCATGCGTACCGCCTGAAAGTCGCTTGTGCAAGAGACGGGATGCTTCCTACCTCTAAGAGCGCCCATCCACATTAAGATGCACTGGGCAAGGGTGCTGCAGGCGGGCATAAACAGAGCGACTTGTTTCTGCAACACAAATTAATCATATCTAACCAATAGACTACCTCTTCATCCGTAAAACATCCAGGAGAATATCTCGCCAGTTTATCCAAACACATGTATGCGACTAGACGCTTGTCTTTGGCCTAAAAATGCGCTTTTTTTCTTCTTCAAAAGCAGGCTACCTTTTCGGCTTCAGTGGCCAGAAGACGGAAGACCCAGTTGATGAGCTTATCGTGCAAAGTCATCTGAACACTGGCGCGTTCCTCTGGCTTACAATCCACAGAACGCTGAAATCAGGTGAATTTAATGTCTGTTAAAATAATTAAACCTCGAGAATCAGAAGCACAAGGGTGAGGGTCATCTGGAGATTGAGCTCATGTCTTGCAAGCATTCTTTCGTCCTGCTCGCCTTCCTGCTTGCCCTCGCAGATCCCGTCAACCAGGAAATCCACCATGCTGATGGCCCGTTGGATGCTGTCATTCCTTCGAAGGACGTCGGATGTTAACGTCTGAAAGAAATTGAAATGGATTACTGAGAGAGAGAGAGAGAGAGAGAGAGAGAGAGAGAGAGAGAGAGAGAGTCCTACCGCGTTCATAGCAAAACACTGGAGCAGGTTCTTGTAAATGTGGCTCATTGGATTCGCTTCGTTCATGCAAGGCAACGGCTCCTCCTCCTCATCATCGTCGCTCGACTCTTCTCCCTTCTTTCTCTTCTGTTTCTTCTGGACTCCTTCCGAACGCGCATGGATTCTTAAAACGAAGGCACGGAACCTCTTCAACGCCGTATCCTTCGAGATGTTGCTGCCCTCCAGCACGGGAATATAACTGAAGCGAGCGTGTGAGATGGTTACAGAAGGATCTACCTGTGCACGAGAGAGAACGCCATATGGACGTAGTCGTACCGCACGGCCATGGTGCGGGTGATGCGGAGAAGGATCCTTTGGCCAGCGGGCGGAAGAATCGGCTGCAGCTCAGAGATGCCGAACTGCGTGGCCAGCTGGTTCAGATTAGGATAAGTGGGGTCCTGAAAAGTGAAGCCTTTGTTCGTGGAATTAAACACTAAAAAGACTGAAGAAATCCGAACTCACAAATCCAACGATTTGCATTCCGAAGACTGAAAGCAATTCCATGATCTGAGTGCCTTCGAGTTCGTGGATGATGAGATCCTTGAAGCGCTGATATCGGAAAAAGTCGACGTTGTGGTCATTCTGCAAACAAATAATATATTAAAAAAGTATACACCCACATCCATGAAATTCTTGGCGTGTCGCTGTGGGCGGCAGAAGATGCGCTGAGCGCCCTTCTCCAGATACACGTACTTCTGGTATTTGTTCATCTGTTGTTGCTCTCCCACCCTGAAACCACATTCCACGGCGTTTACACTCCGCTTGCCTTTGCTTCAGCTTGGCGAATTTGCCGTTTTCCACCTCGAGTGCTACAGTTTCCATTTTCCGGATCTCCGCTTCCGAATATTTACCCGGTTGGAAGTGGTCCCATCCTGAACAATGGTAACAAAAAAGAGGAAGTCCCACCTTCTGCACCAACGTCACCGATGCGGGGAACGCAGCTCTCCCAGAACTCCTGGAACGCTTCCATTCTCGCTGCCGACTTCATCTGTTGAACCTGAACAGTTCTGAAGAAGGTGTACTCGATGGAGGCCTGAAACAAACAAGATGAAGCCCCAATAATACAACAAATGCCTGAATGGAGGCGATGGCACGCTCCACGTATCCGGTGCTCACGCAAAACTTCAACTGCCGAATGAAGAGATTGAAGAGGAATTCTTTCGTGCCAGGATCAGCAGTATGCGACCTAAAATTCTCCGTTTGAATATATCAGTGAGACGACTCACTTGATCTCTCCATTGCTGAGACCAGTCAAGTTTCTACGACATTTGTCAAAGGTATTTTCCTAAACGCCTATTATATTCAGTTGTTTCTCGAAAACAAACAATTTTGGCCATGTCGAACATCTTGCTGTCGGTGAGAAGAGTGTTTATATAGGTCTCCCACAGGCTGAGGTTGCCCATGAATGTATGTGTCAGCTGAAAACAACCGTAGCCGAAATAATAACGGGTGCGACTGACTTGAGACCATTCCTTGTCTGCCAATTCGGGGTCCACTTCTCCAAGGATCTTTGCCTTTTCCACGCGCAGCGTTACGTCCCTTGGACACTGCTTTATTCCCTGAAAAGCGAATGAATCTTACAAATTGCATGCATTCAGCGTGGCATAATAAAAAAGTATAATAATTATCCAACTGACCTCATTCAGAATGGCCAATTTCCTCTCGTTTCGAACGGTGACGTTGCCCGAGACAGTGCCGGCGCGGAGGTCCCTCTGATAGACAGAATCCTGAACTTGAAGGAAGCGCATGTAGTTCCCAGGATTCCTGGGAGAGTCTCGGATGTTAAGACGAGCCTCCATGAGAGCCTTGTCCTCCTCGTGCGGCACCTAAGCATAGAAATAGAACCATTCTTCTTTCCCAATCTACCCTCTCCTGCCTTCGAATCTCATCCATCGCGGACTCTCGACGCTCCCTCTCCATCTTTTCTTCTGCGATTTCGTGCTAAATTCAAGATTTTACTTTTTCTGACTCAAAATGTACCAAGTATTGAAATTTGCCATCGGTTTGGGACAGCTTAACGTAGTCGTCGATGTCATTCCACGGCAGACTGCGGAACTCGTCCTCGGTCTTCTTGGGATTTGGTACTGCCTGAAAATTGGGAATACGAAGCAACACAGGGACAAAGTCAATCCCCGTAAACCCAACCCCACACCTGATGGAATCGCAAATCCTTTTTATTCTTCTTTTTCTTATCATCGGTCTCCTTCGGGACGGCTCGGTCGTCTTTTCCAACCTGAGCAGCGGAGATTAGGGACAATGGAATAATTAACCCACGTCTTTCCTGTCGTTCGTGACGATGTAAGGCATGAAGAAGGTCTCGGGAACGACTTCCGACCTCTGTCTTGGCTGAACCCCGTCGTATGTGAAGTTCTCATTGTCGCGATGATAGTCATTGACTGAAGGCATAAACTGTATTTAAACTAAATATTTTCTTCTGGTTTAAAACCATGCAGATTGTCGTAGATCAATGACAGCTTACCGTATGTCTCGATAACAGACAGAGCACCGGCTTCAATCGCCCTAATCGGCTTGTAGTTGGGCTTCTTGAATATTCTCTGGAATTCAAGCATTATTACAACTGTCGCAGTTTGATCACCTGATTCTTTGACATTCCGTTTTGTTCACCGACGACCTTCACATCAGAAGAAGCAGATCCTGAAACCAGGACTTAAAATATAAACTAAAGGTAACCAACCACTTGCGGAGGAGGAGGAGGAGCTGTATCTTCTTCTCTTCTTCTTGTGCTTCCTCTTTCGCTCCCTGGAGCGATTCCTCCTCTTGGGAGAACGGCTCCTGGACCTTTTGCGCTTCCTGTCCCTCGATCGACTTCGACGACGGCGGCGGCGATCTCGCGAGGATTCCGAAGAACTCGAGGAAGTGGACGAAGACCTCTTCCTCTTTTTTTCCTCCCTCGGCCTAAATTTACAAATCCAATTAAAAATACAATTGTGATTACGATGAGTAATTATTCATAATAACACGAGTTCTGTTCGTCATCTTGTGGGACCCTCCGGTGGACTTGCAGATGGCTTCCACCTCCGTGCGTTGCTGAAACAGAATAATACTTTCCTTAAAACTTTTTGCTTTTCCTGAACACAGAGTACAGGAGCCCTTACCTATACAGATACTGGAGGGATACAGTCCCATCTCTGAATGGGTTCTGCCCTTTTCTAGCTTAACGATTCAGCTTTTGCGCCAATCCCTGTTAATGAAAAATGATAATTTAAGGCAAAAATTATAGTGTCACCATTGAAATTTCCAAAGTCAAAGCTAACATTTTGGCACTATTAAGAATTTGTGTACGTGAGCGTGAAACATGTGACTCCACGCACACCCGATCGCCACTTCCCCTTCATTCATTACTCGTTCGGCCTACTCGCCTGTTGTCCCCAGAATGACTGAAGTCAAACCCGCGCAGCACCAGCAATACGGTAAGCCTACTACCATTTCCGAAACAATTCTCACTAAAGAACCCGGTCCGGTGAAGATCGCGACGGGTAAGGTGATTGCCAAACGCTGGAAGATCAAGTCGAAACTTGGAGAGGGAGGATGCGGTGCGGTGTACAAAGTGGAGGATCTGACCAAGTTTGGAGAGATGGTTTGATGGCTCAATATTGATGAATCAATGCTTTTAGGCCGCTCTCAAGGCAGAGTCCAACTTCGTGGCGGGAGGGAGTGTGCTCAAGTTGGAGGCAATGATCCTGAGACGGCTGCAGGGAAAGCGACACGTGGCGCAGTTACTGCATTCGGGAAAGAAGCAGACGTACTGCTATATGGTCATGACCCTCTTCGGAGATTCACTCAGCACCGTCGTCAAGTGAGTTTAGAAGGCGAACCTCTCTTACTGTTATATGGAATTGCGCGCTGCGCGGTGGTTTGATTCCTCTCAGCTGCCTAAAATGGCGATGTCTCCCGTACGGTGCATACTAGGTTCTTACGGGCGAGCGGATAGTGCTACCTTCACCAAATTTTGGCAGGTTGTTGGAACTATTGGTCGCTCGGTGGGCGCCAACTTTCAGCCAATTTCGTCAAAGAATAAGCGGACACGAGCGAAAAGACCGCTTTTTAACAGGCTGCGCGGCGCCCTCTTGGTATAATGGTGCACGCGTTAGGCTCTCAATCTGGTGACCCGGGTTCGAATCCCTCTTCATGCAATCTTTTTTGTATGTTTAGAAATATTGTTTCCACATACTCTCATGTGTTTAATTTTAATTTGTAGACCTTATCTTTTTTGTTGGCAATTTTTGTTTAACCGTTTTTGGGTAGAGACCGCCACTCCTTTTCAAAGTTTCTTTTTAAATGTTAATCAGCCCAACTGTTACCTACCGTTTCTTGGAGCAATGTTGAAAAATAATTTTATTGAGCTAATTAGAGCGGTCTATTTGAAAAATGAAGACCTATGGACTACCTAACGGTTCTAGAATGACGTAGTGTCACCATCCGGCGTGGGTTCCATTTTATACAAACATTTTGTGATTCGATTTAATTATTCAAAATTTAATTATTATTCAAAGAATAATTATAAAAAGAGAACAATTCATTGCGTGAAAAAGCGGGCGCAAACAGAGTGGGTGGTTTGGTTCCGCATCGTATAAAAAGTGAACAATATATTTCTTAGAACGCTATAAAAAGAGATCAATATAAGTTTAATTGGACGAACGCCAAAACCACCTCTGGCAACTGTTGTTCAAACTTAATTGACCCTATTGGAAAATTAGTGGGTCAGATAAGATTTTGCATTATTCCGCCAGAAGTGGTTTTGGCGTTCGTCCAATTAAACTTATATTGATCTCTTTTTATAGCGTTCTAAGAAATATATTGTTCACTTTTTATACGATGCGGAACCAAACCACCCACTCTGTTTGCGCCCGCTTTTTCACGCAATTAAGGAAACTGGGTCGGCAGCTGAGCGTCTCTTCCCAGACGCGGATCGGAATCAACGTGCTCTACGGAATCAAACAGCTACACGACGTGGGAACCCCTTCAACAGAATAATTCCAATCAGATCGGATTCATCCACCGCGACCTGAAGCCAGCGAACATCGCCATTGGCAGATCGGGCACGAAGGACGCCCATTTCATGCACATCCTTGACTTTGGGCTGGCCCGTGAATACGTGATGAGGGACGAGGCAGACAACAACAAACTGAAGATGCGGCGGCCGAGGCAGCGAGCTCTCTTCAGGTCAGAAATTGAAACAGGAACTGTCATTTACAAACATGTTGTAGAGGAACCACGAGGTATTGTTCTGTGGCTACGCACGACCGGATGGAGCAGGGCCGCGTGGACGACATCTGGAGTCTCCTCTACATGCTGGCCGAACTTCGTGGCAGTCTGCCTTGGAACAACTGCAGGGACAAAAAGGAAGTGGCAGAGATCAAGAGGGTCACAGAGCCCGACGTGATGGTGGAAAACAGCCCTGTGGAACTGGTGCGCTTTGCCCAGCACCTGATGCAGCTGAACTACTACATTCGGCCGGACTACGCCTACTTGCATGGCCTCCTGATGAACATAATGGAGGCTGGTCACTTCAAGTTCAATGACGCCTATGACTGGGAAAAGAAGGGCTCCGGCCTCTCCCGCGAGAAAACGCAGCAGCCGAGCTCGGAACTCGTCGTGCAGCTCCAGCCGTATGTTTAAAGGACTAACCATGCATGTCTGAACTTAGGCCGAGTAAGGAGCTCCCGGACAGCAAGGAGACTACGATGCCGCTCTCTCTACCTGATCCGGTGATGGGAAAGGCCACTCCGCAGCGTGAGATTGTGGGAACCAACTTTTGCAGAGTAAAATGGAATGTTTTCCAGGAGTTTGATCCGGAGAACCCGTTCCCCGCCGACTTCTTCCAGAGCAACCCGATCGGCTTCTGAGACACGGCTACGAATAAACTAGAACAAATGCAAAGTGATCTGCACTATAAAACGGCAGTCTGCTTTTGATTGTTCATTGCTTCGTTTACGTTTAATCAGCGCCAAAGGAAAACGAACCATGGGCTCCTCGTCCGAATCGTCACTGTCGTAGTCCTTGAGGGCCTTGTAAGCACGATGTTCCTTGAATGCTTCAATGGTGGCTTGCAAATCCGCTTGTGTTTGTTGCTAAAGTTGAATATTGAAGCAATATAAGCCAGCAACCCTTCGGCGTCTCTCCTTGATTCGATTCTCTTCATCGTAGTCTGCCTGGGTCTTCTCCCTCTTCTTCTTAGGAAATGAGGGAAACGAGCTGTACTGGCTATTCGACGAGGCCCGGTCGTTCCAACCATTACCCGATTGACGCCCAGAATAACCGGGAAACATCTAAAAAATAAGGATTTTGATTGATAACGTCGAATAGGTTCAACTCGGTATCCCCATATAAGATTCAAATACGCCTTATTTTGAAAAGAAGAGATTCGAGAAATGTGCACATATAATAAATTTAAATATTAGCGAAATAAACACCGTAACCAAAGGCGTTAATGCAAAAATAGTTCGCGTGGGTTTGTTGCTACCAATACCGTATTCGATAAATGTGCCAGCTGGCAATAGCAGCCAATCAGCTGACGGGATATAACGTGCGTAAAACGGGTTACTCAGTGTGAAATAATGTTTAAAGCTTTAAAGATATAAAAAACTGAAAATAAAGAAAACAGCCTAATTTGCATTAATAATAGTTTGGGTCCATCTGGCCCGCCAGCTGGGTAATTACCGTAATCCTAACCTGCACATCTAACTGTAATTAATGAATGCATTCAGTTTGCTTCATTTTCGTGTATGCTTATTGTTCAATGGGACATAGTGCGAATAATATCGGCTGCCGTTTTAATGGCTACAATGAGTAGTTTTCTTGTAATATTGGTGTATTCGTTTTTTTCATGAGAAATGTGTTTTATCTTCATGTTCGTCTCCTGTTTACTAGCAACGTGTATGCGTTTTCAGGGGCCTATGTGAATATAATTGTTGTCTAAGTCCACATCTGTGATTTTTCTTTCTGTGAGATGAACCAGCCTCCCAATATTTTGATGAGCAATAATGTCCTCCCCGAGGTAAGTTAATCAATTGTTATATTTTTCCTCGCATTTTTAGTACCTGCGAGGCGTCCCCGTTCCGTCCGAATTCACTGATACCCCTGTGAAGACTGCTCCCATTCCTGCCGCTTTCGCACCGATCCCGCTCAAAAACGTCGCCAGTGGTCAGTTTATTATTTACCCCTTACCTTCAATGGTTCAGACTCTGCACACACGCAGACAGCTTTCCGGAAATTCGACAGCGACAGCAGCGGCGTATGCAGTGACATCTCATTCCACAACAAAACTCCCGACAGGGTCTGCTATATATTGTCATTCTGTCAATTAATCACATATTTAGGCTCCCAACATGGCTTCCATGACCTCTTTCCCGCATACTCCTCGTCCGAACTTGGTTAGGATTAACCAGGACGACCTGAACTTTACTCCGCAGAACAGCTCGGTTGCCTACAATCGTTTGTTTGTTTTCGTACTTCTTGAGACAGAACCTTCCAGATATGTATTCCACTCCGCTTCCAGTTACCCCTCCCTCGCCCTACGCTGATTATGAAGTCTCCCCCACTCCGAAGCTACCTCCTCAGTTTGCTGATTCCGACGAGTCTCCGGAACATTCGCGCCCCGTCTCTAAGCCCATCGGTCTACAGGTACATATTTTATGTGCTGATTTCAATAATCGTATTTCAGGCCTTCTCCCACAAGGATGGCTATATCTCCGCGTTGAACAGTGCCTCCCCGAAGAGGCATCGCTTGTCGAGCGAATGTCAGGAAGAGGAGGAGGAGAAAAATGAGTGCCACGGTTTGTTTCCCATTAAACAGGGTTCTCAAATCACGGACCGGGCCGAGGATTTTTGGAGCCGGTCTTTGAAATTCGAATTTAAAAAAAAATAGAACTTGGTGCAATTAGTTGTTTAACTGTTTAAAGTTCCTTATACATGTTTGTAGTTATCATATTAGTCAAACCGACCGGGGTCGAACCTTGGTTGTGTAGTTGGGTCGACACGGGCGGGCCGGCCCGACAAAAAACCCCCAGGCGGCCCGGCCCTGCCCGTGAGAACCCTGCCATTAAATATGGTTTTACCTCTTTCGCTGGTTTCCAATCCTGAATCTTCTAGCCAGTCTTCTGCCCGCTCTTTCCGAGGGCTCCCGCTGTTCCTCTGGTGAGATCGACCTGCTGTTTTCTCCCAGCACCAACGCCACCGGCTATAAGGGCGACCCTCTGAACGACTTCGAGGCCGTCAATATCAGGTGGAACTACGGCTGCCAAGTCCTCACAATCGCCGATTACGCTCAAGACGTGTGTTTCATGGTATATTTTTTGGGTAAAACATTGTCAGATTTACGACATGTGGCGCCAGGCGGAGAGGACACATGGTTTTAACCCGGGCTTCCTTGCGACTCAGAAAGACATGAGTGAGGAGTGGCGCAAGGAGATCTGGCTCAATCTCCTCAGTTTCAGACGCAACATGGAGATAACCCACGTAAATGTCTGGTTTACGTTTTTATGCTGGTTTGCAGGAAACTTTTCACCTTGCGGTGTATTTGTTCGACAAGTGCCTGGATACCTTCTACGTGAACCTCGATAACGCCAAGGACCTTGCGGCTGTCACACTTGTAATTGCGAGGTCAGTGGTAATGATTGTCGCTGTTCGTGTAGACTATATTTTACAGTTTATTAAATAACTGTCGTGCCGTAGTTTCAAGATCCTATTTTTCAGCAAGCTAGAAGACTACTCCCCGCTGAAGCTAAACGACGTCATTATCATGGACATTGTTGAGCACAGCGAGGCGGAGAAGGAGGAGAAACTGAAACTGAAGAAAATCAGTAAATTGGAGAAGAAGGTTTGTCGATCGCTGCTCATCTCAGCTCCCTTCAGGTTCTCAACCAATTGGGCTACTCTCTGACATTCGTCACTCCCTTCATGTTTATGAACTTCTTCCATCAGCAGCTTCACTCCTGTCTCTACACTATTCAACTCTCCAACGTAATTCCCCTTCTACCGTATCCTACCCTCTTCAGTACATGCTGGAGCTGTGTCTTCTGTCGACCAAGTATCGTGAGGTGGGAGGGGCATTCACAGCTCATGCGGTGGTCTGTCTCGCCAAGGCGATTGTCGGCTCGACCTCGATTGAGGTTCGCCAGCTGAATCTCATTTGTAGCAAAGTGTTTAGGAGACTGTGACTGTGATCGAGCAGACCGAGGTACTTCTGTCCGGAGCCGGTCGCATCGACGTCGGAAGCACTCGTGGCATCATGCGGCTGCTGCTGCAGGACATGCAGGCGGTATATTCTTTTTTAAAGCGTTCACTTTGGTTTAAAATGTCACTGTAATGCGATTTTCCAGGCGACGATTGAGCAGCACGAAGTGTGGCAAGAGTATAGTAACGCCGACCGCTGCTCTGTCTCTGATTACTCGCTTCCGTCCGGCCTCTTCGACAAGCTTCCGGTCCCGGAAGACCTTCCTGTCGAGTCCCAGTAGTAATCTCCGCTGTTTATTGCAGAGTATTCCCTATTGTTTCGTTTTATCCCAGTACGGGCTCTCTACGGGTCAGCGACGTGTCCCACCGCCTGATCTCGTATTCATTTGACCGGTGGATTGTTAGAGTTTGTTTTCCTTTCTAAAGTAAATTTCTATCTCTCCTTTCTGTGTCCTTCCGGCCGTAAATCTGCGCGTCCTTCTTCAATTTGGACAGTGGCGCTCTGCCGAGTCGGCAGAGGCCATAAAGCTGCTCCAAACGACGCCGTCCACATAAAAAAACGCGTAAATCCGAGCACAGCGGTGCCTTCTGCTCCTCGGCGACTGCTTGTTGTCGCCTCCCGGCTGGTAGCAGCGACGTCGTTGGCGACAGCCGGCGCCGCCCTCCTCACCGCCGGGGCGCGAGGGCAATAAATGTAAATGTGTGTCCGACTCCCATTCACGTTCGCCTCCTCCCTGAAACGATCGGTCCACATTCCTCACTGCCAAAGGCAATCGATTGGAGTTTTTATTATCTACCGTATATTTTCGGTTCCAATCGATCAACTTCCTTTATGTTTTAGAATATGAATGCTTTCAAAATTACAGCACATTCAAATTTTCACTTCACAGTTTTCTATTATTTGTCAAGCTCAGGTCTATGGAAATATAAGGGTCATGCTAAGTTTCAGCATAATTACCGAAGTCCTCGCGAAAAAGAGAATGTTCCCGAGAAACAAAGGAAAACATATACTAATTGTCACAAAATCTATTCTTTAATGTAAGTTTTATTTGAAACAAGTAAATTTGGTTAAGAGAAGGCATTTCCAGTAGGCTGAACAGAACTAAATATCATTCTCGCTTACTTGCATAAAGTTATTCAATTAAGAGATAACACTTCCCTTTGGACATGGATGTTAGATTTTAGACCCCCCTTTGGTTTTTCTTTCTTGGATTCCACTCATTCTTACGGTGGCAGATTGACGTATTCCGGGCTTCAATGCAATTCCTCTCTCACAAAACATGTGAATCCATCATGTAAATTCATCAAACGTTTTGTAGAAAAAAAATTGATCTACCAAGTATTCCAGATTTGTGTAAGTCTATTGGGTTCCACTCTCCAGTCTGCTCTTGCGTTACAACAACAAAAAAAGATTTTAAAAAGTATATATATATATATATATATATATATATATATATATATATATATATATATATATATATATATATATATATGAGACAAAAAAGAAATCTCGCAGTATGTTCTTTTTCTGTGCTCGTAGTTCTCGCCATCCAATATGAACTCGCTATCTTTCTCTCCCTAAATTCTTCATCTCCCTTTTCTCCCTTTCTTCTCTTTTTCTCACACTCTCTCTAACCCTCTCTGATTTCTCAGTCTCTCGCCGGAACGGTGCTGGAAAATATATAAAGAAGTATAGCGTTTTAAATTGTGCACATGTAATGTTTTATTCCACTGTTTCATTTCAGCCGACTTTAATCATTTAGACAGATTTTCAATTGTCCTGTTGTCGTTTGTAAAAAAAAATCCTCTACGAGTAACCTTATATATCGGTTTTGTTTTTAAATCTTGAACTCCTCCATGGTCGATAATTGCCTCGCTGTTCAAAGGAACTTCCGCCGTGAAACTCAAACCAGATGTTGTTTTCTAAATTCCAACGGCTCCGTCAATTCGCCCTCTTGTCTCCCTTTCCTTCTTCTTCTTGACTGAATATCATATGCTTCAGAATGCGATGGCCATTGTTGATCGCTCTGCTGCCTACAGTACTCTCTTCTGACAACACAATTCCCTATAACTGGCTGTGAGTTCTTTTATTTTAGTGAAATTCTAAAAAATAAGCTTTTAAATGTATTCGTTTAAAAATTCAGCTACGATTGAAAAATTGCAGTTCTCTGGCCACATTAAGTACATCCGAGTACATCCCCCGCCACTCCTCTCCCATGAACAAGGCCCATTATGAAGCCCTTTGTGGAAGATTAGTGGGGCTGAACCCAGTTCAGAGAAGCGTCTGTATAAATGTAAGCACATATAAATCAGAAACTTTAAAACACTGATTTAGCACCCGTTCAGTATGCCTTTTGTGGCCAGGGGAATAAGGGAGGCTTTGACCGAATGCCAGCAACAATTCAAATTCGAGCGGTGGAATTGCTCCGATATTCACGAAGTCACGCCCACGGCACACGGGCTATTTCAGGACATTCTTGGCAGGACCCTAAGAGCCAGTAAGTTTTAGCCTTTAAAAGAAAACATCACCGAAAACTGCAAAAATTATTTTAGCTACGAAGGAGACAGGATTTCTGACGGCCATAGCGTCCGCGAGCATAGTCAACGCAATCACAAATGGATGCAAAACTGGAAATCTGACGGAATGCGGCTGTGACAGCAAACCCTCAATGCAGAGATACGTGGATGTGGTGGGTAGTCTTTCTGAATCAGGCAAGTCGCTTCAGGACCCGCCAGGCCCACCCGGACTCAGAGGAGACCAATTCTCATGGGGAGGCTGTTCGGACAATGTTCCTTACGGAGTGAAATTCGCGAAAAAGTAAAACAGAAAGCATTTCTTGCACATTTTTATTCAGGTTCCTAGATGAGTGGGAAAAACAACAGTTTGAAGCAGACAAGAACGTGAGCCATCTGGTGATGATCCACAATCACTTTGTGGGAAGAGAGGTCAGTTTGGAATAAACAGTTTCACAGAGACAAAGACAACATATGCATCTGTAAACACATGTACACATCAACACACACATAACATACAGATTTTAGGCTATTGCACAACATATTCGTAAGCAATGTCGCTGTCACGGAGTGTCCGGATCCTGCGAGTTCAAGACGTGTTGGCTGCAGATGCCCAAGTTTTCAGAAGTGGCTGAGATGCTGAAGAAACGCTACGATCACTTCTCCGTGCAGGTGGAGATGGATGTAATATCCATTGCGCAGACGGATACAAAACTCACTGAGAGGTTCAGGTGGCGAAGAGGGCGAAGAAGAGACTGCGGAGGAAGGAGAGGAGTGAACGGCAGATTCCGCTCAGAGGAAACGAAATGGCCTATGTGCAGAGGTCTCCCAGCTACTGCGAGACTAACACATCATTGCGTGAGTTTTTTTCATTTTGGATGGGGAAAAGCCGACGGAACATTTAGCAAAATTTAAAAGTTCAAAGTTTAAAGCAAAACAAAGTTTACCTAACGTTTACTGCAGTTTGTCACTTTATTTTACTCAACGTTTTAAAGAAACCTTTTCAGGTATCTTGGGCACTTCCGGTCGTGAGTGCAAACAGCAAACGTACAACACAGAGAGCTGTGATTTGCTGTGCTGTGGCCGTGGTTACAACACTCGTCTGGAACGTCGGAAAACCCAGTGCAACTGTAAATTTGTGTGGTGTTGTCAGGTGAAGTGCAAGGAATGCATAGAAGACGTACAAGTGCACACTTGCAAGTAGCAGACGGTTGTAAAGACGGAGCGACGATTCTTGTGCCTCAGTGATCATTTTATTCTTCAAATAAACTTTATTTGTTATGAATTTCTGAGTGGAAATGACCAAATGTCAGACACAACTTCCACTGTTTCTTATGTCCAAATGAATGTGCTCAGGCAAGACGACGTACAGCATATAACAGGAAAAGAAGGAAAATTCATAAGAGAGTAGCAACGCATTTGTGGAGATTTGTTAATCTTTATATAGGGAATTCCACTGTCTCCTATTCCACCGGCTTTCCATTGATGACGGTGTTCCTCGTCATCCGACCCAGCAGTTCCGTCCTCAGCACCAACAGAGTGCGTCCGTCGACGTCGTTCACTTCGTAGATCAGCAGCAGCCAATTGCTCTGAGCCTTAAAAAAGAAGTTTTCCTCAAACGAAGACCTCACCCTGCGGTGGAAGGTGACCCTGGCAGTCCGTTCCACAATGTCCCCATGGCCATCCCGGATAAAGCAGGGGAAGGACTTGATTCCCAGGAAGTGGTCTTCCTTCTGCAATATCTTTTCCAATTCAGTTGATCTAAGGAGAACCTTGGGCATGCAGTCGTTGTTGGTGTCTCCCTCTCTCTGGAAAGCAGCACCAGGGGTGGTTGGGTCATTGCCAATGTCCTCCTGGGGGTTCTTCGGCGGAAGGGAGAAGGTGGGAACGTTGTACATTTTGGAACCGGCCGGACGACTAGTGGCGACGGAGGTGTAGGACATTTCCAGCGAAGCAATGTCGGTCACCTAATAGGGTTTGTTTTTGAATGAGGGAAAACTGACATCACAATAGGAAGATTCAGTGGATTCCATCTGAAGCCTCTTACGAAGGTCAGAAGAAACGGCGGTCGCCAAAGAGACGGAATCTCTGGTGCGATTGACACAGTCCCTATTCTTCGCTCCCCTCATTCTCCCGTCTCGCCATGTCGCATACGGTCGCCACCTTCGACAGGATCAACGCCCTGGTCGACCGAACCTCCAGCGAAATCTGCAATGTGCTGGTTCAGATGCCAGGTTCATCTTTGGCCAACCCTCTTCAACCACTTCAGGCAATATCATCTCTTCCAAGTCCTCGACTGCCGTCTGCCCGCCTCCTCCCGCCCCGAAGGCTCTTCCCAAGGCTGGCAGCTGTCTCTCAGATGAGGTCCGCGTGTCTCCCCTCCACACGGCCCGTGCCCCGGCCTCCGCCAGTGGCTCCCAGATGAGCTCCATCATCCAGAAGTACAAGGGAAAAGTTGGCGGATCGAGGCTCTACCGTTCGCTGGACAAGAAGCACCTGTTGGTGGTGCAGACGGTGGATCTGGAGGAGCCGATGGCCGACGGGGAGGCGAGGAACATGGAGAGGGCGCTGAAGACCCACTCGGAGGTGTCGCTGAAGGACTACGTGCCTCCCTCGACCAGCGGAAGGCAGATCGCCTACCTGTAGAAGAAACAGAAAGACATGTCGACAGAAATAAATCTGTTTCGAGTACACCCACTTTTCTCTAGTAATATTCCATTTTTTGTTGCTGTTTTCAATTGTAATCTTGGCAACAAATAAGAAACACGAAAATCGCAGCAAATGTGCAATTTCTAGTTTCCATAGAGACAAAGTTGCGGCTGAAAAATCGTCCGTGTTCCTTTCGCCCCAGTCGAAAAACATGTTGTGGCTGTTGGCTGGCAGGCGGACGAGAGTAAACAATCTCGTCCGCCTGCCAGCCAACAGGCACAACATGTTTTTGCCGCAACGGCGCCAGTTTATAAACTATGTTAGTGTCTGATACTTTCTTAAGATTAATTTTATTTGTTCAGAAAATACTTCGATTTAGAGTTTTTTTCATTGAATTGAGACATCGAAATCCAGTTATGACCGATGTTTAGAAAAAAAGCTGACAATAAAATATGAAGAGTATACAATTTTTGCCAATAGGCGCATGTAATAAAGATGTTTTCTCAATTCCCCCCTACCTTAGTTGAAGCACTTATCTTATCAGCAAAAGAACGCCTTCCGGTGGTGAGCTATCATATAATATTTGACTTTGCAAAGTGTTTGTCTTATTAAATCGCTAATTATAAGTTCATCTTTCTAGTGAAAATAAACCACACACGTGTTTGGGCGATTCTCTAATAAGACCTTTCATGACGATCGGTCCCGAAACGAAAGGTTGAGCCAGTCTTCATTAATTGTGCATCAATTCAGTTTTTTTTAAAGTTTAAACTAAATATAGTTTAAACGTTCTTTTGCTATAGCTATATAAAGCGGATTACGTGATTGTTTTTTGTTTTAATTGTTTTAATTGATTCTTGTGTTACGTATTCTCTTTACTTCGGCTACATTTCCAGGGTATGGGGGCGTTCCTCCTGTTGATGGCCCTTTGTGTCTTCTATTCGGTTGCTGATAAGCAGGACATCCGCATCAACCACATCACCAGAAACGATTATACTGGGACGGTTGCTTCTGGGGAAATAGAGGTCTGGACCGAGGAGATGGGCCACCAGCAGCAGGTGGGCTCCCCTTTTCCCTTAGAAAGTGAAACTTACACTCGAGTGAGTACTCGCAAGGAATCAGTTGTGCAAAGTTTTAATAGGACAGCCGGTTGTTACAGTTGGCTAAAATGTGCTCAGAATTGAAAAAAATGGCAATTTTAGGACGATTTCTGGCGGGTGCGCCTCTCCATCCGGAAGCCGGGCGATTTCGATCCTCAAATGGAGGGCTTCCTCCACGCGACCATCTCGAATGGAAGAGATTCGGTGGCCTTCCGTCTCCCCGAGAGAATTGGGTGAGTTAAGCCACGTAGGTAATTAGCAAGGTCTCGTTGTGATTTGAAATCCCCTTCACGGAACAGCAGGGATTGATCACCATTGATTTTCCAGAAATGGGACCTTGATCTACTCGACGTCGCGGTTTCTTCTGCCAGTGGCCATTGAATCAAAAAAGAAGCTCCGGACGACCTCTACACATCAAGTTAGCTTTATTATCTTCTGCACTTCCCATTTCTTCAGCGTCGAACAGTCACAGTCCAAACGTACCTCGGAGATACTGTCCAATACGACCTGGGCTTTCAGCATCTGTCGGAAAGTCAGTACCAAATTAGGTAATATTCCTTCTATGTTCAGCTTTCCTTTATTCGCTTTTAGAACCAAAGAAGGGAAATGGAGCCTCCTGAATCAGAGGGTGGGTGCAGACAAGCCGCAGGGATATTTCTGGAAGACGACGGGTTGGTTACCTTTGTTTTGACTTCAGTGGTGTTTCAGGCGTTAAACACGCTCGAATCTCGATAACATCGAACGATTCCCTTTGTGGAGTACTTTACCTGCACAATACAGATGTAGGCTCTTATTGTGCCATTGAAATGTCGTAATATTCAGGCTAGTTTGTTCCGAAGGACCGGGGAGCTGTCAAATCTTCCGAACAATGCCTCCAGGAGCATCAGCTTTAGTAAACGGTACATTTCAAGTGAATGTTTAGTGGCTAAACCCCACTGTCACTATTATTCAATTTCTAGACTAGACGTCTCCCTGGACGAGAGCGTTCTTTCCAATTCCCTCTACCTCTTCATCCTTGTGCAACCGGAGGACTCTCTCTGCGACCCGATCGCTCCGAAAAGTGGGTTTGGTTTTTCATCTACCTCTACTGGAAGCCTTCAGGAAACGCCAACGAACTGAAGAGGTACTCGATCTCCGTTTCTATCGAGGAGTCTTCCGATTTCCTACCGAAACTGGGAGCATTTGTTTCCGTCTTCTTGGTCACCCCGATCATCCTCTTTTTCTATGGAAAACGGGCGTCGAGGAAGACTATTTCTTCGGAAGGACCCCTGATCGATCTGAATTCAACGATTGGGTCCGGAGGAATTGAGGAAAGACAGGGAGATGGTTAGACCACCGAAAGGGGCTCTTAGGTCATTTATCAGGGGTTGCGCCTGCCGACGATCCCCTGTTTCTCAACGACGCTTTTACTCCCGAATTGGTTCCCGTAGCCCTGAATCCCCAGGCCGGCGAAGTGCTCATAGTGGAGGACGAACCGAACTCGCATTTCGATGCCACCTTCGCCCTCTACATCCTCCCTGCGCTCCTCCCCACCTGCGTTCAATACTATCAGGTACTCTCTCTCTCTCTCTCTCTCACACACACACACACACACACACACACACACACACACACACACACACACACACACTCACACACACTCTCTCTCTCTTACTCTCTTTCTCTTTCTCTCTCTGTCCTCTATGTCTTCCTCTCAATAACTGATTTAGTCACTAGGCACCGGTCGTCTGGAGGACACCTGCTATCACAACTACGGCTGCGCCAAGCGTCTGTGGAAGTTTATCGCCTTCAATCATATAGTAAATTTTAGTTTCTTCATAGAAACAATAATCTTATTCAGGCCTCAAACGTGGGATACCTCCTAAATGGCCTCTACTACCTGAGTTTCGTTTGGATGAGGAAGCTCCCCAATGTGAGTTCATTCTTCCTACCAAATATCCAGTTTCCCAGAAGAACCGAGGTATTTTCCAAAACCACGGCTTGGAGACTGCTCTTGGCTGTGGTCTCATCTGCCAGGGCATCGCCAGTGCCATCTACCACGTCTGTCCCAACCGCTTCTCCTTCAATTTCGGTAGGGATTCTCAGATTCTAGCCAATGGAATCCATTTCAGACACTCCGTTCATGCAGGTGATATGTGTGGTCATCATGCTCAAACTCTACGGCAACCGCCACAGCGTCATCTCTGCCCACACGGCCAACAAACTCATCGGGGCAGTCATCGCTGGAAACGTGGCCGTCTCGGTAATCCATTCACTTGGCAAAATCCCTGTTTTCTTCAGATTCTGGACCATAACTCTGTTCTTCGGGGAGCCATCTTCCTCGTCCACATGACAGCCGTCTGTCTGATTCTGATGAAAATGTCCGGTGCTTCTTTGGCTTTAGAATCCCTCAGTAAGCCTTCTGACTGGTCTTTCCTACGGTTTGTTCCAGAAATGGATGTGAGGAACAGCTTTGCCGTCCTGAAGGGTTCCTCCTTTGCATGGGTCGTCCTCGCGCTGAACATCGTCATTTCCCTCGGCCACGTAATCAACCAGGGAGTGAATGCGCAATCGAACCAAGTGATTACCCTCCTCTGCATTGGGAACATGATGATCTACCTGATCTACTACTTCGTTATGAAGGCAAGCCTTCAAGTTATCTAAACAATATGTTTTAGTACAAAGCCAAGGAGAAGATCAATTTGATGAGTGGCTTGAATGCGACGGCTTCTTTGGGACTGTGGGCAGCATCTGTATATTTCTTCCTCCAGGAAGAGACCAACTGGACGGTGGACAATTAATAATTTTGTGCACAAAAAGAAAGGTCCCGGGGAGATTTGAACTCCCGTCGCAGGATTCAGAGTCCTGAGTGCTAACCGCTACACCACGGGACCGGTGGCTTGCTTTGGGCGCCGCGCGGTTACACCTCGAAGCCACGCGAACCCTTCTTCACATAGACCTTCTACGCCGGTGACCTCTCGAGCGACCATTTTTTTAATGAATATAACATTGAATTAGGTTTCCATAATCATTTCAGTTAATTCAAACTTGGGAAACATTGATTTCAACTGTCTATTTATAATAGTTTCAAATGGGGGTATCAGCCAATGTGGCTCATATACGGAACAAATGAACCCATAATTTATTCGAACAGGGCGAATCATTCACGTCATCGGCGGGAACACTCAATGACGTGGGCACATTTCGAAAGATCACCGTAAAGCTCAAACTATAATCATTTAATTTATTATTAAAATAATTTATTCATATATTTATCAAGAGTAATGTTTAAGATTTCAGTTGACTCCCGCTCAGTCTCGCAATCTGAACTCGGACTGCCTGCTCCTCGGCTTCTACGACCGCCACGACGTATGGCATCTGCTGTCGGCACAGGCCATGCTGGCCTCCCTCATCTCCCTCTCCACCATCGACGATGCCCAGAGGGCCATTCCCCGTCCGGAACTGGCCGTCTTCTAGCCTTCCTGCCTTTTATGCCATTTCAACTCCTTTGATTTATCTTTGTTTAAGGATCTCCTGTGAATTCGTCCCTCTGTATATTTTGCTCGTTTCGTTGTCTGTTTTTTTTTATAATTTTCGGGTCTTCTCCTTCTCACCGTTCTATTTTGCCCTGCATAGCTAATAAAGGCGACTTTTGAAACATCACAGACCGCATCAAAAACGCGAGATTATGAGGGGCTTTGAATATAAAAGCGGTGGTTTCGCGGTTCTAGTCTCGGCTGATACAGCGGCTGCGGAGAGGAGGTGAGTATGCTAACTAAGGACGTCTAGGGGTACGTCTGAGCCTTTGACTCGGTTCCTTATTTTGGTTCTTCACTCAAAACCCAACCTCTTCCTGATATTACTGGTTTTCCCGTTATACTTTCAACGTCCGGTTTTCCATAAATAGTAGTTACGCAAAATTCTAAAGCAAAAGAACCAATACATTTTGACATATCTAAAGATATGGCGACAGAGAGTTTCCGAAACTATGAACTTGTGACAACCAAGGGTGGCTGAACCGAGGGCCGGGCCGTGGATTTTGGGAGAGCGGGCCGGCCCGAGGTTTTCTGAAAATCGAATTTTAAATTTAACTCATTCAAAACTTAATATTTTTCTTTTATTTTTGTTGTAAACAATAGTTCTCAACATGCAAAAGATACTGTGTAGAGGACGATTCGAACTACCCTATATAAATTTTTGTAAAATTCCATGGTCGAGTGGCTAAGAGGTCGGACTGGCAATCCAAAACTACCCCAGTTCGATCCCCGCTTGACCAAACTTTTATGCGTCAAGTATTTTGATGAATAGTTATACTAGAAATACTTATTTCCCACCATACCTTTCAAATACTTTTTTTCTTCTAAAATTTGGTCTCCAACCCGAGTCTCGGCCCGGGCCGGGCCGCCGATTCTGGGAGAGCGGGCCGGCCCTGCCCTGAGCCACCCTTGGTGACAACAACGGGTTGGACTGCCCTAAGATTTAGCGAAGATCTTTTTTTTAATACTTCGAACTTTTCATATTTACGTGTGTTCTAAACGTTCAAATTTCACTATAATTATTTCGCTCTTTCTTAAGATTTGGGAGCTAAACTACCCCCGTTCAATCTTCACTCGACAAAGTTTTTAGCTTTTATTGTTTTCACAATAGTTATGCTAGAAACAGTTTGTTTCAACTTTGGAAATTTCGATCTGTGGGCGTGCGGCCCCTAAATGTGTATTCCGGTATGCGAGGAATGACCTCAGTCGTATCCGCGACTGTCGTAAATCCTCCCATTCCTGTATTACACCTCTTCCGAACGTCGAATTCTGTCGGTAAGATGTACGGCTTTGGCGCAAAAATTGAAAAGTCCAATGGACAACTTTGCAGCGTTGTTTTACTCTTTCTTTGCAACCTGTTCCTGCGAATCTGAACAGAATTTTATTGTAATCATTTGATATTTTGATCGGCCTAAAATAGAGGTCGGGGTTTACACGTTCCAGATTCACTCGTACATGGGGAGCAATCGCCTTTGCTAGGAGTGCGTCGATTTTGTTTAAACATATATGAGTGATGATTCTTGAGTAAGAGAGAGAGAGAGAGAGAGAGAGAGAGAGAGAGAGAGAGAAAGAGAGAGAGAGAGATGAGCACTCGTAAGGTCAGGTATTTTAAGAATGGCGGAAGAGGAACAGTCAGGGCTCTTCTTCGGCCACAAGACCCGTTTCGTGGTGCTGCTGTTGGCCACTCTCTGTTTGACCGTTGTGATGGCCAATAGCCTCGCCTTCTCCTTCACAATCATCTGCATGGATGACGTCATCGGAAACTCCACCGACCATTGGCTGCATTCCTCCACTCAGAGGAATGCTCTCTTCTCAGCCGTGGCCGTCGGTTCGATCCTAGGAACATTGCCATTGATGAGTCTGCTGCACCACATTGGCATGAGGCACGTGTATCTGAGTAGTAATTATAGATAGATTTCTAGGAAGACTATGCTTTTGTACGGTTTGAGCAGTGCCATAGCCACCCTCCTTTTCCCATTGGCTGCTGAATCAGAATTCTTTGTGATCCTCGTCGTCAGAGTTATTCAAGGCCTGGCCTTTGGCATCCTCTTCTCAGCCACTGGAGCCATAGCCACCACGTGGTCTCCTCTGCAGGAGACTGGCAGCTACATTGCCATCCTCTCCGCCCATGTTCAGCTTTGCTCTATAATTACGATGCCTTTGGCAGGATTCCTTTGTGAAACATCTCAGTGGAGAATTCTCTACTACGGACAGGGACTGCTCACGCTGGTTCTCTTTGCACTATTCTATTGGTTCTACAGGGATCATCCTAAAATACACAGGTTCATTATCATCACATACTAAAATTTTTACATGTTATTTCAGACATGTCAGTTCGAAGGAACTTTCAAAGATAGCCAAAAATAGGCCGGAGGAAAGCGAGGATCGTCAGCCTGTGCCATATTTGGCAGTTTGCACTCACAAAAGCATTCTGGGAGTCTGGCTTTCGTGTACTGGGGGATGCTTCGGATTTCTAATGCTGCTCTATTACGGACCCACTTACATGAACAAAGTGAGCGAAATAGAACGAGAGAGAGAGAGAGAGAGAGAGAGAGAGAGAGATCCTTCTTTAAGGCTCTTGGCCTCGACCTCCGTTCAACCGGATTTGCCACCGCTCTCCCATACGTTCTGGCCGCTGGAGTAAAGTTCATCTCCGGTCCCCTGTATGATAAATCCACATTTGTATCCGAAAAAACCAGAATTCTTGCATTCGCCGTCGCTTCCCAAAACATAATGGCTCTCTGCTTCATTATTATCGCTTTCGTAAGTAACCACACTGAAGGAATTTATGGTTTGCTTCAGACAGAGAGTGCTATTGTGGCACAGATTGCCTACACGGCAGCTATTATGTTCAGTGGACTGAACATTATTGGGGCCATCAAATGTGGCCAAGTGGTTAGTTTCTCCCCCCCCCCTCTCTCTCCATCTCTATTTTTATCATTTCCAGGTCGCCCAGCAGCACGTCCACTTCGTCATGGCTGTGATTTCCATGCTCTCCTGTGTGGTCACCTTGGCTATCCCTGCGTTTGTCTCCATCTTCGTTCCAGATGAAACACCTGAGCAGTGGTCTTCTTTGTTCTTCCGTCTTGCTTTTGTCCTCATAATTACCAATCTGCCTTTCATATTTCTTGCTGAAAGCGAACCGGCGGAGTGGACGAAGCCCAGTTGGAGAAGAAGGGTGGCACAGGAGAAGGAGGCAGTTGCTACGGTTGCCTAAGCATTTACTTTGATTTCTAGGATAAAATTTATTTTCCTGTAAAATTTGTTCTCTCTCTCTCTCTCTCTCTCTCTCTCTCTTTCTCTCTCGATATCAGCAGGCAGATACCCGAGCGTTGTACAACAATGATCGACCCAGCTGTTCTCCTTAACGCCATTAGTCCTCAGTTCGTGCTTTCGTGTTATGCCCTTTTAACATTTATTCAAATACATCTTGCCTCTGGGGCATTTGCAGGCGATGCTTTTGCGGAAGACAGTCGCTTGAGCCCTTTACTGTAGACGCCATTGAGGGCAGCGTCGCCTTCCAGTCGTGTGTGTCTATTACCTCTCCCTTCATTTGTGTTTGACACTAATGTGCATTTATTTCTTACAACTTAAACATAAAGGTTAGTCGGAAAAAAACCTATAAATTGTGGTCCGTCTTCCATTTGCCTAGCTGAACAAGGAAGAGCAAAATATGTTCAAACATGTCGAAACTATGTGTATTAAAGTGAAACCTCTGTTTTTTTTCTGAGCCCTCTATAATTCCACCTTATTTTTGTTTTGAAGTGGGGATTACAATCGCCTTATTCAATCAACAATCGGTTCCAGTTTTAACTAATAAGCGGGCGCAATATGCGCCAACCAGATACCTTGGCGCCCAGCAGGTTCAGGCCTTTGTTGTTTTTTAGTTTAATTTTAAAATTTGAATTCGAATTTTTAATTTCATGCAATTTTACTATTCGTATTATTATTTTAAATGGGAAAGTTGTTGTAAATATTAAAATAACCTAATTGTATCGATTTTCTCTGCCCCAGGGAACTCCAAATTTTCTGTTCCCACGTAGGGACGCTTTTCGTTTATTTGTTTATTTTGCCATCCAATTATCCATTAAATGGCTTATTTTAGGCATGCCTTGGGTTGAGCAGGACTTGCCTGCTCAGACGGCCGAGTTTTTGTCCGAGGACGCTAAAAACGACGAAGATAGAGTTGATCGGGAAGCCTTCAAGGTTTGTCCTTTTTTATTTTTTACTTTAGAAGGAGTAGAAGGATTTTAAAAACATTAAATTCCACATTGTTAGCTTTTTACTCGCTATAAGCGTAGTATTAAAGAGAACAGTATTTGCCCCTTCCTTGGACAATTTGATGCCATTCTTTATGTTTTTAGGTTAGAGTTGCAAAGGTTTATTTCGGTGCCGATGAGGTCAAACTCGGCCATTCAACTATGTCCTTCACCCACAAGCTCATTGAAGACTCCAAGACGGTGCGTTCGTTGGTTTTTCCCCAAACATAGTTCTTTTTAAGGGTCTGCCTATTTTGAGAAGCACAATATCGTTCTTGGTTGAGCGCCCGAGCGGCCGTTTCTCCCGCGCCTGCTACCAGCACACATGCCTCGAGGGCCTCACGTTCCTTGACATTGGACGTGATTCCAATTTGAGAGGGGCATTCTGTCTCACCCTCTCCGTTCCGGCCTCCATGTCCCTTCAGAAGATCTGCGGAAAGGGTTCCCTGGTCGAAAAAATGGATGACGCGGCGGTAGACGACTTCAGCGGCATAAAGAAGTGAGATTTCCCCTTTTCTCATCTAAACGATACTTAGGAACGTGTACGTGGTTCTGAAGCCGTGGTACGGCAACATGTACTTCCGCAGGGGAAAGGAGCCTCCGTACGAGTTCGGAGACTACGAGAAGCTCATAAGGGCCGGGGAATTCCTGGTAAGGACCTCTCGATTTCTAATATTCCTTTTTAGGCTGACATCCGTCGAAGGGATCTGGATGGGTTGGAATACAATAAGAGAATGTTCAACCGCGACAGGAGCCCAGCTTTGGAATACTGCGGTCGGTTCTTGTTGTTTTTGGAATACTATTTTGTTTTTAGAGATAGTAGCCCTTAAAGATTGGGTGGATATTGTGAGACACGATGGGCTGGAAATGTCCGACGACGTAGATCAGTCGAACTATACCTACTACTTCCCACGTGTGAAACAGGAGGTTGATCTTGTACCCAAGAATTGCACATTCATCTATGGGTCAGTGAAGAATTCAGAGAATAAGAGAACTGTGATGTATTCTCATACACTAAATTGGGGGGTCCGGGGTCTGCGGACCCCCCACAACCCCGAAAATTTCCCGCGGACTTTCCCCAAAATGGAACTTTTTGTCCAAAACCTCTGCGGACCCTCCCAAAATCCATAGGTACCTACCTTACCCCAAAAATTTCGGCCCTGCGGGGCCCCCCACCACGTGGAAGCCAATTTATTGTATGACTATTTGTTTTCAGTGTCGATCCAGCTCTTCCATCGGGTACGGCTTCTGGAGACCACAACCGATGTTCACCCCCGCCGATCACTCGTAAGGTATGTTTCCTCCTAGTATTTTACCTATCTTCCTCATCCAGATGATAACCTCGTCTCCTAAGAAGACAGTCGTCATGAGGGTCATCCAGCCATCTACCCCTGCTGTGGCTCCTGTCACTCGTCCTGCCGCTCCCCGGGTCATCCTGACCCACGACGTCCGTCCTTCCACCACTCCTGCCCGGGTCGTCGTCCCGAAAGCGTCAGCTGTCACTCCGTCCACTTCATCCACCACTCCCGCTACACAGAGGCTCAACGTCTCCACCGCTTCCAGCAATAATTCTACCTTCTCGCCGAGCACGGTCTGTTTTTTTCTGTCATTTTAACAATATTGACACTACATTTTTTAAGCAAGTCAATTTATTATATATTTCATTTTTAGTCATCTTTGCAAGAAACTCCGACAACCGCTGAAAGCGCCAGTGATCCGCCTGCTGCTGAGACATCCACGGCTAGCTCAGTTGACGAGGAAGAACTGGTATGTTTCTTCCTATTTCACTCCAAGTTGGTGTTTTAGGACGCCTCCACTGCGCCATCTACTGCGCCCTCTTCCGTCAAAACCTCCAGCACGCCGAGCAGTGGCCGCAACACTCCTTCCGCTCCTGTGGCGGCGGCTGTGGCAGCCGTGGCAGCTGTGAATCTTGGTGGTGTAAACGACTCGACGACCCTCCTCCATTACCCTGTCAGATCATCGGAGAACGACGGCATTACGAGTAGGACATTCTTGTTTTCCTTGGTAAATGGTTGTTTTCAGTCAAATTCAAGGATATGGAGCGTATGTCGAGGGGAGAAATGCTGAACGACACCATTGTGGAATTCGGCGTCCGTTACATTCTGTACCATCTTTTGACGAAAGAAAAGTCGGTCATTTTTACTTCCTTTCTAAGAATTCTCTTTCAGAAGAGCCAAGGTCCACAACCTGAGCACATACTTCTATTCTTCGTTCGCGGCAGGAAAACAGGGGGACAAGAACAATCACATCTTTATGCCCAAGAACGCCGAAAAAAGGAAAGAACACGTTCGTTTGTCTTTTATTCTCCTTTCATCATCATTTCCAGCTTACCAAGAACTACGCAAAAGTGCGTCGCTGGACCAGGAAAGTCGACATTTTCCAGAAGGATTTCATCGTTCTGCCGGTCAATAGCGATATGCATTGGTGGGGTTTTCTTTCTTGGGGTAACATTGAAGTTTTTAAAGGTTTTTGATGATCGTCGCCTACCCAGGAAGAGCTGTCAAGGACAAGTCGGAGCCCGAGGTTGCTCCGAGCGGCCCGGATGAGATGTGCCAGGTGTTCGTCTTAGACTCCCTCCGAGACCCCGACGAGTTCAAGAGGTAAGCTGTAAGAAGTTGTGAAAGAAACAGAAAAGACAAAATCTTGTTCGTTCAAATCAAGGAAAATGCGGTGTAATTTTAAAAATCTAAATGTAGCCGGAGATTTTTTGGGTGTAATGGCCACACGGGTACATTCGGCCAGTTGCTAGTTGGAATGACGCCAAGGTCGACCGAGAGTCGATTACGAAAATATACTTAGTGTGCAAAAGTGCGTCGCTGGACCAGGAAAACAGAGGTGGTAAATTTCAGGGCCCTCATCCAGGGCCTAGGGCCGGCTCTGGCCCCTAGTTATTTTGACGGGAAGTTGGGAAGTTTGAAAATTTTAGCTTTCAACGCCAAAAAAGTTTCATTTTTATTGAAAATCATTAATTTCAAGCGGAAATAAGTTCGTTCGAGGTCTGTTTTACTATTTTTGATTAAAAATAGTAAAAACACAGCCGATATATTTTTAAATACTAGAGAAATAATTAAAACTAGAGGCCGGCCCTGTGCCACCCCTGTTGTCTGAAAACACGACTGTATATTTCGTTTTTAGGTCTTGCGGTTTCCCGATCATGCGTGACTGGCTGCAGCTGGAGTTCGAAGACAAGAAGGGGAAGAAGGAGCCGAACCTCCGCTTCTCCGTCGATCACGTGTGTCCCGTGTACATCCGAGGCCTCCCCCAGCAGAAGAACCTCGTCGACTGCGGCATCTATCTTCTCGCCTACCTCGAGGCCTTCTTGGCCATTAAAATACCCACAGTTCCCGAGGTACGCCAGCCTTTGTTCCTTTATTCTCCTGTGGTTACAGGATAAGACTGTAATGTCGAGTGAATGGATACCGTGGCTCAGGGTGGCCGTCATCGAATTCTACAGGGATAAAATACTGCACAGGATAAGATCGCTGTGTTCTCCAGAGGTAAATTCCACAGAGAGGATGCGTATTAAGAGAATTTTCAGATTTGGACTGCCTTTGAGGCCTACGAACTGCACTATAAGAGCAGGGAACAGGCGAAGGTCACCATCCACAAGGAGGCCGACCTAGTGGACCGTAAGTTATTTATTTTATCCATTGATGGAGGGTACTTTGATTTATACTTACGGGTCTATCACCTCACCATTTACATTAGATCTTAAATGCGTAATTTCAGTCGGCCGTCGTCCCCGCCGCCACGAGGACTACTGTTGCCCGGACAAGCTGCCAGTGGAGCCAACACGTGAACGGGCCGTGTCGCTGCCTCCGACGGGAAGGCTGGTGCCTGGCGTGGATCGAGTGCTCCACAAGCACACTTGAAGACGCCGGCCGCTGTGATCAACGTACCCGATCTCACCCTCAATACTGTACTTCGTCACTTCCTCACCATATTAGACTTACTCTCAATCTCCGACGGCGCTTGGGGTGCCTGTGTTTCCATTGTGACAAATGATTGTTTGGGACCATCTGTCTCTAATTTCCGTTTTGGTTCTAATATATTCATTTGCCCGCAGTTCCACACAGACAGGGGCACCCTGCAGAGATAGTATCACAGTTGGGGACGGGAGAAGGGTGATCAAAGCAGCGTCTGCTCCGTGTCCTGGAAGAAACGAAGGCTGTGGTTGGAGTCCGAGGCGGCCGCCATGATGCCGTTGGTTCCCTTCGACAGAGCCACTGCGCTCCGCCCCTCTCCTCGAGGCCTGCAAATGACATTTGGATGGGAAGGATGGCCGTTGCTCGGAGACAGCCTCATTAACCGCATAAAACACTGTTTGTCTTATCAATCTCACATCCGGCTCTATCGATCGCGAGGAACATTTGGAGATCTGGGATAAAAAGGGGTCTTCTGGGAACGATCGCCAGGGGAATGACGGATGCTCCTCTTGATTTCTTGAGATAACCATATCTTAACGCTGATCTGCGTAAGGTTTAATTAATAAATGAAATACCCTTGCTCGACTATTCTAAACCTACAGGGTTTTTGATGATCAAACTACACGAACAGATTTTGTAGTCCTCAGTCGTTGATTGTATCTCTCAAATAGGAGATGCATAGTTTTAAAGGTCTGGCTTCTGGCACTTTGAATCTAACGGAGCTAGATTCAAACTTTTTATATTAGAATACTGAAGAGAGGGTGTTTTCCCCACAGATTTCTCTCTGAAAATGGGTATCTCCCTTTTGAGACCACATTTGGGTGATTTTTATGTTGTTGTTTTTTAAAATTCGGGCTCAGGACGATATGATGGAAAATCTATTCTGATCGATCGATATTTTAATCTACTCCGTTACCATAAAACATAGCCTAAAGCGTCAGAAATAGTTGTCTAATAAATCATCTTTCCCATGTCGCCGCTAGTTTCATGGGAAAGACAAAAAAGATAAGTTCTATTATTTTGCAGTAAGATTCACAAAAGGTTTCAGAGTTAGTACTAACAGTGTTAACTCTATAGTCGTAGAGAATATTTTTGGAATTGCGTGAATCCCGCGATCTTTGAAAGCTATAAAGTTTATCAAACTTAGTACAATTCACATGAGGTTAGCTTGTTATTTGCCTGAGTATCTGATAAACCCACTTCATCTGTGTGGGGTTGCTGTCGCAGGTGGTCAGTCCACTGGGCATCTGTTCCTGTCTCATCTGCAGTTGGGTGTTGAGCAATCCATAGAAAATCCAGTTGCTGGCGGATCCAAAGTAGGGCATCAGATGGATGACGTAGATGGCGAACAGCATGAATTCCCCACTCATATTCTCTCGGTTGGTGAGGGACATGAAGATGGCGTAGAGAACGGAGAACCAGTAGGGAGTCCAGCAGACGAAATAGACAAAGGCGATGAGGGTGGTGTAGATGACGATGCGACGGGCGGGGATCGAAGTCTTCACGGAGGACTTGGAATGACGACAGACCTTGAAAAGGGAGGATTAAGGGAAAGGAAGAGACAGACTCTGCGGGCGAGTTGGAAGTTGAAGAAGCAGATGAGGCACAGGGGAATCACGAACCCGAAGATAAAGGTCCTGCAACGAACAGGTTTTCAAAGACTACTGAAATAACCCCTCAGTCAACCACGTAATCCTCATTCTTTCTCCGAAAACACCTTTTCCCCTCTGAGTCACCCCACCCCCTCGAAAAACATGGCTCATTTTAAAATAGTCATCAAATCCGCTTCCGTTCTATGAAAGAGATCTCGTCAGATGAACTTACGTGATTGTGAACCAGTAGAAGAGGTTGGGCGGCAACATGTCGCTACACTTGAACACCCTCACACGGGTGATGTTTTTCGAATCGACCGATTTCAGCTCATGGAGAACCATTTCTTTGGCTTTGGCAAAGAAGAGAAGTGGGGAGAGCAGAGCAAGGGCGACCACGGTGAGAACTGGAAATAACTGTCTGCATATCTCTCGGTAAGTATATTCTCATTTGCAACAGGCATGCGTAACAACACGCATTCTGAAACCCCACCTCCAATGAGTGTGATGACAAATTTCTTGCTCCTCATCCAGGTTGTATGTGGTTTACAAACGGCAATGTACCGATCGAAGGACATGGCCGTAATGAGAAAAGTGCTGACAATTCGCCCAACGCTGCCCAGAACATGATGGAGTTTACACATTGGAGTGCCGAAAATCCAAAATCCAATCACGCTGTCCTGAAAGCCATTGTCATATTCGGCGACTTCTGCCCTTGAACGCCTAAAGCCATGAATGTTCCCTTTAAGAGGTTCCGCAATCGCTTATTTATAGCCGCCTTGCTTATCTACCCCCAGAGAACTGACCAGAATGGCCGGGGGCAGACTGAGGCTCATCAGGAAGTCACAAGTGCACAGAGCCACGATGTAGAGAATTGCGTTGTCTCCTGATCTTTTCGTCCTTCCGCGTCTTTCTTTCATGACGCTTCGGATGATTGTCAGGACGGAGGTGTTGCCGCAGATTCCGACGACGAAGCACACCACGAAGATCACCACCACCACCAGCACTCGCGGTTGGAGGTCCTGCAACTAAATCCGTGATTTTACGTCTCGAAGGACTCGTTTGGCCGAACTACGTAAAGGAAGGGAACAAAACGTTTTGTTTATTCCAATAGCCTCCTTTTTAGACAGATTCAGACAAATTGTGCCCTACTAGAATTTTTTAAAACGCGGATCGCTATCACCTTCTCATAGACCGCTCAATAATGTTATTTTTCCAAAAAATCCAGTTTTTTCCATTCAAAATTTGAATCATGTTTAGTAGTTTTATAAATGGAAATACCAGTAGGGAGCCTTATTCCTGGATTCCTTATTGTTACCCATTTCATATTTCTATATTTCATAGTTCCCTTGCCCCTCCCAATCTCTTTTCGTTGGTCCATGTGGCGTAGTCGAAAAGTCCGGATGATGAGCGATCAAGGAAGGGCTTCACCACGAAACCAATGACGATTAATTGCAGCCCAGGTGATCCGATGGCGGAATCCGGATGATTGAGAATATTATTGCCTCGGCCCATGCGACAATCCGCGTATGAGAACAACTTGTTTAAAGGACGGAAGTCTATCATAAATAGACCTGTTTTGAGACAAAAAATAAGAGAACTTTGTGTTTCAAAACAACAGCTCTGACCGATTAGCAGCGGAATCTATGTGTCAGCTCTCAAGGGGAAGGAAAAACCTTTTTCCGAGGATCGAGAGGGAATCTTTGATTATGAGGGAAACATTTCCGGTGATGACATCGGTTGAGTACCAAAGGAGTTTCAAATTGTTTTTTGGGTAAGTCAAACATTATGTCACGGTATCATTTCATATTTGACGGAACTTTCGAAGGGTTTCCATAAATTCCCTTCGGAGGTTTGAAAAAACTGAAAAAAACTAGTCGGATGGATAATGGGAGCTAACCAAAACATTTTAAAGGGTACTGTCCAGAACAGAGAAAATTAGATTTTTCTTGTCAGAAGTGGTTGTTAAAAATTGGGTAAGAATGTTTGCGCCGATGTCGTGCCAGAACTTTGCAAAAACTTGCGAAGAAAAGTGTGAACTACCAGTTACTGGTTTGCTTCAAAACGCTATAGCTGCAGTTAACAGAACCTTGCTTTTCCTTAAAATTCTTTTACTATTTTGAATGTATGCGCCTCCTATATCCATTCAACCCGTGCAACTACGTCTACCTTCCTCATTTTATAGCTTTACAAGCGTAGTTTACCAAAGTCGTTACAACTTGTCCATTGCCTGAGCTTACGCATATTCGCACTACCGCTAGAATGTCTGAGAGTATGGTTGAGCCTACCTGAATGGGAGGGTAGACGTTCCTGACGGTGTAGGAGGCTCCATCCGGGGTGACGCAGGACATGACCCCTTCGATGCGAGTGGAGCAATTCCTGTAGAGGTCCATCACTCGACTCTGCCTCACTCCGCAGGCACCGGGTTTAGTCGTCGACACTCGCTGTTCCTCGTTTTCAGCACACCTGAAGTGAATGTTACGACGGGTTATGAATTCTCTTTGTAGAGATAGTCAGTAATGTCCACGATGTTATTATCAAACTGAGTGTCTGCGGTTTAGACTTTTCTGTGGTGGAGATGACTAAACAAAGACTTTTCAAGTGTCGAAGGAGTTGTTAATTTGTGATTGTGTTTTGGGCGTGGGTTTACCGTTTCCGGCGAGAGACTCCTCCCATGCGGTGGGCGGGGCCTGGGGAGGGACTCCCTGGGGGACCCGTAGCCAGGGGGAACGGACCGCCCCAGCTCCCTCCAGATTGATTTTCAACGGGGACAATTGAGAAACGATCTTACAAACAAAAGGAGAAACAAAGGGGTTTAGATGACAACCGGAACGGAAATGGGCCTTTGACAAGTGATGGAATATTCTCCACTCTTCAAAACATCTTGTTTGTGTGGTGTCTTTAAGGACAATTTCACATACAAAAAGTGGTGTTTGTTGGATTTATTGCATAAAGAAAGGGAAAAGTAATTTGATACAACCAATGCGCCTTCATTACAGGTTGACCCCTGGAAAACTGGGACATAAGACTTTTGCTTCAATTTGAGTAACCACTGAAGCAACGCTTAGAAGATAACAAAAGTTGTTTCAAAAGATTTTCTTCCTTTATTTCTTCTTTTCGGATTTCCTTTTTTAACAATTGACTTCGATGGCCGAATAAGTGAAAATGACGTCATAATAAGGGGGAAAGTTGAAGAAAGACATCGGCTGAGATCAAACCAGGCTCACAGTCACAGCCGAGTTTTATTTTGTTTAATTGACGGATTTTCAAAATTTAAGTTACTTTTAAGTTAATTGATCTATTTTCCCAAAAAGTGGCTCATATTCAAAAATGTTAGGATGAAATCAGATCACCTATAACCCTTTGTCATTTTTTCTCGCTGCACACGCATGCCTTGGCGACACGGATCTGTATTTTTTAATATCACATCTTGTATGAAAACCTGTAGCAGAATTCACGTAAGGCAAAGAAGAGTTGAAAATGTAAATGGCAAAAGTGGATGTTTTAAACATGGTGGGTTCGCTCAATATTTGCCTTAAACTTCCCAGTCACGATTATTCGCTTAAGTGATTGAATAGGCAGAAAATGGCAAAAGATTTCGACAGTACCTGGTATTCGCAGCTTTGTCTTTAATCTATTATAAATAGGAAGGCTGTTGCTTTTAAAGCATAAATCGCAAGCAAAATGGCACAAATTTCCTGCATCGCTGCACCCTCTATGCCCTGTTTCTTTGATTTTTAATTTATTAATTATCTGGTTCAAAGGCATTGACACAAGTGTCACACAAACATTGAAACTCGAAAAATCAGACTACTTCAATTTAAAAATGAGATTTATAGGTACAACCACACACGAGCTTTCCTCTAGAAATTGAGTATTGCGTAGTTTGCGGAACTGACCTTGGGGAAAACAAATCACACCTTCTCAAATTAGATTTTTCATTTTGAAAACGTCCCATTTTGTTACGTCCCATCATATTATGTGTTTTTTCTGGGTAACATTTGCGTTAACGAAACAATACATTGACGAATCTCGAGGAAGCCTTCCTTCCTCAGAAAGCTCCACTCTTACTTAAACTTTGATATGTGGGCGTGATTAAAAGTGCCCTCGTGGTGATGTGTGGTGTTGGCTGTCATCCATCGGTTGCTACCCCGGGGACCCAGGTGACTAAGGTTCGGGTGGATTCACCGCATTAAAAACAGTCCCCGAGGGAGAATTAGCAACCTCCGCTTGCCGTCATCCTTCGAAACACTCTTCCGTATTCCTCTGATGAAACATGCGAGGGATTGTTTAGAAAAGAATTAGAAGAAATAACAAAGAGTACAATCAGAGTGTGGCCAGGTGAAATGCAGGTGTTTGAGAGGGAGAGGAGGCCAAAAATGACAATGAGTGGAACTCGCAGGTGATGTTATTAAAAGAAACGAAGAAAACGTAGACTTACTAAATCAGAAAGCTCAAATATATGTAACGTTTGAAGCAGCATAGCTTATTGGACACAAAACCGAAAATTAGCAGTTGATTAATGTCGTGGATGTGTCAAATCTTGAAAGTAAACAACTACATCGAAAACTAGCAAAATGACACATTTTATACGCGGGCTGTATAAACATAAACAAATCATTCCGTGATTAGAAATTCTGGTCGAAAAGGATTAAGCCCAAAATGCCTGCTCATCTGGGCTCATTCAGATTGAGTTCAAAAATGCGTGAGTGTACAGTGCATTTTCAACAAGAGAAAAGACATCTGCTGTGAATCAGGATAAGGAAAAAAGAGAAAGAGAGAAAGAGAGAGAGAGAGAGAGAGAGAGAGAGAGAGAGAACGAATGGGAGAGAAGTGCAAGAATTTTTAGAATAAGCAAAATAAAAAAAATAGAGGGAGAGACCGATTGTTTAAAAATAAGGAAGAATCGTGAAGAAGAAAAACGGAAACATATTTTTTCTGTGTGACTGGTGAGAAATGTTTATTTGTTTACAGCAAAGACTCTCGTTTTGTGCAAAACTTTGTGAGAGAGATAGAGCGAGCGAGCGAGTATTTTTGAGCAACCTTTGCAAAAGTTGGCGAACAAAAAGAGTTCGCGTACGAAATGGCACAGTGTTATTCTAGTCCAAATCTTTGACTTTTCTTATCAATGCTGTTTTTTTCGTCAAATACTCCCTCCTCAGTTTAAGCGAATATGAGATGAAGTGTCATCTTCTAATAATCAATGGATTGTTTTGGGCGGAAGTGATCTTGGAGCCATAGACAATGGTCTGTTGTTCCTGAAACCGGAATGGAATTAGGCTAATTGTTTGTTCTTTTAGATCCCTGGCCTGCAAAAACACAAATTTCAATTTGCATGTCTTTTTCAAGTAAAACAAAAACACTTTACTTCCGATTACGTAAAAATACGTGTAATAATTCTTTTTCTACTTTGTTTTGTTGTTATTTTGCACATTTTCCGAAAGACATTTCCGTTACCGTAGGCGGCAATGATGGGAGAAAAGCTGAATGAAAATAGAGAAACTTTCGAAGGGTCACTCTTTGAGAAATCGCTCTGGAAAGTACGTCAAAAAGAGGGCTCAGATGGAAATTGGAGTGAGTGGCGACTGGTGTTGTTTGTAGTCTTGTTTGTGGTAGCAAACGGTTGTTTTCCTCAAAATGAGGTGAATAAAAGGAGCCGAATTGGCAGTTGGAGGTCCTGCCGCGAAAGGAGGCAGAACTGAATATTTTGCAATGACTGGTTAGTTTTCTTGGAAAATGAAGAGCGCTTAATTATGTGCAACTGAAATAGACCAAAAGGGGTAGAAAAGTCAGCTTTGCTCGTTAGAAGGAGATCCAGAAATGTCCCTCGGCGGATTTTCAGTTCATCCAACTTAGCACATCACTCGGGACGATTTTGCTTTTGAAGGGTTCAGCTGAATCGCAGGAGAGTCCTCTTTTCTATCCATCTCTTTCTCTCCGTCTGCATTTCTCTAGACTTTTGTGACAATTAAACAGGCTTTCATCTGAGAAAGCAGATTAGCTGAAGATCAAGCAGAAAGTGGGATGCTCCGTCCGACAATCGGCAGAAATGTAAAGTCATTAGCGCTGTCGTTAAATGGATTGATCCCAGTTTTTATTGGACACAAGGAAAGTGAGTGCGTTTATAAAAAATGAAATTCTCGTTGTAATTAAAAACTTTAAAAAAACTAAAAACTCTATTTTTTGAGTATTGTTTTACCTTGGAAATTTCAGCATTGATTTCTGCTTTTTCTATTTTTTTTTATCACAACAATCTAACTCATTCCGTCTTTTGTTTCAGTCCGAAAAGGATAATGCTCAATTCTGAATCCTGCTTCCCCTGCACGATCTTATTCACTGAAGAACATGAATTCAGTATAGAAAAGGTTTAGAATAAAAGAAGGAGAATGTATGTGAGTTAAACGGAAAAAGATACATTGGGAGATCGAGGAACAAAAATTCGACTGGAACCTTAAAATAGAAGCAACTCAAGGTAAAGTGCACCCTATTCGCACAGTTTAGGTTGTTTCCAAACTTGCTCTTGTTTCTCCTTCTTTGGTGTTTGAGAATGCTTTGGTGAGGCTATTTCAAGACACGAGGGAGACTAGGCAGACGGGTGGCGGGAGTGGGCAGTACGGCCTGTTTTGCTCCCTTCCGAATCACATTTCCGCGGCTGAGTCAGGAGAATCTCACCTGGGGAGAATGGCGAACATCCAAGACATGCAGAGACGAGGCCCCCGGGGAGAGAGAGCCAATTGGGGCAGAGAGGGTGAGGGCGGGAGGGAGGTGAGGGACCTGAACGGTAATTAACACAGGGAAAGAGCAATGATTAGTTCAAGGCAGTTGTAGGCTTCCAATCAAACATTTCTTAAACATTTGGTCGAAAACAGTCCCAGGCACCGAAAATCGCATAAAAGAATTAGGGTGAAATTTGACCAAAAAAAGCATTCTCTGTTATTTTCCTAGATTGTATAAAACTCCTGTGTCCATTGACATTCTTTCTACAGTAAACATACAAAGATGGATATGAAAGGTAAAGAGAGATTGAAACTGAGACCGAGCAACAAGGAGATTTTGATACTTTTTGTAGTTTTGCATTTTTCGTAGTTTTTCGTTATATTGTTATTAATCAATAGCAACAACTACAAGTAAATATAAACAAAAGTGCACTTTGAATTGAATCCTTTGAATTTCGAAAGCCTTCTTCCTTCTATTCCACATCCTGCCCATTGCCAATTAGTTCTTTCGTGGAAACGACAATCTGCTCCCGTTTCCGATTGTTTTGAAAAGGAGAAATACGGTAGAAACGACAGAATCGCGTCAGTGCAGAACTCTTGGGACACTTTGATACAAAGCTTCTAACGATAATAAAAAGGACAACCACAATGGGAGACCGTCGAATGGAACGCGGGGATTTAGACTGAAAACGAGGGCAATATCCAAGGGCTATCGTTATTAATCCCACTTATTGCATATGCACAGACGCACAGATTTTCCATTGCGGAAGCACATGCATTTCGGAAAATCACAGAGACCGCGGGGGAAGGAAGCCTGGGTTTGCGGGGTGAGCAAGAATTATTTCACCTTTTTTGTTTGTTTGTAAAAACGTGATTTTGGAGTTTAGGGCAATATGGCATATCCCTTCTGGCAATAGTTCAAAGGTCAGAATGGCTGTGTTCTGTGCCGAAAAGGAAGAATAAAGGCAAATAATCGATTTCAGGAATAACTTGGACTACATAATCCGACTACAGTTAAATGAAAGTCTTTTACAAACTAAACAATGTGGTTAGGGTGCAATATGCACATTTTAGGCCAAGCCGCTATGGACCAAGTTCTGTCCCGGAAGCACCGAATTAGCAATTCACGGAAAGCATCACAGGAGCGCAAGATCAACTTTATTTTCTTCTATTTTCAAACGTCAAGCATGAAATACCTTACTTTTATTCTAAGTGTCGAACTGCTCCGCCTAAAACTCTTCTAAACGGTAAAAATTAATGGAAGAGTCTACTCTGAATTAAATAAATTACGAAATGAACCAAAGATGAAACAATTCCTCAGAACCAAAGTCTCTCCAAAACATAGAACAGATGATCCTTGCAGTAGACTTGGAATGTTTATGAATACCTCTGCCGTGTTTTGAAAGTTTTAATTTAATTGCGTTATTCTAAAGGACACGTTGCTCCTCAACAGAAACAAGTGCGCCTCAAAGCTGCACATGCACCGTCCGCAGTTTAATTGCCTTTTCCGGTGGGCATAATTAGGCGAGGAAATTATAGTAACACTTTCACTTTCCAATACTCTCGTAATTGTGATATTTGTAAGAAATTGGACATCCTTGAGGAAAGTTTAGCAGTAACAACGAAATGGGAAACAGATTCCGTTTAACTGTTTCCTAGATTCCTTTTAAATGTACATTTCACGTTTCTTTTCCATTGGTTTGGATAAGGAAGGAAACCTTTCAGTTGATCGCTTTATTTTAATCTAACGAGATGACAAATGACGTTGTACTGTGTTTAGCAACAACTGCCGGTGCAACATTTTCGAATTGGTTCGGTTGTCGAGAGCAGCGGTCGTGCTCTTTGATTTCAATTATGCCTCCGTTACGCTTCGCTCCACTGCGACATAACCTTGTTTCGACATTCGAGATTCACCGCTTTATTGGTCGTTGATTACGTGTCACAATATACGAAATTGTTCGGCAATTATGTTAACATACATATGATCTACAATATATCTACTTGTTGAAATACTGGAGGAGCTGCGTCGTCTCCACTCGTCGTTTAGCTAGTCGGGTTATTCTTCTCGCGTCCTGGTCTTCCCCTCCTCTCCAGATGATCGAATGTGCTTACCCTCCTGTTTCGTCTCGCAGTTCCCGCCTTTTTCTGAAATGTTTATTGACCCTTTCCCCTTCCCGTTTTTCTGTTCCAAACCACGAGGTCTGCTAAACCTGCGCCAGTCGGCAAAGTATACTGTGCTTGTAGGCGTCTGGGAGAGACACCCTTTAATAGAGTCACGGCGGGTCAAAAGAGACCGGCCGCGGCAGTCACAGCGGCCCAGACGCCGCGCTGGCGCTGCGCCAAGACGCCCACTGGTTACGGTAATAGCGTCTAAACACGCAAGTCGTTGGACCATTTTTATATTTTATTTTGCTGTTAATTCCATTTTCATTAATAAAAATGAGATTTTTTAAATACACATTGCAGTAAAATGTTATATTTTAGCAGACGGGTGTTTATAAACCAATAAATCGGGAAATCCTATGGTTTATCAAGGGTTTTTGTCTATAAGCACGGAATAAGTACAACACTCGCCAATTTAGACACTTTTCTCCTTTTCAATTAAAACAATATCACTTTAATTCATAAAGATTGAATTAAAAGTAGAATAAAGTTGAAAATGTCCAGCGGCTTGCGCATTTAGACGCTATTACCGTAACCAGTGTGGACCAGGCGCCTCAGGCGCTGGGCCGCCGCCACTGCCGCGGCGACCCGCCGTGGAGTGCTGTCTTCCGCCACAGGGGAAAGGGTAAAGGGTTTTTTTATAAGGCAGATTTTGGAGAAATAGTTTTAAAAAAAAAGCAGATTTTGGAGAAATAGTTCGTCTTATAAAAGGGTCCAATCTTGATGTCCTTGTGTCTTTTTTTTTCTTTTGTATTCCATGGAGTGTTCTCAAACTGTCCCCTCTTATTGATCTGGCATTGGTCGCTTTGCTGACTGTTCCGCCGACGGCGCTTCGACGGAATCTCCTTTCGTTGAAAATTTCCGCCCCCTTATCTAATTATTCTCCTGCTACAAATACTCAGCACGGTTTACACGTGTTTTGTGGTTACTTAATAAAAACCACCCAGCTGGTTGATCGTAGTCGTATGCGGAATATACGGGTACTTCCGGGGAATGTTAAGAGGGCTCAGTGCGAACACTCCTCCTTTCTAGGCATATTTCTTTTTCCAAAGTGTGAAGACTGATGGTAAGCCGCATCCCTCGAGTCTCTGGGTCAAGGTACCCGGAGTATCTTACATTAGAGTTGGTGTGGGTGGGCCTCAACGGAAAAATAATTGTAATTTCGGATAGTGAAGTCGCCTCGGGGCCGGGTCCCGCCGCGACCGGACAGTCCTTTAAGTCCCAAATTCTTCCCCTATTTTCGAAATCCACAGGATATTCATCCTTGCTTTAAATTGCTTACCCTCCATCCCCCCTTACACAAGTAAAAACGCGAATATGGAAGCAAATCAGGCGTGTATTTTCAGCCCCGAGGTGGAGGACCCTTTGGAACGCGAGGGAGATTGCAAGGCAGAGAGGAGCTTCAGAGCTAGTGGAGGTGCTGGAGAGCGGCTACGACGGATGTAGGGCGGCTTCGACGAAGTCCGCGTACGATGGGACACTCAACAGGTTCTCCAGTTTCCGAGCCTCCCTCGGAGCCCCAACGCCCTCGCTGGATGACAGCAGGCTGCTGTTCATGGCCCATCTGATCACCAAAGGTCGGAATAGGTGAGTCGGAGCGGGCTCACCCCATCATGGAGGTGTCTTTCCAGATCTCTGAGACCGACCTCCGCAGCGCTATCTTTCATCACGGGGACTCTCCCGTCGGAATACAGAGAAGCAGAGTCCGTGCTGATGGACGTTGCAGAGAGATCCGCCCCCGCAGTCAAGGCCAAGCGCAGAATCTCACACGACGAGTTGCGTACCCTGATCGAGACCGCAGCGGCCTCGAATCTGCGAGCGCAGAGGAGGACCGGAGCGATCTGTTCCCTGCTGTTCCACGGCCTCCTTCGTCTGAGCGAGGCGCTAGGTCTCCATCCCGAACACCTGATGGTAAGCATTTCGGGTGTGTTTTTGCCCTTCTGGGAAAAGGGGTGCTAATCGGCCTTTTTCCAGAGACACGATGGAGAGTGGAGGGTCTTCCTAACCGGATCGAAGACCGACCAGAAGAAGACCGGATTCCATGTCTGTTTCTCGCTAGACGACTCGGAGGCGGCGCTGATACAGGAACTCCTCGACAGCAGTACCCCGGGCACGAGGATGGCGGTCGCGTCAGCCGGGAAACCCCTCTCGACGGACCTTTTCCGTAGAAACCTGAAGTCCCTGCTGGAGGCGGCCGGTCTCCCCCTTTCCATCACCTCTCATTCCTTCCGGGGAGGCGGGGCATCCGCTCTGTTGGCTAGAGGGGTCCCCGCGGCTACCGTGATGCTGGAAGGCCGTTGGAAATCATGGGATTCCTTCTCCCGGTATATCTGCCCCTCTGTCCTTTCATCCTAGGGTCCTACTTCTTTCTCCGTCCCCCCTCCGTCGCCTCTCTCTGTTTGTGCTTCACCTCGCCATCTGGGCCTTTCTCTGTCTCTTCTCTTCGCCCGGAGATTCGTCTCGTCCCAGGTCTCCTACAAGATCTCCGAATACACTTTGTCCCCCACGCTGGTTGTTGTCACCTCGTTATCCTTGTTCCTATTGTTATTCCTTGGACCCTGTCCCTCTGCGGGCCCTGTTTGTCGTTTTTCCCTCCTCTCGGAGGTCGTATCCACCTGTTCACATTGGTTAATTCGAGCCCACGATAAAGCTTCCGCGGCTGAAAGTCTTCGAAATGAAAGTTATTCCGTAGTGAAACGGAGGAATAATCGGATAAATTCAAATGGAATTTTTCGATTTCCCATGGTCTGTGCTACCGTACCTCAGGGCATCGCGGTGAAACCCTCCTGTCGAAACGACAATTATTTTGTGTTTTGTTTGTATTTTCAAATATTTAAATACATTTTAAATATTTAAGAGTACGGTAAATTATATGGAAGAAGGTTATCTGATATTCCCTTTCGCTTTCGTTTTCTCAAGCGATTTCTCGCGTTCTCTTTGTGCCCTTAAAGTTATTAATATATTCTGAGTCTGACTTTCAAATATTTTTTTATGGAATTCCATAAGTCGAAAAAGCGTCTTTGTCGTCGTTCGAGTAGCAATAAAAAGAAAATTAATTAATGAAATCTCCGCCGCACGCTTTAATAAAATCTCCGCCGCACGCGTGAAATCTCCGCCGCACGCTTTAATAAACAACAATTATGAAATAGGTGAAATAATTTAGATACGCGACACTGTAAAGAATAAATAGATAGCATAATTAAAAATATACGAAAAAAAATGCACAAATGATGTCAAGCATTTGTTTCACAGCCGTACGACGATAAAACTTTATTAGTACATTAAAAAGAAATCTACGTGAACTTAGAAATAGAAGGAATCATTTTAAAAGATGTTGCACTTCTGGAATCCTGTGTGTGATGTTGAATTTTTGAGCAAAATACGAGTACATACAAACATACAATCGTAATAAGCTGGCTTAAACCAACAACTTTGCGCACCGTTTGGCCGTAGTTGATGGATAAACACACGGTAAACATACACGTAATTTCATAATACAACATAACACTAGAAAAAAAACAATGTTTCTACCAACAACATTGCGCACCTTCCGGCCGTAGTTGATGGTCCATGACAATACAAAAGTACACAGTAGAGCATAACAGCCTGATATTAACATTCGTACATACAGTATTAAATACAATTACATAAAAAGAAAACTAATAAAGAAAAAAGAAAGAAAACGTACAAAAAATGGGTAAAGACTTGAAATTCAAGGTTCAGGAAAGTCCAAATTAAAATTAAAGTGTGGCAATTGCACAGTTTGATTGGGGGACAACTCGTCCGAGGACAACTCGTCCGCTCCAAGGGGACAACTCGTCCGAAAAAATAAGGAAAATTAAATTCGGACGAGTTGTCCATTTCCTAAGGGTATTTGGACAACTCGTCCGAATATTTTTAAAACATTTATCGGACGAGTTGTCCAATTCCCATTAGGAAATGGACAACTCGTCCGAGGTTGAAAGTTGAACTTATCGAATTTATTTTCAAGTCGGTTGTTTTGGTATTATTGTTGAATTTAAATGTTGATTTCTTCATAAATAAGTTCCCTTGAAATTCAGAATTTTAAAATTTTATTTTAAAACAATTTCAAACCTGGAATTTCTTTAAAAAAAAGTATTAATATTCAAACTCAAATATAAATAACAAAATGTCCTTTTTGTTATTTAAACAATTTTTTTTACAAATTATACTAATTTTATTTGGAAAAAACCGGGTTAAATAAGAAATTCATGAGTTCTGATTATTCGACGTCATTAAAATTCATTTTGAGGGACAACTCGTCCGGTGTTACCAGCTGGCAGGTTGTAAACATCAGGCGGACGAGTTGTCCCCTTGGAGCGGACGAGTTGTCCCCCTACGTCATCGGACGAGTTGTCCCTTTTCCCACAGTTTTTGGACGTGTTGCAAGTCCGTTTATAACAATCACTACGGGACCTAAATCCGCCGAAATCTGTTGAATTCCGAACCCCTTTGAATTCCCTCGAAATCGCCCGAAATCTGCTGAATTCCGCTGAATGCGTTTGAATTCCGCTGAATGCTGTTCGATTCCGATTTGGTGTTGCTGAGAAGAAGGAGCAGCAAGATCTGCTCTCAGATTACGAGGAGTCCGATTAGCGCACGGGGAAATCTTGGGGGTGGAGCGGAAGATGACATATTCTCCCTATTTCCTCAAATTTTAACTAATTATGCAATTATTTCATTATTTCTATTGGTGTGTCACTATTTCCATAAAAAGTTAATGAATTTCAGGTGATTAAAATGAATACCAGCTTTACTTCGGATTCCGGTCGCAACGCCTCTCGTCTGACGGCGTTCTTCGGCGCCAACCCCACCCCTCCGCCCGGTTACGAGCTCAGGCCTTCGATCGCTGAATCTGTAAGTATTTTTATATATTGTGTTTATCCGAAATGTCAAATCCTTAATATTCGTTTCAGGTTGCCGCTGTGGGAGATGGTTCGCAAGCCGTTGCGCAGAATGCAATACCCTACTCTGGTTCGTTGTCTTCCAGTCTTTTCGAAAATAGCGTCGACATAGTCGACATGAGGGCCTTTAATTGCATAAGGTATCTTTGAATTTTAGCGATCGTTCCTCCTTCCCCCGGTCAGCTCCTTCCTCCCGGTCTCGTCTTGCCTGGTAAGTGCAGAATACCCTCGAATGAATTTTTCTTCCGAAACATTGATAGCAAATCTTGGTTTAATCCTTATTATCACATCACCTTCTTCTTTAAATATTAATTTTAACTTTGAGGGTTGGTATGTCTCGTCCCCTTACTTGCTCCCCACTCATTCCCCATCCCTGGTTACCTCTGCCTTCCCATGTTGGGGTCCTCCCTTTCATGCATTTTCTGCCTCCTCCCATGCTCCCCCTCGTTCCCCCTGCTTTCTTCCATCCTCCTCCTCCTCTTCTTTCTATGCTTCCTCCTTCTTTCCTTTTCCCCCCTCCTCTCATGTGCCTCTATGCGCCTCCGCCGCCACCGTATCCACACATGGTTAGGCCTGACCAAAGACATATTGGCTGCGTACCATGTGAGTATCACGTCTCTTAAACACAATCAATCTTTCCTTAGTGATTTAATCATCGTGACATTTCAGCTGAACGCGTCGTTGCGGACGTGGATGAGATGTCGCCTGCCATGCTGAACGCGGCCGCTTCGGCTGCTCCTCTGCCTGGACTCCCTTCGACCGATGGTTTGTTCGTTAGTATTATCTCGAGAATATCGTATCTTCAGGAGACATCAGCTCCGGTGGCTGGACCGACGAGGAACAGAGGGAGCAGACGCTCAACGGTAGCTTCCTCCGCGGCCGTTCTCCGTATGCGCCTGTACCGCTCATGCCTGCGCCGCGCGCCGCTATGCAGGTTTGTAGTCTTTGCATGCAGACGGGCCATAACCGTATGTCATACAAATGCACGAAACATTGGTTCTAGCTAATTATGTCATTTTGCAGGTCATGGGCAATAATGACCAGTCGAACGACATCAACAGCAGCTCTCGTTTCTCGGCTCCCCCTCCCGGTCTGCCCGTCCCTGCCAGGCGTCTGTCGAGGACCCCCAACGCTCGTTCGTTTTCTCCGTTATGCCTCATAACTTCCCATATTTCAGCGGTTGACATGGTCGACGTGAAGAAGCTCGACGAGCTCAATGCCTCCTTCGCCAACATCTACATGGACACGTCTCGCAACATTAGCTCCAGCTCTCCTGCTCGGGTGGATTTCTCGATTGCTCCGGAAGTTTCCCCGATCGCCACCTCGTCTCCCTTGCTCCCCATGATTGATGAAATCTGCAGCCGCTTCTGTGGGTTATTTCCTTCTGATGCTTTCCACTGGTGTCGTTCCAAAAAGCTGGCATATCAAAAATGTATTATTTTTTTTACAGCTGCTCCTTGTCTTCCTCAGCAGCCTCTGTCTCCTGGGCAGAACGATACTTTGGATCTCTTTGCCAAGGCGAAGGCGATTGTTTCGAAGAGCGCCACCGCGGCTCGCATTCAGAAGGGCACTGCGGTATCTCCCCCTTTCTTATGTCCAATCCCTATTCAGCCGACCAGCATCCTGGACACCATCACCAACTACTTCCCACTTCCGGAGAGTATCGCCGACATTTCTATGCTCCCGCGCGAACTGGTCGGTCTTGTGGACAACTGCCCCGAGGTCTTTGTCGTGGAATGCGAGAAACCCGGTAGGCTTTCAATCGTTTTCCCATTTAACTAACTCCCTTTCAGCCCATCTGAAGGTGAAGCTGCGCTGTCCGGCCACCCTGGACAACTTGGCTCCGAAGAGCGTTCGTCAGGCCATCGAGGCCGATTTAGTCTGGATGGACCCCGCCAATTGCATAGTTCCCCTCAACGCCCAGCAGTTCATCTGTGTAAGTTTTACCTTGTCTGGTCGATCCTCGATCCTTCAATGTACCCCATTTCCTTTAATTCTAGGTGGCTGCCATGTACTTTATTCCGCCGCGTGGCATCATCTTTGCCAGTTTCTGGGGAAACGACCGTGCTGAGCGCTTCCGTCACGTCCAGAGCCTCATCGAGTAAGTTGCTTTGCTCCTTGACATGACAAAGCTCCATGGCTCCAAAATTTCTTGATTTCAGGCCCTTCGTGCCCATACTGAAGCCAGTGGACCGCGTGATTCCTGGAATGCCGTGTATTGTGAGGGAGGGCGGAGACTACGCCAGGGCCGTTGTCGTTGACAGGGTAAGCTTACATTTAGGTGAAGAGGAGCCATTGTTCACGATTCTCTAAGGGGTTACCCTGAAAGATGCTTCTGATCAAAATAAACAATTGATTTAGGCGGATGCTGGTTTGTTCAAGCTGATCTGCATGGATAACTACGCCTTCGTGAGTGCTCCCTCTGGAGACATCTTCTATCTGCCCGATGAACTGGGCACGGACCACATCAAGTGCAGCATCTTCCTAGCTCGAATCCGCGGAGTCAGCAGTGTCCCCATGGTCAGTCGCTTACTTTTCCATCCGACTACTGTATATTCAGGCGGCGCAGGGTGACATAACGCAGATGATCGACGAAATGATGAGGAGTCTCATGTGCACCGCCGGAGTGCTCTATCCCGCCAAGGTTCTTCATCTCAATTTCATATGATTCTTCGATTTTACAGGGTCCGGACCATCTTTGCGTTGCGGACATCGTGCTCCAGGACACGGAGATCTGGCTTTCGAACGAGATCCAGAAGAACTTCCGCGTCGACAGAATGGCCGGCGATCCTACTTTTGACGCTGCCATGACCAACTCCAAAGTCGTAGTAAGCTCTATCTAATTGACTTCTGTGGAATTCCCCTTCTAGGCGCAGTACCAGGCGGGATACTACGAGTTTGACAGGACCATGATGCGTCTGAAAGAGGCTCCTGGAATGGAAGAGCTGCTCCATGGCGTCAGAAAGAGCGAAGACAATGCGAAGCAGGAGGCCGTGCAGGAGGAGAGCGTGCCTGTGGAGGTTGAACTGGGTCAGCAGGTGGAGCCCAACGGAGGAGCCCTCTTCATTAACGACAGCCACATCTGCCCCATCGAGGTATTTTTTAAATGTAATTTGCCGGGTTACATGCGACTTGCACTTTTTCAATTGGACAGATGGTTCATTCATCTTATAGATTATATCTTGCTACCATCGCATTTTAGCAAGAGGGTCTCCTTGCCAGTGCGGTCGACGCTCTTGTGGAGGAGGACGAACAGCCTGCCGCGCCTTTTGTGGAGGAGAATCATCAGCCCGTCGCTGTTGCGCAGACGAGTGGCCTTGCGCACCACATTAGAAACCAGTACGTTTTCTCAATTCCGTCGTAATTAGCAAACCTACTTTCAGCTCGGCTTTCGTCGATTTCATGCTGGCCGGCGCGGGCGACCAGGCCACTAAAATGTGCGTCATCCACAACGCCATCTCCCAGGCCTTGTTCCTCAAGGTAAACATTTGGTCTGCTGACACGACTCATCAACACTTTCAGAGGAACTACGCCCCCGAGAGCAACGATGACATCGACGCCATCGATGGATTCATCGCCCATTTCAAGCACATGGCCTAATTATCGCACATCTCTTGTTGTATTTTCGTTGACAGTTGTATTTTCCCAAGAAATAAAAGAAGTTGTTTTTGTACTCGAAACAGATTTATTTCTGTCGACATGTCTTTCTGTTTCTTCTAAAGGTAGGCGATCTGCCTTCCGCTGGTCGAGGGAGGCACGTAGTCCTTCAGCGACACCTTCGAGTGGGTCTTCAGCGCCCTCTCCATGTTCCTCGCCTCCCCGTCGGCCATCGGCTCCTCCAGATCCACCGTCTGCACCACCAACAGGTGCTTCTTGTCCAGCGAACGGTAGAGCCTCGATCCGCCAACTTTTCCCTTGTATTTCTGGATGATGGAGCTCATCTGGGAGCCACTGGCGGAGGCCGGGGTACGGGCCGTGTGGAGGGGAGACACGCGGACCTCATCTGAGAGACAGCTGGCAGCGTTGGAAAGAGCCTTCGGGGCGGGAGGAGGCGGGCAGACGGCAGTCGAGGACTTGGAAGAGATGATATTGCCTGAAGTGGTTGAAGAGGGTTGGCCAAAGATGAACCTGGCATCTGAACCAGCACATTGCGGATTTCGCTGGAGGTTCGGTCGACCAGGGCGTTGATCCTGTCGAAGGTGGCGACCGTATGCGACATGGCGAGACGGGAGAATGAGGGGAGGGAAGAAAGGGAAGACGTCATTGGCGCAACTATTCGTAAAAGCGAAGTAAAAGAATTGGAAGCAGGAATTGCGGGAATGGGAGATGTCCTGGAAAGTAAATTTCAGCGGAAATATACCTTTGGTGCTGGAAGTTCTCTGATTTTCCCCGTATATTCATATGTGATGAATGTTTGCTCTTTCTTTTCTTCTATCTATCTCTTTTTTCTTATTTTTCTCTTGTTTCGATCATTTTTTTCATGTTTATCAAGATTAATAAAAGGTATTCTCCACGCGTGTCGTCCTATCGTAACTACATTTTGAGATCTGGAGCTTGTATACATGTTTGTTAGACCGGACGATGGCCAAAGATGATCACAGAACGGACTGCGTCGAGAGAAGAAAGAAAGAAAGAGAGAGAGAGAGAGTGAGAAAGAGAGAGAGAATATTAACACCAAGGTGAAACAGCAGAGAAAATAAGACAAATTGAGGTGAAAGGCAGTTCTCACTAGATTGAGTGGTTGGTGGAAATTTGCAAACCTTAGCGTATCGATTGATTTCTTCCCTCCTTCATTTCTTCCCTCATTTCCTTCCCTGGTATTCTGGAGTCAGGTTGACTGAGCCAAAATGGCTCTAAACCCTGACGACGTTAGTCTAATCTCATCCTTTCGCCCATGAATTTCAGTACTACAACATTCCGGCGGCTGGCAACAACAACAGCACCATAAAGGAAAAGGAGCAGATGATCAAGAGGAAGCCGAAGAAGCCAGCGAATGAGAAGAAAAAGAAGAGGAAGCCGATGAAGAGGGAGAAGATGGAGGAGGGCGAGAATCTGAAGAGCGAGGCCTTCTCGTAAGATTCCTTCACGGATGCGCAAAACTTGCATTTCAGTTGGAAAGTGATGAAACTGCTGGGGTCTGGTGGATTCGGTGATGTCTACAAAGTGCAGAAGACAAAGAACCAGGACAAGAATGAGTATGCGATGAAGACGGAGATGGTGGAGGGGGACAAGCGGATGCTGCGGCTGAAGATAGAAGTGACTGTGCTGAAACTGTGCCACGAAGTGGAAGATGAAAAGAAGAAGAAACACTTTGTGGAGTTTGTCGATCGCGGAATCACCGACAAGTTCAAGTTTCTTGTGATGGGTCTGGTTGGGCCTTCGTTGGAGGACATCAGGAAGAGCTACCTTCTGAAGAACTTTAGCAAGGCTACCTCAATGAATGCGGCCATTCAGACGCTCAAAGCGTTGGCTGATCTGCACGATCTGGGATGGCTTCACAGGTGAGAGACGGAGACAAGAAAGACAGATTGGTTCAGGGACATCAAACCCCAGAACTACGCGGTAGGTCTCGGGGAGAAGGAGAATGTGATCTACATGCTGGACTTTGGCATCGCCAAGAAGATCTTCAAGGAGGGCAGTCGAGAAGTCAAGTAAAATAAAATAAATAAAGCAAAATGCCAATTTTTAGACCGGCTAGGAGTAAGGTAAAGTTTCTGGGAACGCTGAGATTCGCTTCGAGGGCCTGTCACAAATGTAAGGAGCAGGGACGCAAGGATGACGTGGAGACTTGGATCTACATGGTACTTCAATGGGAAATGGGAGAAACCTCTTCAGGTGTTTGATCTGATTGATTACGAGGAAGGACTTCCTTGGAAGAGGGCGGGAGACAAGGAGGAGGTCGTGGAACTGAAGGAAAAGTTCTTCAAGCACGGCTATCCGAAGGCATACGGCATTGTGTTCAAGGAGTTCAAGAAGCTGGTCGACTACATCAACGGGTTGGAGTATGCGGATGAGCCAGACTACAAGTACATGGACGATGCTCTGAAGGCCATGTGCAAGGACCACAAGGTGAATCCCACGAGGAAGTTGGACTGGATCGGACGCCTGAAGAAGAAGAGGGAACAGTCGGAGTCTGACGAGACTTCGACTGACAACAAACAGAGCGGATCCGCCAGCAGCGAATCGGAGCCCAAGTTTTGCAGTTAAAGGTCTAATTGAGAGGAAATTCAGGAAGCCGAAGAAGAAGCCGGCTTCGTCCAAGCCAACGTCCAAGGCAGTGTCCAAGAAGACCAACTCAAACAAGCCGGTTTCGAAGAAGGCCACGTCGAAGAGGAAGTAGGCGGAAGAAGTTACGATGATCTCGCAGTGAAATCTATGCTAATTGATAAAAGATGCAGAAATGTTTGTGTTGTTTTGTTTGTTTAATTATTTAGTTTTATATTCATTTTCTTTATTCCTTCGATCGCAACCAATGATTATGGTTTACTAGGTGTTCTAGAATGTTTTCATATTTCCTATTTTCTGACTCTCGCTCATTTTCTGAATTGTTCACTTTCACGAGAAACGGTTTGTCAACAAGTCTTTATTCGGCTGGCAACCAGCCTTATTCCTTCTCCGGCTCTGCTCCCTCAGCTGGTCCCACTGGGGTATCATCGTAGTCCAGGTCAGGACGTCCCGGATGAGTGTGCTTAATTTCCTTAAAACGTGCGTTTGCTTATCGCCACAGCTAAAGCCAACCTTCTCAGGAGGAGGGACGCTGTCCTCGTCGAATTTCTTGTAGTCGGGGGCACTGTTGTTCTCGTCGTCGGCCATGGCGGAGCGGACTGCGGGGAAGGGAGTGGCCTTGCGCCCAGGGTCTCCATGGCAGCGTGTAAATTGTGTGGGAAAGCCATGTGATTGAGTGTCAACAGCTATAGTTGGGGATGAGTGGAGGGAAATAAAGGATTGTTCTATGCTGGGTAAAGAAAATAAGGAAGCTTGAGGGAGAAGAAAGAGAGAGAGAGAGAGAGAGAGAGATGAACAAATAACAAAAGAGATAGAGACATAAATGAGATAGAGAGGGAGTGGGAGACGTCTGATGTCAATTGGATTTATTTCTTTGGTTTCTATTGACAGTCAAAATTCCCCCCAAATTCTCTCAAGTTGCCACGTTTCTTTTTATTGAGCCGACCCACTTCCAGAAAGATCTCTTAATGAACTTCCCGTAACGTTCCGTACGTAAAGTTACGTGGCCCTTCCGTCGCGTCGCGTCTTCCCCTCCTCCCCTCAGTCATTCCTGGTCGTGTGGCCCCTCAACGCGGCTGTTCCCCCTGCGTCTCCTTCTACTATGATCGTAAGGCCCTCCCATCGGCCTTTGCCACTCAATCTCTCTTCAGTTTGCCCTCCTTGCCAACCTGGCTCTTCTGGGAGGCTGTCTGGTCTTCTGTGGCGGCGACAAGAAGAAGAATGCTGCAAAGAACTCTACGAGTGCGATGAGTGCTCCTCCGGGTGCTCCCCCTCCCGCTGGAGGAGCCAAGCCGGCTGCTCCTGCTCCGAAGGCGGCTCCTACTGCACCCCCTGCCGAGACTGGCGGCGACGGAGATGGCAACTACGAAGACGTAAACGTTAATCCGGACAAGGTTCCCGATGCTCCCGCCAAGTAGACTACGTAAATACTCGATAAAAGCAATAGAAAGTCGGCCTCGAAGTTCTCCTGTTATTTTGGGGCTGGGGTGTTGTATTATGTTTGTTGTTGCTTCTGAAATTTATTATTATATATTTCTAAGATTGTTTTCGTAACTGTTGCTTCTTGATGACAAAAAGAAAGTATTGTCTGAAGAACCGACCAGAATCACAATGACTGAATCTGTTATGATACGAAAAGAAAAAAAGTAATCTATATATACATTGGCGGAGTGGTGTCCCTCTCTTTGTTGGTTCGCACCTCCGCCCTTCATTTCCCCGAGGGAGAGAGGGCGGCGCGGTGGTCAGCTCGTGTTTTGGCACAAAATTAGCATAAATTCTTTTCATTTCATAGGTGATGTAAGCGGTTAAAGGCTGCCTAATGAAGCGGCCCGAGGCCGCCTAATCGAGCGGCCGAAGGCCGCCCAATGAAGCGGCCGGAGGCCGCCTAATTGAGCGGCCGAAGGCGGCCCATTGAAGCGGCCGGAGGCCGCCTAATCGAACGGCTGAAGGCCGCAAAACGAAGCGGCCGGAAACCGCCTAATCGGCCGGCCGAAGGCCGCCTTATTAGGCAGTGAAACAAAACAGGGTCACAAAGCGACCCCGAGGCGGCCGAAGGCCGCCTTCCCCAGAAGGCGCAAACCCGCGCAGCGGGTTTGTGAATTCTGGTATGAGACATTAGCATAAAGACTAGTGTAAACCTTTTTTTCAAGCGAAGGAAAGTAGGTCAAAATCGGCAGCAGTAACAAATAGTATTCATCTGCTTGTCCCAGAACAACCCAAAAAACCATGTGGACTTTCCAACTAAGACAGCGAGGATTCATTGCCCTATCAATTTTCTTCACGTACCCCTCAGTGAAAACTTTCCCATTACATCTTACTTCACAATCGCCGCCTTAGAATTGAGAACACCTTTTCATATATGTGATTCATTTGCTTGCGAAATGCTACAATTTCTTGTATTGTCTATGGAAACACAGAAAACAACTTCATTTGTGATTAATTCATTTTGTACTAACCCCCGTTTCGTTTTGCACCAAAATGCCTTTTCCTGGCTGTGCATTTAAGAGCGAAAGTTATGAACCAATTCCTACCAAGAGCTGAAGAAACGTAGGTTCGGGAAGTAAACTATACAACGGAATTGTTCAAAATAGCCTCCCCATTTTCCTTGTTATTGCACGTGATTAACGCAATACAAGGACGCGACAAACAACCCCGGAACGGCTTTCGATCGCTCCTCTGCGGTCCTACTCTCTGAATCACAGTGACTGGCTCTTCCTGTCAGATAGTGGACATTCTCATGCTCCTTCGAATCTCTTGTACACGCTATTTCCTTACTTCAATAGCAAGAAATGCTATTTAAACACCGTCAATAGGTGTTTAGCAATAAAGGTGCGTTTTGAGTTTCAGTTTCTTCCTAACAATTACAGGCACAAAGGAAGATTTCTGTTTGAGTTGGCTTTCGAGTGAATCAGAGGCTCATTAGGACGCACTGTCTGCAGCTGCGTCATTCCACTCCTTCCCACACAGTTATCCCATTCAAACTCTTGCATCTTTCTGCTAAAACCATCGACAAACAAGTTGCCGCCGAAGGAAGTTGGACATTCTGAGAATCCGGTTCTTTGGTGCAGTCTACCATTGATCCGACAGTAACTCTTTGTCTTTGTAAATGTTGTAGGAATACATCTAAAACTAGTAGACTCTTTATAAGTCTGTAAGGTTTATGAAGTACTGTATAATTTCTTTTGGATTTCCTTTTGGCAGATCTTTGGGCTTAGTTTCAATTTCCTCTTTTTCAACTTTAAAGTGCAGTCTATCCTGTTTTTTTCACCTTCCCTTTCTATATATTTAAAAAACAGTGCTTCAATCACATGGAAGTGTGACTAACATCAGTTGATCATACATCCCAATCTCCTCTGATTGTGAGATTCCTTCAGCCAAATAAGGAACTTTCTCATGTCTAACTTCCAATTCCATAAAAGGTATAGCCAGCTTTTCTTGATTTTAGTGTGTACATATTTTTGTAAATGTGATTGATGTCATGCACATCTATTTTAAATCTGGTTGCCTGGGTTTCGTAGGGGTTATTCAATTAAAAAGGAGATATAGTTTGCTTTCGGGGAGAACTACAAACAAGAATAGAACGAATAGCTTGGCTATATGACGAACTTATAAATGAGACAGTTCTTAACCCTTATTCTTTCCTAAATAATCTCAGAGGACATTTCAATTGACTGTTATGAAACCCCCAGACCTGTCTCCCGTTTTCCTTCTCCAGAAGTCCATTCACATCACATGTCTCTGCAACCCACTCCCGACGTCACATGTCCTCCCAGTCGACCGGAAGTTCTTCTTCCAGACGCTTTATTACAAGATACACCAAAGCGCAATTGGGATTTGTCATAGAAATATGGAAACACGTGACCTCAGAGTGAAAAAATTAAGAGATAAAAACAAATCTTAATCAAATGTCGCCTGAGAAAGAGAAAACGAGGTAAAACTCAAAATGTTTAGTGTTCCACTTTAGGAATCCGTAATCTCTCGTATTCCCTGCATGTTCTTTTCTAAAAGACGAGTGAAGTCATCCCCCGCCCTCCCTTGAATTATGCTCACTCGAACAACCCATGAATACATTATCCTAAGCGAGAAACATCCTCAACAAACATTTCTCTTTAAAACATCCTTCAAGAACAATTAATAAAAAGGAAAATGGGTTGTGTGTCTGAGAGAAACTGCAGCTCCCTCATTGCGTAATCCCAGAGCCAAGGTCGTAGCTGATCAGATGGCCTTGGCTGATTCGCTCTTGGCTCTAGCTTCATTCCCACGTACCTCGTTTGTCCCTCCAATTACCAGCCGTCTGGTTGTAGCTGTCGACGTGGCGAAACCCGAGCCTTCCGCCTAATTGACACCCGATTTGCATGATCCCATCGGTTGGGAGATGACGTCCCGCTGCAGCCAGACAAACCCTTTCTTGCAATTCCTTCTCTCTTTGATTCTTTGCTCATCTCTTTTCTACTATTTCTCAGTCTCTCCTCCTGTACATTTTACCCATTCATTCCCTGGAATAGTACTTTGTGTCGATTGCGAAAGGAGCGCGTGCTCTCACGAGGGACACCACCCCCAATTACACTCAGGAGACCCACAACTTGGAGGATAAACGAAGCAAAGCGGCAATTGAGCCACGGATCATTTCGATCACTGGGAATATTTATCAGAATGCACGAATTGAGCTATTCCTAGTAATTTTGCGCCTGTTGAGGAAACATGATCGTAGAATCAAAGCATAGGAATATTTGATGCACACACTAATATTCATAAAATGAAAAGTCAAAAGTTAGAAGTCTAAATGTCGAATTCTCTGTGTAAACAATTTCTAATTGGTTTGTTGACAATTTCTAATTGGTTCAAATGGCTTTTCGGAAGGACAACAGCACGTCTGCAGTGAAACCTGTGTGGTCCATAAAAATGTTCTTTTTACCACAACTGGGGCCATTTTTAGTTCAAATTTGAAACTAACGACATCACCCAACTGTGAATGAGGGAAGTGAATGTTTTGGAATGCAACTGACGTGCCTAGATTGTCAATGCAGCGTGTTTACTCCAGGTGGAGATCAACGGAAGCATTCAATTTTGAGTCGTCATTCTTCCATTGCGTCTCACTTCCTAAAAACCATATTATTTGGGCTGTGTTGTCCTCTTTTGGATTCTTTCCTTTTGTTTGCTCTTGTTTCCCTGAATCCCTCATCTTCTTCCAATTTGTCCCTACGTCTTCGTCACAAATCCAGGCACTGTGCCCACAGCAGAAGACCTGCCTTCTGAGAACTATGAATCTTTCAGGAACTGGTCCTGACGCGATGACGCGCGAGAACTACACACGTATGTCTTTGGCAGAATATAAGGATGGTCAATGACTAACGTTAATTCCAAAGTATGATACTAAACACAAAATTGACGTTCTTAAAACATCTGTGTTTACTTAAAACATTTCACTATTTTCCGTTCTCTCCCTTTTTTGAATCAAATTTCGACGGAGGGTCGTTTTTAGGTTGAGCTTTACTCTGATTACTCCTAATTACCAAACTACATTCACCCTCTACACATTGGAATCTAACTTTGACCCAAAGAGGGCAATGTTGCATTTTTGATGAGAAACTGCCAAGATTGGCGGTTCCCATCACTACGGCTGACATATGCGTGTTCAGAAGGGGAACTCACGTTCAGCAGTTTGCAAGACGTTCCTAAACGGGTCGTTCTTTAATCCCTTCTATGACGGAGAACTTATCCAAAGGTGGCAGGCGATTCCTTCCACCCTTGGGGTCGAATCTGCTGGGTTTGCCCGCCTTCGTCCATCTCGCGATGAGCGGTTAATCATTCATCCTGTTGCCCCTTCTGTGCCGGGCACCCATCTATTTCAGTTACTCCAAGAAATTCTCTTCTGCCCTCCCTTAAGGACAGGGGTGCGAACAAAGACATCATCCATTGGCTTTTAATGGGAAAAGACGTTCCCAGAGGCGATTATGTGCCCTTTGTGTGGCTCCTGATTTCTTCCTCTTTTGCCCTGTGCAATTGTCCATCGGACGGATTAATTCACGGTGGAGCACAAGTAATTGCAGGCGGAGGAGGAGAGGGGGACGCCTCTCGGAGGCCTTCAGGCCCTTCTCCCACTCTTCTGGAGTCATTCATGACAGCCGGCTGGTTCTCACGTCCTGTTTTGTTCAGCTGAACTTTCATGAGAGAAAAAATTCAATTAAATCCGGGGGAGTTTCTCTTTGACGAACTCAGTCCTTTAAATGTTCACGAACACGACATGCTCGTTGAAACACTTTCTTTTATTTTTCAAAAACAGAGGATGCGTCATTTTGAACCGAGAGGGTAGTTTTTTGAATTATATTTTTAATTGCTATGTGTGGTGTCTGCTTAATGACTTTTGTTATGCTAGAAGGTCAGTTTTGGCCTCTCTCTCTTCCTCTTCCCTCTGTTTCTCGGAAAGTTTCCTCTTTCAGGGGCAGCTGCAGTCTTTTCCTAAAATGCATGAGAACGTAGATATACATAGGAGTGCAAGCTTCGTTTACCCTTTTCCCTACTTCTCTTCTGTCCTTGGATTTCTGCCGTCGCCTTTTTCTCCCTTTGGTATCACTGATTCCGCTTCTATTTCAGTCTTTGCCTACGATTTCTGTTTTTTCATTGTCGGCATTTCCTCTCGAAATGATTCGTATTCACGACATGATTGTTGTTCTTTCAAAAAGTGGTCTACAAGGGATTTTTTTAAACAAAGAAATAGGAAAGTCATGTCTAATGCAGAAGATCACTGAGACAGCGGAAGTTTTGCAGCAGAGAAGTTCAATTCCTCTTAATCCTTCTCATTTCATTGGCGCTCTTTTTCACAGACATCCATTCCCATGAACTCATTCGCATAACGAACGGCTCTTGTTAAATCCCAAATCTTACAAATCATTAATTAACTTTAAGCCATTATTTTTCATCAGCCTGCTCCTTACTCGAAAGAACTTTAGTAATCTGAGAATCCATAGGCTGCAGTTTATTTGAATATTTCAAGAAGTTTGACTATGAAAGCCGTAATTGTTGACGCCGTATTTCATCATGCACAGAACTATTAGAAGTGTAATTATAAGTCTCATCTTACGTCAAGTTCAATGAAAGGGGAATTTTAATTGGGGTAGAAGGGTTGTATTTAGTGGCCTATATAAGACCAACTTTCAAAGGACACACGGCCTTCACATGCCTTCGAAGAGCGCTTTTGAAAATTCCACTTAAAGATTTCACAGACCAGGAACTTAAGAAAAAATTCACAGAATTTCTATAAAATTGTTAAAATTTAATTATTTTGAAGCATAAGAACAGCACACACAAACACGTGGCTCTGCTAGATTATTCTTTAGACTCGGATCTTTTCTTATTCCTCGTTCCTCCAATCGGACACAGATCAGTCCTTTAAAAGAACGTCAAATCTGAAATAATCGGAAACTCTTTCAAAACCCTGTTGTTCCCTGTTGTTTATTCGCAACTGCAGAATCTTGCCTCGCTGCTCCTATAATTGTTGGTTATATCTTCCATTTACCCCCTCTCTCACTGATTATTTTCAGTGATTCATTTCACCCAACTTTTGCTCTGAGTGACCCATTTCTCGGAGATTGAAGTGAAAGCACCTAAAAAGGGCTGACTCACAGTCCTGTGTCCTGCCGTGACTCCCACTCATCCCCTTCTTCCCCTCCTTTGAATAAAACAAACGACCATTCACTCATTCCTCCCACTCCGACTTTCACAAACTGAAGCCTTCCATTCTGAGGAGGAGATATTCTCTGATTCCTCAGAAAATTTCTGCAATTCATCCGATGAGTGTTCTCTCATCGAAAAAGGATGCCTGAAACCGATTTTTGTATTAGTTTAATGTATACCTTTTCAAAGTCGCCTCTACCATCCTCTCTTATGTTTATTCGAGAGAATCCATGTTGTGAATCAATTGAAACTCATTTCCGTTATTCCAATTTGTAGTCGTTTTCTCTGAGAAATAGGCTACAATCTGACGCCCACGAAACCCCACAGGCGCCTTTCTTCGGCTGCTTTAAACCCGTACCATATCAACAACAAAGTTCACTGTCCGTCGGTTATTCCTCCGTTCTCAGAAATGTTTCCCTTGCCGTAAACATCGGAAGATGATCAGCCGCCGATTGTGACCGGTGTGGCCAATCAAGAGCCATTGCCCGCCGTTCTTACCTCAACAGACGCCCCCTCGCTCTAATTTCAAGAGATTTCCCCATTCAACCTCCAATGGAACGAGTACTCCGCCCTTTTCCACAAATAGCCAATGATACGGAAAGGGTCGTCGCCCCCTCTTTCCGGCAGTCCTGACTCAGTCTTCCTAGAATATCACCGACCGCTTCGAATTTCGCAGCCGCGCGCCGGAAAGGGAGCCCAATTAGTGCTTTCTCCGAGGGACAGCGAGTACCAGGCAGACCACCCCATTATTGGGCTAAATGCACTTAAATGCGATTTAAAATGAGAGAATAAAATCTAAAATGTATGCCAGCTCCAAACCTTTGCAAATGACGAAAAGTGTGCTCTAATTACCGTCAGTTGATTTATGCTTCCCTTCTTTAAGACGGCTATGTTTGGAGAAACCATTTGTCTTTGGAAATGCAACATTTTTCAATTCTTTACTTTCCAATTAAAATGCTTCATGTTTTAACAAATGTATTACATTCTTGACCTATCTGGTATACGGGTTATAATCAACCGTGTTGTTTTTAACTTTTGTTGCTGTCTTTCTCAAACAACCGACTCTTTCCCACCAAAACTGAAACATGTAATTTTCGGTCTGGCGTCTGTTGTTCGACGTCGTCTGTGACCATTGCTCCTTCCTTCCCATAACCAATGGGATCCAGTTGAGCTGAATCAGATATAATTGTTGTCCCGAATTCTAAATACTTTCAAACATGAATTATCTCGGTCCTAGGTTTCATTGAGTTAAAGAAGACTATTTAGATAAAAGTATTTGCGATATAAAAATATGGGAGACTAGGCGCCACGGTGGCGAGAAATGAATCTGATTGTGGCGTCAGGGTTCCCTCCCGCAAATTTGTATTTGTATTTTTCTCATTGAAAGCGCTGTATTTAAAAAAAAATTTTGTACCAAATTCATCGTGATAGTCTTCACGCCTAGATGTCAACAACCAGCAGATAAATTTACAAAAATAGAAATTTGTCAGTTTTTTCCTTTGCAAAATATGTGCCATAACAGTACAGACCTATTTACGAACAACCAGGGAACACCCTTCTTTCAAACTTTATCCCTAAACACCATAGAAACCACTGTTCAGCCAAGGCTTTGGTCCCACTGAAAGCAGTCCTTGGCAACATTTGGTTGTTCGTTTGTGTCCTTTGTTTCCGAGGAAATCCGGCCCTTTGGACCCTCATCTCTTTGGAATCTTCATTTTCAGGCTCTCCTCTCCTTTATCGGCGCAACGAGGAAGAAACAGTTTATTTACCTACGACTGGACTAAAAACACAAAATATACTTTAAAGGACTAACAAAAGAAAAACAAACAGAAAGAACAGCTGACTGCAAAAATGTACCCGCGAGGATTTTCGTTTTTGTTTTTTTAAAAGTTCGATGCGAACGAAAATTCTGTCTCTCTCTCTCTCTCTCTCTCTCCTCTCTCTGTCTCTATCTTCCCTAATCCCCTCTAGTTCAGGGTCCCATCCCGGGCATGTTGTCCCGTCTCCGCTCGTTGGTCTTCTCCCATCCGGCCTGTCGTGCGTGTGGTTTCCTCTTCCTCCTCCTCCTGCTCTCCTCCTCCTCCCCGGTCGTCGAGGGCAACGTCCGGTTGTGTGGCCAACGTCTGACCAGAGCCCTCTTCCAGCTCTGTCGCAATCAAATCTGCGGATCAAGCGCCGCTTTTTCTCCTGCAAAACGTGAGTTTCAGAATGACGATGAACCAAAAATCGGGCTACGTCGGGCGGAAGTAGTGGCAATTAGTCACCGCCGGCGAAAGATTGCCAAGGGATTGTTTTTCTCTATTTTTGTCTATTTCTTTTGTTGAAACGTCCATTAACCAATGAATAATGCAAGAAGAACCCTCTAAAATCTGCGAAAAGATGTGTGATTAATAGCTTCGGGAATGGGATATGAGGGCATGACATCCACGGCATGAAGGGGGAATCTGGGGACATCCTCATCCAAATGACCCATGCAACAGGAAGGCATTTTGGTTTTAAAACATTTAAAGTTTTCTATTATTCTTTCTGTGCCTAAGATGAGCACACGACATGTCTCCTCCGAAAATGAAGTGTGTTTCAGGATCTCAGCTGTCGATGTTGCCTTTGGTAGAAAGCCACCGGTCAGTGAAGCGGAGTGGGATTGCGACGCAGTGCTGTATGAACAAGTGCTCGTACGCCTACCTCAAGACGTACTGTTGCATCGACTGACAGCCGGCTGTCAGTCCCCACAGCTACCAGCCGGCTCCCCGTGTTCTAGTCACTTCTTGCCACCCGCACACATCACTCCTTTTGTTTTTCTCTCAATGAACACTGTTGATAAACCTCTTTTTATCAAGTATTTCCAAGATCCTACTGACGAGAGTAAGAGTTTTATAAGGTTCAGATGAGAGAGGTTTATTCAGCCCAGTGATTTCTGCACTCCTCTATGAAAATTGTGATCTACGATTCTATTGACCTAAATGTTGACATTCGGAGAATAAACAATCTTTATACATCCACATAAAAACCAACGGAATTGTAACAGGAAATCAAGGAAGGCGGAAATATTCGTGATCTGGCTGAGAACTGAAAAGAAAGCTCGGTTTTGAGAAATCTACAGATGACTAAGGGAGACTTAGGACTGGTTAGGCCATGGGAAGGCCTGGTGTTGATAAGCCAGGGCTTTCACCTGGTGCAGCTGACTCTGCAGTTCGGCAATTTGTTGGCGGAGGAGTGCATTCTCCTGGAAACCAATGATTAGCTGGAGATGTTATTCGCAATGCAAATCAAGGCAAAGGTGTTACCTGGGCGAGAATCTCGGCCCTCATCTGGTATTCGTGCTCCTTCTGCCGCCTCTGCTCCCGCGACCTCTTCGCAGAGTCGTTGTTCTTCTTCCGCCTCTCATAGTACGCCTGCAAATTTACTTTTAGCAAACTTTGCAAAATGTGGTCTCAAAACTTTGGTATCTTCAAAGAAATTATCAAAGTTTTTCAAAATTTGAACTTTTCCCTATCCAATTAAAATGAATTAGAGGCTACAATCTAGCACCAAAATGTTCTCATTTCCCACCTCGTCTTTGCTGTCATCGGGGACAGGATTGGCTTTCCTCCTCTGAGGCGGAGAAACGGTTCTTGAAGCCATTGTTGCTGCCTGATAGGCGGCCAACTGATGGTGCAGGGCGGCCATCGGATGAGTCTGAAAATAATATAAGTTACTTCAAAATAGCAGATGTTGGATTGTCAATGTCGGATAATCAAGAAAAAATGGGTTTACCTTGTCCTCCTTATTGGGGTACTGTCCGTAGGCATCGATGTTCCACATCTGAGTCATTGCCTTCAAGGCATTGTTATCGTAGAAGGCCATTTGGTTCATAGACATGGAAACTCAAGGGAACTGAAAACATAGTTGTATTATTCAAAAATAAGTTCGAGGAGGAATGAATAAAAGTGCATCGACTGCTGTAATTGTCCACATGGTTAAACTATCGGCCCGTACTTAGGTACAGTAGGTTTTCCACAAGGGAGGAATCAGGGAAAAGATTTTTAGGCTACCCTAGTTGGAAGAGGGAACTGTGTTTACTTAAGGATAAATTCTAAACAAAAATGCTTTCTTTGAAACTTTTGAAATTAAAGACCAAAACCAAGAATAGTAGAGAAAAGAATACAATGAGATAACAGATATTTGAAAAGTCGATTGTTTTTATTCAAAACTGTCAGGTAAAGTTCGCTAGATTGAGTAAAAAGGAATAAATGCTGTTGAAACCAGCCGTGGCTGCCATTGGCTAACAGCCGAGGTGTGAGGAATTCTAACGAGGCTAATGAGGCTGTGGGCACCGTAGCCGGCGACCTGGGAGGGCGGGGACTGTACGCAACTGTTGCGCAAGTCTTTATTCATGCCGCCACAAGTAGATAATCGAGAGTATGCACCGACGGAAACAGGAACGGAAATAAAGCAATGACTATTAATATTTCAAGTTTTAGATTAACATCAATTTTGGGTTGGCTTTGAATGTTCCTATTTAGGCAAGGAACCCCTTCGCACGCATCCGATATCCCGGTTTTCATGAGATTTCTTTATATGTACTAGCGAATAAATTTCTTCTGGCCAACGTTTTCAAACTTTGAATAACTTTCTGCAATTCTCGTACGTGTCTCTTCGGTTGAGTGCAGAACCAGTGTCTCTCACACTCAGCATGAGGCATTCCTCGGAAACTCACCAATATACAAGTTGAGGAATTTTATTTTCAGACATAACAAAAACTATACGATGCTCTCAGTCGTGTCAGTTGCCCACATCACAGATTTCTTAACGTTCCGCTATTTCCCATGTACAATTATAATGGCTTGAAAATTACCTTAGTCACCAAGAAAATGAAGTTTTGTGGCTTCAAAAGTTAATTCCATTTTGCCCGTATGTCTCATGGCTTAGTCGTGAGTTTATGTGAAGGCCTTAACCGTTTGAGCTGTCCGTGTGTTGGTAATCGCTGTAACGGACACCAGACTGGGCACTTGAGGTTGTCCCCCCGCCTGTGACCCGAGAGGCGGCGGCGTCGTTTCATGACAGTTGCGTCACCCGTGCTCAGTGCACAAACACCTGCATACAGGCCTTCTGGCGGCAGGAGAAGGCAGTAAAGGCATTAGGAGGAAACTGTAAAGCGGAAAGGGGAAAGGGACGGATTGTAAAGGAGAGGGACACGTGGTGGGCACTCATGCGACTCATTAACAACGGAGATCAACAATTTTGGGACGGGTATTTTTTATGGGACATGCAAGGTAAAAAGAGCAGAATACATAATGCAGGGCCAATAAATCTTTGAAAGGTTACTAATCCCTCCTTTCATCCAACTCGCCGTTTTGCGTCTCTACAATCTTATCAGTCTGTAACTGCACACCTATGCGATGCACAGGAGAAGATGTAACTGCGACAAGGGAATTAGTCAAAAGTCGGAGTATCGTGGAGTATCGACCCAAACTTTTAAAGCGTCTTTATGGTTTTAAGGCAGATGCTCTTTCTAAAAACTGATACGCACTTGTTGTTACATGGACGTTTCTCCCGATTGTTATCTCCAGAGAAAAACTGAAATAAAGAAAAAGGAAGGTGGGAGTTGAATCTGAAGAGATGACACTGTACACGAATCTATAGCTTTTTTCTTTTAATTTCAGCCGGTACAGCAACTATATAGCTTTAAATGATGTTCCCAGGAATACGGTACGCCACGTCAAGTGAACGTCGATCTACTCATTTTCCCTTTGATTCCCACTCATTTCGCGTGGAACTCGTCTACTGGACGGTCGGATGTCTAACCTTCAGAGCCGCAAGACCGCCAGCCGCGGAAAGGCCCAGGGAGCCCCGATTTCGCTGCAGGAACTCACCGAAAGAGGACTCCAGCTGGATAACGGAAAGGTATCTTTGGTTGTTCTTTGAATCTGACTCTGCCAACGTTTTTCAAATAACCAATTCAGATTGTGTACATGCCTCCGAAGAAGGACGACCTGGTCTCTCAGTCGACGGCCCGTTCCGTGAGCGAAGTGAGCTACCATGTCCCCTTCTCCTCCATTTCCAATGGTTCCCTCATCGTGAGTACACTTCTAGACCCTCAAAGGAAAGGTTATAGGACGAGGTGCAGTCGACCACTCTGTACCGTGTGGGTGTGCCGCAGGAGAAGGCCACTCTTGAGCTGGGAGAGACGAAGAACGGCGAGTTGGATGGGGAAGGAGGGCAACTGGCTCTTTCAGGAAAGCGCTACGACTTCCGTGTGGGGGATTTCCAGCTGCTCATGCAGGTCACCGACAAGGCCACCTTCATCGTCGCCATGCACTGATAGGACAAATAAAGTTGTGCGCAAGTATCACATAAATGGATGCCCCTTCATGTCCTGTATTTATTCGTTTCGGGGAACATTTGTTTTCTTTATATTTATGAACCATATTAGACAAGTTTTGCCTGTTTGTTCTGTTGAATTGATAGTAATAAGCAACAATTATTGTAGTCTGACCCTGTATGTCCGGCAACCCACCCGCATTACCGTGAAACAGGTGTTGATTATTCAGTTCTATTTCTGTTGTGAAGTTTTGTATTAATAACGAGCCGGCATTATATTAACTGGGGCGATCCATCTGGCTAGCTGTTATTTGCGGTATCAGGAAGCCAACAGACTTTCTACTTTGGACCCCAGAAGTACTGGAGGGAGCGCTTTGTCGAGTGAAAGGCCATTTTTATTTTTATTTTTAGCCTTGTCAGTTTTAGCCTTTTGCAAATTTTATAGCGAATATGTTTCCAAAGGATTTAATTAAAGGTCTATAACAGTAACAACAGACTTAGCGTAATGCGCGCTCCATTGCGAATGAGTGAACCCCGCGAATTGAAATTTTTCGAATGCTTCAACGCTTATGACTTGGTTTCTGAATCCTGACTTTTATTTCTGAAACTGGGGTTGCTTCTATGTTCTGGTTTATTAATCAAAGAGGACACCTGGATTCTAAAAGGGGACAGTGCAACTTCCCTTCCCCTTTACTGTCAGCTTGACTTTGAACGTCTTGGAATTTTGAGGGATAACCGAGTCTTTTTTACTTTTCTGAAAGGGATGAAAGCTTATCAGAGGGAAATTATAGAGCGTGTCTATTAGGTATAAAATTACGAGTTGTTTTATTTCTAGTTATCGAGTGGTTTGATGCTATGTTGGTGGGTGCTTTTTATGGTGCTTTTCTGAAATATCGATTTTGGCTATTGCATTTTCTTGTTTTCACTTTTCACTTGAACATGAGTTTATTTAATTAGGAAAAAATTGTTTCTATATTAATTCGTTATTCAGCTGTTTCTGGTTGTAAATTATACATTTCACCTTTTCATTTTCCTCACCTACTTCCTTTTACAGTATTATTCCCTCTTAATACTCCATTTCCAGATGGCGAGTGAGCTCGCGAAGCAGGTGGTGCGGCTCCACAATGAGCTGGTGCACAACAGCGCACAAGCCGTCGACCAGTGTAATGGTGAGTTTCTCCGCCTTTCTCTTTTGAATACCTACAAAAAATTTCAGTCATGATAAACCTGATGGACGAAGTGGAGAGAGTGCGCCAGAACTGGGCGGCCGCCGTCGACGGAAACGAACTCCTCAGCAGCCGAATCACAGCCCTTGAGCGCGAAAACGAGTAAGTTGTCCATTATTTCTGTTTGTAATTGCTGATTTATAGTGAGAAAGAGAACAGGATCAAGACACTGCAGGCGGAGCTGAAAGACGCCAGGAGCCAAGTGAGGGAGCAGCTGGTGGAGAACGGAGCACTCAAGTCGGATCTGAACGACGCCATCAAGCGACTCAAGGACGTACAGGAGCTCGTCAAGGTGGGAATTGGGCCGAACTTGAATTCGAAGGAATTTTCAGTCGGAGGGCCTGAAGACACCCGACGGAATGTTACAGATGATCAACCAGCCGGTGCTCTTCAGAACCAACTCTCTTCGTCTTCAGAAGCAACAAATTGAGGTTACTTTTTTTATATTTTGTGGGCTCGATTAAAAAGGATATGAGCTAATAATTTAAATTTTAGGAAGACGACACATCGAGTTCGATCGATTATGACAGGACTGAGGACAGCTTCGACATGACCATGGAGGGGTAGGCCATATTCATATAATATGGCGATTCCTGTTGATTCCAGCAAGGCCACCCGTCGCTCCCGTCACGCCACCTCACTGGCCAGGGGTCGTCGTTCAACCTCCCTGCAGCCCCGTACAAGCAACGTCAAAAGGAGCCGAATCTTCTCTGAGGAACAACCCGCCCCGCCACCGAAAAAGTCTAGGGATGCCTCGAAACCACCCGCAGGACCTTCGAAGGCCCGCGCGCTGAGGAACAGGAGTATGTCCGAGAGCAGTCTGGCAGTTGAGGTAAGGAGACGGGCGTTGGAGGAAGCTGACCCACAGGCCCAACACCAATAAGATAACGCATTGGTCGGAGTATAGCTCAGCAAAAGGAACGGAGAAATAAATGAGACTGATAAAAGGGCGGCGTTCGCTGGATTTCCCGCCGAACTCCTATCAGCAAAGTGCGTTTTCTGTGGAAGTGGTCGGAAATGTGAGAAAAAAGATTCAGTTACATACGTTTAGTTCCTGTTGGAAATGGCTTATTTTCAGAGTGAGGAGGGAAGGAACCGCGAGCTGGGCCACCAGACGCCGAAGACCACCAGCACTCTCGATCTGCGCTCCAAGCCCCGCAGTCAGTTCCTCCACTCGTGGACCCGCAACCAGCCCATCTGCAACCGCCAACATACCTTCGAAAAGGTGTCCACCTATCTCAAGGTAAGACAAATGGTTACGGTAGTTCAATGGTGTTCCAGTTGACGGTATGTGATGTGTGCTCCAGTGGAATCAACTTTGCCGGAAAGCCGGCCGTCAAATGCTCCGACTGCCAGCAGATCGTTCACATCAACTGCAAAAGGTTAGAATTTATTCGGGGGTTCTGGTGATTTATCTGTTCAGACGCCTTCCTATTCCCTGTGTTCCCAGGAACACGACCCCTGTGAAGACTCCGAGGAGGGAGGGACAGCTCCACACATTGGCCGTGAGTGATTTGGTGATTTGTCCATGCTTCGTGGAGTAGCCTAACTCTTTTTGAAGGTAAATCTTATGTTGCGTTCTTCCAGGAGTTCTGCCCGTCTACGGCTCCGATGATCCCCTTTCCGATCATCCACCTCGTCATCGCCCTTGAGAAGAGAGGCCTCGAAGTGGAGGGAATCTACCGCGTCCCGGGAGCCAAGGCTCAGGTCTGTTCCCCTTCCTTCTGGACATCTGATTCTTCTCTCTGCCTGCCTCTCTTCTATTTTCACATCCCCCTCTTTTCATCTCTCAATGCTATAGTTCAAGGTGACCCGCACTCTGGCCGAACTTCGTACAGCTCGTTCCATCCCCAACCTGGACATGCAGCACGTGGAGATCCTCGGAGACTGCATCAAGCAGTTCCTCCGCGACCTCAGGGTTAGTTGTGCTCTTCTTAAAGGTCTACTTCTTCCCAGGACCCGCTGATCCCGAAGTCGTCTCGTGAGGAGTTCATTCGTGCCGCTCGCAACTCGGACAAAGCCATGCTGAACACAGCGATATGTGATCTGCCTCAGCCGAACAGGGATACCCTGGCCTACCTGATCATCCACTGGAAGAAGGTCATCGCCCTGGCCGACATCAACAAGATGCCGCAGGAGAACGTGGCCCGTTGCGTGGCTATGAGTGTGATGATGGGACAGCGACAGTACGGAGACCTGGCCATGGCCAACAAGGAGACTGGCGAGTGCGAGAGGGTTCTCGTCACGCTTCTCTCATTTCACACGGTTTGTTGCATTGCTCAATTCTTCCATATCTCATTTGCAGGACTATTGGATGGGCTTCCTGACGCCTAACGCCGTGCAGCGTCCCCTGCAGATCGTTCCGGAGCGGGAGACATTAGCCGCCGACAGCAGTATGTTGGGCCCCGTCACGGGCGAACACCGCCGCACGCGGCAGCAGCAGCCCTCGCGCCCCGGCCGCTTTTTCGACGCCCCGTCGTAATTATTCTGAACCTGCGATCCCTTCCCAATGATGCTCTACTCGTCTTTTTATTTGTACTGATCACACACGCTCACTGTAACCGGATTACAGACAGGATAATTAAATACCTCGTGTAATATGTCCATAGTATTCGCACATTGTTCCCCCACTCTGTATACATTTGAGTGAAGTTTTTGATTAAAATTCTGTAAAACACTCTGATTTTAGTGGTCTTACTATTTCAGTAATTGTCGGTTTGAAGTGAAGTTAGGGCAGTCGGCGCAACTTTCACACGTATGAAAACACAAACAGTTACACGCAAGTAATCACAGTACACGTACAAACATTCTAGAAAAAAACAGAATAATCTTATAACAAGATAGGGAATAAACCAATCTAAAAGAAGAAAAAAACGCACATAATCGCAGCAGTTGTGACAGAAGATACTCCCAGGATCATGGCCCTGATCGATTCAGATGTAAGTCTTACAACATATGCTGAAAAAGATATTCAATTGCAATTAAAGTAACAACAGTTGGAGGTAAGAAGGGATATCCATTGTTTCCTTCAGCAGCTTGCAATCAGTCCTTTATCCTCGGCAATCTTTAAAAAATAGGCTAGTATATCCAACTGACAATCGCCAGCCGGTTAAAGGGTATTGGGTATATGGTCCCGCACAGAATAACGATAGATCAAATGCCAGTCTGGCTGCGCGAGAGAGTACGCGGAAAACGGAGTGCGCAGAGAAACCACTAAGAAACAGCGCCTGAAATGATTTTCCCGCTTTCTGGAAGGCGAATTGTCCGTTGGACATAGACTTTACAAAGGTTGTAAACGTACCAATAAGTTTTGATGGAATTCGGGTCTTTGCGCACAGGAAAACACAAATAGCTTTTTGAATTATATTTTTTATAAAATCGTATCCACCCATTGCTGTGAAAAATATTTAACGAATTTTGACAACAACAGCAGAGAGGTCAAAGAATAGGTTCAGTTGCTGTACTAAACCTCTGTTGTTAGACGAAAGATCAAAAACAGAACTCCCGACAAAATATTTATTGAAAAGTTTGTGTATTCGCGAGTCAGGTATCTACTGAGGAGGCGCCCCTCCACACGGGAAACTGGGAGAGACCGAAAGGAATCCAACAAATGCGATGGTTGCGGAGACCACTGCGACACGGAAAAGAATCTGGAATTTTAATTGGCTCTGCAATTAAAGGCTTCCCACGGATTGGAACAATGCCAAGACAAAGAAGATGAAATTCTGGAAATTGTTGTTGCTATGAAGGGAAAACTCTGCAAAATGTATCATTGAAACTATGAGAAACCAACCGACTCCGTTGGCATAATTCCAGAATACAGCGGCTGCTTCAAAGAGAGACATTTTGTAGACATTGGCAACTGCCATCGTCATGAATACGAACAACATCTGAAGGCATTTTTAGGCAGAAGAAGAGCAGGCAGACCAGGGAAAGGAAGAAGGGCAGAAGACACGGGAAAGTGGAGTTGGCGTGGCTGCACTCGGGACCTTCTTTTGCAAGAAGCTCATCGGTCTCCCTTTTCTTAACAATAAGGCTTTAGTGTTTCCCTCCACCTTTCACTTACGGTGTTGTTGTTGTCCAATTCACCGCAGAAAAATTCTGAGAAACCTCCTTCTCGCTCCGTTTCCATTCCTAATGAAAGATGTGATTGTGAATGGGTGCATGCGTGTTTGTTAGCATTATTGAGTGTACATTTGGGCATCCTAATTATTAACAAACCGTGTCTTTGAATTCTGAAGACGATGATGAAAATAGAGAACCCCCATGAGAAATAGGAGAAGAAGATCCAAATGACCGACAAGACATCGTACTGTGCGTTGTTATCTGCTTAAGAATCCCTTCCGAAACAACCCTGCCTACCCATTCCCAGGAAGAGATGGGCGGTCTTCAAGGCACTCCTTGTGAGGTGGACGGCTCTTGGTTTCATAGCCTCATTTATCCTTTCTTCCATCCTTTTCAACTCCAAATAAATGACATCCGTGTCCTTGAAACATTTTTCGTAGCCCTCAATGAAACCTTACCGTTTCATTCGATTCTAAAAGTCGCAGGCCCAATTCCCTTGAAAATGCCTTTTTGACGTCGCTGAATGCGGGAGCCTCGTGTTCTTCAAATCTCATGTGGAACCATCCGACAGCGAACAAAACGGCGCATAGAAGAATAAACACTAAGAGCACTCTATGTTTCTGCCGAAGACCAACCTAATGGTCCTGGGACGTAGGGCCGGGAAGCGGCACGCGCCAGGGGAAGCCACATTGGAACTAAGGCCTTCTCCTAGCAACCGGAACTTACACTAATTGGCTGGGACACGAAGAGAACGGATACGGAAGGGTTGGAAATGTGTACATCTCACGGCCAATTCAGAAACCTCAGTCTCACGGCCTCCCGACGAAACATCATGTAAACCGCACGGAGTAACTTAGAGCCCAACAATCCGTCTGTAATCCAGAAGTACTACGCTGTTTCTTACGATTAGGTAAAACATGTTCTCTAAGTTGGTTATTCTGTTCATTGATTCAATATAAGGTACCCTGCAATTGCACAGGAGAGATATACAAATAGTGAAGGAACAGGAGACATTCTATAGAGCACCATTCAAACTACAGAAAATTCGGTTTTCTCCTAAAACCAAATTTAGCCGCTGAGTCCCACGGGTCAAATGAAAACGGGGATTCACGAAGGGAGGGTGGCTGAGGATTGGGTGAGGCATTCCGTCCAGGATGGAAGGCAAATCGAAGACTTCAGAGGAGCAAACCGCGAATAACTCAATCTCACGGTCTCCCGAAAGCCATTGCTGAAGAAAATGATAAGGGAAAAGAGTGCAAAACAACAATAAATAATGCATGAGAGCCATTAAATTCAAGAGAGCCAAATACAAGAGAGAGAGAGAGAGAGAGAGACAGAGAGAGACAGAGACAGAGATAGAGACAGAGAGACAGAGATCGCCTACCTGCAAAAACCTGTTGATTCCTTCAGAGGTGATCCGGCTCTTTAGAATCTGCAGATGCTTGTCTCTCGATGTAAGGAGATCCTGATCATTCATCTGAGCTTCCTCAAGTGAAACGGACAAATACATCTTAAAAGTTAGTTGTGCGATTTTTGGGTATGAGTGAACCATTATGGTTTAAAGTAGAAAGAGACGAAGCTGCGCTGCACAAGGTGCCAGCCGTCTGCGCTGCTATTCAAGGTCGCGCGCACAAGAGCATTTCTATCGCGTATGACTCTTGCGGTCGACAAAGAAGATTATCAAAAGACAATGGCGCGCAAAAGAAATCTAATGTTTCAGAGGCACGAATACAGAAAGGAATTATGGTTATGACAATCTTGCGATGTGAAAAGGGAAAAGTTATTTTCATAAACTATTCTCTTTTTCTGAACACGTGAAATACGCAAATTGAAAATAAGGAGAATGGTTTAGAAAATTTATTCATTACAATCGAATGGTGAAGGCTCATAGGTCTCGCAGGCCAGGTCATGGCGAGGGAAAAAACGCCGATCGACCATAGGGCTGCCTGCAATCCGACTGTTATAACACCATTATTAGGTTAAACCAGTTAAAACAAAACTAAAAGTGCCATGTTCAAATTAAATGGTGTGCTTACGTAAAGTTCTACGCAAAAACGTCAAAAACGTCAACCTACGTCAGCCAATCCATTGGCTCTTTTTTCATTTCTCTTCGCAATCGTCCTGTGGGATGGCTGGTCGTCACAACCGCAGGATTGTCGGCTACGAGAAGGACATCCAGGTATCCACAGACCTTCACTCCTATCCCTTCTTCTGAAGGAATTCATCCCGTGCACTCCGAAGAGCCCGGCGCCCTCTGAACCTGATCCGGATGGAACCCGGCCTCTGGACGAGATTGCCCTGTTGAAGAGGGGAAACATCGACAAGGACGGACACCGCAAAATGAGGGGAAAGAAGGTCGACCCGGTACTGCCTTTTTATACGAAATACAGGAGGATTCAGGGAGAGAATGTGCCCATTTCGCTCAAGGAACTCAACGAGAGGAGTCTTAAACTGGAGGATGGAAAGGTGACATTGCTCTCACAAACATTTCGGTACATGGAAAGGGCCTTTAGATTTTGTACATGCCTCCGAAGAAGGACGACCTGGTCTCTCAGTCGACGGCCCGTTCCGTGAGCGAAGTGAGCTACCATGTCCCCTTCTCCTCCATTTCCAATGGTTCCCTCATCGTGAGTACACTTCTAGACCCTCAAAGGAAAGGTTATAGGACGAGGTGCAGTCGACCACTCTGTACCGTGTGGGTGTGCCGCAGGAGAAGGCCACTCTTGAGCTGGGAGAGACGAAGAACGGCGAGTTGGATGGGGAAGAGGGCAACTGGCTCTTTCAGGAAAGCGCTACGACTTCCGTGTGGGGGATTTCCAGCTGCTCATGCAGGTCACCGACAAGGCCACCTTCATCGTCGCCATGACGTAATAGAAGAGGGTTTTCAATGATCTCCTACCGCATAAACTGTTCTAAAACACGCATATGTACTATTTCTCTACTGTTTCAAAGTGTTGTTCATGTGACTTTGTTGTTGTTCTTTTACGTTGTTCTGTTGTTCTTGTGTTTGTAGTGCACAAATTACATCCACAGATCAAGAGAATCATTGATGATTTTATCATTGCAATTGTCAGAACACAGTTGGATGCGACTCGATGTGACAGCCGAAACGAGCGTCTAATTTGTGAAAAAACACGAAAGAAAGTATTCTTTTTATGCATACAAATGACGAATTTATATATTCTTTCACAACTTTAGTTTGTTTATGTAGGACAAAGGTAGCATTGATTTAACTCAGAATGGCATCAGAAACCAAAGGGGTAGTTCAAGATTGACAGGCAAGCACTTTGTCTGGTGCTTTGAGTATTTGTATACAATTCATTGGGGTACTAGCAATATAACAACTTTTATTTGTGTTGTATTTCATATGTATTCCTTCTCCCATCATCCCACGAGTCGTCCGACCGACCCTAAACTGTTGCCAGCGCCCGGTTCGTCCTCGCCGGTGTCGTCGAAATTAGGCGACATAAAGTTTGACGACCGCGCGTGACCCTCCGTCTTTAGTCTCTTTTAGTCTCAGTCACCGACGGCCCAGAATGCAGTTGGAGAACCTCTTCGTCGACCCCTTCAGCCCCCTTCTGCCCTTCCCAAAGGAGCAAAGGGCCGAGGCTGTACCGCACGCACCAAAGAGACCTCTCCCTCTGACACTGGAGGAGAAAAAAGTCCGTTTTTTTTTGAAAATTACTCAAAATATAAATTATAGCTCGCTGTTCGAAATGCATTGCGCTATATTCCTCAGGAACATCATACAATTCTGGCCAAGGAATTCGCAGCGGAATTGGAGGAGTACGGGCATATTTATGCCTACCGATTCATGCCCAATTTTCATCTGAAGGTAAGATTATGGTAATCCAAGGAAACGAAAGCTTCAGGCGCCTAAACTGGAGGATATCCCAGCCGAATGCCAACAGGCCGGAGCCATCATTCTGATGATTCTGAACAATTTGGACCCTGCTGTGGCCCAGTTCCCACAGGAATTGGTCACTTATGGAGGAAATGGACAAGTCTTCAGCAACTGGTTGCAGGTAGAATTCAGGAAATGACCGCCTTATGAGAAAACGAAAGAATAGAGAAAAAAGTAATTTTTTAGTTCCGTCTTACCCTTCGTTACCTGCATAAGATGACCAACCGTCAGACCCTTGTGATGTACTCCGGCCACCCCCTCGGCCTCTTCCCCAGCCACCCCGACTCCCCCAGAATGACAATCACCAACGGAATGGTAATTCATTTTTCCCTTTTTTTAAATCGTATTCAAGGTTATTCCCAATTTCTCCACCAAACCCTTGTACGACAAACTATTCGCTCTTGGAGTAACCCAGTACGGTCAGATGACGGCTGGCAGCTACTGTTACATCGGCCCTCAGGGAATTGTACACGGAACTACCGTACTCCACATTTAAATCAATATATATTCTTGATTAGATTACCGTAATGAACGCCGCTCGTCGTTATCTGAATGCGGAGAAGATGGACGGAGTGGTGTTCGTAACAGCTGGGTTGGGCGGAATGAGTGGAGCTCAGCCGAAGGCCGCCAGGATAGCCGGTTGTATTGGAGTCATTGCTGAGGTTACATAAAACGGTAGTCATTGGATCGCAGTTTAGGTGTGTGAAAAGGCGCTTCTGAAGAGGCATGAGCAGGGATGGCTGGATGTGTACTCCAGTTCTTTGGATGAGGTGGTCAACTGGATCAGGGAGCATCGGAAGACGAAGAAGGCCGTCAGCATCGGATACATTGGCAATGTGGTCGATTTGTGGTAAGAAAGAGAGAGAGAGAGTGAGAAAGAGAGAGACAGACAGACAGACAGACAGACAGACCCTTGTGCAGGGAACGTCTCGCCGTGGAACCCGACCACCTTGTTGACCTCGGCTCTGATCAAACCTCCCTGCACAACCCTTACTTGGGTGGTTATTATCCTGCCGGCATCACCCTCGAAGAGTCAAATGTTATGATGACTGCTGACCCCGACCGCTTCAAGGAGCTTGTTCAACAGAGGTGTTTCTATACTTTACATAGTTTAAGTTTAAATGAATTAAGTCTCCGTCGTCAAATCGCTGCCATTGACCGTCTTGCGTCGAGGGGAATGTACTTCTGGGATTACGGAAACGCCTTCTTGGTGGAATGCCATAGGGCGGGGGTGGATATGTTGAAGAAAGGAACGGCTGACGATGGAAAGACCTTCAGATATCCCTCGTACATGCAGGACATCATGGGGTGGGTGTATAATTGATCAATCAATTAGTATGGCTTATTTACCATTTGCCAATTCATTTGATCTCGGGGTTCGCATTTTAAAAGTTATGTATTATAAAAAGCGAATATAAGATTTGATTAATCCTCGGAAGAAATCTTGCATTGCAGTCTCCCCAATTCCTTCTCCTTTCTTGCTTCCGGAATCATTGCTAACCGTATTTCCACTGTTTTCGCCTTGTTTTCCTTGTCTCGAGTGATTGTTTTGCCGCAAACTACCGTAACTGATCTGCCAACTTCTTCCCAGTACAAATGCTGTTAAAGTACAAACCGAATATAGGCCAAATCCGCGTCTTAGTTAGTCAATTGGCCATTGATTTCTTTCAGAGACATCTTCTCAATGGGCTTCGGTCCCTTCCGTTGGGTGTGTACCTCTGGAGACCCTGCAGACCTGGCCCTGACCGACCGAATCGCCTGTGAAGTCATCGATGAGCTAGCAGCCTGCGACGGTTCGTTCCCTCCCTCCCATTGACCCTTTCTTTTAAACCCTTCTCCTCTTTTTTCGGGCTGTGCAGAGCCCAATTTTTATCGAATTCCACGCGAGTCGCGGCGTCCATTTCTTGATGGAAATTGAACAATTTGCGAGCGCCGCCGCAGCCGACAAAGGAGGCACTCTGACACGAGGAGGACTGATTTCGGAGACCAATTGACACGGGGTCTCCGCAGGGACGGCGCTTAGAGCAAGGGATTACACAGGACTATGAGGGGACGAGATTAATTGGACAATGAGAAAAAGATGCATTGGGTCCTGGAATATACACGGAGGAGACACATAGAAAGGACGTCCGTTGCTTCTTCTGCAAACGGCATAATTGGATGAGCCCATTAATTTTCTCAGAGCATCTTCTCAGAGAAACTAAAGGCTATGCTTAAATCACACAAATCATTCTGGCGGTGGACAAATAAACTGCTGAAAATGCTCTCTTTTTCAGTGCCCGTGGCGGTATCTCAGCAGTACGTAGACAACCGTCGATGGATCGCTTCTGCCGCAGAGAACCAACTGGTAGTGGGCAGCCAGGCGAGAATTCTGTACTCTGACAGGGCAGGAAGGGTTGCCCTGGCCCTCGCCTTCAACAAGGCCATTCGAGACGGCAGATTGAAGGTAGGGGACTTGGATCCAGTTTATCTCTGTGTGCCTGCTTGTGTGTACGAATCTGCCTCTCTCTATAGAACATTTCAAGAGGAAGTGTTCTTTGCAAAAAGTCTGTTCTGGCAATCAGCGCTGGAGACTCAGAGCAGCCATTGATTCGCATCCGCAACGCTTTTATTTCCAAATGACGTCCCTTCATCGGCCCTTAATGAAGAGATTGCGGCGGTCGAAGGAGCCAAAACAACAAGGGTCCCTTCGCGAAGGACCAGGGAGATCTTTGAGATTTGCAGAGTTACAGAGGAAATTGAGCGAGAGATATCAGGGGAAAACAAACCTTTCTCAACGGAGATCGGAATCGGTGTAAATGTATTGATGAAAAGTGGAATCTTTCTCCCTCCCTCTCTCTCTCTCTCTCTCTCTCTCTCTCTCTCTCTCTCTCTCTCTCTCTTTCTCTGTCTCTCTTATTTCCCCTTTACAGGGAGCAGTGGTGCTCTCCCGTGACCACCATGACGTCAGTGGCACAGACAGTCCCTTCCGCGAGACCTCCAACATCTCCGACGGCAGTGCCTTCTGTGCCGACATGGCCGTTCAAAACGCCATCGGCGATTCCTTCCGCGGAGCCACTTGGATTTCCCTGCACAACGGGGGAGGCGTTGGCTGGGGAGACGTGATCAACGGAGGATTTGGAATGTTGCTGGATGGAAGCCAGGTGAGCCGAGGGAATTCCAAAAGAGGTTTTCGCAGGAAGCGGACGGAAGGGCTTCTTCGATGTTGAACTGGGACGTGACGAACGGAGTGGCCAGACGGTCCTGGTCCGGCAATGCGAAGGCAAATGAGGCGATTGAGAGGGCGCAGAGACAGGTCGACGGACTGGAGATCACGATGCCTTCGACTGCAGATGACTCGGTCATCGAGGGACTCTTCTGAGATTACGAAAACAATTGTACCATAACATTTTAGAAAAGTAACAATAAACTGTCTCTCTTATACCCTTACTTACGTGGATTTTAGTGGTAACCAAGAGCGGCCAAAAAAATAAAAACGCCAAGGGATAAAATGCATCTTGAAGGCGAATCGAAAAAATATTAGATAAGCTTTCTTCTACAAGGGTAGTCGTTTTGAATCCGTGGAAGTGATTCGTAGGTGGGCAAACCAAGGCCATTGGGGCGATCGCAGGGGAACAGCGACGGAAGAACGACCTAGAGAGCAACCCCCGCCCACAAGTCCAATAACAGGTATTTCTCCTGAACTTATTTATCCAGACGGAAAACGTAAATTGTTCAAATTATCGAAAAAGAGCAACAAATTGTCAATAGTTAGAAAAGTGCCGCGAACGGGGAGAATATGGTGGTTGCTGTTGATGAACATATGGAACTCACAAAGCAAGGGTCAGGAATAGGCGAGAGATGCACAGGAACCGCATCAACAGAAATGGTACCGATCGTAACCAATCTATAGTTCATGTACAGATCAAAGGAACTCTAGATGGCAGCTAGGTGATACGGGGGACACAAGCTGCGATGAGAAATAAATAGCTCATATCATGCGAAGGATTTAAAGCAGAGAGCACTTGCTCTTCTTCTTTTTCTTCTGCTGGAGGGCAGCTTGGGTCGCCTTCTCGAATACCTCTCGGATTCCCTGAAAGAATACGTATTAACAATTGCATATAAAAAGAAAGCATCACTCACGTCCTTGGTTTTAGCGGAGCACTCCAAATACGCGAAAGCACCAATCTGGTCGGCGATGGCTCGTCCCTGCTCGGGTTTGACCGGCTCCTGCTTCATCTTAGCGAGTTCCCTAACGGTCTGAGGGTCGTTCCTCAAATCCTTCTTATTGCCCACAAGAATAATTGGGACGTTGGGGCAGAAATGCCTGACCTGAAAAGAAAGTTATTAAAGGAAAATGTGATGAAAACATACCTCGGGCGTCCACTTTTCCGGGATGTTCTCTAGAGAATCGGGTGAGTCAATGCTGAAGCACATCAGGATGACATCAGTGTCCGGATAGGAGAGAGGGCGAAGACGATCGTAGTCTTCCTGACCAGCAGTATCCCAAAGTGCGAGCTCAACCTAAAAAAAGATTATTTGCAAGTGAAACAAAGAAACAAATCAGTAAAGTATCCACGCACCTGTTTTCCGTCGACTTCGATGTCAGCAACGTAGTTCTCGAACACAGTGGGAACGTACACGTCCGGGAACTGATCCTTGGAGAAGACGATCAAGAGACACGTCTTTCCGCAGGCTCCATCACCCACAATCACCAACTAAAAATAAAATAATTAGACAACAAAGCTAGGGAAACTAACCTTTTTCCTAATTGCAGCCATCAATACCCTAGTTAACGGCTAACTGCTGGCTCTGAAATGATTAAGTTATAAAGACTAGGATTATTCATGACAAGGGAAGATGGGGACCACTGGAAGGTTATGCATAAAAAAGGTAACGATAGAACAAACACGCCCACCGTTCACGAGGTCTGGGGTGAAATGACTGTGTGGTAGGGGGTGACGCACCGCTTGTGCCTATCGATCGATAAGCGCCCGATAGCGACGGCATCCACTTGAAAATATTCACGAAAAGGTCGCCCAACAAACCAGAGCAATGCATACAAAAGAAGAGATTTGTTTTAATGCGATACGCCGGAATTAACAGTCTATAAATGAAAAGCGGCTAGTTGTCCCGCTAATTGAACAAAGAAGCGGTCAATTTCGCAACGCCCTCGAGCTGGCTTTGTTTGACAATTGAACGCCGCCTTAATTAATGAAATGCATTTTCTCATTGCAAGGACGACGGAACAGCACTTTCCCTTCCGGTGAATCGAAATTGATTACACGGCGAGAAAGAGTGTCAATCTTTTTTTTCTAGACAAATACCGTAATGATAAGGGGTGGAAAAGTGTTCCCTGAAAACAGATAATGTAATCGGGTTACGGAGCGCCCTGCGGACAATTGTCACCCCACACACAATCAATTCCTGGTCCGTTCAGCGACAAGGCGGATGCTCAACACGGGAGCCGCAATGTGTGCACAAGATTTATGGGTGCGCGTCACAACGGCTGCTTAGATGCAACCGTTACAACCTGAGCTCGCAGAACATAAATTAGGCCACGCAATGATCTGACAAGTCGTGTCGCAAAACAAGAAAATAGCCTTCGTAATGAGGGAGATGAATGACACGCCATCTGGACCGGATGATGAAACGATAAAAACAGCGTCTGGGAATCGATCTGCAACGCCTGCTACGAAGAAAACGGGCAGCTAAGGCGAAATCGATAGTTGCACGGAAAAATTAGAATAATTATGGACATTCAGTTATTTTGAACGGATGGAGGCGAGGGTCATGAGACACGGAGGATCTAAGCCAACAAATTCACCGGGGAAAGAGCTTTGCTGTGCAAACAGCCTCGGCGGAGATATGTGACGATCGCAGATCCGAGATAGTCAGAGATGCGATACCAGCCGCCACATCACAACAGTCGTATAGTTCAAACGGGGAATGTCGACGACACACGGGAGACGAATGCAAAATACGATGACGCCGCACAAAAAAACAACAGATTCGCAATTTTCTACGATGACCAGGGATTACGAAGAGCGCTACACACTTGACAGCCTCTGTTTAAAAAAAAAACGCTTTGGGGAAATATACGAAAGGGGGCTTTCGAAATGAGAGATGAGTCAACAGACCCAGATGCCTATATATAAAAGGTGACTCATCGCCATTCCTGATAACCATGAAACCAAATGGGTTATCTGTGTTGTTACAAGGGGATTTTGCAGTAATGACGAAATGTGAAAAAAAAGCTGGCCCTATATACATACGAATAAACTGGATCTTCTGCTCAGTTATGAATGAAGCATCTCCCTAAAAGTGAGACATTGTTAACAATTTACGAGTACGTAGGTACGATGCCCATTTGAGATCACCAGAAGAGATAAATCGTCTGGGGGTACAGCGAACATATTGGTAAATTCTGGAATGTATAAGAGCCTCGCGCAATGGGAAATTTCCGGATACTGCGAAGGAATTATAGAGTAAATTACAAACTAATGCATCGAAAAAGGCCGCTGGCAAGCAGTAAACAGAAATTGATCTTCCCATGGCAACAAATTTATGACGAACAGCGTTTTCGTGCAGACACAAAAATGCGTTTTAATATGCATCCATGTCATGCGAAACAAATGGGGTTCCACAGGAAAAGTAAATCCACCTACCACAACTACAGGATTTATACAAGTTGAAGATTGTTTATGTTTACCTCCAAACGGAGTAAACAAACTCGATACGCAAATAACAAACACGATACGCAAATGTCCGGATCTTGGCTCAATTTTAAGGATTTTTGGCTAGAATAAATGGTGTAAGCGGGGATACGGTAATATACAGTAGACAGCGGTAAAAAACAAGTAAAACTTGTACAATACAACACCGAGAGAAAAGCTAACACCTTGAATTTGGACGACGCGCGAAAACAGAGCCGCTCGCCAGCCGCTCGCGTCGCCGCCTCTTCAACGAGGTAGCGCCGGGACCCATTATTTTAGTCCTTTAACTAAGACGCAGGTGCCCAACAGCTGGTACTCGCTCTCGTAAACCAGTTCCTATGGCTCCTTGGCGAATTTAAAATGGGACTTTGAACATCAAAGGCGGCCGGTTCGCGCTTTTGACGAAGTGCGGGGAATAAAAAACCCAGTTTTTCTTGTAACCTTTTTTTGTACTCTCGCCAACAAGAAGCACTGTCATGTTTTGTTGTGATTTTCCAGTTTCAGAATTCTGGAATGGGCGCTGTGTTAGCAGTATCAGTGATATTTCTATTTAATCCCTGCGACGAGAACAAGCTTTTGTTGAACAATCATGGGCCACCTTTCACAGTGCCCACCCGTCCTCTTCTGTCGAAAGCCCTTCATTAAGGATATTTACTCCCATGAAAACCAAAAATCACAACAAAAGAAAACTCAATGCTCAACTATTTAAGAACGTTCCCATTTTTCAAAAAAAAAAAAAAAAAAAGCGGTATAAACGCATAATGGTATTAACGCTCGTCCAAGCCTAATTTTAAAAAATAAGTGGGAGGATATTGATTATGAAAAGGATTTGGGCCACAGCGGAAGACTGGGTCACGGGACCACAGTGAACAACGCTAAAATTTCTGATAGCTGGAAAGGTTGCATATAGAATTGTTCGACTGGGCAGCATGGAGCCACTGTGAGGTACAAAAGTGTAATTTAGGCTAATCTTGCGTTTTGTCTACAACTGATTTCCTATTTCAATGCAAGGATAACCACAATGTCAAAAGAGTCAATATTTACTTATCTTATAAAAACTTAAAATGAAACAAAATGGCCAGAAATCAAAGAGTACCCTCTTGCGGCAATGTGCACGCGTGCTAACTTCGAGAGCTGGATTTAACTGTGGGTCTCGAGAGGACGAATGGAAGGAAGGAAGCGTAGCAGGATGGAAGGAGAGATATCACGAAGGGGCAACCACCAGTATGGGAGTGAGAGGACACACCTAGAGGGGGCTGGCCAGCGCCCCACGGCGCACTAGAATATACAGTAGTGGCAACATTACAAATGGGGATACAAGGAAGAGAGAAGGATGGGGAGAGGCCGTGCGGAGGCATTATGCACGTGTCATTTGACACGGCGGACGGCGCTCGGAGCAGAGGCGGCAGTGGCGGAGGACGGGAGACTCAGCGCTGCGACCGGGAGTGCTGGATGAGCCACTGGAGGGTGACGTCTGAAGAGAACGAGCTATGAAGGAGGTTTAAAAAGACCTACCGATATTCTCCTTCTCCTTGCACGAAATCGAATAGCAGCAGATCTCCCTGTTCTGGATGGAAGAAAGGTTCCTGAAAAACAAAAATATATTCTGACACAGCTATGAACGAAATTCTATTGAAAATCGACCCACATCCTCTCGATGAGCTGCCGTTCGTCGAGGGCACCGGGGAGGTCCTTTTTGTTGCCGAGGACCAGCACCGGAATGGCATCCAACTGCGGTTTGTCGAGTAGTTGGATCAATTCGTTCCTAGAGGCCTGAAATAGTTGTGTAAGGACAAAATCATTGATAAAGGGAATCACCTCCAATTTGTCCTCGTCGGCTGCGTCGACCATGAAGACAATGGCGTTGACACCGCGGCAGTAGCGCTCCCACATCGAGCGGAATCGGGGCTGTCCTCCAATGTCCCACAACTGAAACGAGAGCAATTTGAAATGGAGGGAAAATACGGCCTACCTTGATCGTAACATTTCCCTTTGTGATTTTACGCATATTGAATCCGACGGTGGGAATCATGTCCTCGGTGAATTGACCGCTCTGAAAAGAGCTTTAAAGTTAATTTATATCAAGCTTCGACAGTTGGGGTCTTCCAACTGTATAGACGAACATCAGCCGCTGGGTTCATGTTCGGTAACTTGAAACTCTGTCGAATTTAATTCATTTGGAGAGACCGAAAGGTTTCGCACTTTTTATTTTGTGACAAGTAGAATTAATATATTCGATTAATATAATAGGTGAATGATGCGGCTGACAGCGTACAGCGTAATTCTTGCATTCCATCTCGTATTGTTTTCACTTCTGTGGATACATCAATCCGGTTTCGAAAGCCAATGACTCACGTCCTGTCAAAACAATCGACGTCGTCGGCCGAGAGGAAATCATTTTTCTGAGGTTTTCGCGGAATTTTCAATAGAATCCCGAAAGAATGTGCATGAAGGGAAATACTCACAGCGATGACGTTGACGAAGGTGGTCTTTCCGGAATTCTGGAGGCCGACGAGTGTGAGTTCCATCTCCTCCTTCCAAAATAGGGAGCGGAACCACTCCAACACGCGGTTTAACATGGCAAACATCCTCTGAAAATAGAAATCTTTAAAGGTAAGGGCGAAATAAAGAAATATACCAGTCAGCTGGTCTCAAAAAGGAGAGAACGGGTGACGGTGGTTCGATTTTCAAGTTCCTGGCACTGCAACCTTAGTCTATTAAGGTGTTGTTACCTTGCTCAGCATCAGAGATACCGAGTGATAACATGAGTTTCTGCAGTTTCTCTTAGCAAATGAGAAAAAAGTGAATATAATGGTATTTTCCAGTTCCGTATCTGTTGTAAAAAGTGAAAATTGTGAGATATACGTAAAATAAAGTAAAAATAAGGGGTGAGGTGCGCAAAGCGAGGGCATAAGTGTGTTATTGACAGAGCACAATTGAAATCGCTCTCGGGTCGGGGTGATATTGGTCCCGCCGCGAACAGCTGTTGACGCGCGTGCGGCGGAATTCGTCCGCTCGCGGCGTCAGCCCTTTGCGAAAGCTCCGCTTCGGTGGATGAACTCGGCAGTCGGGTCCGTCCAACTTCAGCTGAGAGACGACTGGAACAACCGCGAGTACGAGCAGGTGCGCGAGATTTTTTAAAGGAACGTTACATATGACAGATGAACAAGCGGGCACAGGGAATGACGTCTGTTTTGACGGGGAAACAGAAAAATCCAGAAATTATCACTGTCAACAAAAAAGTATGAAAACACCCGTGGTTGGTGTTTGAAAATTAAAAAAAAAACGCCAATTTTGGTTCATTGTGCTATGCAGAATGCCAAGAAGACGAAGATGATGATTCAGCATTCTCGACATTAGATTGCACCCCTGATTCTACCGATTCTATTTTATTTTAAATGCCATTTTTATATTATAATCGTTTGAAAGCATAACTATAAGGAAAAAGTTGAGAAGTTTAAAAAATATGCGGTAGTTATTAGTTTGTTGTTCGTTTGTATATTCAAAAGTAGTATGTCCGCGAATTCTTGTTTTACATTTAAGAAAGTTTCGGTGATTATAAATAACAATTTAAAAAAGGATAATAATAAGAATAGACAAACAAAAGAAATAAAACAATCAAAATCAAAAGTTCGCGGGTTCCAGCCATTGGTTTCTTCGGCGTTGCTTTTTACGCTTTCGTTTTTTTGACAATTAAAGTAGTGAAAAAAGAAATAAAAGGGTGCGTACGGCGTGTTATAATCCAATTCGAAGAACTGCGAAAAGGCAACTCATTGGTTTCTCACATACATGTTCTAAATACGATATTATGACGTTACGATATTCGAACGTTCCACGTCTGGTTACAAGATATATTTTAATCCTTGGTTTTCCAGATAATCTCGGACCACATCAAGAGCATCTCCATTTTCCTCTCCAACTTTGAACTTTCGTGCCGAAGCAAGCTTGCTACTTTGGCCGATAAGCTCAATCTCTTGGAAAGAAAAGTCGAGTTCTTAGAGGCTAAGGTATGTTACTCTTTCTTTTCTTTACTATTTTCCCCTGTAGATCACCAAAGGAGACACCCTTTCCTAAGATGTCTGGTAGCGTCGCCCGTTCCACGGCTTCTGCCGTGCGCACCGTCGCCCCCGTTGTGTCCAGCAACAAACAGCAGGCTCGCATGGCCGTGCTCCAGGTTTACAAGGAAATGTACGTCTTTCTGATATTTTTAGACTATCACGCGTCCTTTTGATTAATTGCATCGTTGCACTCAACCAAAAGTTTTGGTCCAAAACATTCACAAATCACTGCGTTTAATTCGAAATTGAATTCTACCATAAAATCAATTCTCGCTTCAGGCAGCGTCTGACACCCAAGTTCTGGTGGGACTTCCAGATGCACGACATGCCCCTCGGCGTGTTCCGCTCTGTGATCAAGCAGCAATTCCAGAAGAACGCCCATCTCGAGGACGTCCGTGTTATCGATCGTCTCGTCGGAGAGACCAAGCAGGTACCGTACCCCCGTGCATATTGTAGCCTGACATTGCAGCACATGTACTCGATCCGCTACGCGTTCTACAACCCCGACCACGTGCGCAACTACCTGTTCCGCGAGAACGTCGAGGCCAAGCCGAAGGACTTCCTCTCCAAGTTCCTTAACGGGAAGGAATGAGATGTCTGTCTCGGCTGTAGGACTTTACCATAGAGTCAGTCTTCCCACGCACTGTTGCCTTTTAGCCTGCGAATAAAGCGTGTCACAATTCCGTTGCTTCACTATTTGGATAACCATGATATATCTCGCTATTTTTATTGAACTTTACTTATTCGTTTACGCAGGATGTTTCTTCGACGAAGCCTCCAACACATCTACAAGGCGCATCGGACACACTCGTCGCTCTCCGTTGACGTCAACGAGGTCCATCGCTTCGGGAGTCTCTCCGCCCAGTGGAGCGATGAGAATGGACCTTTCAAGGCCCTCCACTCACTGAACAAGCTGAGGGTACCCTGGATTGTGAATAACCTCCCGAAGGTGGGTATTTGTGTGATTATTCTACTTGTGGTGTTTGGAAACAAAATATTAGGCAAATGTACTCGACCTTATAAGGGGGTTTCGACGTTTTTTTTCTATCTAGTTAATTATTGGGTGACGGGGGTCGAGAACCTTTTCTTTGCCGAATTTCGTTAGCTTTTCTGCTATCAACGAAAATATTACGAATCTGCTAAATTTTGATGCAAATATATGCCATTTCTCATTATAAACCCACGAAATCTCATTGAGTGATCTTTTGTCGGATGATTCACGCAGCGCGCCTTTTCCAACAATTTCGATTGATATCCCATTGACCCCTAGCACGTGATGTTGTGATTTCAGTCCGAGAAGAAGTTGGCGGCGATCGACATCGGCTGCGGCGGCGGTCTGCTGAGCGTCCCTCTGGCCAGAACCGGCCTCTCTGTCACCGGCATCGACGCCGCTCCGGAAGCTGTTGGTACATTCATTTGCCGTCGGCGTTGACGTTCCCCCACTCCAGGTTGCCGCCGCTCGTGAGGCACTCCAGACACCGGCTTTCCTTCGCACTGGCAAGCACTGCGAACTGAGCTTCCACGCATCGACGGCTGAGGATTTTGCGACGGCGCATCCAGCGGGTACGTCCCATAACATGTCTGCCTTACCTCAATTTCCTCCTCTTTGACCCATTCCTTCCCTTCCCGCTCTGTTTATAATAGACCGCCCATATTCTGCAACAGACTATGCGTGCGATCTTGTAAACACTCGAGTTCCACAGTATTCCATGCTTTCCCATACAGGGATTCTTCTCTATTTGACCACCTGTTTACATCTGCCAGAAGCTGGCTGTGCGCTCCATTTCGACTCCCGCTCTTAATAGACCGGCTATATCGACCGGCCTGCCTACTTTCGCCTCCGTCGATGACTTGGCAATTACAATTGTCACACCTCCCGCCGCGAGGGACACGTGTTCTCCTTCTCACTCGTTTCTCGTGCGCCGTCGCCTTGTTTGCGCGCGTCTTTTCTCTCGCCGTTTCGCAACGTGAAAAATGGAAGCCTATCGATTGACCCTACTTATCAGCCCCTCTCAGTTGAACAGTTGAATCAGCGGATTGTATCCAGTTTCCGCATCCCGTGTTGCGCCAGCGCGTATTCAGCGCCACTCTCCTCCCTTTTCGGCTGCTGCTGCTGTTTTGTTCATCGATCGCCACGGCCTGTGCGCTCATTTTGTGTCTCTGCGCTCTCCGGGCCACCCGATAGAGTAGTCCCCCGCTGCGTTCCGATACGCCCTCTTTGTTTCCGAGAAATGACCCCCGCTTTTCAGAATTCGATGTTGTCATCGCTTCGGAAATCGTTGAGCATGTGGCTGACGTCAGTGCCTTCGTATCCGCCTGTGCCGGTTTCGCCAAGCCAGGAGGAACTCTCTTCTTCACAACCATCAACAAAACACTCCTCAGCAGGATAGCCGCCGTATTTCTTGCAGAGGTAGTTTTAAAAAAAATTGAGTATTCATCAATCGATTCCTATTGAAAATCGATATTTACCCGTTCCTTCCATATCCTCTCGGTAGCTTTCCAAAACAAGTCTTATGTGTTATGTCTTATCTTTATTAGCCTTTGTTCATTTTTAACTTTGTTTTAACAACAAATAGTATTTGTTGCAGAATGTGCTGAAGATCGTACCTGAGGGTATCCACGACTGGGAGAAGTTCATTTCCCCGGAGGAGTTGACCCGCATTCTCAATGACAATGGCTGCCGCATCAAGTTAGTCCCGCAGTTGTAGTTTAATATTTCATTGTTTCAGATTCGTGAATGGGTTCACCTACAATCCGATCGGCAACGAGTGGTCCTGGCTTCCCTCAACCGCCATGAATTATGCCTTAATTGCTCAGAAAATGAACTAGATTATTCGTTTTCTTGTTTTGTTTGTTGAAACGGCCGTTCAAACGGTGTCTGATATATAATTTGTGTGTGTTGCTGATGTTGCTCATTTTTAATTCTTCTGCAGGTAGACGCTTATCAATCATGGATGAGGAATACGACGCCATCGTTCTCGGCACCGGCCTTAAGGCTCGTTACTGGATTCGTGTTACATTTTTACTTTCTTTTTAGGAGTGCATCATCTCCGGAATGCTCTCCGTCTCTGGCAAGAAGGTCCTCCACATTGACAGAAACAACTACTACGGAGGAGAGTCCGCCTCTCTGACTCCTCTGGAGCAGCTCTACGAGAAGTTCCTGGGTAATTACCATCTGTTGGCATGCACCGACGCAATTCTAGGCCCCAATGCCAAGCCCCCTTCGGAGATGGGTCGTGGCCGTGACTGGAACGTGGATCTGATCCCCAAGTTTCTGATGGCCAATGGCTCCATGGTCAAGCTGCTCATCCACACCGGAGTCACCCGCTACCTGGAGTTCAAGTCCGTCGAGGCTTCTTACGTATACAAGGGTGGAAAGGTTCGATCTAACTTGTTTTTCCTCATTTAATTCTTTTAGATCTACAAGGTACCGGCCGACGAAATGGAAGCCCTCGCCACCAGCCTTATGGGAATGTTCGAGAAGCGTCGCTTCAAGAAGTTCCTCGTATGGGTGCAGAGCTTCGACAGGAACATCCAGGACACGTGGAATGGACTGGACCCCGAGGTGTCCACCATGCAGCAGGTCTATGAGAAGTTCGGACTGGACGAGAACACCGCCGACTTCACCGGACACGCCCTCGCCCTCTACAGGAACGACGAGTACGTTTTTCCCCTTTAATGTTCAGCCTGCTGGTTTCTTTGAATAACTTGTTTACAACTAAGTGGTTTCTATTTTTCGTTTAACTTTATTTGATCGAGTTTAAATAAGTTATTTCTAGATACAAGCAACAGCCTTTCCCGGCCACCGTGGAGAAGATCCGCCTCTACTCCGACTCCCTGGCTCGCTATGGAAAGTCCCCCTACCTCTATCCCCTCTACGGACTGGGAGAGCTTCCCCAGGTGAGGAAACAGAACCATCTCGGATACTGGAGGTTTAGGGCTTCGCCCGATTGTCCGCCATCTACGGAGGCACATACATGCTGGATAAGCCGGTTGATGGATTGGTCATCGAGAACGGAAAGGTTGTCGGTGTCAAGTGCGGAGAGGAGACCGTCCGCGGAAAGCAGGTAAATAAATTTCTTCGATATTTATCGATTTTGTTGTCATCATTATTTTACGGTAATATTTTCAGGTGTACTGTGACCCTTCGTACGTGCCCGACAGAGTGAAGAAGGTTGGTCAGGTCGTCCGCGCCATCTGCCTGCTGAACCACCCTCTTCCTGGCACCAACGACGCCCAGTCGTGCCAGATCATCATTCCTCAGAAGCAGGTCGGCCGTCACTACGGTATGTCTCATTTAAATGATAGAGCTGATGTTTCCTTCAGACATCTACGTTTCGTGCTGCTCTAACACGAACATGGTGACGCCTAAGGGCTGGTACCTGGCCATGGTCTCCACCACCGTTGAGACCAACAACCCTGAGACTGAGATCCTTCCGGGACTCCAGCTCCTGGGCACCATCTCCGAGAAGTTCATCTCCGTCTCCGACATCTACGAGCCCACCGACCTAGGAACCGAGTCCCAGATCTTCATCTCGGCCACCTACGACGCTACCACCCACTTCGAGACCACTTGCAAGGTAAGATGTCGATTGTTTCTCTGACTTTGGTTTCTAGGACGTTCTGGACATCTTCCACCGCGGAACAACGCAGGAGTTCGATTTCACCAAGATCACCCACCTGAGCCTTGAAGACAACGCTGAGTGATCGCCGTGGTCGATTGATGTATTTCCCCGCTGCGCCTCTGTCTCTTTTTTATGGTTTTAATTTCCTAAGTTATTCCTACCCTCTGTAATTTATTGCGGCTGATCTGTGTATGACGGCTTCCCCTCCCTACCAGTGTTGTGCATTCTCCCCGTTTCAGTAGTGGTTCCCACTTCTTTTTAAGTCGCATTGTGATACACGCGTGAGGCTTTGTGTGGAGGTGTTCTTCTGCAACTTTCCCCGCAACACTTTGTTTCGCAGCATAAACGCATCCAAAGCACTTCTTTTTGTGGGGAAGGGGGTTCTATCGGAAACAATTAAACGGAGCGAAAATTAAATGGACATGGCAGAAGGCTGTTGTCCATAATTGATTTTAGCAGATCGATCAAGAAAACAGATAAATGGCTTTATTCAATACATTTTCATTCACAAACAATTCGTGGTAAGATTAAACTTGATAAAACAGTGAAAGGGTAAACATGGCTGGCCTAATCGAAGAGAGTGGGCGGCTTGCGACCGTGGGACGTCGAACGAACCATGTCAACGACCTTCTGCAACAAGAATAAAGGGAAGAAAAAGGATGAAGAGGAAAGCCGAGTCAAAATCACCTTAACAACCCGGGCCGCGGAGGCGGACACAGATCGACGGGACTTGCGCACCTTCCCGATGGGAATCTGAAAAAAATGACAGTTTAGAGTGAGCTCAGATCCTTCGGAGTTAACAAATGGAGACAACACTAAGACCGTGGAAGTGCTTCCCTTTCCTTGAAGATCCCACGGATTGTTGCGCTGCCGAATTCACAGACCTTCTCAAGGTCCACCAGAGTCACCACGTTGTCATCGGCAACGCCTCCAAAGCTGCTGTCACCGGTCCCGTAGCGGTGGCTGTCCTCGATTTCTGGCACTTGCTCCTTTGGCTTTGAAAGTTCCTGAACAGACAATAATAATTCAGAGCTCCGAGAAGGCTCACCTGGGCCAGCTGCTTGACATTAAATCGCGATTGGGTCTTATCCTTCTTAACCTGCTCGCGGCTAAATCCGATTCATTGTGGTATAAAAGACGGAAACAAACCGCTTGCGCGTATCCGCCTTCTGGTTCTCCAGGTAGACGGCGGCCATTTTCAACTCATGTGTCTGGAAACACCGACATCAATGAACAACCTAGGATGTTACCTCCCCGTCTCGTTTGTCGAAGATGTCGAGGAGTTCCACCACCTTCATGAAGTCATCCCTCGAATTTTCCTAAATTAAAGCGAGTTAACCCTACTCTTAAGAGTAAGAACTCACAGGGAGCTTATCAACAAAATCGGGCACTCGGTCCATCCAAATTAGGAAGAGTTCTGAATCGAGGAGCATTTCGTCACACTCCTTGATGAAGTTCATTACTGAATTCATGAAAAATAAATTAATGTAATTGCAACTAAAACTAGAAATATGTTCAAATTAAGCGCCAGCCGAATGTCACATATTGTACAGGCAATCTTTTTCGTAGCGGGACCTATAATGAATGCTAGCATGCTATGATGCCGTTTTCCACAATTTGGCTAAACACACAAATTGGTTTCCTGAAGTGAAGAGGCGACGATGAACTAACTATACCCCGAGTGGCACTAATAGCAGACGGAAAACGGTGGTAAACAGTAATGTAATATATGCATAGCACACCGTTTAAAAAATAATTCTGCTCTTGTAGAAAGCACGAAAGAAAGGCGAATCCTCTTTAAACCATTTAAGGAACGGTGTCATTCTGGAAATAGATTATAAAGTGAGTAGTTCACTTGCGAACAGAACAATATGTGAGGATCACTTGCCATCAAGCCCCTGTAAAAAACTGGTAGAAGAAGTAATCAAACACAAAAAAAAGTTGGTGAATACATCACAACAATCCATTACAATACGGCATCAAAATAAAACAAGGTTATTCGGCGACCAATAAGTTTATTGTCGTATGCCGCGTATCCAGGAAGTCCCTTCAGTTGGGTCCGAGGTAGCAGGACTGGTCGGTGCGGGGCTTGAACACTCCGGGAGGGTTGGATCCGCCGGAGGGGGCTCCGCTGGGAGCTCCGCTCGAGGCTCCGGTGCTTCCTCCACTGGTGTTGCTGCTTCCGTAGGCGTAGTCCTCACGAGCGTAGCCGGTGTTCGAGGCTCCGTTGATGTAGCCGCTGCCGTAGCCGCCAGCTCCCATGTAGTTTATTCAACGATTTATTCAACTACTTTATCACACACTTGTCAGCCATCGCAGAAGAATGAAAATGAGCCGGAGAGAGGCTATTTATAGGGAGAAATGACGGAACGTGGCGTAAGGAACGTAGGGCATGGTTGTCCTCCCCGGTGGCCAACATTCTATATTTCATCGACGGGAGTCCTTACTTTCCCAAGTACTCTCTTCACATCTCTCTCACTCACTCTCTCTCTCTCTCTCTCTCTCTCTCTCACACACACACACACACACACACACACACTTTCTCTCTCTCTCTCTCTCTCTCTCTCTCTCTCTCTCTCTCTCTTAGTATATTATTTATTCAACTACTTTATCGTATTCGTACAGAATATCTCTATTTTTCCCGGAAGCCTCATCCGCGGTGCTGGGTGATCTTGTTCCTCAGCTGATCCTCCACATTTCCCTCCACCACGTCTATCTGCACTCCCTTCTTGATGAAGATGAACGTCGGCATCACTTTAATGTCGTAGCGACCTACGATGTCCTCCTGAATCCCTTGTTTCCAAATACAGTCTCTCACTTACGCAATCATCCACATCCACCTTCACGCAGACGACATTGGTGAACTCTCCTGCCATTTTCTAAATGAAATTTTTGTTGCGAAGACAAGGAAGGATTACATGAAACTTGGGTCCCATGATCTTGCAGGGACCACACCAGGTGGCGAAGAAGTCAACGACCACCAGGGAATCCGTCTTCAACAAATCGTCGAATTCCTCCTTAAATGAACATTTCAATGAAAAGGCTTGGAAGAACTGCATAGTGTGTTTCTAAGGTTACACTTTGGTGAATTCAACGCTGTCAACGAATACAATTGATTTGGCAATGGAAGGCGTATAACTGAAATTTACCTCGGAAGTGGGTTCGTGGACGGTCATCGTGGCGACTGATCGGCTGCTGGGCAACCGGAGCCACGCCCTCTGCTCGAAGATTACCTGATTGTCATGGAGACAAGGGCGGGGGCAGGTCTCTCGGGAACAATTATTGGAATCACGGACGCCGGGAAATAGGGGAAAGTTGACGCATACATGGAATAGAGGAAAGCAAAACAACACCTATCCGATTCCCTGGTTTTCACAATTGTATCGAACAGAATATTTTCATTTTTCTGTATTCTCTCTCTCTCATCTCTAATCTGCAATTTTACCCTCTAGCGTATAAACAGAGGTTTTCGTTTCGTGTTCCACAGTGACTGGCCTATTTGCAATTCGCACGATGATCTCCTTCAACCAGAGTTACCGTAACCTGATGTTCATCCATCGACATTCAGATAATTCCCGTCCAGCTGAATCACTGGTTTCAGTGCCGCAATTACGCCTCCAAATAGCCACGTTGCATCGAAAATGCCAAGAAATCAGAGAATATTCGGAAAACAATTAGACCAGCTGGCGAAAACAGGCGACACTTGTTATGACTGGAGGGGAGTGGCTGAGTCACTAGAAAGAAGAAAAACAGATCCAAAACTTTATACTGAATTGGGATAATTTGAAAGTTCATTCAATTTAACGTCTAAGAGTCTCCGGCAGCCAATGTCTCCTTGGTCGAAGGCTTCGGCCAACCAAGGCCAGTAGAGGTCATCCGCTTCGCCTTCTCCTGCAGGATGTCCACCAGTTCCCCGTGCATCTTCCTCCTTGTTCCATGAGCTAAATTTATCAAATTATTTTTTTCAAGAAATACTCTCACACTTCAAGATGACGTCAGTCTCCTTGGCAATGCGGTCACTGAAGGACTTTACCGTCGCCTGGTCAAGGTGTCTACTGTCAGCATCTGAAGACTTCTTTGGATTAGCAATGGAGCAGATCTACCGGCTAAAGAGCAGTAGTGGGCGAGGGGAGGGGCCATGTTGGCAACGGTGCGCGGGAGGACAAACACGTGCTGTCGGTTCAGGAACTGGGTCCTTCCGAGGTCCACAAGGTACACCTCAAAACAACGACTGATGTAAATAAGAGTAGGAACCAACCTGAACTTCGCGGGAGCCCTTCATGCGGATGATGGCACGACGGAGACGGTCGCCCACGAGGGCAGCACAGGCACTGTCCACCACACAATGCTCGTCAGACAACACGTTCTCACGCAGCTCATCCGAACACGCGTCTAACACACGGTCTACCTCGTCAAGGCGACTGAAAACAAGGGATGACGTCACATTTTGACGTATGTTTGCCAAGTATATGCTAATCACAATGCCAACTCATTTTCACTAATCTTTTTTAGAGATAGACACACTTAAGTTCGGTGTTACGGATTACGTAGAACTCGAGAGGAGACACGACGCAGAGCACGCGGACACGGAACATGTCTCCGATGCGGAAGAAGACCGGCAGGGGGAAACGGGTCGCGGGGTCTTCTGGCCAGTTCTAAAGTAGACGATAGGAAAAGTGAGAAAAGGGAAAAGGGAGAAAGAAAGTACCTGAGCGGGAACAACGGCTTCAGCGGCCTCTGCAGTTGCGGCATTGACGGAATCGAAGGAGGGAAAGTCGTCCTCGACGAAGAGAGGCTGTTCCACCGGAGGGTTCTCATTGGATCCACTGGAGGCAGTCTCCGTGTAAGAATCGACGCTCGTCGGGGTTCTCTTATCGAACCGGTTCAACAGATCCTCTGAATTCAGGGTAATTGCCAAAGACCCCTGTCCCACCGTAGGCATAGCTCTCCAGTTTGCTGAGCGTCTTCCTGAACTGAGTGATAGACTTGGTCAGTTCATTCCACAGCCTGTCGCCGTCACTCTTCTGGGTACAACTGCCGATCTTAGAATACAAACGCAATATCTGCATTTGGATTAGAAAGATCCATTGGGGCACTAACCTTATGGAAGCCTTCCTCCACATTCTTCTGGTAGCGATCGGGAGCTTTCGGCATTTTAGTGAAAAGTCAGCAGAGACGGAGGAAGACGACCGCCGACGGAGGGAGACGGAATGACAGTGACACGACGGAGGCCGGTCTGCAGCCAAGCTAATCAGACAGGCTAATTACAGACAGGAAGTAGAAATTACGCTAATCCATAGGCTAATTCCAAAGTTTCATCTAGCTAGTCGGAAAATTAGCGTATGTGTCTTTTGTGGCATTGGAATATTCAATGGCTGGAGGCGACAACATTATGTGAAAAGCAAAGTGGACACTAACAAAGCGTATTTCTACCACCTTTTAAACATTAGTAATAAAATTCTCGATCATTAGTTGATTCGGCAGTCTTCAGGAAGTTGCGAGCTGTCCTCGTGGTCTCCCCTACGGAACTTTCTAACCCCTTGCAGATTTGGATTTAATTTTGAGTCTAACAAGAAACCCAAGAAGAAGAATTCATTGGAATGGGGTTTCTTTGGCGTTTCTTCCGCTACGTATTCTGAGAAACGTGGGGTTGAGCCTCATTTCCCACTTCTCTTCGCCCGTCCGGATGTGCTGTTGGCCCTTTCTCTCGTTCCCCTAATTTCTCTATTTCAGTGGTCGCCCGTTCTCTTCCTCGGAAGAAGAAAACCAAGACCTCGACTGCCGTAGAAGATGAGGAGGTGGATCAGGAGAGGGTGAAGAAGAAGAAACCTACGAAGAAGCACCCGGAAGTGAAGACCAATGCGAAAGTGAAGAAGAAGCACTCGAAACAGAAGCCGACGAGTGAGGAGCATTCGGAAGACGACGAGGGAAGGAAGAAGAAGAAAAAGGACTCAAAGGAAGGGAAGAAGAAGAAAAAGAAAGACACGACGAAGGCTTCGACAAAGGTGAAGAAGAAGCAGAAGAAGGAGCAGAAGAGCCAGGAAGACAGCACCGAAGACTCCTCCAAACAGCACAAGAAGAAAAAAAAGAATCACAAATCTCCAGAAACTGATGACTCTTCCAAGCACAAGAAGAAGAATCAGAAGTCAGGCGATACCAAGTCCACAGAGGGGAAGAAAAAGAGAAACACAAGGATTGAAGCTAATAAGTTTGCGGAGGTTGTCAAAGAAGGCCGAGGAGCCAAGATTGAAGCCAACAAATTTGCAGAAGTCGTGAAAGGTGAATATATCCCATAAACTTTAATGAATGCAGTTTCAGAAAACAAGAAGAAGGTCAGCAATGAGCCGGAGCCTCCTCCTGGCTTCTACGGAGTGAAATTCCCTGAGAATTTCAAAAGAGAAGACGACGCGGGAGGTCAGAAACCGGCGGAGAAGAAGCCAGAAAACGAAGGCGTCGGTATGAACCTCCCAGAGAGGAAAGAAGAGGAACTGGGAGAGACGAAAGTAGATGAGACGGGTCCGATTTAGAAGACAGAAGACAATAAAGGAACTCTAATTCTGATAACTTGCGGTCTATTCCAGAAAAATAAAACATGATTGATTTTTTTCTGTTCTTTCTACTTTGTTTTGTCTCTATTGTGTTTGAAGCTTCACTTGAGAGAAAGAATTCATTATTAAGCAATTATCACAACCGAGTATCACATCTTAAAGAGCCTGCTTCTTGGACAGGTTCTCAGCCAATTTATCGAGGAATTCGAAGGTGTTCAAGTAGTCGGCACGGGTGACCTTGTCCATTCCCTTGATGCAGATGGCCAGATCCTTCGTCAAGAAACCGTCCTCCATGGTCTCAATGCAAACTGCCTCCAGATTGGCGGCGAACTTGGCCAAAGCCTCGTTGTTGTCGAGCTTAGCCCTGTGGGTGAGGCCCCTGGTCCAGGCGAAGATGGAGGCTGAAATGTCTCAGTTAGGGCCATTACGTTGGTATTCTTACCAATGGGGTTGGTGGAGGTCTCCTGTCCCTTCTGGTGCTGTCTGTAGTGGCGAGTGACAGTTCCGTGGGCGGCCTCAGCCTCGACGGTCTTTCCATCGGGGCACACGAGGACGGAAGTCATCAGACCAAGACTACCGTATCCCTGGGCAACAGAGTCGGACTGGACGTCTCCGTCGTAGTTCTTGCAGGCCCACACAAATCCTCCGTCGCTCTTCATGGCCTGGGCGACCATGTCGTCAATGAGACGGTGCTCGTACCAGATGCCGCCGGCCTTGAACTGGGCCTCGTACTCGGGCTAAAACAACAAATTGACTCTTTCTAAACAGAATCGCTTACGTAGATTTCGGCAAAGATGTCCTTGAATCGTCCGTCGTACTTCTTGAGGATGGTGTTCTTGGTGGAGAGGTAGAGAGGGTATCCTCTCTGCAGGGCGTACTTGAAGGAGGCGTGGGCAAAGTCCTTGATGGACTCGTCAGTGTTGTACATGGAGAGGGAGACTCCGGGTCCCTTGAACTGGTAGACCTCGTGCTGGATGGCCTCTCCTCCGTTCTCAGGGACAAAGGTGATCTGCAGCTTTCCGGCTCTGGGAACGACAAAGTCGGTGGCCTTGTACTGGTCGGCGTGGGCATGACGGCCGATGATGATGGGCTTGCTCCAGGTGTTGACGAGACGAGGGACGTTCTTCACGATGATGGGCTCACGGAACACGGTTCCTGCAAAGAGAACGTCAGTTTTTCAGATAAAAAGAGACATGTGTGGGAATGAGCCACTTACCTCCGAGGATGTTCCTGATGGTTCCGTTGGGGGATTTCCACATCTTCTTCAGCTTGAATTCCTCCACACGGGCCTCATCGGGGGTGATGGTGGCGCACTTGACGGCCACGTTGTACTTCAGAGTAGCCTCGGCAGCCTCAATTGTCACTGAAATTTGATGATTACTGTTGTTTTCTCTGTAACATTCAAAGTGCCTGGATCCTTTGATTTTCTGGCTCTTTATCGCCTTTTCTTGCAACATTTATTGTCTCTCCCGGAAAGATAAGAGGGCTCACCCTTGTCGTCGGTGGCATCGCGGTGCTCGATTCCCAGATCGAAGAAGTGGAGGTTCAGATCGACGTAGGGGAAGATGAGCTTCTCCTTGATCAGGTCCCAGATGATCCTGGTCATCTCGTCTCCCTGCATCTCAACCACATCTCCTCCCTGGATCTTTCCAACCATTTTCAATCTGAAAAATGATGTTTTATAAGCAAAAAAAACGAATGTAATGCAATAAAGAGAAGAGATGTTTTATAAAAAAGCTGATGTAAATTGAAAGAAAGAGAGACTGCGAGAGAAACGAGAGAAAAAGGAAGACACAGAGGAAAGTCAGAACATAAAAGTAACTCCTAGGTGTCTGAGTTCATTCATTTATAAAAGATTGCGTCCATCTGAAGCACACTATTAAAAGTTCGCAAGAAGCTCTGAATGTTCAAGGGAATCACTGTGAGTGACCTGCATCCGCCGGCGACGTGTCCCGAGTGAGACCTGTGATAAACGCGTTCAGCGAACTTTCGAGTGCGGTGGCGTGATGTTACTTGGAAGAAAAAGCGGCACGATAAGCGTGAGAGAAAGTGAGATAAGGGGGCAATCCACGGTTTCCAGAAGATTCCTTTGTTCCGCCTTTTGTCATCCAAACTGGGATTACTCTTCGGTCTTCTACGGTTTTAACTATCTGTTTCTATTCCTTTCCCTCTCTCTCTCTCTCTCTCTCTCTCTCTCTCTCGGAAGTAAAACTGCGGTGGAGTGATGTGTCATGGGATGAATCGCTCGTGGCGACAAGGGAAGGATGCCGTTACCTTTTCCATGTAAATTCCTTTCAAATATTCAATAGATCTTTGCCGGAGAAAATGACCAAAGATCATGTCAAATACCATTGGAACGAATTACTTACAAAAAGAGAGCGCGCCCCACAATCAAAGCACAAACATCAGCGATCCGCAGCACAAACGGAAATCGTAGCCAATAAACGTTGAAATCAGACCACTCTGATTTTCTGTTGGAGAAATGAGAAGTTCTAATCGTCGATTAATCTAGTGCGAAGTACGGGAACCACGCCCTTTTGTCTAAAATCATCAAAACACTGACGTATTCTGGGTCTCTTTGTTCCCAACGCGTCTACTGATTTTCAGATTTTGAAATTAAACTGCTAACGTTGAGTCGTTATTTGGAAAAGTGAAGTAACCAAGTGCTACTACCCTTGAGCCTACTTTGGCGTTACTTATTTGTTTGCATATTTAAAGTGATATTGATAAAACGATTAGCTGGGCTTTTAGTTACAAACGAAACAGAAGACTGAGACCAGGAAAAAAACGAAAAAGGGACCCCGGCGCACAGTTCCGGTCTCGAAGGGCAAATGACCGCCGTTTGTGTGTGGCTGACGTGTTAGTTTGTTTCGCGGGCCGATCGATCGTTCCGTGGAGCTGGAGAAAAAAAAGCCCAGAGCCAGGTTTAGAGGAGAAAGGCCTGATTGAGTGAATAGAGGCATTGTCAGGGGAGGTGAGCGAATAAGTAGGGGAACTAGGATATTAACGTGTTCCGAGGTAAAATGGTGGTGCTACACTTGATTTCTGGAGGTGAAGATTCAGAAAGGATTCCTAAAATTCGAGTTGTACGTTGAAAATAAGAAGCAAAAGTAAGTGAGCATTTATTGTTCCTTCTTTGAGACCTTTGCTCTCTAAAGATTGACAATTGAATTCACTTCCACTGGAAACAAAATAACTTGGCAATGGAAAATAACAAAAGAGAAGGTGGACTTTGTTCCCGTATTGCCTTAAGCTCCTTGTTGTGCTGGGATTGTTACTTAGTCTATTGTTCTTATCTTTACATATATTGGGGTCCGAGAAAAAAGCGACGTTGAATTCTTCCATTCTTGATGGCTTTAACCTGACGTTTATCCTGTAGATAAGTGTTAGAATGATAGATGTGAAACATAATGTAAAAGAGCCGTGGCGACCCTGGTCTTTTGGTGGCCAACAGGGCAGAGCATCTCGGAGGAGGCGACCTTCGCGCGGTCGACGGCAGAGGACGAGTGAGAGGGGAGAAGGACACGGGCGATGGAGATAACCGATCGGATGACCCAAACGCCGACGCTTTTTACGCCACCGCGCACAGAGAACGACGCTAATGGAGGAGAATTCTACGGATAGATAACACAGGAGAAAGGGGCTAATGGGGAAGGAAGCCAGCCATTCAATACAAGCATTCTCTCTTGCGGGGGATGACGGAATCCTCTGGGAATCGCAAGTGTTTATAAACTAACTACGAAAGTAGGTTGCAGAATGGACGATTTAAAAGTGGCCACTATGCGCGTCAGACATTAATTTACTCAAGACATAAAACAGTTAACAAATATTAGTTGAAGCCTTCAACTTGAAGGAGATAAAATTGATTCCTCGGAGACTTGTTTTTGCACTTTCCTTTGTCCTCCAAAAGCACATGTTTTTCAAATAGAGATAAGCCTATCACTAGACCTATTTCTAGTCTAGTTCTCTATGGATTATGAGTTATACAAAATATTATATTTTATTAAAACATGTCTCTACCAGAGTATGTCTTCATCGTCCGACGCCAATCCCTCCGTTGATTCCCACCAGACTCTTCCTTGGCTCGTACTTCACCAGTCTGATCTTCCCTTCCTGAACTCTTCTACGTTTGTCTCTCTTTTGAAACCCACCCTGACTGCCTGAATGTATTTGCTGGCCTTGTCTGGCAGGATCAGATCCTTGTTTCCATCGTAATCGTTCAGACTCCTTTCTTCTCCCTGAATTCATCTTTTGATATCTGCTCATCTGAGGACGAGCCCTGACCTTTCAAAGTCCGCCGAAGTGGGCATTGGGGTCAAGGGGACACGGGGGTCACGCAGTCTTTGGCTCGGACAAATAGAATAGGGAGGGATCGAGGTACGGTGGAATTTAGGAAAATTTTCGTATTGAGTTTATACCACAGTTTGGTACAAAATTGGTCTCTTACGTACAATGTCCCCCAAACGTGATTTTACTGAAAATGCATGATTTGAATTGACCAACATTGATCCAGGAACACTAACTGTTATGTAAAAAGGCCAGTCATTTCCTTCAAAAACGTTTATTTCTGGGGTTTAAATCTCGTAAGTCCTTTCTATTCCAGGTTCTCTTTAATAGTGTACGTGTGTTCAAGTGAATCAGTGCCAACTCTGACGTGATGTTATGCGATAATTACAGCCTTGGGGACCAATCTGCATAAAGTATCGGATTCCGATTAGTAAGTGCTAAATGCCCTGTGATGAATGGAGGCCAGGCCACTTAGATGGATGACAGAAGCGCACGGAATGACAATGCTGCTTAGTGAAGATTCGACTGTTAAAACAACGGAGATTTGCAGATTTTGCTTTATCATCAGATGACTGAATCTAACCCCGGTGGTAACATAAAGCTAGTGATTTCCTTTCTACCTCTCCATTCGCCTATCTCAATGACCTACCCTTCTGGGGAAAATGTTCTCTCCGATTGGAACTCCTCCAGCCAAGCCAGAGTCTCCAAATCCAACGCCAACCTTAGCTCCAACACTCACAGGGTCGTTGCCGGGCACCCCCACCCCCACTCCGAACCCGACGTCTGAATGAAAATGTGCCACTGATTGGTTACTTTTCCACCTATACTGCCGATATCCTTCAGAAGACCGGCGTGGTTAGGATCAGGCAACACTAGAGGCTCTGCAGGATGAACTGCAGGAGAATCCGGCCACTGAAACCCGAAAGATCATATTTTGTGGAAATCCAACCGCCGTCATTGCTGGTTTTCCGTGAGGAAAAGGTTCATCCCAATTTTCCCATATCTTTGCTCTGAAAAGATTAATCAAAATAAACATTTTGTGGCAACTAACGGTCTCTCCAATTCGCCGAATGGGTTCTTCACGGTCTCTCTCTTAAACAAAACATGATATTATCTATTTTTCTGGAAATACCTGATGGAGACGATGATCAGATGAGAGAGCGACTACTGAAAAACAGAATTTTCTCATTTTTATCACTGAATTCATCTTCTGATCCTTTGATTTCTGTTATCTGCCGCCGCAGTAACCACTATTTGCAGAGCGCGAGAATCTATTGCAGCGGATGCCCGCAGACAGCGGGGCCTCCTTAGCTCAGTGGTAGAGCGTTGGACTTTTAATCCAACGGTCAGGGGTTCGACCCCCCTAGGTGGCTGTAATCTTTTGCTTTCCTTACTTTCACTGGAAATGCATTATTTATAACGTTTCAAATACGTTCAGGTTATGTTAACATTGATGTTTGTTTGGTTTATAGAAATGAAAGCCATATAATACCGCAAGTGGATGAGATGAGAATCAGAAGGGCAGCCATGTGTGTTTGACAAGAACAGGTCGAATGCCAGTCTCATTGGCAACCGGGCGACCAGCGGATATTACAGCTGATGGCGGTTTTCATGGAATTTCTGAGTTGAGTTCATACATCATTATTTTGCAATTAGTCTTCTCTACATTCTTCGATATATTTTTTTAGAATCCAAAATACATTTTTTTACTTTTCCTGGAGGAAATCAAAGTTTCACTTCTCCCAGCTTCCTTGGCGCAGCCACTTGCCGTCCAAATCCGTCCGCGGGAGGTCTCCTCCGGTGGTCGTGGGTCCCGCCGCGGCTGCCTGCCTACTGTAGCTGGGCGTCCCCCGTTCTCCGTGATCGATGCCGCCGTAAATAAAACAAAGAACGCTACTTTTTGTGGCGCCGTCGCCGCCGGCCCGAAATTGCCCATTTTACACGGATTCCCACCTAATTAGCATAGACGATGAATGAGGATACTCCCCAATCACACCCAAAACCCAGGAATTCTACCCGGCCAGAGCTCATTTTTCACGAAAAACACGTGATTGCCGTCTTTTTGCACAACATCCCGGCGCATTCTGCGGAACCTCGCGAGTTCATTCATCTTCCTGCCCTTCGAGGCCCGGTTTTCCCTCTCTTCGGCCACTCTTCCCTCCAATTACCACCGAATTCCTTCATTTCCGAAGAAAAAACACCACAATTTGAAAGTACATTAAAACTTTAAGCTTTCAAGCCTTATTATGATTTAAAACTCTTTTTAACACATTTATGTCCTTTAATTATTATGAAAGCCTCTTTCTATGAGTGTAGAATCGATATAAAAGCGTTAGTTCGCTTTAAATCAACAATTAAGCAATGTTCTTGCTTTTTATATGTCTCGTCCAGAATTCGCAATAGACCGTCATTGATACTTGGACAAAATGCTGATTCCATTTATAAAAGTTGAGGTTAGTTGGAAATTAAAGTATATTCTGAATTTCTTCTTTATTTTTGAAGGTACCTTCTAAAATTTACTTTTCTTACGTTATTTATTGTAGGCGTAATTAAATCTGAGTTTTCCTCAGTTTATAGATTACAAAATAGGGAATTCCTTAAGAGTTTTGAAAGTTCTCCATGTCATCTTCCAAATACCCTACACCTGCTAGTTGCAGCTAAACTGCTGCAACTGAAATTCTCTCTTTATGATTAGCATGTGCTTTCTACCATTTTATCGAAACGAGTAATCTCCCACAAACCCGAAAACCCCAGTTAACCTCCGGAATCGAACTAGAAACCTTTTGTGCGGTCTTTTCATACCATATTTTTTCATAAGCCAATGCCAATTCTGTTAGAGGTACAATGATGCACATTTCGCATTTTCAAAGTTTCAGATGAACACCTGTAATTATTGAGTTCTGGCAGGGACGATTAAAGTTTTCAATTTTAGAATCCCAAATAATCTTTTGAAACAAACATGATTTGCCAACTAAGAATTCTTCCCTTGTTTTGCCACTCTTCACAATTTCCGCAAAGCATTGATTCCCAGATTAAACGGCAACTTCCCGGGATTTCCCTTGTTTTCGCCCATTTCCTGTCACACTTTCATGTTTCTCTTATCTTTTCTAATCACTAATCCCTCCGCATTGCCACAATTCGCCCACGCCCGACCGTTACAATTCATTCTCACGGTCACAAACAGAGGACACGAAAGAAAGTCCGTTTTCGCACCCAAAAGACCTCTGGGAAGGGAGATTCTAGGGCCAATCTTCAAAATCTAGGAGAAACGTCGTGGAAAGAAAGCATCCGCCCATTCAATTCCGCTGATTCCTCCTACTAAGACTATTTTTGCCTTCGAATCCTCTTCCGACTGGATTAGCACATGAAAAAGCAGCTGTAGACACAAACAATCCTCCGATTTGAGGGAAATCCCATTACTCACTCGGAATTCCCCCGACTTTCATTTTATCTCACCACCTTTGGCCAAAACAACATTGTCCCAGCGTCCTTACCAAACCTCTCTCTTTCCTCGTGGAGACTGCTGCCAGCCGGCGCTTCTCTGGCGGTCGGCTGGCAGCAATTCGTATCTTGGGCTGATAAGAAGCCTTTCTGCAACTCAACAATCGCTTGCAAATGTTGTTTTTTGCACGAGCCATAGAACTCTCAAAACACTCGCATCCTCCCACTTCCCAAATGGACATCTTGTCTGAGGCAGTCTGAAATGTTGTTTCATTCTGTTTCTCCCAAAGAGCTCATATTTCGACGTGTTTGCGTCCCACCCTCACAAAACCCTCATTTCATATGCATTGGCAGACCACCTTCCGCTCTTTCCGCCGCAAAAGTTGCAGAACAGAGCGTCATCTCCTGGCATTGAACCTCTCTCGTTAAAGTTCATAAGACCAAATGATTTCCAACCCTAAAACACTAAAATGAACGCTTTCTTCCTCGGGAGTTCCAGGTTATTTTTGCAAAATGTCGTAGATGTGTGTCCTTGGCTCATTGGCTTCGTAAACAGCATTGAGACGTCGCCTCTGCGATCGTCTCCTCCCGCATAATCCGCATTGTGCACTCACGTGAACCGCCGATTTCCACTCGCAGTCATTTCCCCCATTTGCTTCCACTCTGTAACCAGCCACTACTGCGACTCAATCTCAGCCATTAAAGATAATTAGATGAGGGTTAAACTTTGAGATGGAGAACTCCAATAGGAACAAAGCCCTTTGTATTTTGTGTGCGACCCATCCATTCCTCCACACCACACTCACACACTATCTCTTCAATAAAAATTATAGGCAGCAGTCACCGTTTCTGTTGTTTAGTGAAACCATGAATAAGACATTGTATACAAGTGAAAGTGAAGGAGTAGGAGAACATCTTGATAAATCTTTTGGTTGCTTCTATCGTTTTATAAAAACTGCCCGTCTCCTTCATGGGCCTCCTTTCTGCAACGTCTGCCTCAGATCACGGGATGTTTACGAGAATCTCTCCTCTTATTTCAAATCGCGGGCCACTATTCGCTTCCCGCCATATGAGTAGTCCCCGCTTCAAAAAGTCGCCGCCTCTGCCCTTTCCGCCCCTTTCTTTCTTCATTCATTCTACACCCACCACCGACCACACGCCCCATCAAAAGACATGTCTTCTTATTCTTCGGTGAGAATTGGAGTTAGGAGCCAAGACAGAAGGTTGATGTAGCCATTCGGAATACTGCAAAGGCGATACGACTCTTACGCGCAATAGAAGACTAGGACATATTTCGATTAGTTTGGCCCAAAAGTTGGTTTCTGTTCCGCCTTTTGCGTGTTAGCCGACATAAATACTGAAATTTATCATAGCCTGAGGCTGTGAATTCCCGTTCCCAGGCCGCCTTAATGTTTTGTCTCCGTGGCCCCGCGACCTTCGCAGCTTCTGATGCGTTCTGAGTCACTCGACGCACCGAACGCAGATGAATCCTTCATTTCAATCGCCTCTCAGCCACAGCGACATGTCCTCACCTGCCGTCAGTTGTATACCCAGCTAAAGTTAGACAAAGACTAGCCCGCACTTTGCTAAAAGAATACCTGAGTTAGTTCTTCCGACTGGGTGTTTCTAATTGTCGCAAATAGGGTTTAAGCAACCATTTGGCCAGATGCGTGAAACCAGGCTACTCTGGATCGTTTGGGTCGTGGCGGGCCTGAATGAATGTCGCGAAAAGCCCTGGGGAACCCTGATTCCCCTGATGAACAATTTTCTAATTTTTGGTTTATCATTGGGTCGTGCACTGGATTATCATTTTCCCACCCCTCGAATGCTAAGAGATGAATAACGATCGCTGAGACACTAACAACCTATTATAGATCCATATACGATTATTGTTTACCCCAACGGCTGATCCAAATGACGTTTCAGGGGCTGGCGAGCCGATGCCCGTCTCCTTCCATGAGCTCAAAGGGCGACTGCGCTAGCGGCGAAGGAGTGAGTTCATTAGGCTTACTGTAGGGGATACTGTAGCCCTGAGAACTGGACTTTTTGTACTTAATTAAACACACACACCAAAAACCAGATTCTCACTTGTTCACAAAAACAAGTAGATGATTTTTTGAAAGAAAGAAATTGAAACTTTACATTTTTACGGTTTGTTTTCAGCCGGCCTCGGCCGTCTCCCGTCCATCCAATGGCTATCGATTGCTCAATGGCTCACCCGCTCATGCCATCGACAATACGGTATCCCCCAATCCACCAAAACAAGAGATATTTCAGCCAGCGGCCCCATATTCCCGAAAGCTTCAAATTGTGCTGGTCATCGATCAGAAGGTACAGAAGAACCTCAAAGTCAGAGAGATGGCCCTCAAAGACATGCAGAAGGTGGCCGACTCCCTCAACGTCAATCTCACCGTTGGTTCACCTTTCCATGATGGAAGGAAGGAAATGAATTTTAGAGGATTGACTTTGATCGACTGGACTTTGGAGAGACTTCCACCCTGGACACCTTCTACAATGCTGATGTAGCCCTGGTTGATGTGACGGTCACTCAGCAGCAGCCCAGTCTTTGCTATCACATTGGTACGTTCAAAGCAAAATATTTCGGATTTTTGGCATTAGCAATGGAATAATTGCCCCTTGAAATTCACTAAAGCCTTTAGGTGTACGTGAGAGCATGAAGCAGTCGTACAACATAATCATCACCTACCTCTCCCCCGACTCCGAGTTCCGAGTGATCGACGCGTTGAAGGTAATAGAAGCACTAGGAGCTCTTGGTATCAAGCGACAGTTATTTCAGAAGACGCACGAACATATCCAGATGATCGTCTATACTCACAGCTCAGAAGCACCTAACCTCCTTTCCTACGACAAGGCCAAGGGAGAGGACTTTAATCCGAAGACCACGAAACTCATCAACTTCCGGGCGAGGATGAAGGCGGCTTTGAAAACAGTGCAAGTGGAGGCCAGGTAGGATAGTCTCGAATATAAGGAAGACGTGGGATTCAGTTCGAGTGCTCATACGAAGGACAAGTTCATGGCTGATCTGAGGAAGGCACAGGAGATCAGAGACAGCAAGGAGCTCAATGCCTTCTTGGACAAGATGAGGGGAAGACTCGATAATCCAGAAGTGCTCAGTGCAGAGACTCTCACCAGACTCCTCCTCTCCTACAGGTAGTTGGCTGTTCAATTGACAACCTAGGTGGACTCAAATTGAATAACCAATACTTCAGAAACAGCCCATAATGCATACTGTAGCTCAATGTTTGATGCGCGCAAAATTTCCCAGCAGGCCTTAGTCAGAGGTTACGTGTCTTGTTTTCGGGCAACCGTCAGAAACAGCGCGAAATTAGTAACGGGAGGTTATTAATAGACGGGTTAATCGTAAGTAATCAAGTCTGGGAACCTACCGGCACGGCTCGCTCAAACAAAATTGGCCCGGGCCGATCTTAGAATTCGTTTGATGAAAACATCTTTAGTTTTTTTTACAGGGCTTTCTGTTTTTTGTGCAGCGAATGTTGAATAATATCTACTCTACTTTCAGAGACAATCAAAACTACGATGCCATGATCTCCTTAATCGATGATTTGAGCAAAATCAACGATTATACGAAAGTGGTCGATATTACTCACATCAGATACCAGTACGCCTTTGCCTTGAACAGGTAGTGACAGTGCATAGACAGGAGTGGATACAACTTCAGGAGGAACAAGAACGGAGACAGAGACAGGGCACTGACGACCTCTCTCGAGATTATCTCGGGTACTCCAGACAGGGCAGCTCTCAGTCCTGACATCATTTGCCTGGCTGGAAGAATCTACAAAGACAAGTTCATTGCTAGCAACTATGAAGACAGGGACTCCCTCAACAGCGCCATTCAGTGGTGAGTGAAACGAAGGAATCAGAAGAGAAATCGAGATGCAAAGATAGAGAGAGGCATATCTGTGTCCATGAGATATAATGAAATGTTGCAGGTACCGACAGGCATTTGAGATGTCTCCCTTGGAATACAGTGGAATAAACCTCACAACTCTACTGAGAGCCAGTGGAGAGCACTTTGAAAACAATGCAGAGATGCAGCAGATCGCCGTCGTTTTGAACTCCCTTCTGGGGAGAAAGGGAGCCCTCCATCAGCTCCAGGACTATTGGGATGTAGCCACCTACTTCGAGGTGTCTGTTCTGGCTGAAAACTACCAAAAGGCCTGCGAGGCGGCACTTAAGATGGCTATGTTAAAGCCACCCAACTGGTAGGAAGTAACACGAGGCAAGGGTAACTATTGCTGCAGGTTTCTGAAGTCAACGATGGAGAACATCAAACTGATCAACAGATGCGCTGCCACGATCAGTCCCATTGAGAAGGAAAAACAGCAATTCCTCTTCTGGTCAGAGTTCTTCATGGAAGCGACGGAGGCCGAAACTGACATCAACTGCCCACGGTTTCCGGTCCTCATCGTGGAGTTTGACAAGCAGTTCACACCCTCCTATCTGACGATGAACCAGGTCGAAGGGACGCTGATTCTTACGCATGTTCTCGAGAACTCACAGCAGAAGAAACCTCCACCTGGGATACACCGGTGGCACTTTAACTCGAACAACATCAAGGTAAGGGAGAGACAAGAAGAAAGAAAGAGAGAGAACGAAAATAAGAATAAGAGGGAGAGAAGCGAGGTAGAGATTGAAAATACTGTATAAAACAATCAATAGTTTAATGAGCAAGAATTCGGATAAATATATAAGCCACAAAACAAATAAAAAAAATTACTAAATAACAGTTATCTGTTGTCATCCACACACATTTATATATGCCAATATGCCTTCTGTTTCTAATACTTGTGCTGATGTCCCCTCTTCTTTCTCTGGCTGTAGTCCTTTGTCGAAGTCTCCGAGTGAGTCTTCAACGATTTCTCCATCTTCCTCGCCTCCCCGTCGGTCAACGGCTCCTCCAGATCCACCGTATTCACCAGCAGCAGGTGCTTCCTGTCCAGGGAGCGGTAGATCCTAGCACTGCCCATAGTTCCCTGGTGCTTCTGGATGAGGGAGCTGATCTGGGATCCACTGGAGGCCGCGGAGAGAGCCGTGTGGGTGGGAGACACGCGAATCTCATCAACATAGTTCATAGGCTGCGGAAGAGCCTTCTGAGGAGTCCTAGGAACATTCCTCTGAACAGGAGGAGGGGGGCAGACGGACTCGGTGGACATGGAAGAGATGATATCGCCTGAATGAGCCTATGAGGGAGATTGGAATGAGAATTACCTGGCATCTGAACCAGCACATTGCGGATTTCCTTGGAGGTTCGGTCGACCAGAGCGTTGATCCTGTCGAAGGTGGCGACCGTGTGCGACATGGCGGGGCGGGAGAATGAGGAGAGAGAAAGGAGGGAGGGAGGCGCAACGCTGACGTAAGCGTATGGGGGCGTGGTATGAGTGGGAGAAGTTAGAATACGGATGTGAAAGAGCAAAGAAAGATGGAGAGAAAAAGTATACATGCAAATAAACTTTATTTCAGGCCGTGTCTGCTTCAAAGAGAGACGATCGCTCCATCTACCTCTACGTTCACGAGAACTCGGATGACTTTAACCTCATCTTCCCCTCTCCTGCCCACGCGAACAAAGTCCTCAACTCCGTCGTCAACATGACCCAGGATGTGGAAGGCTGCCAGAACAAGCTGTTGGCTCTTGACGCAACTGAGAAACTCTCCTTCGAGTACGAGATTGTGAAGAATGGCGGAAAGGTGGTTCTCGGCAAAGGAACCTACGGAACTGTCTACGCTGCAAGGGACACGTGTACTCAGAGGCAGATTGTTGTGAAGGAGATTGAAGTGAAGTACGACGAAGAGGTGCAGCCTTTGATGGAGGAGATCAACCTCCACTCCACTCTCAGCCACCAGAACATTGTGCAGTACTTGGGATGCGACGTGGTCCATTGCGAAGGCGGAAACGACACTTTCCTCATTTTTATGGAGCACGTGCCAGGAGGATCGCTCTCCTCTCTTCTCAGAAGCAAATGGGGACCGCTCAATGAACCGGCTATGGTCCTCTACGGAAGACAGATTCTGGAAGGACTACGGTATCTTCACGAACAGAAGATTGTCCACAGGGATATCAAGGTGAGGATTCTTTCCACGACAAATCCAAATGACATCACTGAGTAACAACGGTATTTTCAGGGCGACAATGTTTTGGTGAACACTTACAGTGGTGTCTGCAAGATATCCGACTTTGGAACCTGCAAACGCCTCGCGGGATTGAACCCAGTGACCGAAACATTCACAGGTGAAATCGATCCATTGATGTCACCCAATAGGAATTTCAGGAACCTTGCAGTACATGGCACCTGAAGTAATCGACCATGGCCAAAGAGGCTACGGAGCCCCTGCCGACATCTGGAGCTTCGGCTGCACTATGGTCGAAATGGCCACCGGAAGACCGCCCTTTGTAGAGGTGTTGCTGTTTAAAATAAATAGCAACGTATGTGTTTCAGATGCAAAACCCTCAAGCGGCCATGTTCCGAGTGGGAATGTTCAAGACCCATCCTCCACTGCCGCAGGACGTCTCTGAGAAATGCCATAACTTCATCAAGAGTTGTTTCGAAGCGGATCCCACTCAGCGGCCGTCGGCTGCAAAACTCCTGCAGGACCCATTCATTCAGCAGTACCACCACAGCATCTCCAGGACCAGGAGTGGATCCATCAACAAGAAACACGTCGACACAGTCAAGTCCAGGGGTGAGTAACTGTTCCCAAACTGCAAAGTACATGGCAGGAAATACTCTCCCCTTTTAAGAACAGATGGCTGATAACTGTTTTTGTTCTATCCTATTCCGCCTCTAAATACCGTACACCACCACTCCCTCGTAGATTGGTTCCTTCGGGCTCCAAAGGCTTCTTAGAGAACAGGGCACAGTCACTGATTGGCTCCGATGCATTGTGAATGGTGCGTTGTCGCCCAAACTAAAGTGTTTCTTCCCCCAAAATGGCTTCGATTCTTCTCACGGAAATCCCTTCAGAAATGCTGCGTTCCACGTCGCACATCGGCGGAATGGGAGTCATCGAACGGACGCCGTTGGACCCTCCCGCCTCTGCCACAGCCACGAAGGAGGAGAAGAAGCTGCATCTGATGATTGACCACAGCAGAACTAGAACCTACTCCTGCAGTCCTGTGCCCGATGGACCACAGTCCGCAGGCCCAGTTCACCCTGGATTCCACTTGAGTCAGCCGTCGAGGTAAGCAGAGAAGAGAGCCTATAACATTTAGATTTCAGTCCCATAATAGACGACAACACCCATCCTCAACTGACCCCTCCTCAGGGTATACAGCAGACCCCCGGGCTTCTCAACAGGACCATTTCTGATGAAAGTGCCTACAACTCGAACAATCAGAGGTGATCCACACTCACACTTTCCCAATGTTAATTAGAGTGACATGGTTATTCAATCTTCTTTCCCATTTCATGTTTTAACTAAATGTTTCAGGTTCTTTATGCTGAAGAAGGAATCCGAAAGACGTAGCACCCTGGCGCAGTTCATGCTGGATTACAAAGATCAGATCATCGAGAATTGGGAGGCCCGGCTTGTTAGCTCCGAGGGAGAGACTGCTGTCACGGCACAGATTATGGAACTTCTTCTGGACGGAATGAGGATGTGGCTCATCAAGAAGGAAAACAAACTTATTGATCAGACACTGCAGGAAGTTCGATCCATGCTGGATTACGACTCTACCAAGATTTCACAGGTAGCACAGCTTTTAACCTAGAACAAGTCTTTTTTTTTTAGCTAAACCTTGCTATGTACACCTTCAGCGACTCCATCCAGCCGGTACTTCGTCGTCTGGACATCAAACCTCATTGGATGTTTGCCCTGTCTCACCTAATCACCACGGCAGTCCAAACTACCATCTCCATCCTCTCCCCTGACCTCTCCGTTCTTCTCCAAGTGGTTGATGACATCCCTAGTCCTTCAACCATCGCTCCCGCGGGACAGAGGACTTCCGTCTCCAGAGAGTCTGGGCCTTCTGAGGTTGAACTACCGGAGTCCAGACCACCCTCCAGGGAGGATAGGAGGGAGCTGAGGCAGGAACTGCGAGGAATTCAGCACGATAACGACTCCCTCATAGAACAGTGAGTCATTGAATTCAGGAGAGAATTAGATGCCATTTGTAAAAATTAAAATGGAAGATAGAAACGTCATTGGCTTTCACAAATATGCATTTTTAGGTTGATTTCCGCCGAGAGGGACCTCAATGATGTGCTCAAGTCAGGATTGACTAGGTCTCAGCGGATGAAGGAGTTGTACTCCTTCCGCCACACCTACCCTCCCCCCACCCCTCCTGCTAAGATCATCATGCCTCCTTCTGCACACTACAGCCGTGTCACCGACGACCTCATTCAGTGGCTCAAGTCTCTGGAAGTCGACGATAAGTCCATTAGGGCCATCACTGCTGAAGGATACACCAAACTGGACATTCTGGAGTTGGTGTCCAGGGAGGAACTGCTCAACATTGGCGTCAGGTAAATTGCAATTGTGGTTGCGATAAAGAGTGGTTTCCAGTGGCGGCGCTTCGTGTCGCATCTGGAGAGTTGCCTGCGACACTCGTGAGCGACAGAGGAGACAGCCCGTGTTCCTGTCGCCGATGAGGAGCAGAGACGACTCTCTGGACGACTATCACTCTTCCGTGGCTGATGAGACGTACACGGCCACGGATGCAGTTCTGTCCTAGACCCTCCAAAGACCACCCACGGGATCACTTCTATCTCTCTTTTGTGTGTACAACACGTTATTTGTTTGACTGGTACGGGCAGAAAAGCCCTCAATCACCTCTTTTCCTTGAGATTAAACGTAGATTTGGTTCAGAAAAGGGTCTCAGATTCTGTGTACATATATTCTTCTTTTCCTATTAGAAACAGACGATTTAGCAGCGAGAATAAATGTCTTTCCCGCTTTTTATTATTTATAGAGGAGAGATGGAGTATGAGAGACAGGAAATTACATTGAGGATTACAAGGAAAATAGCAAAAAAAAATGAAATATTACTAGAGAAAAGTGGGTGTACTCGAAACAGATTTATTTCTGTCGACATGTCTTTCTGTTTCTTCTACAGGTAGGCGATCTGCCTTCCGCTGGTCGAGGGAGGCACGTAGTCCTTCAGCGACACCTCCGAGTGGGTCTTCAGCGCCCTCTCCATGTTCCTCGCCTCCCCGTCGGCCATCGGCTCCTCCAGATCCACCGTCTGCACCACCAACAGGTGCTTCTGGTCCAGCGAACGGTAGAGTCTCAATCCGCCAACTTTTCCCTTGTACTTCTGGATGATGGAGCTCATCTGGGAGCCACTGGCGGAGGCCGGGGCACGGGCCGTGTGGAGGAGACACGCGGACCTCATCTGAGAGACAGCTGGCAGCGTTGGAAAGAGCCTTCGGGGCGGGAGGAGGCGGGCAGACGGCAGTCGAGGACTTGGAAGAGATGATATTGCCTGAAGTGGTTGAAGAGGGTTGGCCAAAGATGAACCTGGCATCTGAACCAGCACATTGCGGATTTCGCTGGATGTTCGGTCGACCAGGGCGTTGATCCTGTCGAAGGTGGCGACCGTATGCGACATGGCGAGACGGGAGAATGAGGGGAGTGAAGAAAGGGAAGACGTCATTGGCGGATTTTACGTAAATCATACTATCATTCACGTAGCTAATTTCCTCCAACCTTCTTCATTTGGCCGGCTGCTCTTTCGAGGATATGCCGCATGAGCACAGTCGTTCTAACCAAGCGCACGATGTGATCGAAGACACCATCGACCGTCTTCTGCGCCAGGGAGCAAAGGTTATCTCTCTCTCTCTCTCTCTTTCTCTCTCTCTTTCTCTCTCTCTCTCTCTCTCTCAAATAACAAGTTTTTAGATCTCGGATGCCCTCGAGAAAGAGGTGAAGTATGCGGAGAATAAGCACTCTGCTGAGCCTAATAGGGACTGTGTCACTCGCACCAGAGATTCCGTCTCTTTGGCGACAGCCGTTTCTTCTGACCTTCGTAAGAGGCTTCAGATGGAATCCACTGAATCTTCCTATTGTGATGTCAGTTTTCCCTCATTCAAAAACAAACCCTATTAGGTGACCGACATTGCTTCGCTGGAAATGTCCTACACCTCCGTCGCCACTAGTCGTCCGGCCGGTTCCAAAATGTACAACGTTCCCACCTTCTCCCTGCCGCCTAAGAACCCTCAGGAGGACATTGGCAGTGATGTCATCGACCCCACCACCCCTGGTGCTGTTTTTCAGAGAGAGGGAGACACCAACAACGACTGCATGCCCAAGGTTCTCCTTAGATCAACTGAATTGGAAAAGTTATTGCAGAAGGAAGACCACTTCCTGGGAGTCAAGTCCTTCCCCTGCTTCATCCGGGATGGCCATGGGGACATTGTGGAACGGACTGCCAGGGTCACCTTCCACCGCAGGGTGAGGTCTTCGTTTGAGGAAAACTTCTTTTTTAAGGCTGAGAGCAATTGGCTGCTGCTGATCTACGAAGTGAACGACGTCGACGGACGCACTCTGTTGGTGCTGAGGACGGAACTGCTGGGTCGGATGACGAGGAACACCGTCATCAATGGAAAGCCGGTGGAATAGGATACAGTGGAATTTCCTACATAAAGATTAACAAATCTCCACAAATGCGTTACGATTATCTATGATGTGTTCTACTTAGTTTTCGTTCAACAGAACTGAGCATGGATTATGTATTGGAAATGTCCTGGCCTAGCTTTCATCTATGAGAGTAGTCATGTTATATGATTCGAGAGCTGATCGGTTTCCTGTGTTTTTCCAAATTGTATTATGTGTTAGCCAACCAATGAGTGGTTCGAGTACTATTGTAGAATGCACAGATCATCATATTTGACGACAATTTCGGAATTATCTCTCTTTATATTCGATTTAAATTACGGACGGCTCTTGAAATATGAAATGCCGCTGCGTGGGAGGAGTAGGAAATGGAGAAAGTCCCCAAGCGACCGGTGACACTTGTGTTATGCGATGGTTACACGAGAATTTTCCTTGGTTTAATAAAGTTTCTTTCTTTCTTTCAACTTATCGCTCCCTTTCCTTGACCAGTCTACTCTACGTGGATAGAACGTCACGTGACGTCAAATGCGGATGTCCGCTTCCTCCCTCATTTGCCATTGTCTTACCCTGCTCTCCATCCGACGGTCGTCTCCCGATGGCTGAGAAGAAGACTCGCGCCGAGCGGAAGGAGAAAATTCGCAAATGGGTGGATTCCATCGTTTTCCGGCTGACGAAGGACTGGCGACCTGCGCTCTGCCAGTCGCTGTTCACAGAGACCGAACTGCACGAACTGTGCTACAGGGTTCGAGAGGTGTTCTGGAGTCAGAAGAACATGATTGAGGTTGGTTTCAGAGAGAATGAGAAATAGGAAAACAAAGGAGGGAATGAAAGGACAATGCTTTCTCTTCAGGTCCAGGCCCCCGTGCAGATCTGTGGAGACCTCCACGGCCAGTACGAGGACCTCCTCGCCCTCTTCAGCATCAACGGCTTTCCCTCCGAGAAGAATCGCTACCTCTTCCTTGGAGACTACGTAGATCGTGGACCCTACTCCCTTGAGGTCATCGTCCTCCTCTTCGCCTACAAACTGCTGTATCCTCTGGAAGTCACTCTCCTGCGAGGCAACCACGAGTCTCGCCCCGTGAACATGCAATACGGCTTCTTCGTCGAGGTCAAGAAGAGGTATTTCCAGAAGTTTAGTGGAAATTAAAATCAACTTTTTTAGATATTCCGCCCAGCTGTACGAAACCTTTCAGTACGCATTCTACACTATGCCTTTCTGTGCCCGTGTGGAGAAGCGCATCCTGTGCATGCACGGAGGAATCAGCGAGGAGTTGCACGACTTCAAGCAGTTGGACAAGATCGAGAGGCCTTGCGACATCCCGGACATTGGAGTGATCGCCGATCTGACATGGGCCGACCCGGACCCCACCATCCAGAACTACGAAGAGTCGCCTCGCGGAGCGGCGCGTATCTTCGGAGTGGAGGCGCTGAAGAACTTTTGCAAACTGCACTCGCTCGACCTGATCGTGAGGGCCCACCAGGTGGTCCAAGACGGATACGAGTTCTTCGGAGACAAACACCTGGTGACAATCTTCTCCGCCCCCCACTATTGCGGACAGTTTGACAACTCTGTGTATGCAAAAATCGACAAATTTGAAGAGATGCTTTTGAGAAAGCGACATCCTAAACCAACCGATGCCATTGGTAACCCAAGACCGAAATCATGTATACCCCTCGCCCATCGAGCTTGGCAATTGAAATGGGCATGGTTATGCTAATGCACCCTGCGTCTCCTCATGTTGCGCTCTCTCTCTCTTTCTCTCTCTCTCTCTCTCTCTCTCTCTCTCTCTCTCTCTCTCTCTAAGGTCATGTTTGTAGTCGTGGTCGGCGGGCAGCGACTATATTTTGTTAACGTTGTGCCGCTAATCTTATCTATTTATTGACATTGTTTGTAGTAACGTTTATAATGTCATTTATAAAAGTATAATTTGGACATACAACATAAGAATTTTTGAAAAGTAATGAATGGAAGCACATAACAAAACAGAACATATAGGCGGACACGTTCATGTGAGTATGTACAACCGTCGCTAATGCTCTTGGATCAGCCGCTATCGGCCGTCCTCGTCTACTTCTTCTTGTCCGGCTTGTGGATAGTAAAGGAGACCGTCTGAAACTGTTGATCAGTGCATTTAAGTCAACGCACCAGCTCCTTCGAGACATTCATAACCGCCGCAGAGTTGTCAAACTGTCCGCAATAGTGGGGGGCGGAGAAGATTGTCACCAGGTGTTTGTCTCCGAAGAACTCGTATCCGTCTTGGACCACCTGGTGGGCCCTCACGATCAGGTCGAGCGAGTGCAGTTTGCAAAAGTTCTTCAGCGCCTCCACTCCGAAGATACGCGCCGCTCCGCGAGGCGACTCTTCGTAGTTCTGGATGGTGGGGTCCGGGTCGGCCCATGTCAGATCGGCGATCACTCCAATGTCCGGGATGTCGCAAGGCCTCTCGATCTTGTCCAACTGCTTGAAGTCGTGCAACTCCTCGCTGATTCCTCCGTGCATGCACAGGATGCGCTTCTCCACACGGGCACAGAAAGGCATAGTGTAGAATGCGTACTGAAAGGTTTCGTACAGCTGGGCGGAATATCTAAAAAAAAGTTGATTTTAATTTCCACTAAACTTCTGGAAATACCTCTTCTTGACCTCGACGAAGAAGCCGTATTGCATGTTCACGGGGCGAGACTCGTGGTTGCCTCGCAGGAGAGTGACTTCCAGAGGATACAGCAGTTTGTAGGCGAAGAGGAGGACGATGACCTCAAGGGAGTAGGGTCCACGATCTACGTAGTCTCCAAGGAAGAGGTAGCGATTCTTCTCGGAGGGAAAGCCGTTGATGCTGAAGAGGGCGAGGAGGTCCTCGTACTGGCCGTGGAGGTCTCCACAGATCTGCACGGGGGCCTGGACCTGAAGAGAAAGCATTGTCCTTTCATTCCCTCCTTTGTTTTCCTATTTCTCATTCTCTCTGAAACCAACCTCAATCATGTTCTTCTGACTCCAGAACACCTCTCGAACCCTGTAGCACAGTTCGTGCAGTTCGGTCTCTGTGAACAGCGACTGGCAGAGCGCAGGTCGCCAGTCCTTCGTCAGCCGGAAAACGATGGAATCCACCCATTTGCGAATTTTCTCCTTCCGCTCGGCGCGAGTCTTCTTCTCAGCCATCGGGAGACGACCGTCGGATGGAGAGCAGGGTAAGACAATGGCAAATGAGGGAGGAAGCGGACATCCGCATTTGACGTCACGTGACGTTCTATCCACGTAGAGTAGACTGGTCAAGGAAAGGGAGCGATAAGTTGAAAGAAAGAAAGAAACTTTATTAAACCAAGGAAAATTCTCGTGTAACCATCGCATAACACAAGTGTCACCGGTCGCTTGGGGACTTTCTCCATTTCCTACTCCTCCCACGCAGCGGCATTTCATATTTCAAGAGCCGTCCGTAATTTAAATCGAATATAAAGAGAGATAATTCCGAAATTGTCGTCAAATATGATGATCTGTGCATTCTACAATAGTACTCGAACCACTCATTGGTTGGCTAACACATAATACAATTTGGAAAAACACAGGAAACCGATCAGCTCTCGAATCATATAACATGACTACTCTCATAGATGAAAGCTAGGCCAGGACATTTCCAATACATAATCCATGCTCAGTTCTGTTGAACGAAAACTAAGTAGAACACATCATAGATAATCGTAACGCATTTGTGGAGATTTGTTAATCTTTATGTAGGAAATTCCACTGTATCCTATTCCACCGGCTTTCCATTGATGACGGTGTTCCTCGTCATCCGACCCAGCAGTTCCGTCCTCAGCACCAACAGAGTGCGTCCGTCGACGTCGTTCACTTCGTAGATCAGCAGCAGCCAATTGCACTCAGCCTTAAAAAGAAGTTTTCCTCAAACGAAGACCTCACCCTGCGGTGGAAGGTGACCCTGGCAGTCCGTTCCACAATGTCCCCATGGCCATCCCGGATGAAGCAGGGGAAGGACTTGACTCCCAGGAAGTGGTCTTCCTTCTGCAATAACTTTTCCAATTCAGTTGATCTAAGGAGAACCTTGGGCATGCAGTCGTTGTTGGTGTCTCCCTCTCTCTGAAAAACAGCACCAGGGGTGGTGGGGTCGATGACATCACTGCCAATGTCCTCCTGAGGGTTCTTAGGCGGCAGGGAGAAGGTGGGAACGTTGTACATTTTGGAACCGGCCGGACGACTAGTGGCGACGGAGGTGTAGGACATTTCCAGCGAAGCAATGTCGGTCACCTAATAGGGTTTGTTTTTGAATGAGGGAAAACTGACATCACAATAGGAAGATTCAGTGGATTCCATCTGAAGCCTCTTACGAAGGTCAGAAGAAACGGCTGTCGCCAAAGAGACGGAATCTCTGGTGCGAGTGACACAGTCCCTATTAGGCTCAGCAGAGTGCTTATTCTCCGCATACTTCACCTCTTTCTCGAGGGCATCCGAGATCTAAAAACTTGTTATTTGAGAGAGAGAGAGAGAGAGAGAAAGAGAGAGAGAAAGAGAGAGAGAGAGAGAGATAACCTTTGCTCCCTGGCGCAGAAGACGGTCGATGGTGTCTTCGATCACATCGTGCGCTTGGTTAGAACGACTGTGCTCATGCGGCAGCCGTGTCACCGACGACCTCATTCAGTGGCTCAAGTCTCTGGAAGTCGACGATAAGTCCATTAGGGCCATCACTGCTGAAGGATACACCAAACTGGACATTCTGGAGTTGGTGTCCAGGGAGGAACTGCTCAACATTGGCGTCAGGTAAATTGCAATTGTGGTTGCGATAAAGAGTGGTTTCCAGTGGCGGCGCTTCGTGTCGCATCTGGAGAGTTGCCTGCGACACTCGTGAGCGACAGAGGAGACAGCCCGTGTTCCTGTCGCCGATGAGGAGCAGAGACGACTCTCTGGACGACTATCACTCTTCCGTGGCTGATGAGACGTACACGGCCACGGATGCAGTTCTGTCCTAGACCCTCCAAAGACCACCCACGGGATCACTTCTATCTCTCTTTTGTGTGTACAACACGTTATTTGTTTGACTGGTACGGGCAGAAAAGCCCTCAATCACCTCTTTTCCTTGAGATTAAACGTAGATTTGGTTCAGAAAAGGGTCTCAGATTCTGTGTACATATATTCTTCTTTTCCTATTAGAAACAGACGATTTAGCAGCGAGAATAAATGTCTTTCCCGCTTTTTATTATTTATAGAGGAGAGATGGAGTATGAGAGACAGGAAATTACATTGAGGATTACAAGGAAAATAGCAAAAAAAAATGAAATATTACTAGAGAAAAGTGGGTGTACTCGAAACAGATTTATTTCTGTCGACATGTCTTTCTGTTTCTTCTACAGGTAGGCGATCTGCCTTCCGCTGGTCGAGGGAGGCACGTAGTCCTTCAGCGACACCTCCGAGTGGGTCTTCAGCGCCCTCTCCATGTTCCTCGCCTCCCCGTCGGCCATCGGCTCCTCCAGATCCACCGTCTGCACCACCAACAGGTGCTTCTGGTCCAGCGAACGGTAGAGTCTCAATCCGCCAACTTTTCCCTTGTACTTCTGGATGATGGAGCTCATCTGGGAGCCACTGGCGGAGGCCGGGGCACGGGCCGTGTGGAGGGGAGACACGCGGACCTCATCTGAGAGACAGCTGGCAGCGTTGGAAAGAGCCTTCGGGGCGGGAGGAGGCGGGCAGACGGCAGTCGAGGACTTGGAAGAGATGATATTGCCTGAAGTGGTTGAAGAGGGTTGGCCAAAGATGAACCTGGCATCTGAACCAGCACATTGCGGATTTCGCTGGATGTTCGGTCGACCAGGGCGTTGATCCTGTCGAAGGTGGCGACCGTATGCGACATGGCGAGACGGGAGAATGAGGGGAGTGAAGAAAGGGAAGACGTCATTGGCGGATTTTACGTAAATCATACTATCATTCACGTAGCTAATTTCCTCCAACCTTCTTCATTTGGCCGGCTGCTCTTTCGAGGATATGCCGCATGAGCACAGTCGTTCTAACCAAGCGCACGATGTGATCGAAGACACCATCGACCGTCTTCTGCGCCAGGGAGCAAAGGTTATCTCTCTCTCTCTCTCTCTTTCTCTCTCTCTTTCTCTCTCTCTCTCTCTCTCAAATAACAAGTTTTTAGATCTCGGATGCCCTCGAGAAAGAGGTGAAGTATGCGGAGAATAAGCACTCTGCTGAGCCTAATAGGGACTGTGTCACTCGCACCAGAGATTCCGTCTCTTTGGCGACAGCCGTTTCTTCTGACCTTCGTAAGAGGCTTCAGATGGAATCCACTGAATCTTCCTATTGTGATGTCAGTTTTCCCTCATTCAAAAACAAACCCTATTAGGTGACCGACATTGCTTCGCTGGAAATGTCCTACACCTCCGTCGCCACTAGTCGTCCGGCCGGTTCCAAAATGTACAACGTTCCCACCTTCTCCCTGCCGCCTAAGAACCCTCAGGAGGACATTGGCAGTGATGTCATCGACCCCACCACCCCTGGTGCTGTTTTTCAGAGAGAGGGAGACACCAACAACGACTGCATGCCCAAGGTTCTCCTTAGATCAACTGAATTGGAAAAGTTATTGCAGAAGGAAGACCACTTCCTGGGAGTCAAGTCCTTCCCCTGCTTCATCCGGGATGGCCATGGGGACATTGTGGAACGGACTGCCAGGGTCACCTTCCACCGCAGGGTGAGGTCTTCGTTTGAGGAAAACTTCTTTTTAAGGCTGAGAGCAATTGGCTGCTGCTGATCTACGAAGTGAACGACGTCGACGGACGCACTCTGTTGGTGCTGAGGACGGAACTGCTGGGTCGGATGACGAGGAACACCGTCATCAATGGAAAGCCGGTGGAATAGGATACAGTGGAATTTCCTACATAAAGATTAACAAATCTCCACAAATGCGTTACGATTATCTATGATGTGTTCTACTTAGTTTTCGTTCAACAGAACTGAGCATGGATTATGTATTGGAAATGTCCTGGCCTAGCTTTCATCTATGAGAGTAGTCATGTTATATGATTCGAGAGCTGATCGGTTTCCTGTGTTTTTCCAAATTGTATTATGTGTTAGCCAACCAATGAGTGGTTCGAGTACTATTGTAGAATGCACAGATCATCATATTTGACGACAATTTCGGAATTATCTCTCTTTATATTCGATTTAAATTACGGACGGCTCTTGAAATATGAAATGCCGCTGCGTGGGAGGAGTAGGAAATGGAGAAAGTCCCCAAGCGACCGGTGACACTTGTGTTATGCGATGGTTACACGAGAATTTTCCTTGGTTTAATAAAGTTTCTTTCTTTCTTTCAACTTATCGCTCCCTTTCCTTGACCAGTCTACTCTACGTGGATAGAACGTCACGTGACGTCAAATGCGGATGTCCGCTTCCTCCCTCATTTGCCATTGTCTTACCCTGCTCTCCATCCGACGGTCGTCTCCCGATGGCTGAGAAGAAGACTCGCGCCGAGCGGAAGGAGAAAATTCGCAAATGGGTGGATTCCATCGTTTTCCGGCTGACGAAGGACTGGCGACCTGCGCTCTGCCAGTCGCTGTTCACAGAGACCGAACTGCACGAACTGTGCTACAGGGTTCGAGAGGTGTTCTGGAGTCAGAAGAACATGATTGAGGTTGGTTTCAGAGAGAATGAGAAATAGGAAAACAAAGGAGGGAATGAAAGGACAATGCTTTCTCTTCAGGTCCAGGCCCCCGTGCAGATCTGTGGAGACCTCCACGGCCAGTACGAGGACCTCCTCGCCCTCTTCAGCATCAACGGCTTTCCCTCCGAGAAGAATCGCTACCTCTTCCTTGGAGACTACGTAGATCGTGGACCCTACTCCCTTGAGGTCATCGTCCTCGTTTTGCAAGGGGCAGCGCTTGAAACCAAAGTAGAAAAAAGCGTTTCGGATATCTAACGATTTTTAGTCTCACATTAATCTCATCTGTTAACGGGAAAGCGAGTTTTTAGACACACTTCTGGGATGCGGTGTTTGAACCAACCATAAGTTTACAACATTCGTGTTTACCAGATCGAAAATTTTCGCAAATGAAGATTGTGCGAGGACGAATATAAATGTAACTTTCGCCAAGGATTTCCAAAATGCAGTGGTTACCTTATCCATAAACAAAAAGAAATGTCTGCAAAGCAGCTTTCTTTAAAATGTACCTTTTAAAGAAATTGGAACAAAGGGAATAGAAGCGAACATACCTATTTTCCCGCAGAAGCAGTGGTTCTTGGACGAGTTCCGGTGGCGGAGGCGCCGTTGCCAAGGACGCAGTGGAGGCCATGTGCTGTAGATTCTTGACCAGGACTGCCTCCTGAAGCCTCGTGACGGCGAGGTCTTCGGCCGAAGAGGCCTCCCTCCGCCGCCACTTCCTCGGCAGAAGGCGTCGCAGTCGTTTCTCCAGTCGGTCCATGCCTGCGATTGGCGTATTGGGCGGGGAACAGAGCGGATGACACGGATCTCTTGTTTGCGGAGATATCGCAGAGTTACCGATCAGACAAACAGAGTCAGGAGGTCGCGCGAGTCAACAAATGACGGAGCAGGGGGACTAAGCTGGGGAAAGTGAGGATTACGCGACCGTTTGACGACATTCCCTTATTTATTTGCCCCTCTCTTGGTACGGTCAGTCACTTACCAAAGCCTATGGGAAGTAATTTAAGAATACGTCAGAATGGAAGACTATAACAGGAAGATAACGAAAGTATCAAAATAAGCCAAAGCACAGTCCTAATTGAGACATGGCAAACCTCTTTCATTGGTTTCCAAGTAGCCTAAGAAAGGTAGCATCTGCCGTTCGGAACCAGAACAAACGAGCGAAGAAAAGGCGCCAATGATTCAGGGCTGACGGCACTTTGTCTATCTTGACTCAGCTACAGTCACAGTTTCAACAAAGAACTGATGCTCAATCAAGTTCTAAAAGGGTGGAAAAATGCCAGCTTTATATGAGCAAAACTTCACAGTATCAAAAAGTTTGAGTTTTTTTTAAAGAGTTTTACACCGACACACCGTCAAGGAGGCACCCATACCCTATAAAAACCTAATGTATTTCTGTGCCACAGTGTTCAACGATAATAGGATACGGTATCCTAAACTAGGAAATCGATTTATAAGAGACTTTTTTCCTAACCACTGACACCACGCGATAATTTGGGCAGAGAAGTCGGAGCCTAGTTGCGGATTTAAGGGAAAGGATAACCGGAATAAAAATAAAAGTATGATTAAGTGACATTGTGCTTGATTTTTACGTCCAAAATCAAATACTTGAACATATAATTATATCGTTTGTGGAGAAGAAGAGTGTCTGTCCAAAGGCTCTTCTAAAGTGTTGCCTAGCTCTTAAACATCGCCGTCCAAGTGTGAATTGAAAGCACACCCAAAACATGGGACCTGTCGTGCGGGTGTTGCGCATCTAATCCCGACTTAAAGGGACAGTCAAGCCGAGAGCGGGAAAGTGACACTCCCGGCGTTCGGCCATTTGCTTCCAATTGAAAACAGCAAAAGAAACGAATGAAACCAAAGTTGAAACCTGACAAATAGATGATAACCCTCCCAAACGACCAATTCATTCGGTTTCACGTGTTTTCGGGCGAGGTTTTTGCGCAAAAGTCGCGGTTTCGGGGTTTTCCATTGCGGGGGAAGAAATGACGGTTCGGTGAACGACAACATTCAAAGGAAATGGGCAATGGAGGGTCGACTGAGGTCTTTTTTCACACCCACGGAATGACAGGGGCAGGGGAATTGCTGGACAAGGGCACCAGCTTTCAAAAACTTGATGTTTTCTAATTTTAATTTAATTTTTGTTTCGTATTTTGGTTTTAGGGATTTTTTCAAGGTTGCACTCATTCTATTAAAACAAAAAACACAAATTCTGTTTTATAGCCCCTTAGCCAGCTGTATGAGTTCGGGCCATCAACATTGGAAGTAGTAAAGGAATAGAATTAAATAAAGAAATCAAATAAAGAGAAAGACACGTCCCTCTTTATATTTCCTGAGCTGTTTGATTCACTTCTCATTCCCCATAAATTATCTCCTTTGCGTCCCAATTTGTGGAAAACGCCGCCGTTCGTCGTGTAAAAAGAGCGCAAACGTTGTCCGAAGTGACCCGTCGCACCTAATTCGTTCCCGACCTGTTTGCTCTTTTTCGCGCGTCGCTGTAACAAGTGATTGGTGAAGTTGGCAAAGGAGGATTTGCTTTAAAGAGGAAGGGAGGTCATGGAGTAGGTCATGGGTGACGGAGAGGGATTAGGCAGGGACAGGCGGCAAACAGCAGCCACAACCCAACAACCAAGGCAAATAATTTGGAATCGCAGATGAAAACTCTCGAGTGGGACAGCCGGATGCAGGAGGGCTGCAGTTGTTTTGAGGAGGACACTTGAGGGAAGGAGTGACCACCGTGTTTACAATTATTCGACTAGGAAAGAACAAAATACGGCGTTTATTCTCTTTTTTGAAGCATAAACATTTTCTAAGGCTGAATTGCAGTGAATTTGCTCATTAAGAGGATTGCATATATAAAAAAAACAACCAAATGACTGTGAATTAAACACTGGCAGAAAAGAACTTTGCCTTGCATAAGGGAAGGGGGGGTTTAACAGAAACTGAGAGACAATGTGGGATACTTTCTACCTGCACTTTCTCCCAATCTTTGCAGTTTGCACACACATTATGCTGACAAACACTGGAGAAATGAACAGAGCGGAGGCTGAAAAGAACAATTACAACTATTTGTTTGACGGTTGGTCTTAGATATTAGCTGAACCAGGTAGTTTCTTTTAGAATTCCTCCGATTGACGGCTATAACGGAGTTCGTTTGTTTCGCTGTGTCGAACAGTTGGTTGTTTTCGAAAGAGAGGGTTCTGGAATGGCCAGAGTTTGAAGAGAGAAGTGTTTTGAGGGCAAATTGAAAACAGATTAGGCATGGGAATGGAGGAATCGAATGATTGCATAGCGGATCTGGCGAAAACAGGCCAAAAGGGAAGACGGCCGAAAACACTTGAATTGGAGCGGATTTGACAAAAAGAGATATTGATGAGCCTTCTTTTACTGTTTATACTGGTTCAGACGGTGTCTTCGCCACAGAGTTTCCAAAGAATTAATCACAGCCGACACCTGATAGACAGCAGATCCAGGAAGCAGCTAACCGCAAAAAGAGGAGAGACTGGGTATAAGAGTGAGGGAAATGAACAGGGTATTAATGTTTCTAATTGGTAACTCAGCATTTCAACCCTGATCAGTTCATGATTTTTAAGAAGAAAAAAGACTAACAAAAGAAACTTACATCCGCCGTCGATTATTTTGTCCTTTAGAGGCGCGACTGGTGACAGCCCGTCCCGCCCCCTATCGGCTGGCAATACGTGCCAGTCGACTGGTCAAAAGTCACAAAGTGAAATAGGATAACCAACTTACAGCATAGTTGACAGCAACACGAGTCAGCCTCCTTTCGGTGGATTACAACCAGCCGGGGCGGCGGAGGGGCGACGTCTTCCAGCCAGCCGGGGAGCAGCATTGATACGGGGGAGAGGGCAAAACAGTCAACGAAACAGGGGAACAGTCAACCAACAACAGAAGCAAAAAATGGCCCAGTGGCGCCAAAAAAGCCAGCAGAGGGGTAAGAAGCGCGGCTGGCAGTTGGAAAGTAGCAAATGAGTGAATAAGAACTGACCACATGGCTTGATGGTCGGGTAGGAGCGTGAATGACGATGATTTCACCGGAGAGTTCGTCTATTCCGAAGGGAGAGGCGGCGGAGGAGGGAAGTTCCTGGAAATTCAAGATATTAGCCACGCAGGACTAGGCTCTCACTTGGATAGAGTATTTGACGTTTCTGGCGTCTCCGTCAGCCCTTGCCTTCGCCTGATAGACTTTTTCATTTGGCTTCAGATCCCCTTTCAAAGAAAGAATGTAGCCAGGAGGAGGAGTTAGAAAATGGAGGACGGGTGTATTCGGTCTTTTGGGCTCAGAAACCGTAATCCTAATGGGAACACTAGTGTTTCGAGGTGGAGAACCTGAATATTTTTTTTCAACAACAAATAATCAATTAAACAAACCTCCATCGGATGCAACTGCAGTGAGGAGGTAGGGTTCTTCCCTAGCTAACCCCATCAGATCCCTAGAAATGAACAATTCCCCCGTGGTGGCATTCAGGGAGAAATCTTAAAGGTAAAATATTAGGCATTAGTATACTTAATTACATTTGGAATTCAGGGATTCTAGACTGTAGGTGACCTCTCCCCTCTCCTGAGAGTCTTCGTCCGTCGCTCGAATCGTCTCCAAAACCAAACCAGATGGCCAGTTTTCAACCGCTTGGACGTTGTAGATGTCTTTGAGGAAACGCGGGGAATTGTCATTCAAGTCGCTAAGAGAAACGAGTATCTAAAAGGTTAAATTAATTGCATAGTACCATAATACTCACTGGAACGGAATCTCTGTGACCGGCGAGATCAGAGACCGTCAGGAAGAGGGGGTGTTGGCTAGATTTCTCCCTGTCCAAGTCTTCGGCCACTTGCACTGTGACCGTTCCATTTGCGATTGAGGCACGGAAATGTCTGCTGGAGGAGCCAGAAAGAGACACGGAAAGACCCTCTCGAAGGGAGATTTCGTCCTTATCGGCGACGGACAGTCTGGTAACAGCTGTGGCCACGGGGAGGTTTTCAGGAATGACTATCTGAAACAGAATGCGTTAATTACTTCAACAAAAAGAATGGGGCAATATGTTAGAACGTGTGTGAGTGTGTACATGTTTTATGGCGTGTGTGTGTGAATGTAAGCATGCTTGGATGTTAGCATGTGATCAAACTGAATTACAATGATACCTTTGCAGGAAGAGAGTCTCTGCTGATGACTGGAGGATTGTCATCCACATCCAGTAGTCCAATCCTCAAAGCCACCGAAGTCTCATATCCTTCCTCTCCTGCCGTTATCTTCAAGTCTAATTCTCTTGGAGTAGAAAGGTCGTCGTAATCCAAAGTTTTTCTTATCTTGAGATCTCCTGAACTTTATTTCATCAACATTCAGCCTTTTCCCCACCTGTTCTTGCATCCAAGTCAAATGCTCCCTCTCCCCCTTCAACCCTCGTCTCCACAAATTTTCCACGTTCAGGGTGAATCGCAGGGATTGTGGCCAGCACGTGTCCCATAGGCAGCTCTTCTGGGATCTCGATTACGGCAGGCAGGATGGGGAATTGTGGCCGTGTCCTCATCTTTCTGCGGTGCTCCAGGAATTCATCGGAGGAGGTCAGATGGATCACCACAGTTGCTCTTTCTTCGCCAGCTGTCACCTCCAGCCTTAGTACCCTTAAAGAGACGACAGAAGACTTGGCAAAAGCAATGACATTTCCAGAAATAGAGACATCTTCCTGAAATTAATAGGTTGTTTTTATCCTTCTTTGAAAATACGAAATTGCTTGGTTGAATTTGTCCGTTTTCATCGATCGCAAGCACAGAAGACTTGTCGATTTCTAAGGTTGTTCCTGGCGGCGTTTCCAAAATAATCGATATTTCAGGAGATGATTCTGTAAACGTTAATTATGACTTTAATTTGAATTACCTCTATCCATCGTCTTTTCAAAAATGCTCTTTTCGAATATTTTCTTCGCTGTGGGTGGTCCGACTATCGTAATGGCCACAACCGTCTGAGCCAGGATGCGACCAGACTCACGACCTAAAGCGGCTACGGTAGCCTCGTAGACACCAGGGGAAGGGCTTCTGAAAGTGAAAGATTGGACATAGAGAAAAGTGTGGTTCGTACCTGGTGGGTCTTGTGAAAGTGACAGTTCCACCGTAGTCATCCACACTCAGCCATCCGGGATTTCCCTTGAGCACGACAAATCTCGCTTCGTCAATCGGGACTCCCTCCAACTCCACTCTGGCCACTTCGGCCCCCGGACGCATACGCTCAGCAGTCAACGAGCGTTCGTAACGGCCACGGCGGAAGTGAGCATGCGATTGGGAGTTCTGAAACAACTGGCGTCTTTATTTTAATTCAGCCGACCTGAACGAGAACTCTGATGGTCTTTTTGTGGTTGTGGTGAACTCCGTCGCTGACATTCAAAACGAGGTCGTACCGCCCGGGAGACGAGGGCCCTTTCACTTTTATTTGATAGAGGTCCGCATCAATCTTCTCCAAAGATAGAAACTCCGCTGCAGGACCCTTGGCGATTAGGATGTTCTCCTGAACAGAATGTGAGTCCTCATCGGCCACCTATAAATAACCACTACATACAAAGAGAATTTGGTTACTTGAACTGCGAACGGCATAAAACCGTCTGAAACTCGAATTACTGCATCTGTGGTCTCAATCGAAGGAGAGTGGTCATTCACATCTCCCACTTGGATTGTCACTTGAGATGTTACAGTAGGATCTAAGCAATGAAATTAGAATGTGCTACACGAAAGGTACCTGAGCGAGAGGTTAAAAGAAGGTAATGAACGTGTTGGATTTCGTAGTCCAAGCAAGGTGCCTCGGAAGCACAAGAAAGAACAATGTCTGATCCTACGAGGGCAAACCTACAACATTGGCAAATGTATAATTGCTTGCTTACATTCCAGGTTTTCCCACAATCTTCATGTCTTCGCCCACTTTTCCGACCACTGTCCCAGAAGGAGAGTCTTCAGAAACATTGAATGTCATAGTTCTAATTGAACTCTGATCCTTCTTAGCGATATTTTTTACCACGAAAGTCTGCTCTTCTTTGATATCACCGTCTTCTACCACAACCTGAAACATTTAATCAACGTTAACTAGTAAATAAGTAAATTACCTTCACTCGAACGTCTCCACTGAATCCCGGGTGATTCGAGAACAAATAGGCTTTTCCACCAGATTCGATGACTTTCGGACGAACGGAGAAAAATTCCGGTCGATCGACAGAAATGGACAAAAGTCCCTTGCTTTTCTAAGAACAGACATGCGTCGGGAATTTAATCAAAGAAACCAATTTCCTTGCGGCTGAAATTACAAGGCCACGGAGAAGATCTCCTCTGCTCAGAGGAACCTGAATACTGTAGACGTCTTCGGTGAGACCAGTGACATTCAGATAAATTTCCTGTTTTCCCTAAACAATAGGAGTGGCTACCGTAACCACCTCTGTCAGAGGATTCTCCTCTTCAGATGACTCCGAAGAAGCAATGGTCGTTGGAACGCCGCCACTCCCTTCTGTGAGATCAGAAGAAATGGTGGAGGAGATTTCAGAAATGTCAGACTTGATCGGAGGGGTCGCCTCATCAATGGTAGTGAAATCTTCTGTCTCTTCCTTTTCTGTAACGGTTCCTTCGCTTTCGTCAGTTGCCACGTCAGCCTCAGTCACAGATGGTTCCTCAGTTGTTTTGTTTTCTTCAGCTCCCTCTTCCACAGTTGTCGTTGTGATAGAGGGAGAAATATCGGTGGTTGGTGGATTTGTGATCACTGTTGTTGCCGTCGTCTTTGCTTCGCTGGTTGAACCAGTCGTAGTTAAAACAGAAGCGGCTGTGGCTGTGGTGTTCTCAATCTCCTCTGTGACAGTGGTTGTTTTGACCCTCTTGGTCGTTGGGGAAAAGGAGAAAACTTCCACACGAATTCGGCTGGAAGAAATGTTTTTTCCGTGTGCCTGAAAATCATATTTTCCCCCTCTGTTCGTATGAGGAATAATAGCAATGTGAATAACCCACCTCAATACCAAACTTGTAAACAGAATTCTTCGTGAGTTCCGGGCGAACATCAGCGCCAGCCACCAGCATAATAGGGACTTCGTACTCTTTGGAGTCTCCTGCCTGCAATGGCGTCCATTTCCCCTTTGACCTCCTCACTGACCTTGTTCATCTTGACGTGGCCTATCTCGAACCATTTCAGACGGTCCATGGTCACCAGGAACTTTGGTTCCTCTGTCTTCTTAGTCCTATACGTCACCAAGGCTAAAAGTGTAGAGTTCTGAATCAATTTATCTGGTTCTGTGGTTTAGAAAGAAAACCTTATGTTGTCCTGCAGGAACCATGAAATCGTAAATAGGGAGATCAAAACGGGCATCAGCCTCATTAACAGAATGACCTAATGTTGCCTGGAAATGATTTTTTAAACCTCTTTTACTAAATGAAACAAATCAAAATATCTTTTGACAAAACATTCAATGTTCTGCAAAACAAAGTTGTGGCTAAAAGTGAAACCTGATCTATATCCTGCGGCGTCACATTCTTGTCTCCCAGTTCAGCAATACGGACTTCGGCAGAGCGTTTAACCTCAATGTGTACATCTTCTGAAACGTATGCGAAGAAAAGTGTTTTCAGAAGGAATTAGAAAAAATGACTTTGTTCAATTACCTTGACTGTCCTGGACATCAAAATTCAGCGCAATTTCTCTTTGCTCTGGTCCCAATGTAAATAGCTTTTCTAAAACTGCAGAAGGGGTTTTGTGCAAAAACTGAATTCAATGGTTTTTCAGGAAACTAAGGAAACAAAACCTGACGATCGAAGGGAAAACTATCGAATTCTGAAAGATGGAAGTTTTAGAAAACATAGTTTGTTTACCTGCGAGGGATAATGGGCAAAAAATCCAAAACAGGAGAGGCAGCATACAGCCACAACGCTTTCAAAGCGCAGTTGTGGGTTTTCGGCCTTCGAACTGACCCATTTCACGTCATATCGCCGTTTTTCGACGGAAGGAAATGACTGGACGAGATTACTGCGATCTACATAATTGTAAAGGAAATGTAATTCTTCCCGCCGGAAGCTGAATCAGATCTTACAACGGCCATCAGCTGATCCCGTCGCCCACGCCACCAGGACTGTATAAAAGTAGACAATTTTCAATCGTGAGCCTACCAATGAACAATCAATAATTTAATTATTCGTCTTCTTCAAAAGTCACTTCTTCTGTTCCTTCCAGTAAACAGCCTTAACGGAGGTGGCCCCGTAATGATATAGGAAAGCATCTTCAAACCATTTTGGAATTTTGGGTTTATTGCTCTACATGCGATAGATGAAGTGTCTGGTAGACACAATCTGACGTAAACTGAAATTTGAGTGGAAAAGAGAGACAGATAGAGAGAAAGAATCATCTCCGATCGCAGTAATCTCGTCCAGTCATTTCCTTCCGTCGAAAAACGGCGATATGACGTGAAATGGGTCAGTTCGAAGGCCGAAAACCCACAACTGCGCTTTGAAAGCGTTGTGGCTGTATGCTGCCTCTCCTGTTTTGGATTTTTTGCCCATTATCCCTCGCAGGTAAACAAACTATGTTTTCTAAAACTTCCATCTTTCAGAATTCGATAGTTTTCCCTTCGATCGTCAGGTTTTGTTTCCTTAGTTTCCTGAAAAACCATTGAATTCAGTTTTTGCACAAAACCCCTTCTGCAGTTTTAGAAAAGCTATTTACATTGGGACCAGAGCAAAGAGAAATTGCGCTGAATTTTGATGTCCAGGACAGTCAAGGTAATTGAACAAAGTCATTTTTTCTAATTCCTTCTGAAAACACTTTTCTTCGCATACGTTTCAGAAGATGTACACATTGAGGTTAAACGCTCTGCCGAAGTCCGTATTGCTGAACTGGGAGACAAGAATGTGACGCCGCAGGATATAGATCAGGTTTCACTTTTAGCCACAACTTTGTTTTGCAGAACATTGAATGTTTTGTCAAAAGATATTTTGATTTGTTTCATTTAGTAAAAGAGGTTTAAAAAATCATTTCCAGGCAACATTAGGTCATTCTGTTAATGAGGCTGATGCCCGTTTTGATCTCCCTATTTACGATTTCATGGTTCCTGCAGGACAACATAAGGTTTTCTTTCTAAACCACAGAACCAGATAAATTGATTCAGAACTCTACACTTTTAGCCTTGGTGACGTATAGGACTAAGAAGACAGAGGAACCAAAGTTCCTGGTGACCATGGACCGTCTGAAATGGTTCGAGATAGGCCACGTCAAGATGAACAAGGTCAGTGAGGAGGTCAAAGGGGAAATGGACGCCATTGCAGGCAGGAGACTCCAAAGAGTACGAAGTCCCTATTATGCTGGTGGCTGGCGCTGATGTTCGCCCGGAACTCACGAAGAATTCTGTTTACAAGTTTGGTATTGAGGTGGGTTATTCACATTGCTATTATTCCTCATACGAACAGAGGGGGAAAATATGATTTTCAGGCACACGGAAAAAACATTTCTTCCAGCCGAATTCGTGTGGAAGTTTTCTCCTTTTCCCCAACGACCAAGAGGGTCAAAACAACCACTGTCACAGAGGAGATTGAGAACACCACAGCCACAGCCGCTTCTGTTTTAACTACGACTGGTTCAACCAGCGAAGCAAAGACGACGGCAACAACAGTGATCACAAATCCACCAACCACCGATATTTCTCCCTCTATCACAACGACAACTGTGGAAGAGGGAGCTGAAGAAAACAAAACAACTGAGGAACCATCTGTGACTGAGGCTGACGTGGCAACTGACGAAAGCGAAGGAACCGTTACAGAAAAGGAAGAGACAGAAGATTTCACTACCATTGATGAGGCGACCCCTCCGATCAAGTCTGACATTTCTGAAATCTCCTCCACCATTTCTTCTGATCTCACAGAAGGGAGTGGCGGCGTTCCAACGACCATTGCTTCTTCGGAGTCATCTGAAGAGGAGAATCCTCTGACAGAGGTGGTTACGGTAGCCACTCCTATTGTTCAGGGAAAACAGGAAATTTATCTGAATGTCACTGGTCTCACCGAAGACGTCTACAGTATTCAGGTTCCTCTGAGCAGAGGAGATCTTCTCCGTGGCCTTGTAATTTCAGCCGCAAGGAAATTGGTTTCTTTGATTAAATTCCCGACGCATGTCTGTTCTTAGAAAAGCAAGGGACTTTTGTCCATTTCTGTCGATCGACCGGAATTTTTCTCCGTTCGTCCGAAAGTCATCGAATCTGGTGGAAAAGCCTATTTGTTCTCGAATCACCCGGGATTCAGTGGAGACGTTCGAGTGAAGGTAATTTACTTATTTACTAGTTAACGTTGATTAAATGTTTCAGGTTGTGGTAGAAGACGGTGATATCAAAGAAGAGCAGACTTTCGTGGTAAAAAATATCGCTAAGAAGGATCAGAGTTCAATTAGAACTATGACATTCAATGTTTCTGAAGACTCTCCTTCTGGGACAGTGGTCGGAAAAGTGGGCGAAGACATGAAGATTGTGGGAAAACCTGGAATGTAAGCAAGCAATTATACATTTGCCAATGTTGTAGGTTTGCCCTCGTAGGATCAGACATTGTTCTTTCTTGTGCTTCCGAGGCACCTTGCTTGGACTACGAAATCCAACACGTTCATTACCTTCTTTTAACCTCTCGCTCAGGTACCTTTCGTGTAGCACATTCTAATTTCATTGCTTAGATCCTACTGTAACATCTCAAGTGACAATCCAAGTGGGAGATGTGAATGACCACTCTCCTTCGATTGAGACCACAGATGCAGTAATTCGAGTTTCAGACGGTTTTATGCCGTTCGCAGTTCAAGTAACCAAATTCTCTTTGTATGTAGTGGTTATTTATAGGTGGCCGATGAGGACTCACATTCTGTTCAGGAGAACATCCTAATCGCCAAGGGTCCTGCAGCGGAGTTTCTATCTTTGGAGAAGATTGATGCGGACCTCTATCAAATAAAAGTGAAAGGGCCCTCGTCTCCCGGGCGGTACGACCTCGTTTTGAATGTCAGCGACGGAGTTCACCACAACCACAAAAAGACCATCAGAGTTCTCGTTCAGGTCGGCTGAATTAAAATAAAGACGCCAGTTGTTTCAGAACTCCCAATCGCATGCTCACTTCCGCCGTGGCCGTTACGAACGCTCGTTGACTGCTGAGCGTATGCGTCCGGGGGCCGAAGTGGCCAGAGTGGAGTTGGAGGGAGTCCCGATTGACGAAGCGAGATTTGTCGTGCTCAAGGGAAATCCCGGATGGCTGAGTGTGGATGACTACGGTGGAACTGTCACTTTCACAAGACCCACCAGGTACGAACCACACTTTTCTCTATGTCCAATCTTTCACTTTCAGAAGCCCTTCCCCTGGTGTCTACGAGGCTACCGTAGCCGCTTTAGGTCGTGAGTCTGGTCGCATCCTGGCTCAGACGGTTGTGGCCATTACGATAGTCGGACCACCCACAGCGAAGAAAATATTCGAAAAGAGCATTTTTGAAAAGACGATGGATAGAGGTAATTCAAATTAAAGTCATAATTAACGTTTACAGAATCATCTCCTGAAATATCGATTATTTTGGAAACGCCGCCAGGAACAACCTTAGAAATCGACAAGTCTTCTGTGCTTGCGATCGATGAAAACGGACAAATTCAACCAAGCAATTTCGTATTTTCAAAGAAGGATAAAAACAACCTATTAATTTCAGGAAGATGTCTCTATTTCTGGAAATGTCATTGCTTTTGCCAAGTCTTCTGTCGTCTCTTTAAGGGTACTAAGGCTGGAGGTGACAGCTGGCGAAGAAAGAGCAACTGTGGTGATCCATCTGACCTCCTCCGATGAATTCCTGGAGCACCGCAGAAAGATGAGGACACGGCCACAATTCCCCATCCTGCCTGCCGTAATCGAGATCCCAGAAGAGCTGCCTATGGGACACGTGCTGGCCACAATCCCTGCGATTCACCCTGAACGTGGAAAATTTGTGGAGACGAGGGTTGAAGGGGGAGAGGGAGCATTTGACTTGGATGCAAGAACAGGTGGGGAAAAGGCTGAATGTTGATGAAATAAAGTTCAGGAGATCTCAAGATAAGAAAAACTTTGGATTACGACGACCTTTCTACTCCAAGAGAATTAGACTTGAAGATAACGGCAGGAGAGGAAGGATATGAGACTTCGGTGGCTTTGAGGATTGGACTACTGGATGTGGATGACAATCCTCCAGTCATCAGCAGAGACTCTCTTCCTGCAAAGGTATCATTGTAATTCAGTTTGATCACATGCTAACATCCAAGCATGCTTACATTCACACACACACGCCATAAAACATGTACACACTCACACACGTTCTAACATATTGCCCCATTCTTTTTGTTGAAGTAATTAACGCATTCTGTTTCAGATAGTCATTCCTGAAAACCTCCCCGTGGCCACAGCTGTTACCAGACTGTCCGTCGCCGATAAGGACGAAATCTCCCTTCGAGAGGGTCTTTCCGTGTCTCTTTCTGGCTCCTCCAGCAGACATTTCCGTGCCTCAATCGCAAATGGAACGGTCACAGTGCAAGTGGCCGAAGACTTGGACAGGGAGAAATCTAGCCAACACCCCTCTTCCTGACGGTCTCTGATCTCGCCGGTCACAGAGATTCCGTTCCAGTGAGTATTATGGTACTATGCAATTAATTTAACCTTTTAGATACTCGTTTCTCTTAGCGACTTGAATGACAATTCCCCGCGTTTCCTCAAAGACATCTACAACGTCCAAGCGGTTGAAAACTGGCCATCTGGTTTGGTTTTGGAGACGATTCGAGCGACGGACGAAGACTCTCAGGAGAGGGGAGAGGTCACCTACAGTCTAGAATCCCTGAATTCCAAATGTAATTAAGTATACTAATGCCTAATATTTTACCTTTAAGATTTCTCCCTGAATGCCACCACGGGGGAATTGTTCATTTCTAGGGATCTGATGGGGTTAGCTAGGGAAGAACCCTACCTCCTCACTGCAGTTGCATCCGATGGAGGTTTGTTTAATTGATTATTTGTTGTTGAAAAAATATTCAGGTTCTCCACCTCGAAACACTAGTGTTCCCATTAGGATTACGGTTTCTGAGCCCAAAAGACCGAATACACCCGTCCTCCATTTTCTAACTCCTCCTCCTGGCTACATTCTTTCTTTGAAAGGGGATCTGAAGCCAAATGAAAAAGTCTATCAGGCGAAGGCAAGGGCTGACGGAGACGCCAGAAACGTCAAATACTCTATCCAAGTGAGAGCCTAGTCCTGCGTGGCTAATATCTTGAATTTCCAGGAACTTCCCTCCTCCGCCGCCTCTCCCTTCGGAATAGACGAACTCTCCGGTGAAATCATCGTCATTCACGCTCCTACCCGACCATCAAGCCATGTGGTCAGTTCTTATTCACTCATTTGCTACTTTCCAACTGCCAGCCGCGCTTCTTACCCCTCTGCTGGCTTTTTTGGCGCCACTGGGCCATTTTTTGCTTCTGTTGTTGGTTGACTGTTCCCCTGTTTCGTTGACTGTTTTGCCCTCTCCCCCGTATCAATGCTGCTCCCCGGCTGGCTGGAAGACGTCGCCCCTCCGCCGCCCCGGCTGGTTGTAATCCACCGAAAGGAGGCTGACTCGTGTTGCTGTCAACTATGCTGTAAGTTGGTTATCCTATTTCACTTTGTGACTTTTGACCAGTCGACTGGCACGTATTGCCAGCCGATAGGGGGCGGGACGGGCTGTCACCAGTCGCGCCTCTAAAGGACAAAATAATCGACGGCGGATGTAAGTTTCTTTTGTTAGTCTTTTTTCTTCTTAAAAATCATGAACTGATCAGGGTTGAAATGCTGAGTTACCAATTAGAAACATTAATACCCTGTTCATTTCCCTCACTCTTATACCCAGTCTCTCCTCTTTTTGCGGTTAGCTGCTTCCTGGATCTGCTGTCTATCAGGTGTCGGCTGTGATTAATTCTTTGGAAACTCTGTGGCGAAGACACCGTCTGAACCAGTATAAACAGTAAAAGAAGGCTCATCAATATCTCTTTTTGTCAAATCCGCTCCAATTCAAGTGTTTTCGGCCGTCTTCCCTTTTGGCCTGTTTTCGCCAGATCCGCTATGCAATCATTCGATTCCTCCATTCCCATGCCTAATCTGTTTTCAATTTGCCCTCAAAACACTTCTCTCTTCAAACTCTGGCCATTCCAGAACCCTCTCTTTCGAAAACAACCAACTGTTCGACACAGCGAAACAAACGAACTCCGTTATAGCCGTCAATCGGAGGAATTCTAAAAGAAACTACCTGGTTCAGCTAATATCTAAGACCAACCGTCAAACAAATAGTTGTAATTGTTCTTTTCAGCCTCCGCTCTGTTCATTTCTCCAGTGTTTGTCAGCATAATGTGTGTGCAAACTGCAAAGATTGGGAGAAAGTGCAGGTAGAAAGTATCCCACATTGTCTCTCAGTTTCTGTTAAACCCCCCCCCCCCTTCCCTTATGCAAGGCAAAGTTCTTTTCTGCCAGTGTTTAATTCACAGTCATTTGGTTGTTTTTTTTATATATGCAATCCTCTTAATGAGCAAATTCACTGCAATTCAGCCTTAGAAAATGTTTATGCTTCAAAAAAGAGAATAAACGCCGTATTTTGTTCTTTCCTAGTCGAATAATTGTAAACACGGTGGTCACTCCTTCCCTCAAGTGTCCTCCTCAAAACAACTGCAGCCCTCCTGCATCCGGCTGTCCCACTCGAGAGTTTTCATCTGCGATTCCAAATTATTTGCCTTGGTTGTTGGGTTGTGGCTGCTGTTTGCCGCCTGTCCCTGCCTAATCCCTCTCCGTCACCCATGACCTACTCCATGACCTCCCTTCCTCTTTAAAGCAAATCCTCCTTTGCCAACTTCACCAATCACTTGTTACAGCGACGCGCGAAAAAGAGCAAACAGGTCGGGAACGAATTAGGTGCGACGGGTCACTTCGGACAACGTTTGCGCTCTTTTTACACGACGAACGGCGGCGTTTTCCACAAATTGGGACGCAAAGGAGATAATTTATGGGGAATGAGAAGTGAATCAAACAGCTCAGGAAATATAAAGAGGGACGTGTCTTTCTCTTTATTTGATTTCTTTATTTAATTCTATTCCTTTACTACTTCCAATGTTGATGGCCCGAACTCATACAGCTGGCTAAGGGGCTATAAAACAGAATTTGTGTTTTTTGTTTTAATAGAATGAGTGCAACCTTGAAAAAATCCCTAAAACCAAAATACGAAACAAAAATTAAATTAAAATTAGAAAACATCAAGTTTTTGAAAGCTGGTGCCCTTGTCCAGCAATTCCCCTGCCCCTGTCATTCCGTGGGTGTGAAAAAAGACCTCAGTCGACCCTCCATTGCCCATTTCCTTTGAATGTTGTCGTTCACCGAACCGTCATTTCTTCCCCCGCAATGGAAAACCCCCGAAACCGCGACTTTTGCGCAAAAACCTCGCCCGAAAACACGTGAAACCGAATGAATTGGTCGTTTGGGAGGGTTATCATCTATTTGTCAGGTTTCAACTTTGGTTTCATTCGTTTCTTTTGCTGTTTTCAATTGGAAGCAAATGGCCGAACGCCGGGAGTGTCACTTTCCCGCTCTCGGCTTGACTGTCCCTTTAAGTCGGGATTAGATGCGCAACACCCGCACGACAGGTCCCATGTTTTGGGTGTGCTTTCAATTCACACTTGGACGGCGATGTTTAAGAGCTAGGCAACACTTTAGAAGAGCCTTTGGACAGACACTCTTCTTCTCCACAAACGATATAATTATATGTTCAAGTATTTGATTTTGGACGTAAAAATCAAGCACAATGTCACTTAATCATACTTTTATTTTTATTCCGGTTATCCTTTCCCTTAAATCCGCAACTAGGCTCCGACTTCTCTGCCCAAATTATCGCGTGGTGTCAGTGGTTAGGAAAAAAGTCTCTTATAAATCGATTTCCTAGTTTAGGATACCGTATCCTATTATCGTTGAACACTGTGGCACAGAAATACATTAGGTTTTTATAGGGTATGGGTGCCTCCTTGACGGTGTGTCGGTGTAAAACTCTTTAAAAAAAACTCAAACTTTTTGATACTGTGAAGTTTTGCTCATATAAAGCTGGCATTTTTCCACCCTTTTAGAACTTGATTGAGCATCAGTTCTTTGTTGAAACTGTGACTGTAGCTGAGTCAAGATAGACAAAGTGCCGTCAGCCCTGAATCATTGGCGCCTTTTCTTCGCTCGTTTGTTCTGGTTCCGAACGGCAGATGCTACCTTTCTTAGGCTACTTGGAAACCAATGAAAGAGGTTTGCCATGTCTCAATTAGGACTGTGCTTTGGCTTATTTTGATACTTTCGTTATCTTCCTGTTATAGTCTTCCATTCTGACGTATTCTTAAATTACTTCCCATAGGCTTTGGTAAGTGACTGACCGTACCAAGAGAGGGGCAAATAAATAAGGGAATGTCGTCAAACGGTCGCGTAATCCTCACTTTCCCCAGCTTAGTCCCCCTGCTCCGTCATTTGTTGACTCGCGCGACCTCCTGACTCTGTTTGTCTGATCGGTAACTCTGCGATATCTCCGCAAACAAGAGATCCGTGTCATCCGCTCTGTTCCCCGCCCAATACGCCAATCGCAGGCATGGACCGACTGGAGAAACGACTGCGACGCCTTCTGCCGAGGAAGTGGCGGCGGAGGGAGGCCTCTTCGGCCGAAGACCTCGCCGTCACGAGGCTTCAGGAGGCAGTCCTGGTCAAGAATCTACAGCACATGGCCTCCACTGCGTCCTTGGCAACGGCGCCTCCGCCACCGGAACTCGTCCAAGAACCACTGCTTCTGCGGGAAAATAGGTATGTTCGCTTCTATTCCCTTTGTTCCAATTTCTTTAAAAGGTACATTTTAAAGAAAGCTGCTTTGCAGACATTTCTTTTTGTTTATGGATAAGGTAACCACTGCATTTTGGAAATCCTTGGCGAAAGTTACATTTATATTCGTCCTCGCACAATCTTCATTTGCGAAAATTTTCGATCTGGTAAACACGAATGTTGTAAACTTATGGTTGGTTCAAACACCGCATCCCAGAAGTGTGTCTAAAAACTCGCTTTCCCGTTAACAGATGAGATTAATGTGAGACTAAAAATCGTTAGATATCCGAAACGCTTTTTTCTACTTTGGTTTCAAGCGCTGCCCCTTGCAAAACGAATATGACACACGAAGAAAGAAAAAAACAAAAGCCCCTTTGGCGCCAAAATAGGAAAGTGCACTTCGTTTTGTGTTGGGATCACGGTCATAACATCAATTATTCCGCGCGACCGATCCTCGCAGACAAAATGATGGGAAAACACCTCGGCGGGAAAAAGCGAGAGAATTGGAAAGTTGATATCACGGGGAAATATTCATAACTTATAAAAGGGTGGCAACTGTGGTTTCTTGTTTTCAGAATGTCCTTCCGTCGTCGAAGGGAAGACACGTGGCACGGCCCCTCCGACCTCCCCTTCATAGACTGCGATGTGGCAGTGGCCGAACTGTCCTCTCCCCTCGGAACCTCCATAGCTTCAGTGGCCTCCTCCCTCCCTCAGTTGACTAGGCAGGGACCTGAACTGGGATCCACAGAATCCGGCTATCTCTCAGCCCTCTCCATGTCTCCGACAAGCTTTGAACGACTCAGTCCAAAAGCCCTGAGGATACGACAGACCTCCCAAGAAGCTGTGAATCTGAAGACTACACCAAGGGCCACCCCTCTGTTGAGGCAGAAGTCAAGGGTGGAGAGTGAGCCAGTATTAGGGGAAGATGACGTGGATAGATTCATGAAGGGATGGGTGTACAAAACGAAATACGTGACGACTGTGTTTGAAGCAAAGGGCGGTGGATTGGGAGACGTGGTTGAAGACTCGGCGGAGGAGATCCGCAGGTGGCTCGACAGACGACGGATGCTCGTCGCAGCCTGCGAAGTCCACTTCTCCGTTCCGGAGGAGAAGCGTTGCCGACGCGATCAACAGAGGTGGGATTTAATATTCTACAGTATACACTTGTTCTTTTCCAGACTAAAAACTGCACTTCTCGCTGCCCTGAGAGACAACAATCAGAGAATTTTGAACCTTCGCCGAGGACGAACATTGGCTCCAATCCAATTGGTGGAAAGCAGAACGGAAGAAAAAATCGATCGGGAAAAAGGCTGCATACAAGGTTAGCATCATTTCACACAAATAATTGCTGTTGTATTTATTGTTTACTTTGCCTTTAGGTGTCTATCTAAAGGCCTACAACCGGCTGTTACGGTATTCTCATTGGGAGACACCCGACTGGCACAAACCTTATTGGCAGCTGCCAACTGGGAGTTCCTGTCAGCCGAGACCAGGACATTTTCTGTGGAACGGGGAGGATGTATCCGACACGGCGGTGGTCGCCGTGAATATAGTGGGACTGTCGCTGCTCAACTCTACCTTGCCTTGAGAAACACAAAGCAATTGTATATTTGTGTCACAATGAACATTTTCACGAGTAATTGGGAGAAAAAGAAATGAAGGAAATTTGGCTTTTGACAAAAATTCATAAGCACAGCAGCAGAATAGTTTCTTCCACCTAATGGGGAAACTTCTTCGACGTCTATGCATTCTCTTCCACACGGGTCCTCATATCCGCAGGAACCGATTGCGTCATCGACAGTTCCACCTTCCTCCGGATCAACGCCTCTTTCTTTTCCTTTTTCTGGGCCAACATCTAAAAAAAAGATCTCAATCTCGCCTTTCTCTCTCTCTCTCTCTCTCTCTCTCTCTCTCTCTCTTTTTAAATTCTCATTGACTTTCTCTTTCTTTCTTTCTTTCTTTCTTTCTTTCTTTCTTTCTTTCTTTCTTTCTTTCTTTCTTTCTTTCTTTCTTTCTTTCTTTCTTTCTTTCTTTCTTTCTTTCTTTCTTTCTTTCTTTCTTTCTTTCTTTTTCTCTCTCTCTCTCTCTCTCGCTCTCTCTTTTTCTTACTTCACTACTCTTTCCAAACGGCTCAGCACTGTCCGCCGACTTTGTGAAGAGTCTCAGTCCCCCCGCCGTCCCATCCGTCCACCCAAACTCAGCGTCATCGACAGCCGCCGTTCCCGTCCTTGCCTGTTCGATCACCTTGATCGGGCAGTCTTCATTCAAAAACTCTTTGCTCGGCTTCAGGGCCAGTTTCAGCAGCTCCTTCGATTTCTTAGGGGAAGCCTTCCTCGAAGAAGACTTGTTCTCCTTGTCGGTCGTCTGTTTCTCAGCCCCGTTCTCATTCCCTGCTACTGTAATTAACGACTCCTACAGTAACCCACCATCCACTCCTTCCTTTCTTTCTTTTTGGGAAGAGGGCTGGGCGCCCTGTTCCGCAGCTCCTTCGGCCGGTTTCTCCTGGGCATCTCGGTTGGTGCTTCCCTCTTCTGGTCTCTTTCTATCCGTCTGAATAGGTCGTGATTAAAAGTATTCGTCTGGGGAAACTAACCGCTGAGTCACGTTGAGATCCCTCAGGCGGCTGCTTCCGTCGACAGCACATCTCACCGCAAATGGATGAATGAGGGAAGAAAATGTAACCCTCGTCCGGCAGTCAAATGAACCTTACGTTTATTTACGCTAATTTCTGTTAAGCGGGAATGGCGAAAAGCCTCTCATCAATAAACTAGAGAATGTCTGTGATGTGAATAACCTGCAATTTCAGCTTCTTCTCACAGCCCGTCATTTGCATTCTGGGGCGTCGACCACTCGTCTTACACGTGCCAAGTTCACTCCCTCAAGTCGCCCAGCTCCCTTCTTCCCTGAGGTATTCCTCTAGTATTTTCTAATCACACCTTTTCTTTTAGGGATCTCCCTTCTACTTTCCCTTCCATAAAAACGCCTTGATCGGAAGAATCGAGGCTTCAACCGAAGATTCTGGCCCCGTCTTCTACTATTTGATCCCAAGTTGTAAGAACTTTTCTGATGCCGAACAAGAGTTTAGGTTTTCCATCCTCCGCTCTCTTTACCGTAAATGCTTCTTCGGGAGAACTCTTCCACTCGGGACCCGATTCCCCTAAGACTAGCCGTATGGAGCTGTGTGTCTTGTCCACAACCGCTCCTCTCTCTGAAACAGCCAGTCTCCTCTACCGTCCAAATCGAAGAGACATGGCGTCAGTGGTTGTGGTCCACGAGGCAGATGATGAGGAATCTCTGCCAGATCTCTTTCATCTCAACAACACCGTATTCACAATTGGTAGTCTTAATAACACAATAACCCCATTAATTCGCTTCAGATAGACAACTCTCTTCCCTTAAGATGACCTTCTCCGATCCTGAGATTAAGTTCTATAATTTCTCTATCGAAGGAGTCTCATTCACACCGTAATGATTCAAAACTTCAATTATAAAACTTGTTTAAGATCGGAGACAGTCCTTCCTTTGGCCACAGCAGCCCCACTTCCCTCTCTGTTTGCAGTCGATACAAGGGGAATTGTGCGATATTCTCCAACTATCGCTACTCAGCCATCAGGGGTCTACGCAGTTCATGTTGAGGCCAAGGCAGAGAACGGAGAAGTACTTCAACTTGAACAAGAGGTGTGTGTCTGTGTGTGCATCGCAACCTGTGATAATTTTCAGTTCCACCTGGTCCCTCCCTCCGCCCGCCTTCGATTTATCTTTGATCGTCGCCTGTCTCCCCTCTCGAAAGACTTTCCCTCATTCTCAACTGAACTCCAGGAGACAGTTTCAAAGGGCGACCTCCCTCATCTGCGTTTGGTGATGGATCATCCAAAACTCTACGTCTACAACACATCAAGGTAAATGCCCCATGACTGCTGTAAGCAAAACTATTAAGATCCTCCGTTTGCTTCCATGCCGTTGGGCCGTCATCCCTCATGTCTCCCCAAACGACCCTCGCAGCTCTTGGAAAAGTCAGCGACCTATTCCAGGCAAGTGAACATTTTTTATTGGAATAAGTGTTTTTTCAGGTGTACAACAACTTTAGCGTCGTAGACATAGAGACTTCCTGCGATGAGCCAAAGTCCGTGGACATTCCAGTGACTGCTGCGTTGGCCTCTCCAACCTCTCTTCTTTTGATTTCCATCCTCGCTTTGGGCATTCTTCTGTTCTCGATGATCTGTGTCTACTTTTGTTTTATCAGAAGGTACAGGGACTACCTGAGAGCCAAGGAGAAAGCAATGAAGGGTAAGTGATAACAAGTCTGCTTATAAACAACAGCTACCCGAATTGCCTGCAGCCCAATATGTGTAGTCCGTTGTGCATCAGGTTGTGATTCACTTTCAATGGATGAAATTTTCGTTGCAGCACCCCCTCAAACTGTCCCGCCCACTCCGACCTTCGTCCTGACGCCCCCAACCCCTGCTTCGCCGGCGATGGTGCCGCTGGGCTACTGGGAAGGCTGAACCACCGGCTGTCACGAACCCTGATAAGCATTCCAGCCGACTGTCTCTAATAAAATCTTCCTTTTTCCACTTTTCAGTTTTTCCTTTCCGTTTTAAAGGCTGAAAGACGTCAAATAGTGACGCAAATGGTAGGAAAAAGCGTGAATTCGTACCAGACGCTGTCACTTATCTTCCATCTTCAAAGTGCGTCCTTTGATAATGGGCTTACGACGCAATTTCCCTGTTTTGGCCTTTGTACGGCCCATTTCACAGATTTACGACCATGTACCCGCCAATATGCTCATTTTGATATCATTTTCACAAGGAATCGATTGAAACTCTATTTTAAAAGTTCAATTTACAATCTAAAATGGTCAATGAATTAATAAAATACTATTAATTCGTAAATAAGTACATTCACGTCGCATAAACAGCCAATATCTCGTCTTGTTTTGAAACGTTGTTTTTCTTTAATAACAAACTTGTTTATCTGATTTTTTTTTTTTAGAAAACCTACCTGTCCCCACCCAAAATTCCAACTGAACCTCTTCCACGGCACTCGCCCTCTATGTGGGCGCTCCTTCTGTTTCTCCTGGTCCAATATTCCCTCGGAGACTCTCTGTCATGCCCCACCATCGGCACCTCTGCCTACGTGTTGGTCTCCATCTCCTCTGACCTGGAAGTATCTGGGTTCATCGGTCTTCTGACGTTCTATTCAAAGGTACACCCAGAGTCTATGACCCAGAGCCACGTGTGACTTGTGTTATCGCCTGTCCGAGACAATTCCTCTGACTTCCGTGCTCTTTCTGGCACAGATAGCCACAGCTCATGCAGAAAACACATGCAGCACGGGAGATTTCATAAAAGAAGAGAAAGGGGGCTTTCAGTTGATGCCAAGGAACGAAACCATTACGTACCACTTTTTCTATGGAACGGGAGATACGGATACGGTGACGACGAAAGATATCGAAGGAGAGGTGGAACAATGGGTGGCCGACACGACCTACATCAACGCCATTTATAACGCTTCGAGGACCAAGAGTGAGGATCCAGTTCAGTACGATGACCCCAGTGCCCCCCTCAGCAGTGTGGCCAAGACCATCTCAGACCAGGTGGGTGTCTGAAGGACGAAATTGCAGTTTGTAGGCACATTGACTGATTTTATACACCCTTGGTTTTCAGTTCATAAGAAACATCTTTGTTTTGAAAGTCCGCAAAGTCTCAGATACTTGTAGGTTTTGCCAAACTGGAATCATGCCGAAACGACTTAGTGCAGCGGAAATGAGATACGCAATGCGAGAGACAATGAGGCGATTTAGGTATTCTAATTAATATGTAAAATTTTACCCGCTGATTTCATTTTGGCAATAAAATAAAACTTATTGAAAGAGTATAGCCAAGTGTTATCGTTTCCCCGCACTATGTAATCCCAAACGACAACAAGAACGCCTGACTATTTTTGGAAAAATCTGTGTTTATTTTGCTTTCCTGACGTTTTCTGTGGTAAGGATGTTTTTAACCAAAGACACTCGAATCTAGGACTTTTAGTAGTTTAGGTGAATGCCGAAAACCAACAGCCGGTGTCAGTGATCCGAAAGAAGCAAGTGGTTCTGCTGACTGACTACGTTCCTGTGAATGCCACAGTCTCCCTCAATTCCATTTCTAACGCAAGTTCCGATTTCTCTCAGCCTAACCCCATGGGTGCAGGTGAACCTCCAACGCTTTGGAATCTTCTCTGCTTTGGATACCTCCTCTCTCCAGAACATAGCCTCTTTCCCTGTATTTTCAATTGACGACGACAAGGATGTTAATTCGATGAGACGCCAGTTTCAGGCCACTCTTCCTTTCGGTATTTCTTATTTAAGCGCTGTACTTATCATTTCAGATTTTCCTTCTGTCCATGAGACAACTCCTTTGGCAGACAATTTTATATTTCTTACTTCTCCTGATGCAACCGCTCTTTCTGAAGTTGCGTCTACTACAATATCAGGAGACATGTGCACTCTCCCAGAAACCAGGATGTACAGCCATTTTATGAGGGTTAAGATGGCTGTAAACGGCAGTGTAGAAGGTAAGGAGTTGTTTTCTTTCATTCAATTGAGGTTGCCCCAGTTGATGTAAAGAGTTATGCACAATCTTTCTAAGCAGCTTTGTTTTAGATGTCACGTTGCCATGGCTGGGTTCTCAAACATCTTCGTTTATCTCCAACTGCATATCTCATCTTCCTGTCTCACTGGAAGTGGGATGTGACTCAGCCGCAAAAGAAATTGTCTCCACCTTCACTTCCACCATTCTGTCTCTAAAGAATGCATCTTTCTTCACTCTCGTATCTCACGATGACGATTGTCTTTCTCCTTTTCTCAATGCCTCGCCCAAGGCAATTCCAACCACAGTGAGTGACTCATTCACATTAAAACTTCCTTCCCTCAGGCTAGTATTCGCGTGGTCTCAGCCCAGTCTCTGACCAAGGCATACGAGCCCTTGGCCCTCCCTCTTCTCTCCTCTGGAATGATCAGCTCCTCCAGAGACAGACAACTCGTCGGCAACCTTCCGTATTACCTATCCAATTATTCAACTGTCTGCAGGGCTAAAATGCCATTGGTTCCTTTGACAGGAGCCAACCCCTACCATCGGCCAAAGTACCTTCACATTGCCTTGGACGACATGGTTTGGATCACAGTCTGTGCCAGTATCTCTGCGTCTGTCTTTGGCATTCTCATCTACCAACATGCAAAGAGAAGACAGAAACAACAGATGGAGTTGCTCAATGAGATTATGCTGCAGCCGAGAATAGTGACATCTAAGGAATGCGCACATACAACCAGATTGCCCTGGGAGATCAAGGCCGAGAGGGTGCACATCGACAGGGAGTTTATGCTAGGAGAAGGCACGGTGTCCAATGTGTTCCTGGGTGAGTTTATTAATTTGTTCCAGACTATCCCCATTTTCAGGTAAACTGAAAGGCAAAGCTCCGATCATGCAGTGGATTGACCGCGTCGAGATGAAGCAGTACCAAGACTGCGCTGTGGCTATCCGCGTCCCCCGCCACTTTGATGAACCAGAGGAAGATCAAGTGGGTTATTCTGAAGCCAATGCCAATCCAAAGAGGGTTTAGCTTTCTCGTGAGATTGCCTCGATGCGTCGTCTTCGTCATCACGACCACGTTGCTCTTCTTCTGGGTTGGACTAACAAAGACAGCCTCGTCTGCAGCCTCCTGGAACTAACACACATGAATCTCATTAAGTATCTGGGACAAATCAAAGAGACGTCAGTATTGATAAACGAGAAAAGAATAGGAACTGTTCAGGATGGAGTCCAGTTCAGAGGGGCCAATGAGCACCAAATATATCCCTTTCCAAGTTCTGTACAAAATCATATGGGAGGTCTGCGATGGAATGGTAGGTCTTTTACACGCTTCCATTTTCCTTCGTATGCTGTTGCCCTAGGTATGTTTCATTGCATGTACCCTAAATCATACTTTACCTCTCAATCATACTTTAGGCCTACATCCACTCTCGAAACCTCGTCCACCGTGATCTCACAGCTCGAAATGTTCTCCTAACAACGGGTCTCAGAGCAAAGGTTTGCAACCAATTGAAACGTAAAAAGAATTGGTTTAGATCTCTGGCTTTGGCTTCTGCTCAGATCCCGATGATTCCAAATTCGCAGCCAATTCAGCAGCCCTTCGATTCCTTCCTGTCCGTTGGATGGCCCCTGAATGCTTCCAGGGAAAATTCTCCCTTAAGAGCGATGCGTAAGTGACTTCAAAGGAAAATTCTAGAAGTTCTCTTTTCAGTTGGTCATTTGCCATTACTCTCTATGAGATTTTCACATTGGGAGAGGTAATATTCCATTTGATGTGAACTAACGTAAAATTAGGTTCCTTACGAAGACCTCCGGCGACCGGAAGATATTGTAGAGGCCGTCAGAAAGGGCAGAATCCCACCCATGCCAAAGTTTTCTTCCAAAGAAACGTAAGGATTACGGTATACTAAATTAGAGGAATTCAGGTATAACGCAATGAAAAGCTGTCTCCAACAGTTCCCGGAAAGACGGCCGCACTTCGGACAACTGCAGGACGTTTTTATGTCTCAGGCAGAAGCATTCTATTGCAATTCTGCCTTCGAGGGCGATTGATCTCAGAAACAGCAAACATAAAGGGTATATTTAATAAAAGAAAACATGTAAATAATGATTGTATTTCTGGATACAATACAATAAGCTAGCAAAACTGAGAAATAATATACAACAGCATTTTGTTTCAAACACATTTATTTGAAAGGAACGCCTACTCGAATCTCTCTGAAGATTTTTTTGTTCCTTTCATGTGGTGTCGTCTATTTTTCCTTCTCCGTCTTCTCCGTCTTGGCCATTTCGCTAGGCTCCACCGTCGGAACGGAGGGCTCCGTGACGCTTGCCTTCTTCCCCACCCACTCGTCTTCGGTGAGAGTGGTAATCATGCAGACATCTCCCAGCTCAGTCCTCTTCACTCCGGGGATCGAGTTCACCGACCACTTGGACAAGTCGGAGGGAGGGGGAACCGCCTTGAGCAGAGTGCACAGCTCACGGCCGATCTTTCCCATCGAGGGACGGTCTTCCTGTTTGATCACCCTAAACAGATATTATTTAAGAAGACCAATTGGACTGACCAGATTTTCTTGGCGAGGGAGGTGATCTGAGGAGGGGTGGTCTTCTCAGGGAACGCAGGCATGTTGGCCTTCCTGATCATGGTGGCAATCTTCTTCGGCGGATCTTCAGGCCACGGCTTGATTCCTTTGTTGTAGATCTCGTAGAGGAGCACTCCGTAGCTCCAGACGTCCGATTTGGTGGAGAACTGCATCGGCTTCTTCAGGGATTCAGGGGCCATCCACCTAAACTTCAGGGGTAATTCAGTCCAGGAGGCAGTTCACCTCAAAGGAATCTGAGGACTAGGCTCGTCCTGTTTGTCGTCTTCTGGCTTCGACTTGAGGTCTCCGACCATCTTCGACAGGCCAAAGTCGGCAATCTTCATGGTTCCACCGGAAGAAATGAGGACGTTCCTGGCTGCCAGATCCCTGTGGACACAGCCGACGGAGTGGAGGTAGCGCATTCCCCGCGAGGCCTCCAGGGCGTAGACCACCGCCTCTCCAGGGTCCAAGCGCTCCCCCGTCTTCTTCAGATGAGTCTCCAGGTTCCCTCCGGCACAGAACTCCATCAGGATGAGGATCGGAGGATGACTCATAGCCACACCGAACAACTGAAGCCTCTCATTTTCTAGGGTCACTGTTGGACCAACCTGGATGATGTACTCATGGGTGTAGTGGCTCATCAGCTGAGCCTCAGAGATCATCCCCTTCCTGGCCTCCGTCGACTCCTCGTTCGCCTCCGTTGCCACCTTTCCCTCGTGGCACACCTTGATCGCCACGTCGAACTTGTCCTTTTCCGTTCGGTGGTAGATCCCTCGGTAGACGTGGCAGAAATTTCCACTTCCCAGGAGGTCCTACAATAATCAATAAGTTCGAACTACATTACCCCTCACTTGTGTTTTGTACTCCACCCTGTCGTGGGAGATGAGCCAGGTGGGCCGAGGAATGGCGTGCTTCAGGTAGGCTTTTCCGGGAGTCTTGTGGCTCTTGTAATGGGCAACCAGATCAACGACCGTGGAAAAGCCAGGGAAAGACTTTTTGTGTTTGTTGGTCGCATCATCCTTCGAGTCCTTTGACCTATTCCTCTTCTTCTTAAGCTGTTCAGCCGCGAGACTGAACTGCCACAAATTGTTGGCAAACTGCAGCGTGAGGTTGAGCTGCTTTTTGTCTTCAGAGAGAGCGGAGACCACCAGAAGGGCCTCTCCACCAGTGGCCCTGGCGTCGGTCACTCGCACGAGGAAGTCTCCAGGTTCCTTCAGAAGATGTCTGAAGACAGAGGTCTTCTGCAGAAGGGAGTAAACCCACTCGACATCCTTCCGAGGACGGAAGCCGTGGTAGAAGTCCTGTCTCTCGAGGTCCCGGTCGTTTGGATCCTTGGGTGTGACGGCATTAGACATGCGACTCTTCTCCGCCATCGTCAACTCCTGCTGACCGCTTTCGATAAAGACCGGCCGATGGAATGAGGGAATGACCAAGAAATGACCTTTAATCAGAAAATTTGCGTTACGCAACAAACGTTTCACGTGCTTTGGCGGAATGGGTAGCAATTTTGCAGGTGTTGAAAACTCATTTTGATATTATGAAGACAATAAAATAGATAAATGCGGGGGGAAACAAAAATTTACAAAAAAAAAGTAAATTGTTGACAAAGGCAAGACCAATATGTGTGAAAAGACTTACGTATAAAAGAAAGAGATTTGTTCGGAATGTAGAAAAGTATTCAATAAAAAATACAATTTTCAAATAAGAAAACAAACTGATTCTAAAACCTTGAAAACGAATCTCCTGCAAAGAGTGAAAGCGAAATATACTAACATTTTCATGTTTAAGGTTTATAGGTGAAACTTTTTTGATTATTTGTCTGCGGGAGATTCGTTTTCAAGGATTTAGAATCAATTTGTTTTCTTATTTGAAAATTGTATTTTTTTTATTGAATAACTTTTCTACATTCCGAACAATCTCTTTCTTTTATACGTAAGTCTTTTCACACATATTGTATATACTTTCTATCGTTTAGTTAAAAGACAATTATTTTACAAGTACCAAACCTTGGAGTTAGCTCTATTCTCATGTCCCCACTAAAACAACAACAAAGTAAATATGAAAACGGCGCGTCGGAAAACCCTTGAAAGAGTTTGCAAACGACCGATTTGAAAACAAATCTACCCAGCGCTTCGCGCGAAGCGCTGGGTACAATAGGTACTTCGGAGATCATACAGAATCACCAAAGATTGTGAGCTGATTGTGAGCGGTCCGAATAAGAGTGGTTTGCTACTTCCATAGAAACGGGATGCATAGTATTTTAAACAAAGAGTATTCGAATAAGGTGACAAAAAAACTATGGAATATCAAAACAACTCAAACACTAGCTGCGTTCTCTTTCATTAGCGTATGGCTTACTTGCAATTCTAATTTTCCACTTAATTCACGGTAGATTGTTGACAGAAATGAGCTTTCTTCTTTACATCAAAGAACGTGATAACTACATAAGTGCAATTCTGCTGAATAGTGAGTGAAAGGGAATAAAATACTCGGTCAGACCACTATAAGAAATCTTTATTGCCCTCTCTGCCAGGGCAGTCACGTAGACACCAAGAGCAGCGAACTGGTTCATTGCTCACACTTGCACTTCATCTACTAAGAATTTTCAGACGAAGCGTCGTTGGCGATCATGATTCCACAGACGATGGCTCCGATGAGACAGCCGACGGACAGGACGGCGGAGACCATGCAGAGGATCTTGAACATGGGGTTGCCCCTCTTCTTGAAGTGGGCAGTCTTCGGCTTCTTCTCCTTCTTTCCCTTCTTCTTCTTCTTTTTCTTTCCTCCGCCGGACTTCTCGCTGCCCTTCGCACTTCCCTTGTCTAAACACTCTTTCAGTCTGCTTCAAAAGCATCAACCAACCGTCTCCATTCTTGCTCACGGTGCCTGCCTTGCTGTTCACATCGCTGGCCTTGCTGGCAGTTCCGTCCGAGTCCTTGAGGGCGTTCTTCTCTTCCTGGTCGTCCTTTCCTTCCTTGGCGGCGGCTCCTGCAGGCGAATCCTTGGCATCGGCCGGAGGAGCATCGGGGACGTTTCCAGGGGCAGGTAGAGGCTCGTAGTCCTGACCTCCGTCCGCCATGGCTGCACGGGAACAACTGAGGAGGGGAAATGGGGAGACGGAGAGATGACACGCACGCCACGCGATTTCACGCGCAGGGTCACGCAAGGAAATGAGCGAGCGTCCCACGGCCTTCGGGAACTTTATTATTCGAAGCGGAGAAATGCTAATCATAGGCAAAGAAGGATCACGTCGTTTTCTTCACATTTCCTCTCTCTTTCTCTTTTCCTCTCCCTATTTCTCACTCAGTCTTTTTTTCTTTTCGCTTATCTGACCTCTATATGTTCTTTATTAGCTAGTACCGAAGAGACCCAACATGATCACTTAGGATTCCCTCAGCCCGACTTTGAAGACCTCTGGTTTGACCAGCTGTGGCCCCTGACGCTCAAAGATTTCTCCATCCTTGCTCAGTCTCCTAATCAAGTGCCATGTCTCCGGCCGCCGGCTGTCACTAATCCCTGGACGCAGCCACCCAAAAAATCTTGTCTCCAGCCACCGCTGATTGCCGTCGCGGGTTACGGTAGTCGCTGAGCGGTTGTCAGCAAGCGGGACATGGTCCTGACGGGCTCCGGCCGCGGCTCGTCTTCCGAGACCCCCGGGACGTCTTCTTCGCGACAGCCGTCACCGGAACGCTTGTCGCCAGCCGGCCACCCAAAAACACGCCAGCCGTAGTAGCGCCAGCCGGGTGGCGGTCAGCTGGCAGAGTGCCCGTCGTCGCGTATTTGTCATGTCTTTATCACAACGCCACCCCACACTCTCTGTTTATCTCTACGCAACAGTACGGACCAGCCGGCTGGCTCTTTTCGGGACCCGCCCCTAGTACTATTTGCCCATTGCGGCCAGCCGGTGGCTTTTTATCAGTGTCGAGGGCTAAAACTTTACGCTATCGCTGGCAATCTGCAGCTGACCGTCGCTTTACGTCTCCTGTGGTCACGTCAGCGACCCCCGGATGAGCCTAAGCTGACCCCGCCGATCATCCGGATCGTGCCAGCCGCCACAGGCCTACTACGCACTATTGCTAGTCGAAGTTTTATTCATCTTACTCAAAAAAAACTTAATGGACATGGTAAAACCCGTTGCTGACAACCATGAACTCTTGAATTTACAATACGAACAACGAAATTTCTGGGTGCTTAAAATACGGGGGGTTGAAAGAATATCAGGGGTCAAAACATTGTATTTTAACAAAAAAAACAATGTTTTCCTTTTTACCATAAAAAGTTTTGGCTGAAAACGCCACTTTTTGCTGGCACTCGGTCCCCTTCGTCTTAAAAATCACTTGCCAACGAGTTTTACCATTCAAAGCTCTTGCGCTGGGGGCATCCAATGCTTCTTTCGGCCATCATCCTTTCCTCTGTCTCCATGCCTCATAGTTGATCAGATATCAAACGACCACCTGCATCGTATCTTAGCTCATTAGCATAGTCGAGGTGGCACTGGACGTCTGTCATTTGTCCTCGCGTTGTACTACGTCACCCGGCTGTCAAAAAGATTGCACCACCCGCCGGAAACCGATCATTAGCGCATCTATAATTACGGTACCCGGAGAAGACAAAAACAATTCCTTGAAAGTATTCATAACCACAATTTATGGACGAATTGGAGTATTTCTGAATCTCAGAATCTGAGGATCAAGCCAACCTCTCGATTTAACAGAGGTAGAGACAGAGAGTGTACGCTTGCGAGAGCAACTCCCATGACCGTGCGAGGACCCATCTCTTTTCCCTCTTACCCTCACCTCCTCTCCAATCCCCCTCCGAGGCATGTTCCACTCCTCTCGCTATACTATGCGTGCGTCGTCCAGCTGACCCCCGGGTGTAAAGAGCGCCGTTGACCAGACTTATGTCATATCCACTTCCACGCACTATTACTACACTGTCCCCAGGCGTTCGCTTCAAACTCACACCATCGTCACTGATGGCTTGCGGCGGCGCTTGACCAGACCCTCTAAGGCTGACCTGGGTTCGTTCTTCCGCCAATGAGAAACAGCAATCTTGTTCAGAGAAACGCATACATACCTTATACACCTTGTAGTTTCCGCTTCTTTTGGCTATAGTCCCCGAATTCCGCTGGAAAGGCGAGTCATAGGCCGCGGCGGGACCTTTTCAAGGGATACCGCTTCCTGCCGAACGCCCATCGCTCATGCCCTGCGATACGAGCATCTTCCCGCTAAACCGCAGGTTCTCCCTCTGATTGATGCTCAGGGAAGGAGGACAGGGTGGGCATTTAGATAGGGCTTTCTCACAGCTCCTCTCTGTATGCCTTTACTTCCCCATTGGTCTTTTGCTCTGTATTTAACTCTTTAACTTCTGATCTCTAAATCTCTCTTTCTCATAGGTCTTTTTCTTTAAACACGTATAGCCTTAGCCAAAGCTAGGTCCCTCGAAATATGGCCTTCGTTAGCGCTATTTCGTGAAAATATTATGCTGTTGTAAGGGGAATTTCGAATAACAACATCAGAATAATTTCACCCATTTCCAAAACTAGGATTGGTTGTGAGTAGAATCAGTCAATTTATGCTCTTTTCCACTGCTCAAATCACTGCATGTTTGTCGGAAACATGACGTTGGCAGGTCTCGACATAATTAGCTAATTATAACTGGAATGTAAGTTCCTACCGTTTTCGGTTAACCGTTTATTTGAAGTATACCTAAAACCATTGAATTCTAAAAATCCTGCCTCATTTCCCCTCTTTTGTTTATCTCTCTTTCGCCTGCAGGCAGAGCCCCCTGACTTCCGTACGAGTCACTGTTTTCGCGTGATCCGTCTAATAGGCGGCAGTCGTGTTTTCCTGCTTCAATCCACCTGCCATTGTGAGGGTTACCATTAGGAGCAACCGGCTGATTTCACCATTCGTTCTGTTTTCTGCTTTTCCCTCCGACTACGGTCGCCACTTCCGCAGCCCCGGTCACCCCGCTTATCATAACCAGCCACGTTCCTCCATTCGACCGGTTCACGCCGAATTTATGGTAATTAGCAGGGAAGGGAATATGTTTGTACGCAGTAGTATGTCCGAATGATTATGCAAACTCACAAGGAAAACCCTTTCCTTTCAAAAAGAGGAATTTCGAGAGAGAGAGAGAGAGAGAGAGAGAGAGAGAGAGAGACGTTGTAGATCTATATGGTTTGGTTGCAGTCAATGTGTGATTTGCAGTGACACTTATAACTAAAAATTCCTCATAAAAAAGAATTTGTACATCTGAAAATAGTTCCCTCCCTGTGGTAAACCTTTGCCATCAGCCGCGTTCCTCCGGGAGCCAGCCGGCTGCCACGGGTGGCTTCCGCCGAAGGGCCAAAATAGGTTCATTTGGATAGAAAAAAGCCCGAATATGGCAATGATAAACATTGGACACGGGCTATTACCTGGCGGCGGGCAATCGACAGACACCGTAGGCGAAATGGCGACCTTCGGCTGCGATTAGGACTACGATGGATGGCAGGGCAGAAGCTTCCAGAAGGACATTTTCCCTTCTAGAAGACACTTGGTGGAAGGTTCGTAAGTACTACGGTATTTGTTCACTGGCAGAGTATTCATCTAACGTTACTAACCATGTCTTGTGCACCTGAGTTTTGGTTTGATCCCAGATGAAATCTTTGTGTCCCAAAAAGTATCTTTCTTAATGGAGGTTTCGGCGACATGACTGTATCTTTCTTTGGGTCAAAACCTTTTGAAACCGTGCAGAAGCCGAGGTCACTTTGCAAACACTAAGCGATGACGCAGAAGCAGCAAACGGCATGTCATCCCACACTACTATCCTCCCCTCCTCACTTCCCTTCTCTTTCACGCCTCGGTTATTTGGCTTTTCCCCTCGGCTACAATCTCTTCGGCCGCTCCTGTACAGAAATTGTCCCCTCCCTGCGAAAAACAAGGAGCCTGCCGTTGTAGTCGCCGATGCACAAAAGGCTGCTGTAGCCCCTTCCTTCGTCACTCCCCTCCCCTTATAATTGTTCTACGCCGATTACTCCTTTACTTCCGCTGATTCATTAGAAAAGGCGCTCCCCCGGGGAAGAAATAACTTGTTTTTGAAACGGGAAAGAAGAGGAAACTTACATAGCGGTTTATAGCATACAGATGCAAGGAGGGGTCGTCCCGAGGTTTTGAGAAAGTCTATTCTTTCATGTTTTCATTTTACATTTGTTTACTGAAAACAACAATTGAAGCCAAAAAGTGAAACTTAAGTCCCCTGGATATGCAGGCTCATACACGTTAAGTCACCCCCTATGGAGGGGGGCGTAAAGTCCCTGTGGGGGGACGTAATGTTCACCTAGGTGGACGTAAAGACCCTCAAGGGGTACGAAATGTCCCTTTCCCATATTCCTCTACTGGCAATCTATGATTTCCTCCTCCTTCTTCTTCTTCTTCTTTCAAACGCCTACAATACTCTCAAGTTCTCTCAACTTGCCTTCTACCCTGGAACATTGCCATAACTGAAGGGCCGCTCTTCTCCCACCTCTTCCGTTCTTTCTTTCCCATCCCCTCTCATTCAACCTCTCCTTGCCCGACCACCCCTGCTCCCGTCTTCGACTGTACGAACTATCGGCGCCTTTCGTAATTTCGTACATGAATGTATTTCTATTGGGCGCTGCGAAATGGCGCGCCACGTAATAAACGCCGGCGAACTTTCGGAGCGGGGCGCCGCCGTCGCTGACTCGACGTCTTCTGGAATTCTTCTCTTCTTCAGAACCTCTCTCGATGCCAATCTACGACTGACCGCAGCCATGAACACGACGGCCTTCAGTCCACAGGCGAGTCATTTACTAAGTGCCCCGCCTCTTGTTAATATTACATTGTGTCTGTCTTCTCAGCCTTACTCACTCAGCCACAATCTCTGATTACAACCCCTTCTTTTGACGGCCAATGATCTCTTATGTTTCCACTGATCTCAATTAACAGCAAAACGAAGGTACTGTTTTTCATTCAAGTGAAAAACAGCAATTCCCAAAGTTCCGCTCCCATCCCATTATTAGATATCCTCAGCACACCCCCCTTTTCAACTGAAATCCTCTCCAAGCAAATGGAAACATTCAAGTTCCTTCCTTTTATAAGGTCTTACCAGACCTTTTTTGGAGAAAATTTTAATACCCTATTTTTATCACTAATGGATAACGGAAACAATCATTGGGCGTCCGAGTGTTGAATATTTCGTAGTGGCTCGGAACATTAACTGATCGTACAACCGAGTTAAGAACACATGTAAACACAGTCACACGAACACACATATCACATATTCTATTTTCCTTTCCTTTTATTGTTTGTGTGCATGTATGTACGCATGTGTGGGTGTGCGTGCACATGTTCGTGTGATTGTGCGTTTGTTTGTGTGTGCACGTGATTGTGTATTTGTTTCTATTCTACAGCAATGACATGGTCAATTTGTCGTATTCGGAAGCGAAAGCATCCACATCACAACGTTCACACGTCCTTTGTCGATCGAATGATACTCAGACCTGAGCATAAGCCAAAGGAGGCAATCATTTGTTGGTTTATCTTTGATGGTACCTTCCCGATTTATCCCAAAGAGCATAATTTCATCCTATTCCATTCAAACCTTTTGGCTCGTGTCCATCGCCGATTACGATTCCGAAACATTGATTTTCATTCAGTTTTCTCAGCAGAGCGCTTAAAATTCAATCGGCGACTGTTCGACTTTATCTCACTTTCCCACGCCTTCGAAAGCGAGAGAGACTGAAGTACAGTCTGTCCTTAAAGGTCTGTTCACTCCCTACAGTAACCTTTGAAACTCCTTGTTCCCAGCCGGCTGCCATTAGTCAGCCGGCTGTCCCCGGATCTCCCTCGCTGACCCAGATCTCCCTCGCACCGTCGTTGTATGACCTCTGGCGGGCGGTGCACTTTCAGACCGGCTGGCATTCCCGGAGGCGCTTTATAGCCAGCCGCTGGTGATCTCGATCTCCAACCACCCGGATCTAAGAGAACTCTTTAGCCCGAAGAAGAGGCTGATTAGCATAGGACACGGGTCGGAGGAGAGAGACAGGCAGAGGGCAAACAGAGGTCGAGGGCCAGAGGCAGTTGCGCGAATACGCAGTCTTACATCATACTTTGGCTGCATTTTAGGAAACAATTATTTCCTTCTTCTACCTTGTTCATTGTCTTGTGTATCGCTTATGTCTTATTGTCTCATCCAACAGACTATCAGGATGTCACCACCGCCATTCTCTTTGCCAATTTAGTTGCGTACCTTCAAACTGGAAATCTAAATGGAAACCCTTTCTAACGGAAAATACGTCATTATAAAGGAACGTGGCCCAGAGGTAACAACCTCATTAGCATACAGCGAAAACTGGTCACCGTAAACTACCGGCAGTCACAAACGTTATTGCCACCCGCTGGCTACTTTTGACCACTCTTCGGGCGCCATTTCAATCATGTTCTTTTTTATACCCTCGAAACCTGCACTTTGTTTCAGCTAACTCTTCATTTTGATTCAGTTGCTGTCGTTTTAACGAGATTGTTTGAACAGACCACACGACCCAAATAGGGGCATGGAATGAATGGGTGGTCCAATCGTACATATTGTAGTCATTACTCAAAATGTTATGACTCAGCCGATTTCAACTGTTTGTGAAAATCAGTTTTGAATTACCGCTGTTTAACCTTAGAAGCACAGTCTTCTACACAATGCACTTTCTATAACCCATGATCCACTTTTTATGCCATTATCGCATAACCTAATCTACTAGGTCCAAAAACGAAGCCTATCCTTCAGTTGTAGGACCTCGAAGCCATGTTTGTTTTGGAGCAGCCGTAGATGACTATCCATACAGCTTTTGGATGGTCAATTCGGTGGATACTCAGACCATAGATTCTTTCTCAAAAGATTCTAGAAAAGTACATGCATTTCATTTCATTTTCTTGAATGGGCGATAACTTACGAGATCCCAGTGTTTACCTGACAAAAGTTGCGGCGCTGGCTGATTCACCGCCTGAACAAAGGCCCTCGTCGGTCGGAAGCTCCTTTTTCCATCGCAAGCCTTCCCGTCTCCTGGTGTTCTCCGCCGACCCCGGACGTCTGTGCTCCCGCGGTCTGCCGGTCTTCCCGTGTCCGAGTGTCCGCTTCGGCAGAACAAACAGTCAGCCGCTCCTATTTTTATCCGTCGCCAGCGGCGATTCAGCGTCGTCCGGGCGCATGTGAACCAACATTTGCTCTCCATCAGCCATTCCACGACCACAGGACGACGCATTCAGCCAAGGCCTGTACAGGAGCAGGGCGGAGCCACGGGACAATGGGATTCATGGGATAGCATCCATCCAACAGAATTGGCTCACTGAAGTCAGGATATGTTGTTGGCACTGTTCCAATTCTCAATACGATATTGAAACCTTTCCATATAAAATGCAAGGCAACTCACATTAACTGTAATTGCTACGTTGAAGTTGTCTTCATGAATCCAATCCCTCGCTCTCTCCTGGCCTCCTCCTCTCCGCCGAAGCGTCAACGCCTCCTCACCTCCGGCTTGTGTGGTACTCGAGGCTCTCCTGATTAGGATCCAATTTTCATGCCGGCCCCACAAAGATGTCGCCTCTAACGCGATTTCTCCTGTTGACAGCGAGTCACCCCACCGTACCCGCCAATCAACCAGGCGGAAGTGCCACTGGATGCCAAATCGGAAGAGTAAGCAGGCACAAGGCAAAAGTTAGTAACCTCAGAACGCCTAGATAAGGTTCCATTTGGAGGTAACTGTTCGACAACAATCTCTGTTGTTGAGGGAGGCAGGGAGATAAGGGAGGGAACGAGCCTACGAGGGAGGGGACTTAGGCATGGTACCGAACAACAACAGTGAAAGTACTTTGTTCAAATTGTCGGAAATCACTTAAGAATGTAAAATGAGCGTTAGACGGAAAAATTAAGAGTGCAAGCTAAATGAAAAGTTTTAAAGCAAAACGATTTGTCAGATGCACTCACAAGAGAAGAGCCTCTTATAAGAGCCCCCAGATGCCTAAATTATTATAGAGCCAATCTATTTGTTTGAAAGGTCGTAAGGTATGTTGTGTCCCTCCCCTTATCCTGCTCCCCTGACTCCCGCCCTTTCCCGATGCGCATCTTTCCGCAAGGCTCGCGGCCATTTGAAATTAGCGGCTTCTACGCGGATGCTTCGGCTAGCGGCGGAACCCGTCGGCGCGGCGAAGGCTCTCGCCCTTTCGCCCAACCGGTCACCCGATTACCTGTATAAGCCAGATCGAGACGTGTTTCCCTCGCACACTGTACTGACCAGCCACACGACATAACGGCACGAACGGTTGGGGACAGGGGGCAAGGGGCGGGGGTTGCTGGGATGGGGTTCCTGGTTCATGTTATTGTCGCATGTCTCTTCTATTCTCGACTATCCCTTTTTATTATCTGAAGATCCAGAAGTCAGACGTACTACTTTATTTTGTCCATCCACCTACAGTTCCCGACCCTTCAATGACTCTTCCATCCAGGCGAACCGCATGCCTCCCCCCTTTTCCTCTTTTGCCTACTGTGTTCACTGTACTGACCGCCATCCAGGCCATCGCCGTACGGTTTCAAAATGGCGTATGTGCAAACAGGCGCCGCTTTGTGGCCAGCTATTTTGGGCGCGGCGGCCCGCCTCCAGGCAGCCAACGACCCGGATCCCTCCTGCCAGCCGGCTGCCCCTCAGAGTCCGCAAAAACCACGCCCCTAATTCGCTTTAATTGCCCTTTGTCGCTTAAGCCACGGGATCATCGTTCTGCTCAAAGACTAGCCTATTCCAGCATACTGTACTTCTACTGCTTCAGGAGATTACCTATTACTTCACTACTTCATTCCCTTTGCGTTACAGTGCCTCTAAACTTATAAGTTTTTCCATCCACCTTGACATAAACCCCAAAACTATACAAATGATGTTAAAATGAGAAGACAGTCATCACTCTGGCAATAGCCCTCCCTATTGTTTTTACACATTACCTCTCGGTTACCCACCCTCTCTTTTTGATGCTTTGTTTTTTTCTCAAACGGCACTTTGTTTCATATGCCCTCCAGTACGGGTGTGACCTCTTTGGCACATTTCAACGTTGCATTCCAAACAGAGGTCGCCGACTCCGCGGGAGGTCCGATTTTGACATTGCCGCTTTTAAAGGGCTCTCTGGATTACTGTAATCATATCAGCTATTACTTCTTTCTTCTCTATCTCTCTCTCTCTTTGCTTCCATTTCTCTCACACCTTTACTCTTTCTGCGTATCCTTATCTAACCTCCTTGCTTACTCTCTTTTATAAACACATTCTATCTACTTCTATTTTGGGTTGCATTTGCCTGCCTGTTTTGCTCCCGTCTTACTACCCCTCTCTATCTCTGTACCTCCCTTCTCTTTTCTAGTTATCTCCTTTTCGTGGAAGCTCTCCTAAACATTTCGTTTTGCTACCTTTAGTCCCCATTAGCCATCTTCATTAGCATACCGTATACATTATCACCCCTGCCCCGCCCCTCTGCCGCTAGCAGGCTGACCTCGGCTGGCTGGATCTCGTTCGCGGCTGCTGCCACCCGGGCTGGCTCCCGCCCGACTCGTTCTGCCTGCCCCCGCGGCGTCGGTGTCCACCCACTCGCTCTCCACCTTACGCAACCTGCCCCGACTGGCTACAACTGCTGCCAGCCGAGGGTGACCTTTCGTCTTCTCCCACGGCGGCTGGCTACAATTCTGCCTCCGGGGGGAACTACCGTATTCCAGATGTATTTCCGCCCCTAGCACACAACAAACAGAAGTACTTTCTGCAATTTCCGCTGAAGGCAATTCAGATTTAGTTATTATGGAGGAGGATAACTTCCTCTTCGGGAGAGGGACTGCAAGAGGCTAGGGAGGCCATGAGTCTCTTTCCCTTTTCTTTGCCTCAATCTAATTTGATTCTCGTTTCTACAGTACCTCCTTGACTCTTTCTTTCTATGTCTCTATCTCTCGTTTTCTATCAATTTGTTTATCCCTTTCAACTACAAATTCTCCGAATTCTTATTCACTGAATGATTTCGCCTTCTGATGAGGTCAGACCTTATTGTTTGTATTCTGCCGGCCACCTCCTCACTTTACAGTATTGTTTAATGTTTTATTATTAATTGTTTGTGACGTCAATTATGATGTCTTCTTCTCCTTTGTATCCATCCCCAGTCAATCTTTCATACAATCCCTCCCTGATGTCACTCCTCCCGTATTTCCCTCCTGTATTCATTACTCACTCTCTCCCCCACCCTCCTAATCGGGGGTTGATCTCGACTTTCCTCCTCTTACATCAATCCCTCTCAAGTTCTTCCAGAAACATACATTTCACTTCCTCAAATGTGCAATTTCTTATGTATCTTGTTTTATGTGAGGGCCCATATGCTTGTCTTTATTCCATCTTTAATTAATCCATCTTTAATTAATAAAATCTTTTTAAAAGGAGTCGGTTAAAATATGTTTTTGTGGAGAAAGGCCGTTAAAAATCTGTTTTGTGTTTTGTTAATACCAATTAACATAGATTCTTCATTTTTATCCACTTCCGCCGACGTTTCTCATTCTAATGAGCATTCCACTTCCGGTTGTTCACAGGACGGCTGCCCCTGCTTCCGTTTTTAACATTTTTCTTTCTATGTTTCTCTTCCCTCTCCCTAACTCTCATACTCTCATTATTTCCATCTCTCTTCATCTCCTTCTCTCTCTTCCCAATGTCACTCGCCAGTCACCCTCAAGCGATCATTTCAATCAATGTTTTCTTTTCCACTCTGTTCATCTTCTTCTTTGTTCGTGTCGTATTTTTCCTGTTCACTCTTTATCGTCCCACCTTCCCATGCCTTATTCCTCTTTCTATTCCTCCAGAGGTTCATCTCTGCCATCCTCTTTTATAAGCTGTCCTCCTTGTAGTATTTCCTAATTCTACCTCGTTTCCTTTCTGCTATTTTCACTAGTTTTGGCGTTGTTGCTTTGAATTAACTTGTTCTTGTCCCTGCGTATGTTATTACCCGTATTCACCCTTGTTCCTTTCCCCCATTCCCTCCCTCTCTCCTCCTGATGTCGTCATTTCAGCGTCTCGTCCGCTCGTCCCCTCCTTCGGAAGTGGCCGCCTTCCCCGCATCCATGGTAGGTCTTCCTTTGTCTCTCAGCAGGTGTCTCTGCCACCTTCTTCCGCCCTCTCTATGAAAAAATGCCGCCGCGCGTCCTCCTTTTTTGGGTCAGCCGGCTGTCTTCCAGCGCCTCCGGCCACCCGGGGTCAGCAGCCGGGTGGCGGAAAGGGCAAACAGCGATCGTTTGTTTGTATTTGTTGTGTGGAAAATGTTCCAACAGCGGCCGGATCCTGTCTCTTTTTGCCTCGACCGGACGAGGAACCGCCGGTTCCGGCGGCGGTCTTTCGGACGACCTCAAGTCGCACGTTGACATGAAAACAGCGGCCGAACGGTTTATTCACCTGCTCCTCTGGATGGTTATTGACAGCCGATACGCCAGAAACATTCCGCAGCCGCTTCCTTTGCATAATGACATACTAGCAAAGTTTATTTTTGGCATTTCAAACAAATTATTCCTCGGATACCTTTTGCTTTGCGAGGCCAGTAAAGTAAATTGGCTCCAAACACAGCAGTTAAACAAAGTTCACAATCTCTTTAGGAGGAGAATAGATATAGTAGGTGTCCAGTTTTTTCTCCGTTTCTCCGTGAGTTTTCACGAAACCATCTTTTCGTCGTCGTTTAACCGGCAGACATAGATTTTCCAACTTAAAACGAGCCTTCGATGTGAGATATGACTTGTAGACCCCGTACAATCCAGGTTCACATTCGATCGTTATAAGTTTCCAAAGAAAACTCGGTGGGCAATTGTTTTTGCGGAAGTTCGCTTGGTTTTGAAGCTGGCAAATGGCATAACCGCGGATTGTACGGGGTCTACAATTCATATCTCTTGTTTTCCCCAGATCTCTTGTATTTCCCCAGTGGAACTTCTTCCATAAATCACGTTTGGATTTTAAATAACACGATTAGCTTGTATGGTATTTGGTGTAACCTCTAGTAGTTTTTACTCACTCATTATATGAGGATCATATTTTGCAAGATTTATTGGAAAAACTAACTTTTCTGCGTCTTCTGCAAAAAAGTACCCCCTAAACGGTTAACAAGTTCTGGAATCAAAAGATTCTACCTGCTGAAGTGCGATCCTGCTTTATTTTTTAGCCTGCGATGCCCCATTTTCCCTCTTTTTTACCGGTTTCTCGTTTATTCTCCCCATTTGCATACAGTGCGTGGACCCGTTTTGCGTCGTCCTAAAAATAGCTCCGACGTCTATTTGCGTACGCCGTGTCGTGGTTTTTGCAAACTTCCCCTCCGCCGGCACACAGCCGGATCCGGAACAACCCGGCGGTGGCGGTTGCCTCCTCTCTTGGTACCCTTCCTGCCAGCCGCAAACAAAACCACGGTGCCGTCAGCAGCCGACTGGAACAATTTGAGGCTGGCAGCAACAGGTTAGCGCCAGCCGCTGACCGCACGACCGGTCGCCGGCTGGCAGCAACACTGTGGGCGCGCGCCGCCCTTTGAACTGGAACTGAAGGGGCTCGATGTACTCGTTGCGCCAGCCGGCTGCCCCGCGTGGGTCAACTGACTGCAGCCAGCCGGATGGACGGTGACTCGATGTTTTCGAAGCGCATTTCTCACGGTTCCTACGATCTTGATTTCAGTACTCTTGATAAACAAAAATTTACTCGCCTTTCAATTGCTCCCAATGCGTTCGGCAGAGAGATTGTACAACACCCCTCGTTAGATAACAGTCACTTTGAGTTAATAGAGGCTTCAAGTATGAGTTCAACCCCTACTTCTACTTGTTTCAAAAATTGCGACACTGCAGGGAGATCTCAGTTTACTATGTTCCCCTGTAACAAGGAACTTTAAGAAATTCCCTAATCTTCCGTTCCATTTCTCCAAAGAGCCGTCTTCCCGAGTGTAAGCCTAGCCATAGCGATATTAGCATAGGCGGCGGCTGCCCTCGGGCGGATCCAGTTCCGCCGACCCGTTCCTGGCTGACCTCAGCGGGCAGCCATCGAAAAGACGGGTCAGGACTGGTTAAATTTATGGACGGCCGCCCCAAGGAACACGAGGCCATCCAGGGGGAAGTTGCGACATCGAAGGGATAGACCAGGGGAGAAGCGGGATACGGGAGTCAAGGTGCAGTAGATGGCGAGGGATGCTCCGGTTCTCATGAACCCTTCAAGGGTCACCTTTTGCAGTGACTTTGGATGTACCGTAAGCATTTTTTCCAGATATCCTCATTTCTTTAAAACCAAAACCTGGTTGTCTTGGGATTCACAAATTTTAATAAGTGGTCCTCGATTGTGATAACTCAAAAGTACCGTAACCCATATGTTTATGGGGGCGTCTAGTTGTGACTGGTCATTTGGATGATTGGGTCCCGCCGCGAACAAATGATATCTTTTGAAGGCATTTTATAGGGAATGACTGTAGATGGCTTAAGTGTAACTTACTCACCCAAAAGTTTAGAGGAAGAAAAAAGTTTTCTCTTTATGCAGCCTCTTCAAAAAAACAACAATTGCATATGATTGTACCCACAAGAACATCATGTATTCTATTATGAAGCTTCTATAAACGCTCTTTTTCCTTGCTTACAAATCTAAAATATTCCCTTTCAGACTCTTGGAGAGGTGTCGGCGGCGTCGGAGGCAGGCCTGGAAGTCCCTCGTCCACTGCAGCCCCTGCCTCAGTTCAACCCAGCCGTCATGGCCGCCCAACTCAGCATGTTCAACAATCCACAGCTACTCGGAATGATGCAGGTCAGAGACAGCTTATTGAGTGTGAAAAGAAACCACTAATACGTCAACATTATATGTAGCACCCGAAATACATTGTTAATACAGTTTTCCGCCTACACACAGCAATAAAATTGTATTTTTAGTCAAACGGAAAGTTTTTCCAGGCTTATTGTCATTTGGCTTCGTGCTTCAGGTTACGGTAGCTTCGGAATTAAGAACAACCCAACAACATAAAAAAATAGTTTTTCTTGAGTTGTGGTAAGGAATAATGAGTACAGTATCTTTCTGCACCTATTTTACACTTTTGTACAACAAGGGTGTTTACGGGCAACTGCTCTTTCAGTTCCGCCGAGGTGCTTAAAGTAGTATCATAAGGAGAAACTAAACCTTGTCCACACGAAAATCCAGACATCGACGGTTTAAAAGTTTTTCCCCAAAGGAACATAGCAACAAATTCACTCTTACCATAAGTGGGTAAAACTTCCATTTCCTGCGTTTTGTCAGCTATTACAGTATCCCCGTTATTTTGTCTTGGTAACCCCGTACTTCCGTCGATCACCTGTTCCTCTTTCGAAATCACATGCTCTTTCAGCATTTCACTTTTATTTTCCTTGAGAAAACCTCATTCGAGCTAACATTAAGGATTCTCTTCTTTTTTGAATTGGTCTTTTTCAGTGGAAGAATCCGACACCTTTAACCAAATCGTGCCAATTTCTGAGTTGCATCAGAAATTATTTTGTTTCTTACCAGAATATTGAGATAAGGGAAATTCCTTGATGATCTGCAAAGCATATATTCCTTATGGTTTCAACCACTAACTCTTTCGCAGGTGCCCTCTTCCATCTTTGATTTACATCTGTACTCTTTCATTAGCCTCCATTGCTTTCATTAGCTTTCCAAAGGACCAAGTCTCCCTCACGTCTAATGGCTCTTTCCAACCTGGTACCAAATGTAATAATCGCAATGGTTCAACTTTTGTGATTCTAAAGTTTGATAATGATTTTTTTAATTGCCTCTAGTTGTCCCGTCATAGTTCCTCTGTAGGCAGACTGTCTGAGGCACCAGAAGTCCTCCCCCTCCCGTCCGTGGCTTGTCCGTACAGCGCCGTCCCTGTTTGGAATGCGTGGTGGTTGTGTGTGTGATTGTCTCGATTTGTTTGCATTTCCATTCGGCGGCCGATTGCCAGCCGAGGATTCAGCTGCTGACCATCACAAAGCCCCTTTTAACTGCAAAATATGGAAAACTGGAAACGGAAATAGAAGGGATCCCTCAAACGTTCCTTCAAGCTACATACTTTCTTTTCACCTTTTTTTCAACTAAACGCTCGGAAACAATGCGAAAATTTCGTCTTGAAATAGGCGACCAGTGGGGTGAACTTGGGCCAAATGCTCCGTAGCTGACTGGTGTTTCTGTGTTCCAAAGGGCATCGACAGGTCAGCTGAATATTCCGTCGCCTGAAATTCGAACCAGCCGGCTTCCCGGGAAAGTCGATATGCTAATTAGACAAACAATCTCGGGTTGCGAATTAATCAACGCCGCATTGATTTCAGGATCAGAACGGAGAAAAATAATATCGTAGGTCTATTGTTGATCGAGGTCCCTTATAAATCGATCGATATCGATCGTCTGAGTCGTTTCCTGTGGCGTCGTTCGTCGCCCGATTGGCTCCATTTGGAATCAATCGTACACGGCTGGCCCGTGTGGATAGGCGATAGGGCGAGCCGTTTACGGCCGCCCGTTATCGGGACCCGGCTGGCAGCAGCGCGCGCCACCCGGCTGCCCTCTGACCTCCACGGCGCTGTTTGTTCGCGCCAGCCGGGCCTTTAACCTTGGACCGCACTCCCCTGTGACCTCTTTCCGGGGTCAGACGCCGCCCGAAACGCCCGCAAAACAACCATTTCAGCCGAATATTCCCACTTGCATATGGGTGGTCTCATTAACACCTCAGGCGGAGGTCCTCGGGATGTGGGGTTTTCCTCGTTTCATTGGTTGCATCCCTAGATACACTTTTAAACAGGATTCTTCGTCTGAACCCTCTGTTTTCCTCTCTTTATATGTATCATCCCTCAGTTTCAGTTTGTCTCTAACTCTACCTATTTTTATTCTATCCCTTTTTGACATGTCCCCTTTTCGTTCAAACTCCGTCCCCATCATTTTTTTTCATTTTTCCGTCCTGTCTGACTAAATTTCCTTCTCCATCACTTTGTCTCGTTTCTTATTCTGACCATCTCTCCCTATTGACTATCCCATACTCTCTTCACTTTTCCGCCTGACTCACCAACCCTCCATCTCCTTCTTCTTTTACGAATGATTCCGTTTCCTCTTCTAAAAATCCTCTTGGTGGTTTTTTCCGGATTTTCATTTCCCTCCAATTGAAATTTCAGCTGTTGTCGATTACAGTAAATGGTTCTGTTTGTTCAGCCAAAGCTATCGAAAGAACCTCTTTTCCTCTTTTCTTCTTTCAACTTTTCTGTTTTTGCATTGTCGTTTCGATATCGAAAGTCAAGGAGAAATCTAAATTTCTCTTTCGAAAGACGGCCAGATAAAAAATGATCAAAGAAAACGGTTTATCGCAGCCGACAATCGCTTTGGAACGCTTCCAAAAGTACAACGTTTGAGCATCTGAAGCCAAGTAAATAATGAGGAATTGTTTTAGATTTTGTTTCTTTATTCTTTTCGCTATTTGTGATTATAAGTTCAGTTAGTTTTGTCATAAATCTTCTGAAATTCCCGATTTCAAACGTTTTGAAAAGGGCAAGTTCGTACCAATCTGGGAAATAAGAAGTGCTGAATCGTCGTCGGCAATTAGTCCGCCAATTAGTCCGCTCGGGGGGATCCCCGAGGTGAGCAAGCGTTCCCGAGAGTCTCAGTCACCTTTGTTTCTTCTTCTTATCATTCCCTCGACGTCCCCAGGCAAAGGGCAACTTCAGCCGCAAAAGTCAGAATAGCACACTTTGCAGTTTCAATGAATGGGGTCCTTGAGAATTAGACAGTGCTGAAGTTCTCTCTTAATTTTCCAATTAATATTCCATCTAATAAAACATCGTTTTGCCAAATCACTCTGTAACTGTTGTATTCCAGGCGGCCGCCAGAAACTCTCTTCTTCCTCCCCATTCGCGGGCTCCGCTGCTGCCGCCGGCTATGCCGAACCTCCTCCACCACATCTCCGCTCTCCGCAACGCACAGGTAAGATTACAGTACCTCCATCTTCTGTACCCACACTACTGTGATAGCTACCGTAACCCGTAAGTCTGGGCCCGGTTGTGGTCGCCCAGCAACGACCGAAGCGTGAGCAAAACAGTGCGTCAGCCGGCCAGCCCTTTGGCTTATCGACAGGGGCCGGGGACTGTCGCCGCCGAGAGGGCACACGGGGTGTTTGCCGAGGAAAGGGCAGGGTTGGGTCCTGTAGGGGAATACAGTATCCCACCCAGGCCTTTAAATAACCTCCCGCTCAAATCGCCAAATTCGCGCTCTTTACAACCCCTCCCGCGCGTTCCATTGTCCCGCGAGGTCGGAACCGCCTCTTTTCGCCGGGTGCGCGCGGTTTTCGCGCCCTTTCGCGTCAGGAGCCTCGCGCTATCTCGCCACCTCTCTGTGACACTTGTTGCGCAGGCGCGTGCCCGGTTGCGACTGGTCAGTGACACAAGAACTCGATAATAGCCTCCTGGAACCGGCTGGCGGCTATATCCCGCCAGCCGCGCGTTGCTGCCAGCCGGGGGTCGCCGATGAAGGTCGAGGGAACCAAAAATGGCGACGTAGAGTCCTCTGTTTTGTTCTCGCAACAGGTTCTCTCCAATCGGCTGCCAGCTGGCCAACCGCCGTTAGTGACAGCCGGAAAGGGGAAAGTACCGATTTGTGCTCTGTTGACAACAAAAGGATACCGTAACCCAATACTCATCTGTGTTCAGATACCGTAATACCCATAATTATATTTTGAACTCTTGTTCCGGGACCACTTTCAGCTCTTCTTCGTCCCCGTGGCGGTCCGAAAGACTGTAAACGCCGCGTCATGCTGATAAGGGGTCACGTGGGTCAGCCGGCTGTCCCCTGCGGCGTTCTAACAACCGGGGGACATGTATACTTTTTAAAGGGCAAATTCCATGGTTTCACAGAAAGTCAAAAGGGATAATACCTACTGGAGAATTGGAAAGAAAAAAGAGTGACTTCGTTTGTTTACGGGTTCAAATTGAGGCTGAATGAGATATTGACCTCGCGTGACCCTGGTGAAAGCGGACTTAATCACTTTAAATGTCAGTTCAATCCCTCCTACAGTACTCCTCATGGCAACGACCGGTGACCCCGTGTCAGCTGGCAGGTAGTCCATATTTGTGCCAGCCGGCTGCCACAGCAGGGAATCCGCCGGTGTGTTGTGCTGCTGTTGGACGAGGCACCTGCATTGATCGCGGGTGGCCTCTGACCCGCCGCCTCCCGCATAGTATTTCAGCCAGCCGGCTGGCGCCGGAATCGCGCGCCCCTATTGCCAGCCGGTGTCCTTCTTGCTCTCCGCCGGCTGGCAGCAGTGGCTAGTCATCGGAACGTCATCAGACCCCCCGCATAGCTGACAAAGGACCTCCCATTATGCATGGAAGTTACGCTAATTCCAGAGACTTCCATGAAAGTGCCACTTTCTCAGTTAAAATTTTAAAAAAAAGTGAACTCATCATCTTTTCCACTGACCTGTTTATTTTTTATTTACGATTTGCTACGTTCGGCGCCCTGCTGGAAATCAGCTGTTTTGGTCGATAACAGGCGCCGCCGCACGAAAAAATGCGTCATCGTCAAGGTCAAGGGAATGCAAAAACAAGCCACGCCCACTTTGCGGGTTTGCCCTTGTTTTCTGAATTTTCAATGATTATTTTAAAAATGAAATAAATACATAACGAATACCGGAACGAAACCATTTGAAATTTCGCTACACTTAATAAAACTTTTGAAGACATCCTTTTTTTCAAAATCTCTTTTTACTTACTTATTAAGTTGTTCTTTTTATTTTTTTTACAAGCAAACCCTAAGTCATTCTAGCTTCAAGCGCAAAATAAAAACCTTGCCTCGAATCTGGAACCTTTGAATCTGCTCCTTAGTGCGTGTTCCCGTTCCTCCTCCCCCGAGGGCCCAGGTGTCGCCCAGGAGGTCCCAGCTGGCAGCTGATTTATGCCCCCCACATGCTTGTCTCGCCCGAAACCGCAACGTAGAAACGACGAAAAAATCAGAAAAAGTTATTTGCACTCGAAACGTTTCCTGTCAGTATTTGATCTTTTAACTGCTAAAGACATCGACAAAGTAAATTTGCAAAATTTTCTGGAAAATAACGTTTCACTCTCAGTTCGCGCTGTTTTTAAATTCAGTTTTTTATGTTTTCTCTGCGGGTGGTCCATTTGCACAGTTGCGTTTCACCCTTATAAAACACAATTATAGCATCCAATTCGCACGTATTTGTTTTAACGTTACAGGTTTCGGGTCAAGGGGTCTTTGCAGCTATTTCAAACTAAATCAGTGGAAAAGTCAAAAATCGGCGAAAGAAAAGCGGCTGACGCGGCTTTCATAGATTTCTCTACATAGAAAGTCAAAACGCAAAAATAATTATATGAAATGAATGCTAAATTTAAACCTTTATCAACCCTGTCTCTCTGCGCCCTCTCCTCCTCCTACAGTCCCTCTCCCTAAGGAATCCCAGAAATCTCTCTTTTTCCTAAATTGTGGGTTCCGGGGCAACGGCCCGCCGTGTCATTTTCCTGCCACCCGGCTGTCGCCCCGCCCGCTATAGCTTATTTTCGTTCGATGGATGAGCGCACTTTCTCCCGTTAACCCCCGCTTCTGCCACGTGAGCCGATGGGCGACGCATGGAATTTCAGATTTCAGGAGATTTTGAACTGAATTCGAGGTATTACTTAGTCATCAAAATGAAGGTTCCGCTGGCATCAGGGTGCATGGTGCGTTCCTCCGCCAACTGCTCGGAAGTATGCCCTGCTTCCAAATTTTATCAGAAGTTCCAAGTTTGTGATGTTAAAGTCAAGTCAACACTTTCCTTGAAATTGACAGTTTACTTTTACTCATGTTTGAGTATCAGAAATAATTACAGTGTAGCTACATATTCTGTTTCTGTGGGGAATTCGTTTTAATGGCAGTAGCCCTTGACTTATCGGAGGGTCTTTGGATTAGTATCGTTTTCTTTCTTTCACGGGGGTAATTTCCTCTCAAATTCCAGTCTCCATAGTCTGACATTTCCTTTTTCCTCGTCCCAGTCCCTTCTTTCAGTTGGCCAATGCTGCGATGAGTGTGCCGCGCGTGCCGCTGATGCAGGCGGAGATGCGGGACGCGCCGTCGCGCGACGCGGGAGAGGTCTGCGTCGTCTGCGGAGACAAGGCCAGTGGGAGACATTACGGAGCGGTCTCCTGCGAAGGATGCAAGGGCTTCTTCAAGAGATCCATCAGGAAACAAGTGAGAATTGCTTGCTTCAGCTGAATTTTGCAATGTTGCACTCAGTCCAAGTGTCCTTTCAGATCGGCTACGTGTGTCGTGGAAGCAAAGATTGTCCGGTGACCAAGTTCCACAGAAACCGCTGCCAGTACTGTCGTCTGAAGAAATGTCTCTCCATGGGAATGAGAAGTGAATGTGAGACCCTCAACCTCCCTTTTCTTCTGGGGGTTAAAATGAGCCAAGAAGTTCAGCCAAGCATAACTTAAGAAACTTTGGTTTAAAACGCAGTTGCGTAAACAAGCCACGCCCACTTTTCGAATGTGTCTGATAGTTCAACATCTATAACTTTGTATCTTTTTTAAAAGCTCAGCTTCGAAATTCAAACTTTTTTGACGGTGTAGTCATTCTGCCACGCTTACTCTTTTACTAAACATTACGGCCCATCTTAGCTATTAGTTTTCTTGTCTGCTGAACACATTTTTGAATCTGTGCTAATTGTTTAAGTGTAGAATTGTATTTTTGACGTGAAAGTGCTCTGTTTGCATGTCTGCGTCTCTCCAATCGCCCCTCTCTCTTGCCTGACCTTTGGGTGGAAGTGCCCTAGGGTAATTGTCCCTCTCCTGGACCAAAGGTCATCTTACCCTCTTCTTTCAGCCGTCCAAGCCGAGCGTCGTCCTGTGCAGCAGCTGAACATGGCAGGAGACAGTCCTCCCACCATGGTCGCTCCCTCCACTCCCAGAAGCACCTCCACCGTGAGTGCCTTCGTCTCTTTAGCATATGCGAGATAGGCTGAGGCGCAATTAAGCCAATTAGCCGAGTGTCGGCCGCTGTGTGTTGTGTCTCTGCTGCTCGGCGATTCCGCGGCCGGCTGAATATGGAGGTGACAGCCGCTGACCTCATTAGCGCCAGCCGGGACCGATATCGAAGCTGCAGGGGACGCGGGGAAAACAGACAGGACCACAGCCATTTAGGAACAGCTGGGGGTCCAGTGAGGGCATCCGAGGGGAAAAGCATCACTGCGATCATTCCGTTACTTCTGATGGTACAAGCTCTGTTTTAAAATGTCTTTTTCAGCCTCTGACTGCCAACCCTTTGATGAATGGACTGTTAGCCATTGTAAAGACGGAACAGGAGAACCAGGACCGTCTTCTGAAGAAGGACGACTCCGTGGGGTCTCCGATGAGCAGCAACGCAGTCGAGGCGGACTCTCCCACGCACAACGACTTTGTCACCAACCTTAAGAGGGTACGTGGGAGAAATATTGGGGAAACAAAAAATTTGGGCACAACATAGGTGAAAATACTCTTTTTTCAGGAATCCTTGGGGGATGACGAGTCTGGAATCGACGTGATGACTGTGATCGGTCTGGCCCCGTCTGCCTCCCCTTCCTCCTCAAATACAGCCTCATCAGTCAGCGAAGATGGCCCCATTTTCAATACTGAGGTGATTTCTTACTCCGATTTCCTCTATCTTTCCATCTCCCTACTCGTTTCAATCTTAATATCACACAAATCCTTTCCATTTAAGAGGTCCCGGTTCCATCTCCCTGTCCCACAACCTCCTCCAGCCGACCTCAACATCCAATTCATTTGCGAAACAGCGAGTCGACTGCTCTTCTTATCGGTGCATTGGATGAAGGACGTCCGCATGGGTCTTAAGTGAGTGGCGCGGCGCAATTCCAAACGCTATCATGGCGCAGTGCGGACATACGCGCTTAGCCAGCGCTGGCCGGGTTCAACCCTGGTAGGCGCACTGGAGTGAAGACAACAATAAACCATGACAGCTATGAGTGTTATCCTCTAAGAAGTTCAGACCAGTTTTTTCTTCTTGAAGTCAATTTTATTTCCGTCCAAAATACAAAAATAATTATTCTTTTACAGATCATCGTCTCTTGAGGCTGTGATGAAGACCAAGTGGTGTGATTTGTTCGTGTTGGGTCTGATGCAGTCGTCAGATCATGTCGGGTTGAGTCGGATGCTAGATGCCATGAGCAATCACTTGGCTTCTTGCACCAGGACGGGGCAGTTGAAGAGCGAGAAATTCGAGGAGGTCAACGAGCAGATCACCCGGTTGCTGCAGCTGATCCAGCGATTCGATGAAGTCAAACTGAGCGCCATTGAATTCGCCTACCTCAAACTCATCTCCTTCACAGCCAATGGTTGGTGAACTCAGTCACTCAGTCACTCAGTCACTCAGTCACTCACTCACTCACTCACTCACTCACTCACTCACTCACTCACTCACTCACTCACTCACTCACTCACTCACTTACTTACTCTGCCTCTGTTAGCTAGCCTAATTATATTCTCAGACGTTCCTGCTGCCACGTGTACATCTGAGACGAGAAACATCAACCAGATGGCCTGTCAGGAACTCTACGAACACGTCGTTGGAGCCGGAGGATCCTGTGGAGATGACTCTAACTCAGAAGACAACGAGACACACATTACCTCCCCTTCTACCTCAGCAGCTGTCGAGAGGTGGGATTAGCCACTTTCCTGCTAGACTGTTTCTATCTGATCTCTTAATCCATGAACCCCTATGTTTCAGGTACTCTCGTCTGCTGCAGTTGCTGCCGTGTCTCCGATGGTTCCGAGAGGCAGTCCTCGTGGAACTCTTCTTCTCCGGTCTCATCGGCAGTCTCAGCATCGAGACAGTCATTCCCTTCGTCCTCAAGATGGATGTGATGAATGTCTTCGAGCGCCGAGCCTCTGCCGACGTCCTGGGATCCGCCGTGTCCGGGGAGACTTCTCTCTTCTGAGCCCTCGGCCCCTCCTCCTTCCAGTGCTTTCGCCCTCTGTGACCCTCAGATCCATATCGTAGCTTCCGAGACTTCTATCCCGTGTGTGTACCCGGTCCCACCCGGTTTACCTCTCTTTCCTTCCTTCCACAGCCGTCTTCTGCCCACAGTATTTCGGTTTAGGGGCTTTACCTCTCGAGCTTTAGCGACGTCGGCTAGGTTGTCCTCACTCGCCCCCGCTCCCCTCCACTCGTCTTTGCAATACCGTATCTCCGAGAGTCTTGCGTAAATGCCCTTGTTCGGGCTAATTATTAGAATGGCTAGTTTTTCATGTGAACGCGTAGTTCAGCGCTAGGTTCTCCTGATGATGCAATCCACAGTCTGACACACGACAATGCACATAGTAATTATGCATATACACAATAAATATTCATGTACACTTCTTTATTTATTTTGTTCCAGAGACACAGAGAGATCCAACCGTCATTTAATTAATTATTGTTTTCCAAGTTACATCTATCAAAAGATCAAGAATACAAAAAAATGCCCTATCAAAATTGGTTTTCTCTTATTTGAATTCACTTGATGTACTTTTCTGAAACAACTTCCCTCTTTCTATGAATATTAGTTTGATGAATCAGAATGCATCAGGTGATTGTTCGCCTGGACAAAGGACAAAGCCTTTGAGGAATAATTCGTGTGTAATACGCATTCTTACAAGGTCAGAATCTGTAAGTTGAGTATACATTAAGTCAATAATGGCTGATCCAACAAGATATACAGAGAAAGGGTGTGCATGAGAGAGATAGAAAGTGGGCTCATTGTACTTGCTAACTCACGTGTCTGTAGGGAATGTTCTGGAGCAGTACGTGTTACACCTAATCTCACGTCACGCCTCATTTGACGTTTGAGACGTACGGTGACCTCTCTTATCCCACCCGTCTCCCTTCGCGAGCGGTCTCTCCTTCCCCTCGCTCTCTCCCAAAATGGCTTCGCTGTATATGGCTCCGACCGCCCAGAGCAACACCACCTCCATGTACATGGGCGTCCCCCAGCCTCCGAGGGCCGCCAGCAGCGTCACCACCACTTCCATGTACATGTCTCCTGGCGCCCAGGGAGGCGGCGGCAATGGAACCACCTCCTGCTACTTCGGAGTGGGCGGAGCTCCTCCCCCGATGCTTCCTTCTTCTGGTGGTTCCGCCAACGTCGAGTTGTCCTCTACTCCTTCCTCTGGCGGTGGAAAGGACAGCGGAGCCACCTCCGCCTACTTTGGCGTGGGCGGTGGAGCTCCTTCTGGAGGTAAGAAGCCTTGGATCCTTCTTAATTTCTCTTCTAGGACTCTCCTCTTCTCCGGCGCCTAGGGGAAGCGGCACCTCGTGCTACCTGGCACCTTCTGGAGGAGCCACTCAGTCTGCCTACATGCCCGTGACTCCTGGAGCCTACTCCATCTCCACTCCCGGAGGCTCTCAGTCGACCGAAGGCCCCAAGCCCACCATCGAAGAGGCCATCCAGCGCGTGGAGGCCCTTCTCACCTGGCTCAAGACTGGACGCTGAAAGAAGCAATGGGCAATTTGGGCATCGCAATAAAACGTTCTCCACCAGATATACTGTTTAATGTCATGTTTTGAAAATGTTGCCTTCTTCTTGCACCTCCTCTTACATGGCATTAGCATTATTCTTTTGCTATTTCCCTGAGAAACTTTTTGAGCTCTGTCTATCAAGACAAGCGACCATTATTGAGGCAGAATGACCATATAAGATGACAGCTTTTTTCTGTTGCGTTGGCTTCGATAAATTCATGAAACAACCAACACCAAATGAATTAAGAAGGTTCATGTCGTTTATCCAATTCACGTCAATTAATTGTCAATTGTTGAGCGTTGCCTCGAAGCCCCGCCCCTATATTTAGCCAACCCAGTGATTGTCCTTCTGCAGGCCGTAATTTGCCCAACGTTTCTCCAGATTCTCTCCTCCTCCTACACTCTTTTTGAGGTGTTTTTTCTTCTCTTTGCGTCGTTTCCGCAACCAGTCGCCGCGTGACCTCCAACACTGCAATCGTTGTGTTGATGAAGCGTGAGAACCCACTTTCCTCCCTGGTCGGCCCATTTTCCTCCGTCGCTCGAGTACAGCTGTCTTTCAGACTCCCTTCGACCAGTTGTATGCACTGCTTCCCTCTCCTCGCCCTTCTCCTGGCTGCCATCGTACGTAGGTCCCCGATTCCCGCAATTAAGCGGTTGCGAAAATACCCTTTGAGTCAATGATTCACGAGTACTTCTATAGCAATGATTTGAAGATGTTTCAGTCCACACTCTTGTGTATCTTATGTGGTTGTTATCACATCATTGACTTCGTTCTCCACTGAAATTATAGAAGTGCAAACATCTTTGAAAGAGAACACTTTGGGTTTCTAGTTTGGGCCTAATGACACAATCGAGGCTCCTTGATTTTCTTCTTTACCTACACGTCTTTGCTTAGAAAACAACTACTATGCATCCGTGTGAGAGACACAACCATGAGAAAAGTACATGGAAAAACTTCTGGTTACGTAAAACAATAGCTCCAATTGCGTGAATGAGAACTGTTTGATCTACTTTAGCCTCAGCTTGTTTCATATTGTTTTGATAGTTCTGGGCATTGTCTTCATGGGTTCAGTTCCTTATAGTTTTTGGAATCTGAGCGCACAATTGCAATTTCTCATTAATCGAATTAGGCGGCGAATCAAAGTTCAAGAAGAAGTTTAATTTAAAACGAAATCTATTTTATTGTATTCGTGAAGCAACACTAATTGATGTTTTGAAATCCAAAGTGAAAGCTGACGACGATTGAGAAACAATACGACAAAACGTCTTAGAACACGATTATTCCTGCAAACTTTTAGGCCAGTCATTAATTACAGTGGTCTCTAATGACTACGTGATTGTTTCAGTCCCCTTCTTGGCAGCTGACGACGGATGAGACATGTGACCTCTGTCGCCAAGTGCTTCGCACCGTCCACGGCCACTTCTCGGCCGACATCCCCAGTCGACGTAAGCTGACCCACCAGCTGAAGCACGAGTGCAACCGCCACTTCAACGTAGGCTCCCTCCTCCCCAGGGCACCCTAATCCTTTGAGTACCGACGGCGGTGTCTGCTCGTGTTGAAGGACAAATGCGACGTTTTGTTCAAGGAAATGCGCGACCCAGGTTTCAACTCCACTGCCATCTGCTTTAATTTAAAGGTATGTTTCATCTGAAGAGGAAGGGGCAGGGATTGCAGGAATGCACGGATCGACCATCGGTTGAAGTGACGCCACTCGCAGCATCACTTGACCTTCCCGTCGACGCTTCGACCTCCGCTCCCGAATGAAAGTTTTTGAACTGTGTGATCTACGGCCAAGGGAATTCTCCCATTAAGGCTACGCGCATTAAGGGCGCCCTTGGATTGCTACAACGGCACAATTCCAAATACAGAGTAGAATAGAAATCTTCATCTCTTTTAGAGTAATCACAGAACTACGGATTTACATTTTGGCCGATGGGCGCACGGTCTTCTGGCTGCTCTTCCCCTCAATCGAACACTTTTCCACCATCTTGTGCAGATTCTCCCGGTTCGCGTGCATTTCGCTGTATCCGCCGATGAATCTAAACCACTCATTGGCAAGGACCTCGGAACCACCTCACTTTCCACAGATGAATATCTGGGGGACCGTCTTCTGATGCGTCAGTTGAATGAGACCCGTCACGTACGCCTTCCCTCCGTCCGCTGCCGTCTTCGCCACCTCACTGATATTCTTAACAAGGAGTATTGAGTCAAAGAGTAGAGGATATCACTTTCTCCACGAAATTGATGCCTTCCTCGGTCAATTCGTTCTTCGCCCGCACGCAGTAGGGACAGTGATACTTTGTGTACATCACAACTGGGCTCTCCTTCACCTGAAACACAAAGTTGTAGAGAAAGATCTCTTCGCTCGAGCAGCCTCTCCTGAACTCAATATCATTCATTCAACCCGCGTTCTTCGTGACCGTAACTAACCCACAGTAAACATATACCGCGGCCTTCTGGTATCAGTGAGAATAGTCAGGTATTTCCTTGGCTGCTTTGGCAGGTTCAGACTGACCTCATTGAGAATGACCTGTGACTCCTTGCTTATGGGAGGCTTGGACGCTGAGGAGGAGCCGGCGCCCATCTTTCCAATAGAGTTAAATGGGAGAGAACAGAGTCCGTGGAGATAAGAGGTCGACACAAACACACCGTATATAACACTGGATCGGTACGAATAGATTTATGGAACCGGAGCAGGCGTCTCTCTATAGCAGGCATTTACGTACAAATATGCTTAGTTACAAGTACAGTCACCGACCAGTATGAGCACTTGCGAAAGAGGATTAGGCAACCATGTAAGAGGAGGATTAGGGGGAGACTAGTCGAAGCTGATCAGGGGAGCCTCGGAGACAGGCGCCATGGCCGTCGGGGCAGGCGCTGGAGCAACAGGGGCAGGGGCCTGGGCGACGGTGGCGGTAGGGGCTGAAATACACACGTTAACTTTCACATCACAGGGAAAATGGGGTTAAATCACCCTAAAATCCAGAAATAGTAGAATACCTACCCTGGCTGTAGCCGTAACCGTTGACAGCTTGTGGAATGTATCCGTACTGAGCCTGAAATGGTTGATTTATCTTCTGCCCTAATAAAAAAGTCACATTCTCCATGGGCGGCTGGGTGCTAACGGGATGATGCTCCTGGGGAACGGTGTATCCGGGGTAGGCAGATGGCTGGGTGGTGGTGGCGACAGGAGGAGGAGCGGCCGAAGGCATCTGTCCCTGCTGGGGGAAGCCGTGGACAGGCATCATCGAAGCACCAGCCACTGAAAAGACAGATTTGGGAATACTTACTTCGGATTAAACAATAAGTTAACCTCTAAACATATAGAAATTAATTTAAATATTCAAAAACTAACCAGGAGCGTAGTTGGATGTCTGTTGCTGGGGAGCCGGCTGCTGGGCGTAGTGCTGGTGCTGGTTGTAATAGGGCATATTGTACACAGGGGGCTGGACCCCGTAGGAGGCAGGCGGCATCTGCTGCTGCTGGGGGTAGCCTCCATACATTGGCTGCTAAACACGGGACTGTCAATGAAAATAAGCCATTCCTACCGCCTGACGACGGGCCTGCATCTCCTGTTCCTGCTGCTGGAAGCGCTGCAGAGCGACGTCTCTCTGCTCCATCAGCATCACCTAGAGTACCCCCTATTAAAGGTCCATCGCCATTCTTACGTGTTTCTTCATGCGCATCATGTCCAGAGTCTGTTTCATCTGCGCCTGACGCATCCTCTGCTCAGCCGCCAGCTGCTCCTTCCTCCTGTATTCGTTCTCTTCGCGCAGCTGATTGACGGCCGAACGGGCGTCCACAATATGACCCAGGTGGTCCTGCAGCCCCTCGAAATAGGCTAAAAACAATGCTCAGTGAGAGTAGTTGAAGGAAAACATACAGCGCTCTTCGTCGAGTTTGGCCATACGGTTGAGGACCTGCTGGTGATAGTCGGTCAGACGGGCGAACAGGCCCTGGATGGCCGTGTCGTTGAGTACAGCGCGACCACGGGCGACGTTCGAACGGATGCGGTTCTCCATAACACCCACCTACAATAAATACAATGAAAAGTACATACAACCAGTTGTCTCAGTGTTTCAAGGATTTTAAAAGCTGTCGATGTAGTTTTCATAAAATCTACCTGTTCCTTCAGCTGCTGTCCCCACTTGATAGTCTCTTCCGCCTGGGCGTCCATGGCGGCCGCACTGGCTTCCAACCCATTGTCGACGGGGGTTGTGAAGGAGGGTTCCTCATTGACTGCGTTGAGAGTCAGCACAGAGACAGTGTCACTGGGCACCGGGGCAGAGGCCGTCGTGTTGGCCGCCCATTCCTCAACCTTCAATTGTTTCAAAATAAATACAAATACAAAAAATACCTTTGCCTGGACACCTCCCTTCCGCTGCTGCCAGTAGTCGCGGTTCAGATAGCGAGCGAGGGGGTCGTCTCCGGCGATGCTCTGCTCAGAGGGAGACTCCGGGATGGTGGAAGCAGCTCCCCTGTAGCCAATCTCAGAAGGTTGCTGAGAAGAAAGCGAAGCCTGGTCCTGGAATTTATCATAAGGTACTCTACATCACCACTCATTAGAAAACATGTTAAATATGCACTTACCTGTGCATAATAGTTGTTGGTAGATTCTCCATTGTAGAGCGAGTACAGGTTCTTCGTCTGCTTTTCCTTGGCTTCCGCTTCTATCTTGCTCAGCTGGAGGGCCTTGGCCAGGTCCTCTTCCTCCTTCTCTCGCAGCAGTCTGTCCTTATCAGCTGCGCTCACTTCCTCCAAGGTCACCTGCAAGTGTATCCTTATGAATCCCGCTTCTATCCACAGAAAAACATCAACATATGATTAAAAAACTGACCTTGGTGGGAGTCGGCTGAGACGACACATTGGCTGTCAGACGGGAGAGGCCCTTCTCAAAGCAGGCATCACAAACACGCACCTTTAATTTGAAGGGTAAGTTGACTATCACAAAAGAAACTAACCTCTTTCTCGATTCCGAACTGGGGGAGGGGCATTTCGTGGCTGCTGCAACGGTCGCAGAAGATCTGACCGCAGGCACGGCAGTGGTGCTTACGCGTCAGCAGACCGAACTCGGTGCGGCAACTACAACGACATAGTAATGAGATACAATTCAGGAACGTACCGGTAGCACTCCGGTCCATCGGCCCAATCGGGCGCCACCTGGGCATTGAACATGGCGTCTGCCTCCTTCACCGAAGGAAATTCCACTCCAGCTAGCTTCAGCAGATTGTGTGTATCGACGACAATCTTGTACTCGGTCTTGTTGGCAAATGCCATCGCCCAGCACTGCAACATCTCCAAGGTCTTCGCCTTCACCTGGAAATACAATATAATCACAAAGAATAAGAAACACGGACTAACCTTCTCGTACTTGTTCTCAATGGCGAGGTCCTTAAAGTCCTCCATGAAGTCACGAGTCGCGATCTCTGAGTGGAACTAAAACAACAAACGTATGAACATCATCTGCAAATCCAACCTTAGGACCACAATTCTTGACACAGGCGTCAAGGACAAGGAGGGCATGGTGAACCACATGCGGGTTCTCGTGTCTCAGGCGTTTCTGGATACTTCCCAGAGCCACTCTAGCACTGAAATGTTTTTTATATTAAACCCACTAGTTCATGTAATAACAAAGGAACCACATGCCTGGTTCGTACGAATCTTTAAAAACATGTTAAAATAATACTTACGGGACTTCTCCAGCTCGAACAGTGTCGAAGCAGACTATGATGGCGTCCCAGTTCGGCTCCAGAAGAGTGGAATCTGTGGCTGCTTCTGAAAACAAAATTATCAAAATGGGAAAGGAATAAACAACAAACCTAGTAATTTATCGAACTTTTTGGACATTGCACTTCTAAAATAAAAGGTTTAAAACAGACGAATAAAAAACAGGGAAATTTAAAAGGAGAGAAAATATGTCGAAATGACAGACAACCACCGGAATATCTAAATCAGCTGAGGACTGTGACATCATTTCTTCCAACGAAAATGAGTGGAGTTTACGGCGTAAACTACGGACACATTCTTCGTTTGGTGATAACACCGTTGTAATGAATAAAACGAACGAAACGCAGCTGTTTTCATCTAAATATTTTACTTGTTTTATTTTCATTTTCTTTCCTATTTTTGCAATTATTATAAATACTTTAATCAATAGTTCAATCGGGACATGCTGGACAGCCTGTAAGTATTTGTGTGCGCCAATGAGAGGACCTTTAAATCGTGTATCATTTAGCCACAATTCAGAAACGGATGGAAATCTTCCGAATGGATTATTTCAGTTGGTTGTCTCGTAAGTAATGTAAAATAACTAGGAGGCGTGTAGCCTTTGCTTCCTTCGCCATGAAGTATGTGGTCCAGCGACTAGATTCTCGACTTGTTATAAACCGACACAGATTCGTTATCCAAAATTTTTGTTCCAAAACTAAAATTAGCAGATTGGATGATTTTTATGACAATTTTTGACTGTAGAGTTGTACCCGGATCCACCTGCCGCCTGGGCCGTGGGAACGGCCAGATAATAGTATTTGTTGGTTCTATCACTAATCTCTGATAACGACTTGGCATGTCTGATTCATTCAAAAATGAAAATTTAAAGAACCCCGTTTGTCTGCTGTCGTGAATCACACACTGGCTGCATGCTCCTTCGCACAAAGTAGTATGTTTGCCCTCTCAGTTCAGCCTGTTTTACTGCCTTTGTACCATCGAGTTTGTACAGCTGGAGCCCGCCGTTTTGGTTCCCTTCTACAGAATATAGCCCTAACATATAAATAATTTCTTATCAAGGATATGTGTTAATTTTGCTGCTTCTTATTAGCACTCGTCTGACACGCCATGCAGTTCTTGTACTCAGTGCCTTAGAATTTTCCCCCTTTTTTATTACACACTTATTAAAATACTTTTCCTATTACAATACGGGTGGTCGGGCTGACCCGTGTGATTCACCCAGCCGATGTCTCCTTCCGCCTGCCATTCGTCTGTCGCCAGAACCAGTCTTCTTACTCTCGTCTTAGCATATTTCGCCCTGATTATTCTGTTTTCTCCCTTTTTCCTTCTAAAAAAAGAGGTCCGCTGAAATCGATACTTCTCGTTTTACGCCCTTATTGTTAATGGATTCCGGCGTTCCCTTCACTTTAGCCCTGCGGCCACGCGATACTTTACAACAAATAAGATTACGGTCATTTATCTTTTTTCAGATTAGCCACATTTCATGTTCTCCATTATTAACGCGATTGTCTCCCGTTTCGTGCCTGACTCAGTTTGTTTCGTCGAATGACTCATGGCTGTGGTCAGTTTGCCCAAGTCAATTGATCACACTCTGATAGCCCGTTTTCGGCGCTTCTCTTCCCCTTTTACGTCACTTCCTCACATTTTCACTTTTTCTTCTTGAGAATCCGTCTCGGAACCATTCGGTCCGAGGGAATCTCGTCGTTTTCGGTATGGCGTCGACCGCGTACCCAATGACGCCCAGCATCAGCATGTTGCACGACAGAATGGATACCACAGGTCAGTTTGTATCGTTTATGTTTCTTTTGTTAATAGTGAATTTACCTAAATCAGATATATAACCTAAATACCCTCCTTTTCAGAACGTAGACGAAAGCGTCCTCCGAACACTGGCTCTCAGCTCCTGGACAACCAGGAGAATTATTTATTGTTCTCCCTGCTCGGTCCGGATAACGTTTCCCTCTACGCGGCGGTCGTAGAACTGCTTTCGGCTGAGAATCGGCAATGGGTGAAGAACGCACGGGGAATCGTCTCCCTCGTAAAGGTATTTATTCTCCTTTCTCTTTCCATGTCGTTTTCAGGATTATCAGACACGCGCCTACTTCCTCCGTCTCTATGACTTAGTCGGCGGACAAGAGCTTATCTGGCAATTCAGATTGTACGTCTATTTCTCTTTTCTTTGAGAATTCTTAGAAAAGTAGAATGAAATCTGTATTTAAATTGGAGTTTAGGTACAAAAACTTCCAGTCCTCCATGTCTCCCAAGTGCGTTCAACTCCTCACTTTCGAAGGAGAGGACGGACAGGTTTGTTTCAACGCTTACTTTTTTAATCATAAAACTACAAAAGCAAAGTGACTCTACACGTGTTTTGGGAGAAGTTTACGTCCCCTTTGTTATTTTGTCTGACAATCATGAGAAATAAATAATGGCCAATAGTTATTTTTCACTTTCTTCAATTTGTAAGAAATGAGCAAACATCCAATTTTGTTTATGGAGATGGGAGCATTGGATAAAAAAAGGCGCTGTGAACTCTTATTGGCCAAAACCTGTCTTTTTCACATTCACGGTGTTGCTTAGTTTGCCATCTTCGTGACGGTGGCGCTTGGATAGCTGAAACTCACGCCAAATAGAAAAGTAATAGTGGTAACCCATACCTTCTGTCTTCTGGTCTGGCAGCGATGGGAAGATAGTGGCATTGTCTGAAATTTCTCCCAAAATCTCAATTACCAAGTCCCCTCCTTTAATTTTTCATTTCAGGTGTTCGGCTTGAACTTCTCCAGCCAGGATGAGGCTCGCAGTTTCAAAGGCCACCTGGACAAGAGATACGAGCAGGAGAGGAAAACCAGTCAGTTCCTCTTTGACTCAGCCTCTGATGTAAAAGCTTCACGCAGCGGGGATTATCAGGCTCAACCGGCCGGATTTGGTTTGGCACCGGCGGAATCCGGTATCTCATGGATAAATTATAGCTTCTGACTCAAGTTGGGACAGTTAGAAGAGTTTTCAAAGAAAAAAACTGACGTGATGCCCCAAAAGGCAAAGTTTCGTTTGAAACGAGGCTAAAATGTCAATAGCGCTTCACTTATGTAAAGAAGGGTTACACTTTATCCCCTGATCAAATACTGATGCCGTGAGACCACTTTTTATCGAGAGAACTGTAGATGGAAAGTGTTTAACGGAAAACGATTGATGGTATTCACCTAAGGAAGGCATTCTATATGATGTGTAACATACCGGGAGGGTATATCCAGGTTATCCCAAGTTAAGGGTGGTAGACGCCCATAAAATCTCTAAGTTAAGGGGGCTTAGGCTCTATTTTGACGAAATGTTGATTTTGGGCCCAAAGGTTAAGGGGGACTACCCCAAAATTGGACCCAAAAGTTAAGGGTGGGGCCGTCCACGGACGGACCCTCCCGGGGTATGATGTGTAACCTATGCTTGACGTCACTGTCGGTGGAGGGCAGCCGATCATTTTAGGCTAATCCGGGTCATTCGTCCGGATTAGTGCCGAAATGTAGTTGCCGCTGGAACGGCCACCTGATAAAAGTAAGTTCTGCCGCTGTTTTCAGCTCAAATAGTCGATTTATCGTTTATTGGAAGGTATTTCGTCCTTTTTCGAGCTAGACCTTCATCAGGGACCTGTGTCTACTGGTTGTGAAAAGTCTTAATTCCGCCTTTTCTTTTGGATTGAGAAGATGTCTTATATATTCTTCTTGCATTATGTCAGGTTTACCTACAATAATTAGCATCGGTCCACACTTGGTTTTCATGTTATTTTGAATGTCCCGCAGAGCGCTCAGATGCAAGCAGCTGGTTGTTGTGATTCCTTCTGAAGGGTTTTCTGTGGAACATCAAATGACATCCCGTTTTGTCTGAATGATATCATCTGACCCGGTGGCTCTCGTAGTATTGGTTCATCTCTTTGTTTTCCACTTCCGACAAGATCCGGGGGATAGTGCGTAGTTCTCTAGTTTTTCCCCGCGGAAGCACTCACGAGCAAACCCCTCGAAATGAGAGCGTCTGTGTTTGTGGGGGCACCCTCCGCTATGTGGTATAGTAATAGAAGACTGCTCCCATAATCCCCAATTGAAGTAGTCGTCTGGCGGTCCAAATGGCTTCTGGTAGCCTCCTTCTAGGAATTCTCAGCTGATTTTGCATAAGAGTCGGGGTGAATGCGCTTTAAGTGGGCGGGGCGTGGTCGCCTATGTCAACAACACAGTCCTCCCCTCGTGCTGATCAGCTTTACATCCTCCAAATTGGACCCCATGTGGTTGACCGTAAGCGAAGACCCCCACGGTCGCATCAGCTACCACCAGGACCTGTACCCCCGTGGGGTCAGAAGAGCCCAGAATGGCTGTCCTTCCTTCCCGGAACCTGTATATTCCTCCTATCCTCCCTTCTCTTCCGGTAGGTATACTGTAGACTTGGAGCGAGAAGAATACGACAACGTCAATCCTGACTCTCCTATTCCTCAGTACTACTACCAACATACCAATTACTGCTCCCCCGGCACTTCATCCAGTTCTAATTATGAAGAAGAATACAACATTCCAATTGAGACTGTCTCCCGTGATTCCTCTTCGATCTACCGGGAGAATTCCTCAATTTACAGAGACACTTCCTCCATTTACCGTGAGAATTATCCAATCTACCATTCGTCCTCCATGATGACTAGGTATTCTGAGCAGCCTCGGAGAGAGCCCGTGGTTCCATCGCCCGACTACTCTCCTCCCGTAAACAGGGTCCGTTTCCTCGACCAGCAATTGTATTCGAACGGCTATTCCACGTATCGTAAAGGGAGACAGTCATACGGGACGATTGATTCGAGAGGGAGGGGGGCTGACTCAGCGACGAAGAACGAAGGGCACAGGATACTGCAGACATCTGCCAGTGACGCAGATCTGAGCAGATTCTCAGTCAAGAGTAGGAGTTCCTCCGTTCCGTATTCAGATGGCAAGGCGAGTAGTCTCAGACAGGCCGGGAGGTTCCTCAAAGAACGCATTTTTAACACAGGTAATCTATGAAGACCAAGTCGTTTCTATTTAATCTATTGGCATCTTCTATTCAAACTTTCTTCTGCGAAACAGTGCTTAGAATCGAACTGGTTCCCACTTTCCAACATCAAGTGTTTTCTCATGGCTGTGTTTTCCCAACCTGTGGAAGAGCATGGAAAACTTCAACATCACTTGAATTCACGTTTCAATTAAAATAGTCGTTTACCAAAACATACTGCAAAAATATCATTTATTTCAGTATTCACAAAATAATAAAGATTAGATCCATTTCCGCCCGTAGGTCCAGTGAGAATTCTCAAGAAAGCCTAAAACGTAGCGTAAACTTGACGCTGTGCCTGTTTTTCCCATTCGCTGACCTTTGCGTGTTCTTCAGCCGACGCCTTTCAGGCTCTTCGGTGCGACATGTTTGTTTGTAATCAGGGCCACATTCTCAAACAAAGAATCCAGTGCGTTGCGGCGTGGAAGCTGCCGGCCAGGACCAGTCCTCCGAAAAGACGCTGGCGGGTTTCACTTCGATTGGGTTCAAACTCAGGGACTAGAAACCTTCTTTATTTAAATTTACAATCTAAAGACAACTAATTTAATTCCCTTTTTCAGTGGCAGCTCGAGAGACGCGTGCGCCAGTCTCTGCCAGTTCCGTCTTTTCCGCTGCTCCTGCGGCCCCCGTTTCTTACTCGAACGGAGTGACGCCTCTGGGTACGATAGCCCCCCACGTGGAGAAGACCCCCGTTACTTCCGGCAGCTCTTTTTTCAACCGGAAGAAGAAAAAGGACAAGAAACCGAGGATTCGCAAGGAGGATATTAGCAATCCAACCAACTTCCAGTTTGTTTTACTACTTTTCAACCAACCGGTAATGCTCTTTTTTAACAATTCCTTCACCAAAATTGGTACTTTTTGCATCCCGAGTGGAATACTTTATATTTTACTAGAAACTTCTAAAATCTTTGTTTGCAGACATAAAGCGCACGTGGGTTGGGACCAGGACAGCGGCTTTTCGAACAATGTGGATTCAGAGCCCATGGATGAGAGCATCAAGTGAGATCGTCCAAGAATTCCTTCCATTTTCCATTTAGGGAGATTGTGCGGGCAGCCGGCCAGGACCCCAACAACCTCAGCAAGAAAACCATCAAATTCGTCTACGATTTCATCGAGCGATACGAGGACTCTTCGTGAGTTCCTCCTTTTCTTCCGGAAATTTGGGCTCAAAACTCGAAAAGTGACTGTTTTCCTGCGTGGCTCCGCAATCTCTTCAAATTCGATTGTCCATTAGCTGTGCGCGTCGACGCCGACAAGTGTTGTGTGCTTTCCGGATAGACTCCGTTGCGCCACGTTTGCCATACGACGTCTTGCGAACAACGGGGACGTGAGAACAGGACGTGAATCTGTGAACACGTGATAAAATAGGACGATTTGGTGTTTTTCATAGAAACTTTGTTTCACATTTAGCGGCAATGTTTAACGGTTTCATTTTAATATCGATATTCGTAGCCAAAATCTCCAAATACAGCCCTTGCCTATCTCTGATGCCTCCCTCTCCGTTCCTTCGTGGACGGGGAGGGCCGATCTCCCCCAGACTCGATCCCACTTCCCTCTAGTTTCGATCTCTCGTTATCCAGCGTCGCCGGCCCCGCTCCTGCCCAGTTCTCCCGTCAGCAGGCCCCTCCTCCGCCGGTGCCTCTCTCTCAGCCCATCTCTCAATGGAACACCCCTCCCGCCCCTCCATCCCGCGGGGCTTCCTACCAGTCGTCTGCACCGCCCTCGCGGCCTCCTCCACCGCCGCCCAGCGCCGGAAAGTTTAATTCCAGGCCTTTGCCTCAGGTATCTTTCAGATTTAGAATATTTACAAGAGTGGTTTCCAGGTTCCATCGATCCCTGACAATGTGCGACCGGCTGCAATGCCTCCTCCGCCGCCGCCTCCGATGGCATCCGTTGCTCCGATGGGGGGATCCATTCCACCTCCTCCTCCACCGCCCCCGCCAATGTCTTCCACCGGTAAATATCCTCTTTTCTGTCTTAATCAATTCTCTTTCAGCGCCTGCCCCTCCCCCTCCGCCGCCGTCGTTCTCCAACTCTTCCGCACCTGCTCCTCCTTCCGTCCGCTCTGCGATGCCTGCTCCTCAGTCGGGTCGTGGAGACCTCATGGCGGTTTGTCCATTCCTCTTTGTCTATTTATCTCTGTGGTTTCAGCAAATCCAGGCCGGAAAGCAGCTGCGTTCGGTGGCAAAGGCGGAGGAAACAAAGTCGACGGGCGGCGCTGATTCTAGGGACGACGTGATGGCTCAGATCCGCCTGGGAGCGAACCTGAAACATGTGGATCAGGCGGCGGAACAGGAGAAACGGAAGTCCGGACCGGCGCTTGCCGACATGGGAGGGATCGCAGGGGCTTTGGCTAAGGCACTCGAGGAGAGGAGGATGAACATGTGCATCGACTCATCCGATGAAGAAGGTTGGTAGAGAGAGACAGAGAGAGAGAGAGAGATCTAATTCCACGTTTGCAGATTCGGACGAGAAGAACGAGTGGTCTGACTGATCCCCGCCGCCGTCCCTTTTTTCGTCTGTTGACATCCGTCTTGTATAATCCTGTGATATTCTAGATTTACATGCATAAGATTTGCCTTGAAAAGAGGAAGAGATGGATGTTTCGTTTTATCACGGTTGTCTTTTAGAGCTTTTGCTTCCGAATAAACCTGGTTCTTACCTATTCCTCCTCCCTTCTCCCTCTTTGCCGTCCCCATTCGTCGCCGGTATTTCTCCCATTTCTTGTCCCTTGCCAAAAGACGTTTCAGGGTTAAAATGTCTTATTGTGGCGATTGTAGAGTTGAGCTTCCATGCGATCTGGTAGGTCTACCGTATTCCTCACAGTTACCGTATTTCTCAGGAGCTCCAAATCCACACAATGGAGATGGGCCATCACCGCGAGATGGAGAAAGCCGGAAAGACCAAACACGAATGCTTTGGATGTCAGTTTGCCTGCGCTCCGGTTGAGGAATATTCAGAGGTTTCGGAGGAAAGGCCACTGGAAATTAGGGGTTTTAGCATGTGGAGACGGATGGCCACAGACGGCAATTGGGCAGGATGAGGGCCTTCTTGGACACTCAGGGAGACCAGGAAGGAGCCTTGTCCAGGCCTCCGGCGAGGGAGGACCAGATGGGGGCCTATTGGGCCCATCCGAGGCAGCAGGACTACCAGCGAAACCACTCTGACTACAGGCCTCCTTCGAGGGGAGACAGCCAGGCCTATGACAACCACGAGAGGCCTCTGAGGGAGGAAGGCATGAGGGCTGCGCAGAGGGACGGACGATGGGATGGGCAGCACTCCCAGGTGGGGAAAACAACCATTGATTGCATTATTTTAATTCGTCTGGAATCTATTGGAATTGTAACCCAAGTTATGCGAAGTCCCTTCAAACAGGGACTCGGCCGTGGTTTATTAGGCCTGCCATCCTTTCTTTATCTTATCTGGACATTTTGTAACTTGCGTTTACAGAACATACCAACTTGGTGAACCGTCGAGTACCGTAATAAACCGGAATTTTGCATTCGGAATCGATGTGTTCACATCCGAACAAGAAATAAAATTTGTTATACCCCAAACTTCCTCTTTATCACTTCTGCGACACTTTTATAATTGTATGCTTTATTAAAAATGATTTATTGCATTTCATATAATTGTCTCAAGAACCTCGTTTCATCGTTAAAACACGAAGTCAATTTTTCGGTTATCTCAAATCACGGTTGTTGATCATTTTTAGCATATGGGTCGTACACCGGTCATCACTACCAGCTACTCGCTTCATGGGAGGACCCCGCGCACCGATACGGCAAGTCATGTTGGTCTATTGGAGCATAGTCGTGTTTCAGACTAACTCTTCCGAATACAGGAAGCCGGGTCGACCTCCTGGCAGCACTAAGAAAAACGCCGTGGTGGAAAAGCAGAAGGATAAGGCGGTCAATAAAACCCCCGCGACTCCTGCCAAACACAAAAGTAAATTGGCATCTAATTCCAAGATGTGGCTTGTTTAGGTTCGCCGAAGAAGAAGAAGATCGTGATGATTGCTCCAGCCAAGAAGAAGTGCGTTTATTTTTAATTTTCCACATGTTGTTTCAGCTGGGGAAGAGGGCTGAACGCCATGCATCTGCAGGGAAGCACTAGGCTGGACCGCTCTGTTGACCCGTGAGTATTACCAAAACAATGTTTAAAGAACTGCTCCTCTTTAGGAATGCTTCCGACAAAGCTGGGTCGTCTGCGTCCACTCCATCGTCTGCGATTCAAGCCGCCGGTGCGCCTTCTGGCCGCCCTTTTCGCAACAATTACCTGCGCAATCGCACCCCTCTTCCTCACACCCAGGTGTCCTCCGTGACCGCCAATCCTGCTATCACTGCCCCGCAGTCCCTGCCTTCCAACATGTCAGTTCTTTTCGTATTTCTTTGTTAACCTTCTCCTTAAGGCCTGCTCATCGTCTTCCTGTGGCCGACGCGACTGCGCAGACGGGAGTGCTGAATCAGGATGTTCTCAGCCAGGTACACATGTTCCTTAAAAATTTATATTCCGTTGGAAAACTGTTCAAACGTGCTATTTTTAGACGTTGAATCAGATTAACCAGCTTGTTGGTCCTCAGCGTGCTGCCCCTCGCGTAAGTACTTATAGATGTGTCCCGCAAAGTTTTGTTTGACGGCATCTGTCGCACCTCTCCCACCTGTGTCACAGGCTGCTATGGTTCCTGCGCTGCCCGGGGTGGTGACCATGTCCGTAGCATCTACGACTGTCTCTAAGGCTCTCGTACTTCCATCGCCCATGGACAGGGTCAGTTCTAGACAGATGACATAGTCTACAGGCTGTTTAGGAGAGGGAAAGCGGTCGACTTGCTATCGAAGAGAACAAGTTGATCTTAAATATGCAAGCTTCGATGAGGCAGCGCAATACAATTAACGAGGAGATGCAGATACTTGACAACGAATTGGTGACTGCCGTTGACGACCCGAGGGTCACCGCTGGTGGCGAATCATGCGAAAAGGTGAGTATGGGAGTAATTGTTCCTTGAGAAAACGGTGGTCGGGATGAGTTCTTTAGATCAAGGATCGGTCGTTGGACTGGCCCCTATGTGGTGTAGAATCCGACTTTACTCATTTTCATATGCACGAACTCGCGCGTCTCTCCATCAAGTTCTTCAAGAAGCGCAAGGAACTGGAGATGGTACTCAACGATCAGCAGAAGGTACCCTTTCCTCCCTTTCCGTTCTATTTTTCCTTCAGTTGGAGTTTGATCTGATCCGCGTGGGTGACCAGAAGAAGGCACTTCTCGCCAACGATGACCCCTCCGCCTAGGTACCCTACTAGTTGTTTTTGTTGTTTTCATTGTATTCGTTGACTGTTTTCCGTACGAATGGGTCATACCGCATTCCAGCTGGCTGGAGTTTAACGATTTCACGCCCAGGCTACCATGGTTCCCCTAAACTTACTTGCACATAGTGTCCCATATTCGTCTCCGTCAATAAAGTTGTTGAATGAAATCTGTTTTTTTGTTACGTCTGGGCGCCGCCTCGCCGGATCGTATCACTTGCCTTTGTTTTGGAGCCTACTTTGAGGATGGTGGACTTTACGGTTGGAATGTATTATTCAGTTCAATAGCGCAGCCACAGCTTGTTTGTCTGCCAAGTTGCAGATCGAACCAGAACTGGACCATAAGCTCTATTTTCAAAACCACATAATAAAGGATGACGGGGCTGAGGGCCGGGCCGGCCATTGTTTCACAGACGGCCGATTCAAAGCGACCTCACTAACAGAAGTGATGTTGAATAGGAAGTTCATCCCAAATCAGTTTGAGGTGTTATTTCCAAATGAAACTACGACACGAAATAGACGGTCCTCTATTTGGCCATGCGTGTGCTAAAGTCGGGAGGTTGTTGTTTCCTTGTGGAAATAGATGCAATGCGCGTTGAGCCCTATTGATATCCGCTGACTTTTTGGTTGGCCGGTGTGCGCAAGGTTCCGAGATCGATCCCGCCTCGTTTCGTTCGCCTGGTTGCCTTTAATTGGTCTGAAATCTGTCCTCTGTAGTGCATATTTGCAATATTCTACCTGTGTTGGTAAAATAGCTCCTTCCTCTGGTATATTTTAATAGGATAGCAGCCTATGCGTTTTCCCTCCGGTTCTCTCTTATATAATCCGTGAAGAGGGCGTAAATCTCGGCGGCTGTCAGTTGCATCATAAAAGTTCTTTGTTGCGATGACCTCGCCTTCTGCCAGACGACCAACGGCCATCCGCAATCCCTCCCTCCTCGCCAATGCAACCAGGTTCTCCTTCAGAAGAGTAATGTTTGTCGGTGATCTTCGATTGCCTGTCCTGTCTCATGCCGTCGTCAAAAGAATCGCAATCCAAAAGGAGCGAGTGGGTCGTAGTTTTCTTTCGGTACGATTGCAGTCTCGCGGGTTCCTTATCAAAATACCTCTGTTTTTCTCTGCCAAAATAGCCTCGGAAAACTTTCAACCGCCCTCCGAGTGGCCGCTGTCTAATGCGAGATTTATTACACTCGCTCGACGATGTTTCCCGAAATCTTATCCCGTTCAAAATGATTTTTTGTAAGCGAAAACCGACAAACAGTGTTTATGGCGCCCCGGCGAGTGCAAAACATGTTTTCCTCCAAAGGTTTCGACGCCCTTTTTGAACTCGGCGGGATTTGTTGATCGCCATTTCTCTTTACCATTTGGCCGGGCATTCCTTTGAATAACCGAAATTTGTCTGAAGCAGAGTCCTCTCTCTCTTTCTCTCTCTTTCTCTCTCTCTCTCTCTCTCTCTCTCTCAACCGTTCTCACACCGCCCCTGCTAACCAGAGTGCCAATAAACCGCGTATTCCGTCCTCCCATCAATCCGTCCGTCTGTTGTCATCTTCTCTGAGGTCCTATTCTCACCCTTCTCCCCTCCACTTCCTCCCAAAATATCAGCTCACTCGTCCAAAGTATCACGCCTTTTTATGGCAAATCGGGGTTTCGACTAATCCGTTTATCGCTCGGTCCATTTCCCCAGTCCACCCTTGCGTGACCTCTCCGAATCGACAGTTTATAGATCTCTTCGTAGCCTCTCCTCTCTCTCTGCTTCCTTTCTCTTCCGTCTTCCACACAATGGCATTCATCCTGGCCCGTGGTGAGAGAACCGTCGTTTGTAGTCCACCCCGTGTCGTCCGTGAAATGTGATGTTCGTGACAGTCTTGATATGCAAAAAGTTCTTTTATGTTGTGTTTGTGATGGGAAATATCTGAATCACCCGGTAAACCAGTTTCAGTGGAAGTTATCAACAAGAAGGAAACTATTTAAGGGTTCAGGACTATTCTAGCCTTTGTACCAGAACGCCTTGCGGATAGTCTCCCGACTAACCTGGTTTTTGAATTTCCCTCACTTCGGTTGCCCAGAGATACCAACCACGTCAACAGCCGCCCATCCGTCTTTTCCCAGAACTTCATTACAGAAAACAGAACATAGGACAGTTCGGCATATCGAAAACTCGCGCGATCGCTAAACAACGTGACATTCCGAGAGATCCCTAATTCTTACGAGTGTCCCATGCGAAACGGCTGATTTTGTCAAAACGACTTCGCTCTATTATTAAATTAAAAATGTTATATAGTTGCGAAGAAATGATGATTTCTCTTTACCACGCCGTTTTGTTGTTGCGATAATGGCCTGTGTAAACTAATCCCTTCGACCATGCATTCTCAATAACGCTCAATAACATTCCCTTTTCAAAGGCTTTTCTTACATAAATAATGTCTCCCTTAAGCTAAAACACACTTACTGGGTGGTGAATTAAGCTAAAACACACTTACTGGGTGCCAATAGAAGCTTGAGCCGTTGTTGTGTTGCTGGTAGTTGTGGCCTTTTAATCTACCTGTGTGACGGATGCGAGTGAGTGACTAACGAAGAGGCACTTCAGAGTCCCGGAGTCATTCCGGAGAGAACGGACTACACATGAATGGACAGGACTCTCTCGTGCAGCCTCTGCTCACCGACTACTACCAGGTAGAAAGACACACATGAGGGAGAGGGATACTGTATAACTCTTCAGATCACGATGTGCTACGGTTATTGGAAGGCCCGCACCCACGAGGAACATGCCGTGTTCGATCTCTTTTTCCGAAAGAACCCCTTCCAGGTCTGTCTTGTAGTCCTCCCATTCCAAATGCCTCTTTCAGGGTGAGTTCACCGTATTCGCCGGGTTGGAGGACTGTCTTCGTTTTGTGGAAAATTTCAAGTTCTCCGCCAGCGGTACATTTCCCCACTTTCTACAAGAGCAGCCCTTTCAGACATCGATTTCATTAAGCAGACGATGGGTCCCAACGTGGATCCGGAGTTCTTCGATTACCTGAGTTCCCTCACCTGCCGAGATCTCCGAATCGACGGAGTCCCCGAAGGTACCACAACTCATGGGTTACTGTAACACTACCCTTCTAGGCACAGTTGTCTTCCCAAAGACGCCTCTGATCACAATCGAGGGTCCTCTGGCTGTCTGTCAGCTGATGGAGACCACCTTCCTTAATCTCGTCAACTACGCCAGTCTTGTGGCCACCAACGCCGCCCGCTTCCGCCAGGTCGCCGGCTACGACAAGCAGATGCTGGAGTTTGGCCTTCGCCGAGCGCAGGGACCCAACGGAGCCCTGACCGCCAGCAAGTACTGCTACATCGGCGGATTCAACGGCACCAGTAATGTTCTGGCTGGGAAGTTGTTTGGAATCCCAGTGAGAGGAACCCAGGCTCACTCCTTCATTTGCTCTTTCTCTTCCGAAGACGACCTGAGGGTGGGTTGTGGCAGCTACAGTAATCCACATGGATTTAGGTGAGGAAGATCAAATCGGCCGACGGTTCCCAAGAAGTCGACCTTTACCAGTTGTCCCTGGAGAAAAGGGCCTGGATGATGGAGAAGGTAAGGTCCTTCCTGGACTCGTTCATTCAACCTATCAGGTCTCCTGTGGAGTGCCAGAGTCTGAAGTCAGCAATGGAGAGTTGGCTGCCTTCGTCGCCTACGCAATCGCCTTCCCCGACACTAACCTCTCTCTGATCGACACCTATGATGTTCTCAGGTCGGGGAGGCCTAGGTCCTCAATGAAGATGGTTTTCAGAAGCGGAGTGGTCAACTTCATCGCTGTGACCCTCGCCCTCTTCTCCTTGGGGTACAAGTCCCTCGGCTGCCGCATCGACAGCGGAGATCTCAGCTATCTGTCCAAGGAGGTCCGCGCCAGGTTCAAGGCCGTCGCGCAGTTGTTAGTTTTTATATTCAAGGGTGAATTCGTTGGGATGAAATGAAGTACAGTCCTCACGGCGTATAACATAACTTTACCGTTGGGTTTGAGATCAAAATTGATATCAGAACAGAATGCTATATTTGAAGGGTTGAGAGTCTTCTTTGTTGTCAGTCAAGTCGTTTATGAAATGAGACATGACGAATTCTTAGTTTGTATTGCATGGATTTCAGGGCAGAGGAACTGGCCTGGATTGAAAAGATGACAATCGTGGCCAGCAACGACATCAACGAGGAGACGATCATGTCGCTCAACGAGCAACAGGTTCAAATGATCCTAGTAGACGTAAAGCAGTTGTTTCAGCACGAAATTGACAGCTACGGAGTGGGCACCCATCTGGTGACGTGCCAGAAGCAGCCGGCCCTAGGCTGTGTCTTCAAGCTCGTGGCCTTGGGGGGCACCCCGAAGATCAAACTTAGCCAGGAGGTCTCGAAGATTACGATCCCCGGGCGGAAGAGGACCTACCGGATTTACGGAAAATCCGGTCATTGCATTCTCGATCTGATGACTCTGGGAGAGGAGGAGGCACCGAAGGATAACAAACAGGTCCTCTGCAGACATCCGTTTGAGGTGAGGAGGGAAGAAGTAGTCAGTAAGGGAGAGTATTCAGGAGTCCAAGAGGGCCCTCGTTGTGCCCAGTCGGGTGGAGCCACTGCAGAAGCTCTACTGGGCGGATGGGAAGCTACAGCAGGAGATGCCCTCCCTCGACGTCATCAAGGTAAGCCATGCTATCAGGATGGAAAATGGCAACAACCCCTTCCCTTGTATGAAAAACCAGTCGTATCCGTTGTTTTCCCACCCATCCGATGCTATCTGTGGCTGTTGCCCTTTTGTCAATTCCCCTCGCTTATCTGCCACAACAGGTTTTCCACGGCTGATGGTAGACAGCCAGTGGCAAAGTGCAAATGGCTATCTTTTCGATTCCGTTCGCGGGAGACTGGAGGGGTGGTCTCTGCAAGACGGCAGACGGCGACAAAAGAGACTTTTCACGGCCTCCGACGCGGTATCTCTGCTTTCCGCGAAATGCTGTGTTGCGAAGGCGATAAAACGACGATAACTTGGGTGCGTTCGTCAAAAAACGAGAGCAGAAAGAGCCTTTTGGAACAAAGAACACATCGATGTTTAAAGATTAGGAACACGTGGTCTCCCAATGAAGATGTCCCACAAAACGGCACAGTGGTGTATTCGCATAGGATGCTTTAAATTTTTCTCTCGGTCTGGCCTAACTATTGACCCTTGATTCCCTAATCACCCCTATCGCTTCTCATCTAACCTGGGTCACTAATGAGTCCTAAAATCATCGCCAATGTCTCCCGCGGGGTCACCGGCGGGGATTTCCCCGGCCCCTCCCGTCGTCCTTTGATTTCTAATCTTTTGTTTGCAGGAACACGTCAACTCCTCCCTACACAGCCTGCGAAAGGACCACCGCAGATACCTCAACCCCACCCCCTACAAGGTAATTACAGTGTCTCATTCGCGGACTTTGGCCGAGCCGTGCGCGGCGGTGCTCCCCGTATCGGCGCGCGTGGTGTTTCTGTCATGGACAGAGACGGCCCGTGTTTTCTTTCTTCGTCTGCCTTCTTCAGTTGCAAACTGTGCGTTTGCAGGTGTCGGTGTCGGAGTCCCTCTACACCTTCCTCCACACCCTCTGGCTGACGAATGCCCCCATCGGACAGCTCGAGTAGACCCCTCCCCCGATTCATAGATTCAGCCCCAACACATTCTTATGAGATCGAGGCCCGGTTCACTTGTCTTGCCCCTCAACTCTCAAGAACTGTACCTGTTATCTCTTCTTCCACCATTCCTCTGTTATTGCATTGCTTTAATCTCTTCCTAGTTTTTTTTTCATTTTAATAAACGTTTCTTTAGAACAAATCTTTTGTCTCCAACGACAGTACACAATGGCCAGCGACAAACAACTTGGTAAGTAGGCAACCTATGGGAGAGAATATTCCTACTGCTAAGCATTTTTGAAAAAAATCTAAGTTACATTGGAGCATATTTTACATTTGCACCTTAACTCCAAATGGGCATTTCAATACGTAGCGGAAAGGTTAGAAAAAATAATCATCTGGAAATAATAATCTAAAAATTATTGCATTGAGATGAGTTTGCTCAATATAATTGCGATATTCACAAATACTTTTCTCTCCGCTTTTTGAAATATAAGTACTTCCACCGGTCTCTCATTTGTTTTCTATTGTCTGTCCTCAGTCCCTCCGTTTCTATCTTATTCTCCCGATCTCAAAAACATCTGAAAAAGTCATGCCACAGTTTCCCAGCAATCAAGGCCAATGATAAGCAAGGGCAAATTCACCCTGCTCCAAATTGTAATGAGAACTGAACATGTGGATTTCATTCGACTATTATTCTAATTAAATGTTCTTCTGGGGCTTGGACATCTTTGAAAGTCTCAGCTGTGGTTTCAATGTTTCGGCTTTTGCCTATATTTACGCGATCTATTTCTACTGGAAAAGGTAGATTTAGAAATATTTTAAACGGGTTACTTTTTAAGAACTGTGCAATAGAAGTTAAATTATCTCGAAGAGAGGAGCATCCTTCTAGAACTCAAATAAATATTGTTTTAGCCATCCTCTCCGTCTCCGACAAGGCTGGTCTGATCGACCTCGCCAAGGCTCTCTCCTCCTCCGGTCTTCAGCTGGTCGCTTCCGGAGGCACAGCCACTGCCCTCCGCAACGCAGATCTCTCCGTCAAGTAAGCATTCTTTGCCTTTCTCTTCTTCTCCCCGTCGCGCTCTCTCTGCCTCTCTCTCTCTCTCTCTCTCTCTCTCTGCCTGTCTCTCCTAACTCTCTAACTGTGTCTTTAGGGATGTCTCTGAGATCACAAAGTTCGCAGAGATGCTGGGTGGTCGTGTGAAGACCCTCCACCCCGCTGTCCATGCCGGAATCCTCGCCCGAGACACCGAACAGGACCTGAAGGACATGGCGGTGAGTCTGTTTTCTTGGCCAGACCCGGGGGAATGCATGTCGTCGTCGTTTTATGCAACATTTAGGACATTGTTTGGTGACGGGAGGCCATTTCTTGATTAGAAGTCTGTAAGGCCAGAGTCAATCTTTTCTTTTGCAAAGACTCCAAAACAAAGGGTTCCCAGTCTTTTTCACCAATCCTCATTAATCGTGACAGGACCCATTCTCCCACCGCCGTTCGCCCCGAAATCTGAATGACTTGTGAGTTATGACGCGGGGTTCCGCGCCGCCCATCAATTCCATCCTTCTAATCCCCCGACGACGGCTTCAGAAGAACTAATCCGGTGTCCATTTGACCCCGAACTTACGGGGACACTAGCCGCAGAGACCTGGCCTTACTTCCTTTTCTTAGCCGACCGAAAGTCGCCCTTTTGCCTCCGGAAATGGCCTTTTTCCGTGCGAATAACCTCAGTTTCCTCCTTCAGGCCCTCCAACTCGACCTGGTCTCTGTCGTCGTCTGCAACCTCTATCCCTTCAAGGAGACCGTCGCTAAGCCCGACTGCACACCAGCGGAGGCCATCGAAAACATCGACATCGGAGGAGTGGCCCTTCTAAGAGCAGCTGCCAAGAACCACTCACGAGTGACCATCGTCTCCGATCCCAAGGACTACCAGACGGTCATCCAACAGGTAATTACCAGATTATGGGATACTGTAGACTCTATTGGGGCACGAAAACAGTTAGTAAACGGCCTATTCCAGTTTGGAAAAGAGGAAGAGTCCTGTGTTTTCTTTTTCATGTTGTGGATGAGCCTCTGGGCGCAAAATGTGCAAATAACAAAGAATAAGCAAACCCGGCTTTGCGGGGGAGAATTCTGAGACTAATTCCCACGCTCCCACAATCAGGAACTGACGAACTGAAGTAGCTGCAACAGGTCAATTTATGGGCATCTTTTTGATAAGGCTGCATGTCGCATTAACTACCGCATGGGCTGCCTCTCTTGAAAACTCGATGCTCAAAATCAGCCACACAAGAAATCCGATTGCCATTTTACAAACAGGATAAAATATGAAATTAGCAAAAGACAACAAACATAATCTTGGCCGAGATTTGTTGTTCCCACGACGGACGTACCCTCAAGCGCTTCAGCTTGCTTAATGTGCAAACAAGGCGAAGTTGTATTTGCGGGGTGATTTTGCCTAGTCATTTTCATTCTTTTACTCAAATGCTTGATAGTCCCTTACTTCAAAATATACCGCATAGTTTGCCCTTTCGATTTTTACGGAACCACTTTTTGCTCATCGAGCTCCTACTAAGACAACATATAGGTCAAACTCCCCCTGGAAAAAGTTTTTCACTTGACTGTACTTTATAAAAGCCTTTTCTTCTTAAGCTCTTGTCCTTTAAAACTGCTGCGTTTCTTATTTTCTATCCCTCTCTGCCCTGGGGATCCAGTACCGTACCCTTTGTGACAAGAAGTCGTGCCCGGGCGTTTACCCGCCCTGCTCGTCCGTCACTCTTCGTCTTTTGTCCGTCTTTCTCTTCCCCGGGGGCGGTGGTCCTGATTTGCAAAAAGTCTTATTTTCAGCTCTCAGTCGGCGGCATCAGCGAGGAGACGAGGAAGCTCTTCGCCCTCAAGGTTTGTCCTATCTCCTTTTTCACGCTGCCGTTTGATGGATGGAAGGCGACCCCTGAGGGCATTTCAGGGGGCAACAATTTCAAAATAGTGTTGCTTTCAAAAAAAAAGTGGCGTCTGAAATCAAATATCATTTGATCTTTAATATGGGTCGCGCACTTGGGTCCCAAGACGGCCATCAAAGGTTACAGTGTGTCGGAGTGGCAATCGCTTGAAAGCTGTTGTGGTGAGGTCCTTACGGCCGTTGTCTGTCCATTAAAGACCGAAAGGCAGCCAAAACAATAGCCTCATTCTCCCATGCAGCACCAGGACAGACGACTGCGCAGTCGCTCACAGGTGAATCAGCCACTTCGGGCAGAAGCCTTGGGTAGTAAAGGAGTGGAGTATTCAGTTGGCATACCTATGGTTACTGTAAATAACTACCTTAATTTAAACTGTTCTAATTTTAAACCGAAAAGTAGGAACGTTCCCATGGCTATTGCGCAACACAACTTCCTACGGCATTTAGTGGCGATCTTAACGCAAGACCAATACCCCGTAAAGGTTTTTTTAAAAGTTTGCACGAGTTTAAGTTACAAACTTATCCTCTTCAAAATCAGAAAAGTTGAAGAGTTTTTAAAAGCCAACATGTTCTCCTCATCTTGGGATAATAGATTCAGCCCTCCTTCTGGCGGAATGTGTTCCTCGGTCAATTCTTTGACCTAAAGGAGACCAAGGACCTGTCTCCTGGGGGAATTTTCGTCTGTTTTAGACTTCAAAATAACTTTCATTTTTTGGCTTTACCTATCGGTCTCCGTTGATGTGCGTAAGCTCCGAACGACGGCTGGGAAAAGAAGCCGCCGCTCTTTCGGCAAAGGCCACTAATCTGCCCGAGGGACAGGGACATGTGAGGGTTCAACGGCCGAAATTAGAAAAGGTGGATCAGATGAGGAGAGGGTTTGAAGGACAGGTTGACAGCCAAACGGAAGATGAGAAAAAGGTTCTGATATATTGGCAAATTGCGAGGAGTAGAGGAGGACGAGAGAGACATAGAAATAAAAAAGTGAGAAAAAAGAGAGAGAGAGATATAGATAGTGAAAGAGAAAGTGAAAGAGAAGAGAAGAGAAAGAGATATATTTCCTAACATCGCTCTAAAGTATCCTTCTCGCAGAGTTAAACTTTTCTCATTTGCTGGTATCGTTTGTCAATTGAATGTGTCCTCTGCCAATCCGTGTCCCCGTTGGCCGTCATCCCAGTCCTCCCTGGGGACCAGGTGTCATCGTCCGTCGCACGTGGATCGCACGAAGGGCAAGGTGAATTAAATGAACCGTTGGTCCCTTTCGTCCAAGTAGGATAAGACATTGTGAATGAGACATTGGGAGAAACATCTTTGCCTTTGACGACATAAGAAATGGCTGTCATCTGTCACCATAAGTCTCAAATGGTCCCCCGAGGGCCTTTGACCGTTGCTTGGCCAAGATTTCATTCCTCGCCATAGTTCCCTCGTCCTTGCCAAATCCACGTGTAGGTCGTGGCCCGAGGGCGCCGATTGTTTTTGATGGATTCGGCCCTCTTCGTCGTCGCTCGTTACCCGCACACTCATCCGACCCGCCCCCTGACCGATGTGTTCGGCGCCGGCCGCCACCGACTTCTAGACCACCTACCGTAGGAACATTCCCAGACCACCCACTGTCAACCACTTTTATTCTCTGAAAGACCCATTTCTTCTGAGAGACCACCATGTCGCGGATATCTTCGATGGCCTACAAACGAAGGGCCATCGGTGACAACGAGAGACATCGGTCACAGTCGAATTCAAGGCTCTTTGATCGACTCTACCACAAGAACTACAAGGTAAAGGAGAAGGTTTTGACTTCTACAAGGCATTTTAAATTCATACTGGTACCCACAACTGGTGAATTAGTTACACTAACACCCGCAAACTCTCCTTTAAGTTCACTTCTCAACTGAATGTCAAAACAAGGATAAACTAGTGTTTCGGTGAAACCTAATTTGTTTTCTTTGTTATTAAAAAACTGAGCTTACGGAATAACCTGGATTCCACAGCCACGTTGTTGCGCGAGGTTCTCGACTTGAACATATTTTGTGTTGGTCATTCGAAACCTATATTTCATTTGTTTAGAGAAATTGCATAGATTTTCAGATCATAGGTTCTTTTTTTCGGAATTATCAAAACATGCCAAAGAGCAATTTCCATTAGCAGCTGAGTTGAGTACTGTAGTCCTAATTCCTCGAAGTGTCGTCCACGGTTGAGCACCTGTGTCTATTGGATTATGCGCATTCCGTGGCAACTAACCTGCTGATCCCCCTGAAGTAGTATTGGAAGGGCTTTTCATGGGAAGTTGGTTTGAAACTTACATCTCTTCCATTCTGCTGTTTTCTCTCTTTTCACGCGTCGTCGGAGATTCCGGAAGTTTTTGAATTTCCGCGGAATAAGTCAGCCGCACCGTTTCAAACAAGTGCTTGGTAAAGAGACAACCACTTGACTGAATTACAACGCTTAAATTCATTTGCAGTGGAAAGTGGGGATAAAAAACGATTCCTGGTTGCATGAGATATCAGTTTCGGGTGGTTTTCGCCGTCTTTGATGGGCAAGACTCCGCCGACAGCTGTCCATTTATTCATAACAATGGAATGACCCTGGGTTCTTTGTCCCGTCTCTGCCTATACAAGTAGGCGGCCGAAGGCTGACCTCGCGCGGCCCGAGTGTGGAGTTCGGAGGCTGCAGTTCGCTTCTGGCCTTTATTGCAGCCATTTGTAGCAATCGCGTTAATTTCCGTCTGCCCGTCGACGAGGACCGATGACACGCCGCCGGAGGGACGGAGATCGCCGCAAAAAAACGGCGATTAGCCCGGTTGGGAGGGCTCGGATAGGGGAATTCTATGTTGGGATCTTTGCATGTGGTCTTTGGGAGACCTACTAAAAACGTTGCTGGGGAACATTTTACCGTGAATTGCTTGAATTGTTCCATTTAGCCAAATGGTTATTTAAAGTCTAGGGTTTGATTCCAGCCAGTGGCTGTCATGGTCTTCCGCGCGACTGCCTCCAGATTCCGTTCCATTGCAGGAACGGCTCAATTTCAGACTTTTTTGAGTCCACCGGAAGTGTCCATTCCGGGGAGAGGCTAAACCACGTGGCATTTTAAAGAAGGGAATTTTACACGTTGAATAGAAGTATTTTAGGCCTTTGAACACACCACTTCGTACGACGAGGAGATCAGCCGCTACATGCGACGCCAGCTCAGCGACGGACGCTCCATTTCTCTCCGCTACGGTTGCACTCCCTTGTTGTACTGAATGACAGGGTGGTTTCAGGAACAAACCCTCATCAGAAGCCTGACGCCGAGTTCTTCGCAGTCCAGGAGGAGATGCCCATCAAAGTGCTTAACGGAGCCCCAGGCTACATCAACATCCTCGACGCCCTCAACGGCTGGCAGCTAGTGAAGGAACTCAGCACTGCCACTCAGATGCCCGCCGCTTCGTCTTTCAAACACGTCTCTCCCGCCGGTCTGTTTAGAGGCCTTTGTCCAACGAGGGTTTGATTTCAGGAGCTGCCGTTGGAGTGCCCTTGAATGAGGCTGAAGCCACCTCCTGCATGGTGGCCGATCTTCCCCTGGACACCCGTAAGCCCTCTCTGGCCGCAGCCTACGCCCGTGCCCGAGGTGAGTATTCCTTTGTTCCCATGGCCCTCTTTGGAGAACAGGAGTGGGTCTCGAATCCCCAGAGGGAAATGGCCTGGTGCCAGCTGCTTGGTGAGCCCCCAGTGCGTTGGTCGCTTCGTCTAGTCCCAGAGCTAGTTCTTGTCCGTCGCTTCCCCTAAACCCCAAGTAACCTCTCTCTTCAGGTGCTGACCGCATGTCCTCCTTCGGAGACTTCATCGCCCTCTCTGAGAAATGCGATGAACTGACGGCTAAAATCATCAACCGCGAGGTGTCCGACGGAGTGGTGGCTCCTGACTTTGAGCCTGCCGCCCTGGCCCTTTTGGCCAAGAAGAAGAACGGCAACTATTGTGTTCTGAAGGTCAACCCCAACTACATTCCCACTGAGACTGAGGAAAGGACCGTCTTCGGACTGAGACTCAGACAGAAGAGGAACAACGCAGTTATCAACCATGCCACATTCAGCGACATTGTTGGAAAGCACAAGGAAGTAGGTCAAAGCGTTTGGAAATTCCAAGCAAAGTTAAAGCTCTTTATTGAATAGTGATTTAAGTAACGCGCAAAGTATCTAAGTAGTGATAACTTTCTGACCTTTTGATATTTGGAAGCACAGGCTGCAAGGCCTTTGTTACGAAACCGTCCAATAAAGAAACTAGGCTTTTTTTTCAAATAACTGACATTTATGGCTCATATTTCAATTACAGATTAAATTGGTAGCAATCGGAAAAGACAAATTACAGTAGGTAGATTGTTTGGCTAGGCACAGTGGATCAGAGTTTATCTGACAGAGTCCTATTTGGCAAAGAATCGGCAAGAAAACGTTTTTCTGAGTATAAATTAAACACAAAGTTAAAAACAACTTTCAAAATATGAGGCGAAATTGTTTATCCGGAAATGGCAGGAGTCACTGATTTCCCGTAATCATCCATGCTACTGAATGATGTGAATTTTTTTTTTACGAAAATCACTTTTACAGCTGCCCAAGTCCGCCGTAGACGACCTCATCGTAGCCACCGTCGCCCTGAAGTACGCCCAGTCGAACTCCGTTTGCTTTGCCCACAGGGGACAGGTCATCGGAATGGGAGCCGGTCAGCAGAGCCGAATCCACTGCACTCGTCTCGCTGGAGACAAGGCTGCTAACTGGTGAGCTAGAGAGAGAGAGAGAGAGAGCAGGAGTGAAAGTGTTCATTCGAGTATCGTAGTGAGATCTCAGAGACGGTGTCTCTGTTTGGTGAAGATCGGTCCTTGGCAGTCGTTGCCACAGGCGTCTCTCACCTTCCTCCAGTAGAAGAGGGTATTCCTCTCTCGGCAGCCGTTGGCCCCGCCGTCGTGAATCCTCGCAAGGGTCTCACAGTCGGATTTACCGTAGCATTTTACGCGGAAACGGACTCCCAAGGACTGGAATCAGATTAAGATCAAACTTTTAAAACATTTCTGAATATCTTCTAAACAGAGCTAACCGGGTTATTAAAAACACAACTTTTAAATATGTTTTCTTAAAAACTTACCCTGATGCACATGGCTGAGCACTCGTAGTTCTCTGCGCAGTTAATCCAAGCTGACAACTCGTCCTCGTCCTCCTTCTTGCCCGGCTGGAAGCATTGCTGAAATCAATCAGTTTACTCACCTGTTAGATTACGGTAACTCACCCTAAACTGATAAATGTTAAGTCTGAAGTAGCCGCAGCCTGTGCGGTCATTCTGGTCGATGGAGCAGCCGACTGGCACACATCCAGAGTCCGCCTCGCACATGGCTCGGAGACAGGCATTTTCACTTTCCACTGAAAGTATTTAATTAATTAAGCTAAATAATTTAAATATTAAATTTTTAACAAAGCAATGCATACCTCTGTCGAACATGAGGAGGGTGGAGGCCATGGGAACGGCGATTAGGATGAGGGAGAGTTGGGATAGCATCGCTCAAGGAGGGAACATCTAAACATGGCCACATAACTGAATTTGAGTGGCAAAATTTGTAGTTTTGGCCAGGCTGGAGATTGAAAATATTCAGGGCTTATTCGGCAAGGGGGCAAATTAATATCTGACGCTGAACGCAAATAAAAGAACCAATTGGGCCCCCATGAGATTATTTGACACCATCGAATAATTTTTGAATGGTTGCATACTTTGGAAAAAGTTGAGAAGTCGCGATATGTTTATTTGCGAGCGTTTAAATAAACTAGCTTCTGAAGCCTCAAGTTCTGGAGAATAATTCAAAGATGCGAGGGTATTTAATAACAAGGTGGTCACAAACCTGCGTATTGTGGGAATAGGTCCTATAATCGATAGGGGAACAGGATCCCTTAGAAAGAATGAAAACAGTAGTTTTGTGTGGCAACAGACCAACTGCCCGTGTCCTATCCTTCCCCTGGCCCCTCCCCCCCGATCGGTCACGCGCCGCTCAACTGACCGTTCGCGACCGTTCCCGCACCTTTCACGGGGCTCAACGGGCCAGCCCGTGCCAGACGGCTTAGACGATTGCGTACCTGTTTGTGGTTGTGGCAGTGGGTCGTTTTGGGCGTCTTCTGCTCTCGGGCTTCCAGCCGAAGACGCCCCGCCCACCCGAAAATAGGTGACGCCAGAAGACAGGGCTCAAAGTGTGTTTGGAGCGGTGGCGGAGTACTGATAAGCGCACGTGGCTGTACGATGCCAAGGGCCAGCAAAGTACAAACTGACCAGTGGAGGAACTGCAATTCTTTCGTTTTTAGGGAGCTGTAATATGTAGGGTCCTCATTTCAGCAAGAATTGCACAATATCGACAACTTCAAAAGAACGTTGTGGGCGGTCAGGAATTGGTCTCTCTTCCTTCATGAAAACTTTATTGTAACTAAGAAGCCCATTTCGACCCCTCTGAATCCATTCTTTATTCTTGTCAATCCCGCCATTTCTCCCTCTTCGGTAAACAGCTCCAAAAGGCAGGTGAAGCAAAAACGAGGAACAACACGTGACAAACAAAGTAGTGCCAACAGGTAAACAACGGCAAAGCTGTACTGGCAGCTGTGATCTTCTTAAAGGATTGATTCAAGGACTGAAAGGAATGCAAAAACGAAAGAGTACGCGTCAGAAAGGATCGCAACGAGTTCCTTTCGTTTTATGGGACAGATTTCCAGGAAAGCGATAAGTTCCCATTGCGTACATTGGCCCCATTTAGATAGTCGGGAGATCAAACGCCAAAAATTAAATACATTTTATTGAGAAACCAATATATTGTGCAATACTAAAACTGTAGATAGCAGTCTGAGAGAGAGAGAGAGAGAGAGAGAGAGAGAGAGAGAGAGAGAGACTTGGCTCAATCAAACCCGTTTCAGGCACATGCGTCAGCACCCCCACGTGCTCGCCCTTCCCTGGAAGGCCAGTGTGAAGAGGGCTGAGAAGTCGAATGCCATCGACATCCTGTGTTCCGGAGTACTTGGCCACGAGGTGACCGTCGACCAGTGGCAGCAGTACTTCACCGAGCCCGTTGAGCCATTCACCAGTGTGAGTTATCACTTTCTTCTTTTCAAAAGATAAGCACTATACGGCGGAAGTCAGAAAACCAGAGATCCAGCTGGCAACTAAAGCCACATTCTTCCTCTGTTTTGAAATTCCCTTTGCGACGTCATTTCCGGTCGACTCTTTTTCGCCTGTCGTCAATTTGGCGCAGCTTCCTCGAGTTGAAATTATGGGTCTCGGGATGACGTCAGGGCGGTGTTTTGGGTGCGCGGGGCGGTCGAAGATGAACAGAGAATCAGGAGGAAGCCCGGCTGACGTCGACGGACCTTTACGCAGAGATTACGACGGCAGGGTACATACTGCACAGCTATGCACGCAGGAACTATTGGAAGTGCCTTCCTATGTGTTCAACGGTAAAACTCTTGGCAAGGAATATACACGGGATTCAAATTTGATTATTTTGAAAAGATGATGGATACCTTCCTATTTTACGTAAAGAGAATTTTTCAAATAGCAGATCCTCTATTTCTGGCGTCTCTTGTGACGCCACTCCCTGGAGACACCGTTGCAATACTTGAAGGCTCATTTGAGACTTCATCATAATTTTGCGGAAAAAGACGCTTCCATAGTCCAGAAAACTAAAAGACCACCGTGAATTGGCGAGAATGCTTTCTGCGAGATCAGAATCTCCAATCGGCACACACCTTACTCATTGTGTTGTTTTCAGGAGCAGCGTCGCGAGTGGCTGTCCAAGCTCTCTGGCGTCGTGATGTCTTCCGATGCCTTCCTTCCCTTCCGTGACAATGTCGACTGTGCCAAGCAGTTCGGAGTTCAATACATCGCCCACCCGGGAGGCAGTGTTCGCGACGACGACGTGGCGGCCGCTTGCGATGAACACGGAATCACTCTGGTTCAGACTGGACTGCGCCTCTTCCATCACTGAGACGTATCTGTACATACACACAATACAAGCGATCTTACTTCACACGATAGTATGGGCTGATAAACATTCTATAGTAGCATTTGGAGAGAAAAAGGGAGAGAGAGAGAGAGAGAGAGAGAGAGAGAGAGAGAAAGGGAGAGAGAGAGAGACAGGAAGAGAGGGTCGCTCCCAATGCTGCCCCCGAAACAGGATGATATCCAAAAGTCAAAGGACACCTTTTCTCAAAGATATTGGTGATGTTCCCTTTATTTACAAAATGAGCGAAAAATAATTGGAGAATTGAACCACATGCTAAATGTAAGGGAGCGGTCTATCACCCCACCTAAGTTCCTGCGGGATTCTTGTTCACCTGTTTGAAAACGTCGATGTAATGCTCCTTCGGTGACAAATATCAATATGCAAAATATTGGTTTCTTTTGGCTTTAAGTGGAATAAATAACACGTAATTTTGAATTAGAAAATACTTGGCTTTAAGAAACTGCCGAATATAATTCGGACGCTGCCCACGTGAGTCATAACCAACGAATTAGAATGTCTCTTGCTGTCCCTCATTTCCTTCATTTCCCAGTTCTCCCTCCCAAGAGACGGCCGTGATGACTCTCCGTATGATGCGAGACGATGAGGCGGAGAGGCCCAAGTCCTCCTGGTTCTACACGATCCTCGTCGCCTTGACCCTCTCCTGCTGCATCAACGTCTGCATCTTGGCCTACAAGTACTTCCAGGCGGAGAGACAGGAGACGATCGACAGAATCAACAGAGACAGGGATATTCCGACGGTTGGTTTGAAAGAGAAGAGGATACGAAGGCCCTTTTTCAGGAGAAGTGGTACTTGGAGGACGAGATGAGCAAGGATCAGGAGAAGAAGCGACGTCGCGAGAAATTGACGAAGGAGCAGGGGAAGAAGAGCGAGAAGAAGAAGGAGAAGGAATAGAAATTCAGTGTAACAAATTCAATAAAATAGTGATTTCCATCAGATGTTTTCAAATGAGAATGAATGTTAGTCCCACTTTTGTTACTGCGATGATTTCAAAGGGAATTAAACAAATGCAGGAAATGCAACTTCAGACATCTAATTGTGCCTATAGTTGAACCTAGTTCGTGCTCATCATCCCAGTTTTCTTCTCAAGCGTTTTTTCTTCCTTAATTTACTAACTGTACGAAAGAGATCGGTAATTTATCGCATTAACTTTACCTGACAGTTGATACCAAAAGGCTTGAATTAGGATATCGAAGTATACGAACATTTATGACCTGGTGGGAGCCTTTACCTCTCGCGGCTTTTCTCGTTTCAAATCTAGACAGTTTTCTATTTATCTCATTACATTTCCTGGTAATAGTAGTGCAGCGGTTCCACTCGGGAAATGGTAGGTCTCCCGCGTAAGCGTAAATGTCTTAGGATTAGAATTCCGCTAGAAGCACACCCTCTGTTCCATCCCTTTCAGGTATTTTCGTTGTGTGTATGGTTAGAAGCGGAAATATGTGCTACAAAACAAGCATGACGGAAAGATTGTTTATAGCAAATGGCGGAAGCATTGTCACAACAAGACGGCTTTTGTTTTCTGTCTTCAAATGGTCTCGCGAGATTTATCTTCTACGCGATTGGGACAATGGGGAATTCAAAGTGCAATAAAAGAATTTGTAGGGTGTTTCTCCCGGTGGACATCTCTAGAAATTAGAATACTGTGTTTTTGCAGGTATGTGTCGATGAAGAGAGATAATTCTCAGCAATCCCGAGTTTGCAGGTCTACGCCATCATTTGAAGGAAAGTTTTTGGCATGCGAAGTTTAGTCTGGGTTGTTTGTCGAAAAAATAAATTTATCTGTTGCTAAAAAGAATCATTTGATCCTTGAACATCCGTTGTACATTTATCATAACCTGAGAACCGCCAACTCTTTGATATCCAAAGAAAATTGACGGAATTAACAAATTCTGTGCTGTTTGTGATCCACCAATTTGTTGTCTGTTCTATTTGAAACTCGATGGTTTCGAGCTTCCCCTGTCTTCGTTAGTGACCAATATTTCTGAAACCGGCTGCATCTCCAACCCCTCCCCTAACAATCTATTGTGACTCTGACTGTAGAAATGCATATATTCATTTGAAGTGAGACTCCTGAAGAAGCACGACCCGTGTGATAGAGAAAGACGAAGAAGTGAGTGGAAAGGCGGCTACCGCTTCTTCTTGGCCTTTGGGTTGGGGCGCTTTTTCTTTTTGCTCATCTGCCAGTCGTCGTCGTCGGTGTTTGACATTGGAGACAGCAACCGAGAGTCAATCTGAAAACAGCTCCGTTTCCCAGGAAATTCCAATTTCGCTTTTTATTTGGTCCATTGCGTGCAGAACGCAAACGACGAGGGAAAATAGGTGATTGGACAAGGAAACGATTAATTGGACGGAAAGGACAAGGTGCGACTAAACGCCATGGAAACGTTGATTCAGCGTTACGAAAGCTTTTTCTCTTAAGAAAAAGATTGTGAATCAGCGTCTGATTAAAGTGCAAAGTGAGCAACTTCAACGACCAAATGGTTTTTGCATGGAATCTTTTTCAAGTAAGAAATTAAAGTGGTTCTGAATTAGATTTAAGTTTTGTTCGTTGAAAAATTCATGAACGAGAGAAAAATTAGAAAAAAGCGCTTCCTCTCGCAATTCCTTCCCATAAGTGCCCTTTCCCTCCAATCTAATCGATTCCTATCGGCTCTGCGCACTCCCCTCCGCAAAGGTCAGCAGCCGCGCTGTAGTCAGTTGGCGCGAATTGGGAACGCACACACAAAGACTGTCAGAGTATTGCGAAGACTTGTTAAGCTCCCGCGATTACATCCCTATCTCACTCAGTCACTCATCATCTCTCTCACCAATATACATAAACACACACACAATCTCCCATTCACAGCCAGAGTTGATAAACTGTTCACACAAGCCATCCCTCCGAGGGATAATCACTAGACCGCTCTGCCTCGATCGCTAGCCTAAACTTACATCAACAGTTTCGTCGTCTGAAGATCCCAGTCTGAGATTGTTGAGCTGATGTTCCTCAGCCATTCGCTTACGAGCAGTGCTGAACAGAAGGCATAGGCACCGCCAGAGAGGTTAAACTACCGGGAACTGTTCCTTCCTCCACCCGAATGTTGTTCCAAATGTTGGGCGAATATTTTCACAGACATCGTCTTCGGACACTGCGGACATTGGATCACCATTTCGTCTACGTTCATAGGTTTTGGCGGAATGTAATTGTGTAACTAAAAAAGACATTGTGTCTGTGAATGCGAATAATAAAAATAAACTGATGAAATCACTTACCCCTGAGAATAGTTGGCCGTCGGGGTCTGGATCCAAAGAATTCATTGGTTGCCCTGCCTCGTGTAATAAGGAAGCCTCCTGGTGAACCTCGAAACAGGATTCCAGTATGAGGCAGTCTAACAAATAATTGGCAAGTTCTTCAGTCACGTCTGAAAGAAAGGAGAGTTGCAGGAATGGATACGGTAGTCCGGAAATAAATGATTTGAACATATTAGAATGAAAACGCAATAAGAAAAGCCCACCTCCTACATTGCTCCGTCTGACCATAGGCTCTCCGTTGGTGGAACCGTTCGCAGCAAATTGGTTAACGTAGGCTCTCTCAAAGTCGTGACTGTGATTTCCATCTGAAGTAAGAGTTGATTAAAATGAAAAAGACTGCTTTGAAAACTTTTACTAGTTGCACATTTGCCTTAATGTTTAGAAGTATGTCCTTTTGTAACCAAACGAATAAGGTAAGTATTGTCTAAACAACATTCAAATGTTGAGCTACCACATGGAACAGTCCAGTTCATTGCAAGGACATTCTAAGCCTTGACTCTTTTTATTAATCAACTGAACTAATGGTTGTTGGATCAATATTTCCCTCTACAGTCTCCTCTCCATCTGTTGTTCTTTTCAGAACCAAGAAAACAAAATGTACAAAGCGTAATGCGCTATTTTGAGAAAACTGTTGACCGACAACTCAAAATATGCAAAATATGGATGGTTTTCCTTAAAATTGTGTTATAAAACTGTGTAAACTGGTTTTCTTTCGGGAATTACCAAGTTGTTTCCATAAAATTTCATGATTTGCATTCTTTGATTACTTAAATTGCGCATTCTGTTTCATTCAAGTGGTATTTGATTGGTTCTATGTATGTTTAAAAAATTCTTTTCCTACCGTACACCTGAAAAGAGAAAAAGAGAAAAAGAATTACTGTAACTGACTGTGGTGTTTGTTGTGCGGCATCACATGGTCCGATGTGCTGGGCAGAGTGGTGCTGTCCAGGCTAAATGGCATGCGAAAATACGGCATACAGTCGTCTACTCGGCGGACATTCGCCCGAGGCTTCAAGGAAATTTTGAGCTCCAGCTGTGCTTGAAGGAAGCGACGATCGCTTTCTAAAGAGCCCGAACAAAAGCGCGCCCCGTTGCCAAGCGGTTTAAAGGGCGGAGCGTCCTCGCCCCCACGTGAAAAAGACGGCCGCCGATGGACGGGGGCTTCCGCTTTTGAGGGAAATGTTTTGAATTCCGAGGCAGGAATTCGAGAAAATCAGGGAAATCGAAATTCATTTTTAATGAATTAATATTAATGGTTGTTCGAATAATAAACAAAAAGAGACTTTTGTGAAGTTAGAAAGTACTCACACAGTCCTTTAAAAACTATGGTTTCTCTTGAAGGCACTGTACCTTTAAAAAGAAATTATTAAAAACTTTGAACGAATCAACAACTTTACTAATTAGTAAAAATTTTAATGCGGCTGGAGGAGTACAATGTCTCTCACAAGTGTGGGACAAAAGAAGGGGATGTCGGAGAAGGGATACGCAACGCCTAGTCATCATCCGCCGCCCTCGGTGTCTGGTAGAGACAATGTGAAGTGAAGATTGAAACAGAATTTGAGCGGAAAAGGCTGGGAGAGGAGATATGATAGAGACAGAGAAATAGAGAGAGAGAGAGAGAGAGAGAGAGAGAGAGAGAGAGATGTCTTTTTCAAGAACCAGCTCAGTATTTCTTAAATTCTGATAGCTATATATAAACTTTATACCCAAAATTGAACCTTGGAACATGTAAAGGGAACTTGGTTAAAAGGAAAGAAAAGGGTCAAATGGGTGGAGTTGTACAGCGACCTGAATTTGTAGGAAAGGACTCAGAGTGCATTTTTAAGCTAACTTTTGGATTTTGGATCATCTAATTAATGTTAAAATCTTTAATTGTTCATTCATATTTATATGTTTGGCTTATATCTCTTTAACAAATGGTATATGCTGGAGTATGGTCCTGCCGCGAAAGAAGGAGAGCGAACTAAGAAACCCTGCGCCTTTAAACACGTTCACTCCTTGCACCAGATATTTTGTTCCCGAGTATTCAGTTTCCTAAATGTCCATATTTCATTCCAATTGTGTGTTTCTTTGTATGTGTGCATTTTAAGACTTCCCTGATTGAGTCACGGAAATGGACGCCGTCAAGGAGTGCGACCGCCTGCTGGCCGAGAGCGACTTGCTGTGCGATTGGGTGCGGCGACTGAAATCCAGCGACAAACTCTTCATTCAGGTGTTCTTGTTTAGTATATATCACATTACCTCTTTAGGCGGAAACGTTCTCGTTCTTGTTGTTGATTCTCCTGGAATTTGCCGAGCAGGACGAGCAGGTCGAGCTGCTTTCGTCATTCGTAAATTGTATCTTTAGATCAACGAGCTGAAGTCCGATTCCCGGATGCTCTACCCCTTGGTAAAACAGGCTGAGGAGATTGTGGGACGGTTTGTCTCTTTCTGGAACAAGCATGAAAGACTTGCAGATCGGATAAAGTTGAACGGGAGATAATTGAAGCCCAAACCAACATTATGAAGCTGCGAGAAATCGAAGAAATGGAAGAGAGGAATGTGAGAGAGGAGCAAATGAAGAGGCTGGCTGCGAAGGAAAAGGAATTATACGCCGTGTCCCATTCCTTCATCAAGGAGAAGCTCGACGACATCGTTCCTCTGAAGCACGTCAACAAGGTCAGTCGGTTCTCACTGGGACAATGTTTATAAGGAATGACAGTCGCTTTATTTATTCTGAATAGCCACTGTCCTTCAGATCCCTTCCGGCCAAGTGCGCAGGTCCCGTTGTCGATCACTCAGCACCGCCGTTGTCCGGGTTGTCAGGGTGAGCTTTGCACTTCTTTTGGCAGAGGAAAATCTCTGCTGTTATTCAAAACCGTATTTCTATGTTTCAGAAGGCCGGTGCTGCGGTTCGTCGCTCGCTTTCCCGTGGACTACGACTCAGGGTCCGCCCTTCAAAGACCAAAAAACTGTAGAAGAATCGCGACCCATCCATCTTTCATGTACAATTCCTTTTCTAACACATGTGAATAAAGAAGCAGTATTATAAGCAGCATTTTATTAGAGAAAAGCGAAAACAAAACAAAAAGCGACAAACACGCATTCACAAGAATAACGAACAAGGTATCTGAGGTTAGATGAGTCCTCCGTAGGGACAGTCCCTCAGTTGATGTGCGAAGGGCGCAGTCGCTCCGCACAGACAAGATTGGATGGGGACTTTCCCACGGTAGCGTGGGAAACAACTGCTATAGGTGCCTGCCGCACAAGTTTCGTGCCAGATTTTCAGGTATCCCTGCGGGACCTAACACTGATGAATGCTTATGGTTAGCCTCAGATGGATATTCGATAGAAACACTTGCTTCAGTGGTACGAACACTAATCATATGGCATCTCACAGCAATAAGAAAAAAAAGAGAAATTATCATAATCTTCATTACAACAGGTGCATATAGCGAAACAAAAGAATTCGGCATCAAGTACTTTTCTTCCACTTCTCCGCTGGTCACTTCTTCTCGCGAGTGGCAGGTAATCCGTTCAAACTGACGCTCTTCAGACAGTCAAGGGGATCTGAAACCGCCGATTGGTTGCGGTTCCTGAGGGTTACGATACCTTTCTTGTTCAGGTTGCGCAGGTGATTGTAGAAGGATTCTCGGCTCATGGAACTGGTCGGCTGGGTGGGATCACTACTGAATGACGGCTGAGTATTGGCGTGATGGAGGACTTACCGGAGGCCTTTTCCCTGCAGGACCATTCGGCGAAGATCGTAGGCGTTGGGCGGGCGACTGCCGGCTGTCACGAAGGAACTCACGGAGGTCGAAGACATTTTTCTCTCCACTGGGTTACGAGGATTCGATCCCTCCTTCCTAAACTTGTCTTTGTTTACTTGTGATTATCCCATGAAATGAGGCTACAGTAACTCTTTCTGTCCAATTACACACCTGATGGGAGAGGTCTCAATCCAGGCGGATCTCTTGTTACGAGTAGTCCTTTGTGCATTGCCGGGTCCAGAAAAGTACGGAAACAGGGAATTCGTAATTGCGCTAGGAGCCTCGGAAGTAGAAGGTGTGGAGGAAGTGGCTTCAGAAGCAGTTGTCGGAGGGGCCGTAGAATTCGACGCGGTTGGCTTGGAATTGGAAGAGCTGGTTGCGTCTTTGGACTGAGTGGAGGAGTCCTTCTGCGTCTCAATCGAAACGGCCGACGGGGTTTCATTTGGCACCGTAGAACCACAGAGCCCGCTGTCAGACCCAGTGGATGATCCCAGGGGAGGCGTTGGGTCCAATGGAAGAGAGTTCGGAGACGTCTGGGTGGGTTCCACGGCTACAGTATCCGGAGGAACTGCGACGGCCAGATTGATCGATTTCTCTTTCGTCCTTCGCAGACTCACATTCACCTCTTCCGTTTTGCTAATGTTCACTGCCTCCAACTTGACTTCTTTAAAGGGTTCTTTTAATTGTATCCTGGAACGACCAACCATCTTTAGAAGGCTCGATAGCATTCTGTTGTGTGGGAAAGGCCTGGTTCGATGCAATAGCCAGCACCAACTGCTTGGTCGACGTCTCCTTGGCCGTCCTCATGTCCGCATTCTGCTGCTGCATCCGTCCCAACTGCACAAACTTTGCCAGAACCTCCTTCGATGGCTCAACCCGAAGTGCCGGAATGGGTGCTGAAACCACAGTTTTCCAGTTGCATGCCCCTACGTCTCATGGCGATCCTCCTCGCAGCAAGTGTCGATTCCCTTCGCTGCTCCGCTTCTTTCCGATATTTCTCCCGCAATCCCTCGCATTTTCTTTTCATTCTGCGTTTGTAGATCTGCAATAAAGATATAGTGGAACTGAAGGATCGATTACCCATCGGGTGGCGATGCAAGAAGTGCAGCAGAGGGCCGCGAGGAGTACGGTAAAGGCGAACAGGGCGACGACCATCCAGACGTAGTTACCGGGGTCAACGCAGCAGCCGAGGGCCAGACCTCCCACAGATTCATCTTCAGACGGAGTGGTTGCTGAAACGCAACGTCGTCAAAAGAAGATATGGAACTGACCCTTCGATTTGGGTGGCATCGACTGACCGCCGGGCGAGGAAGACGGAGAATGAGGTAGGGGAGCGAGGGAAATTAGATTCTAATTAGGAGACATGCTGATTCAAAACCAAATGAGGTAATCACTAGACGGCTTGTTTTAGTGAGAGGCAATCTCTTGAAGCGTCTTCCGAAATTTATGTTTGGTTTAAATTACTGTTTTATCTCCGTGAAGACACGTACAGTAGGAGGTCAAGGATATTTCATGATCCATTTCGCTAAATATTATTGTTGCGGAAATTGATACCAACTTCCATTGGAATGCGAAAAAAGGAGAATGAAAACGGTAATCTTGGCTTCGGAACAGAATACTGTTTCGTTGAATGTTTATTATTTATTGAATGCACATAGATAGTATCCAAAGAGATGTGATACCACAATAAAAAGATATTATCTTGGATATTGCATTTTGATTCTTCTTGTCCCTCTACTTCGTCAATATGGCGCTGATCTTCGCATCCAATGGCGTCAGAACCGTCCTGAACGTCCGTTGTCTCTGTAACTCTCTCCTTCTCTCACTGGGTCTCCTTCGTGAAAATGCTGTGGCTGCTCGTCTGCGTGTCCTCCGTCTTGGCCGTGTTTTCCCTCTTCGGCGTTTCCCTCTGGGCCAGCACCGTCTCTCCGTTGGTTGGGTCTAAGTCATCCATGGCCCTTCCACTCGATCGCAGCGTCGGCTGATTCGCATTCTCCAGCGACTGGATCAGCTTCTGTTGGAAATTCTGAATCGTTGATTGAAGCAGGATTTCCTATTAGAACTCACCTCTGGGGCGTCGTTAATCTCACTTTCCAGCACCTTCTTTATGTCTTCTTCGCCGACTTCAAAGTAGTGGAAGGGGAACTTCATAGCGAGGATATGCGTGATTTCCTCTTCAGGCACAGGTTCTTGCAGTTTGGGAGGGAAAGTGTTAAAAGAACTTTTGTATCTCTGAAAAAGTGAGAATTGGGAAATAACCTTACAGTTTTACCTGGGCAAACTGGATTACGGACTCTCTTCCGTAGACGCAGACTTTGCGATTGAAGGCTTCGTCTATTTGGTTCCTCTCCACTGTCCTCCCGCTGCATTGAATTTCGAAGATTCCGTTGTACAATACGTAGAGCTTGCTGTTGTCCACCGGTATTGCGGATTCTTTCTTGTTGACCGTCTTGATGGCCGTCGTGTTCAGAAGACGTCGCATGGAGTGCAGATTGAAGCCGAACCATTTGAAGTGTGGACATGCGTCAAACACTTGCTGAAATATCTTGCTTTTTGATCCTTCAAGAAACCTACTTCGATGAGGTTTAGGTACTGATTCACAGAGAACCTCGTCACTGGAGCATGGAACCAATCGAGTGTCTGTTGATCGCGGCGCATCCCCGCTCTCTTGTTCAGGAAGGCATTGTCGGCCTCGTCTTGGATGTCACCGAACAATTGCTCCCACACATCTTCTGCCGTCACTATTCCGACCACTTCGTTTCTTTGAAAAACATTCGTTTTAGGAAACAACTATGTTTACCGGTTGAGCTTGTAGTCGCTGACGACGCACATGTGGTATTTGCCGGTCTTCATCTCCTCACTCAGCTGCTGGAGAAACATGTTTGCCTGAGCCATTCTCAAGGCAGTGTTCAGAGAGCTTTCCTTCAAGATCTAAACCGCCATGTCTGTTGAATGCCAAAAGACCAACATCTTTGATCATCGTGCCAATCTTCGGCACACTGATGAGGTCACTGATGTTGATGCAGGCTGTGATATTCTTGCTGTCCTTTCCAGAATACACAGGAATTCGAGTGTACATTCCTCTTTCGATGACTGATAGACACAACTGAAGATTACCGTAGTCGATGAAGGAAATCCACCTACTTCCTTCGTGAAACGAGCCTCGTCGCTCAGAGAGTACACATAGTCAATGGGAGTCATGCTCTCCCGCACCAGAATCTCTGGAAACTTGATAGTTCTTATGAGAATATCCCTTTCATCCATCTCGGCATCTAACTGATCCGCGTGGTGACCAACCAACTTCTTCAGCTGTTCCTCGGTCAGCACTTCTCTCGCCTGAAGAAAGGCTCATAGTTGCATTGAGTGTAAAATACCTCTCTTCCCAGAGTCCAGTCGATGACTTTGCTGAGAGGGTAGGCAAAGGGAGACATGATGACAAAGAGAGCCATGGTTATGAATCGGGTCTTGGCGGCCAGAGCGAGGGCATTCCGGTGGCTGAAGACTTGAGGGACGATCTCTCCGATGAGCACTGTGAGGACGGTTGAAACCAACATACTGAGGAGTTGGCTGTCACGAAACTGAGATAGATTGGGTAAACGCTGAGAGAGGGGAAACGTGCATTGACGAAGAAGGACTCGCATTGACTAGTGATGAGGACGTTGAAAATGCAATTAGCAGCAGCAAAGGTACAAATGAGGTAATTGGACTTCTTTCGGAAATACATGATCTTCTCTGCGTAACTCTGGAGAATAACCTTCAATCCTTCCATTCTTACCTTTTCCACCTCGTCGGTGTTTGCTTCTATGATACTCTCCAAATCAGACACATTATGGGTTAAGAAGGCAATGTTGAGTCCGGAACAAACTGCGGATCCCAGCAAAAGTGCGGTGACGGATAAAACTTTCCACAGAGAAACGTCGGTATGACTGGACTGAATGAGCATCATCTGAAGAAGCAATAGAAACAAAAGATATCGTAACCTACTTTGTGCCGTGTGCTGTTGATTTCCGGGTGGCAAATGAGAAACTCCCGATTTTCCGCGTCAAAGGGAACTCCATCCTTGGCTCTGACAGTCACCCAGCTCCTGTTCCTTACTGTTCGAAGGAGGAGCTCATTCGGAGGAGGCCAGACGACGTCCAGATGGACGACCGCTCTGTTCCCAAAGGAGGTGTTGTTGTAGTCTGTGCAGTGGGCAGTTGAGGTGAGGAAATAGCCTTCAGGAGGAAGCTCTTTGCCGTAGATGGTGAACAACCAGAACTCATCTGGTCGAACCCTAAGCACCGTTTTGCTGTTGTCGTCACGGATCCCCAGGATTTTCACGCTAAAAGCGGTCAAATTTCTAATATAAGCAGAAGTATCATAAATGAAAGACTAACGAAATAAACCTTAAAACATTAGGAAGAGATGCGAAATGATAGGAGACGAAGAGGAGGAGGATAGGAGGAGAAAGCGACAAACGCATGGCTGGCCACGCTGGGGAATATGGGGATTTGGGGGAGGAGATAAGTCTGGTGAGATAATCCAGCCAATCTTAGTTTGAATACATATTCTAATTAATTCAAAACACATGACAAATAGATTAGCATAGGCAGAATCCACTCATTCTTCATTGTAATTATGGTAATTTTATAGTTCACTCTGTGCTTCTCCATTCTTTTCTATCTTCCAATTTCAGTCTTACAAAATATATTTCAAACTTAAAATATGCCTCCATTTCCAGGATGCGCACTTCGGAGAGCGGCAGTCGTCCGAAGGACATTGAGGATTTCGTCAAGGAGAGCAAGAACCTCACAACGGCCGATGAGACGGGCATGCCGGACGACTACCAGGTGGCCAACACGGTCAGTTAGATCCTCATCGCCCAACAAACAGCCACAGCCCGAGCACACCATGGACTTTGGCCACAGCGGTGACTCTCGCCAGCTGGAGGTGGTTCCGGATAAGCCCACTCCGACGGTTACGAGGACGAAGAGGTCGACGGACGAACAGGCGCAGGGAGCGGGGGATCAGAAGACCTCCTGCGCCCCTCGGGAGAAGACGAGTGGCCACGGACTGCCGTCGAAGCTTCTGGCCATCCTCGAGGACACAGAATCGATTGATCTGTGAATAAAACTTGTTTCACAAAAGAAACGATAATTAACAAAGTTGTATTTCAACAGGGAACAGTAACAAAGGAGTGAAAAGTGGCAAAGTAATAAAATGGCGCAAAATTAGGAAGATTCGAAGCCGTTGTGGGCCAAGCGAGGGTGTCGGATGGGTCTAAAATAGATTTTACATTCACTCCCCTTCTGACCCTCACCGCCGTGGAGGCCGTCTGACGGTTTAGCTCCTGATGAAAGCGAATGTACTGGTACAGCACTGGGAAGGAGTCAGCGGTTGTCTCGAAAAAAGGTCTAAAGCCACGATAAAGAGAACTCGAGAGTACCTACCACTTTATGGAGGAACAACTATGTGTGTGTGTGTTCGCAACTCGCGTGGTAGGTGTATTTTTGCCAGAATAAGTGTTATTTTATTCCACTCTCTGACCTACCGCATTTGTTCCGGGGGCTATGTATGTCCTCGTAGACGTCCTCCCTCTTCCTCGTGACGATGAAGATCAAATCTTCAGCTCATGTAAGGTCAATTTGTTGGTGATGAAGACCTGTCCGTTGATTTTCAGGTTGAAAGGTGACCCCAAAAGGTCAACACGACCTCCTACAAACAGCTGAGGTGAGATTATAATTTAAACGCATGTACAATTATGATGTGATTAAATGTTGTTTCGGTAACCAATCATTTAAAAACAGAGCGGAATATTCCTTTCGAATAAATGGAGACTGATCTTTGCTTCACTAACCCAAGATCTTCTTCCCCGGCAAATCAGTCGAAAACAAATGAAAACGCACAATTGCTAGCAGCCTGGCCTTCTCGGACGTTGAGCTGAATAAAACATAATAAACGAGGACAAATGCGAAACCACCTCGGATTTGGTAGCAGGTAAGGTAAACGCCGATGTTATGGGCTGGCGCTCATCATCTTTCCGTGGAAGGGGAAGAAACAGGCAGGGTAGTCTCATCTGCGGCCTCAGGAACCTCCTCTTTCAAAGGGAGCACCACGGGAACTGCCTGTGACGAGGCTTAAGGAGCAGGCGGCTGACAAGGGAAAACTAGATTAATTTATTGTAAAAGTACCTGAATTGCGGTGGCTGGCAGAGTATCCTCCGACTGCAGCGACGGAACCACCTGCACAGGATGCGGAGTGGACATGTTGGGAGGGGGTCGCAGACGGACTCCACAGAAATTTATCATATCCACCATCTCTGTGGTTACGATTGGTAGTTTTCCTAGCCTGTAAAGATAGCCATGTATTGCAATGAATCGGTAAATTTTAAGTCGTTCTTCTATTAGAAACATGAAAATACTCACAACGACCGGCAGAATTTCGCTGATGGCCTCAGTGTCGAGGTCAACGATCATAACGGGCATGTTTGTTTACCTGAAGCTTTCATTCTTACACGTATATACAAAACTGCGCGATAAAATGATCTTAAACGGAGAAAAGCGGCAAAAACTAAAGTAGGCAATACTTTCTAAAGGACCACAGTATATTTTACTTTAACACAACTTTTTTAAAATTTAAATTTTTAAATCACTGTGAACAGCTTTTAAGAAGAAAAACATAATTACAAAGACAAAATAAAAATATTAAATGAATATATAGAAATAAATGGCTAGAACTTTCAAATATCTAGCGGGGAAAACGTGACGATTACTGTACTCAGGGTATAGTTGGGGTGGGACCCAGTGAAATCGTTGCGGTGCAAGTTATAGAAAAATAATTTTTAGAAAAAGTCATTTTTCTTCTATCGAGTGACACAATCGAATAGTCCAAATTCCCTTGATGAAATTAAACCAACCGGCCAAAGCATGGTCTCTCAAGTAAACGTCAACACTGCGTTACGTGACGCAAGTTTTCTTATAAAAGGCCATTTCGTGGTCATTCCCTCATTCCATCGGCCGGCCGTCATCGAAAGCGGCAAGCAGGAAGAAGACGATGACGGAGAAGAGTCGCATGGCTACTGCCGTCACCCCCAAGGATCCAAACGACCGGGACCTCGAAAGACAGGACTTCTACCACGGCTTCCGTCCTCGGAAGGATGTCGAGTGGGTTTACTCCCTTCTGCAGAAGACCTCTGTCTTCAGACATCTTCTGAAGGAACCTGGAGACTTCCTCGTGCGAGTGACCGACGCCAGGGCCACTGGTGGAGAGGCCCTTCTGGTGGTCTCCGCTCTCTCTGAAGACAAAAAGCAGCTCAACCTCACGCTGCAGTTTGCCAACAATTTGTGGCAGTTCAGTCTGGCGGCTGATCAGCTTAAGAAGAAGAGAAGCAGGTCGAAGGATGATGCAACCAACAAACACAAGAAGTCATTCCCTGGCTTTTCCACGGTCGTTGATCTGGTTGCCCACTACAAGACCCACAAGACCCCCGGAAAAGCCTACCTGAAGCACGCCATTCCTCGGCCCACCTGGCTCATCTCCCACGACAGGGTGGAGTACAAAACACAAGTGAGGGGTACTGTAGTTCTAACTTATTGATTATTGTAGGACCTCCTGGGAAGTGGAAATTTCTGCCACGTCTACCGAGGGATCTACCACCGGACGGAAAAGGACAAGTTCGACGTGGCGATCAAGGTGTGCCACGAGGGAAAGGTGGCGACGGAGGCGAACGAGGAGTCGACGGAGGCCAGGAAGGGGATGATCTCTGAGGCTCAGCTGATGAGCCACTACACCCATGAGTACATCATCCAGGTTGGTCCAACAGTGACCCTAGAAAATGAGAGGCTTCAGTTGTTCGGTGTGGCTATGAGTCATCCTCCGATCCTCATCCTGATGGAGTTCTGTGCCGGAGGGAACCTGGAGACTCATCTGAAGAAGACGGGGGAGCGCTTGGACCCTGGAGAGGCGGTGGTCTACGCCCTGGAGGCCTCGCGGGGAATGCGCTACCTCCACTCCGTCGGCTGTGTCCACAGGGATCTGGCAGCCAGGAACGTCCTCATTTCTTCCGGTGGAACCATGAAGATTGCCGACTTTGGCCTGTCGAAGATGGTCGGAGACCTCAAGTCGAAGCCAGAAGACGACAAACAGGACGAGCCTAGTCCTCAGATTCCTTTGAGGTAAACTGCCTCCTGAACTGAATTACCTCTGAAGTTTAGGTGGATGGCTCCTGAATCCCTGAAGAAGCCGATGCAGTTCTCCACCAAATCGGACGTCTGGAGCTACGGAGTGCTCCTCTACGAGATCTACAACAAAGGAATCAAGCCGTGGCCTGAGGATCCGCCGAAGAAGATTGCCACCATGATCAGGAAGGCCAACATGCCTGCGTTCCCTGAGAAGACCACCCCTCCTCAGATCACCTCCCTCGCCAAGAAGATCTGGTCAGTAGAATGTGCCTTCTGAAGCAATATCTGTTAAGGGTGGTCAACCACGAAGACCGTCCATCGATGGGAAAGATCGGCCGTGAGCTATGCACTCTGCTCAAGGCGGTTCCCCCTCCCGCCGACTTGTCCAAGTGGTCGGTAAACTCGATCCCCGGAGTGAAGAGGACTGAGCTGGGAGACATAGCCAAGGGAACAACGGAGACTGAGGACAGCGACAGAGCGAAGAAGGGAAGTTCTACTGATCCGTCGATCCCTACGGTGGAGCCGACTGAGAAGAGCGTCGACAAGGACAAGTAGAGTGGCGAAACATCAATGGAACAGAAAATCTTCAATAGATTGTACCAGACGTTCCTCGCCAATAAAAGTTACGAATGTATTGTATTTAAGTGTTTCATTTAATATGTTATTGTTGTGTTCAGTTTCTCCTGTTTTGTTAATATGTTCTTTGAAAAAAATATGAGAACAGATGTGAAACCCCCTTGTCATTTGTATTACTCCTTCAAATCTATTCTTGCAATATTGAACACCCGTACAATTCTATCATTTACCATCTTCTTTCTTTTCTAACAATAAGACCCGACTTTCTGTCATCCAAAGAGTTATATATACGACACGATCAGGGTTCGATTCACCTTGATGCATTTAATATTTACGTGAATTAACTTTACACGAAACGTGAGAGTAGAGTATAATGGCGGATTAGAAGATAGGTCATTTCAACAATGTCTCTAGTTGAGGTCGGCCGGATGGAGGGCCTCGTCCCTCATATACTTGGAGTTCTACTCGCCGCCTGTGTCTACTACTTGGTCCGCGGGGTAAGAGGGCCTCTCTCTCTTCCTATTTCTCTATCATACTCTTTCTCTTTCTTTCTTTATGTTTCTATTTTTCTATCGTTTAAAGAAACAGTATTTCAGAGACTTTTTGGAAAGAAGCATCGACGCCATGAAACGAGGAGGAAGAGTAGGAAGAGACACGGAGGGGAGATGGACAACACGACGGCTAGAGAGAAAAGTGAGGACACGGGCAGTGAGGTGACGCAGCACAAGAAGGTAAGGGAGGAAAAGAGACATCAATGGACCTCCACTTCAGCACAAGAAGGACAAGAAGAAAAGGAAGAAGAAGTCCTCCCATAAGCCAAAGAACGTTTCCTCCTCCAGTGCACCCAGTTCCAGTGCTCCCAGCTCCATCTCAGTCGACGTCGATGTAAGCATGCCGCATGGGAGTAGCCTTGTTTTACAGTCGGGACCCAATACTCCTACGAAGGGCGTCGTAACGGCACAGGCGATGACTGCCAATTCGGATGTCTCTTTGGTAGGAAAATACACAGTTACCCTTGTTATCATGTGTTTTAGGAGGGAATGCCGACGAAAGGGATGGACACGGCTCAGGTGATCTCATCGGGATCGTCGGTTTTGAGTACGGTGAACACGGCTGAAAGTGGGGTCAGTTCTTTTTTATCTTTGTCTTTCTATCTCTCTTATTTTGTCTACCTGTCTAGCATCTAACCTTTCGTGTTCAGTCTTCTATGAACGTGGAAGCTCCCCAGGAGAAACCGGAGAAGATCGACTCCGTTGTTCCTCTTCCAGCCAAGGATCCATCCCTTCTCCTGAAACCTGCCAAGGAAGAAAAGAGCCCCGCAGTCAAGGAAAAACCCCAGGAGTCTCAAAAGAAAGAGGAGATTCCTGAAAAACCTCAGGAGAAGGTCGCCATGGAGAAGCCTGACCCTCTGGCCTCTGAGAAAGCTCCTGAAGCGAAGCCCCAGCCCACATCTTCCGACTGCAAGCCTGCTGTGGTGCCAAGGGCGCAGCGCAGCAAGACGCCAGACAGGCAGAGAAAGAAGTCCACTGGACCATCGGCCACAGCGATCCAGGCCACAGCTCCGCAGCTGCCGGCGTTTGAGGGAACGCAGAGATCGCCGGGAGGGGCTCCGCCTACCACGGCAACCACTAAGACAAGCGCTTCGACGGATGTGACTACGACGGTGTCTATGGATTCGAAGCAGCAGAAATCTACGGACTCGAAGCAGCCGAAGTCGGATGATAAGGGACAAGAGAAGAAGAAGAAAAAGAAGAAGAAGAAGAAGGATAAGAAGAAGGACAAAGGTGAGAGAAAAAGAGAGAGAGAGAGAGAGAGAGAGAGAGAGAGAGAGAGAGAGGGCTAGGCAATTATTCCCTTCAGACGGCAAGAAGAAGAAGGAGAAGAGCAAGATGAAGGAGAGCGAGAGTCGTCCTGGCAACACTCCGCGGAGGGAAAAGGTTGAGGCCAAGTCGGGCGAGCAGAAATCCAGCGACGCCGCCAAGTCGGACCAGAAGAAGGGATAGATCAGTGATTGCAGATAAACAATGAACATGAGCGTGACGTTCAAATATACGGTCGTATTGCTTTATCAAAAAATTGATCACGTTGTTTTTATTGGTCTCATGTCTTTGTCTCGGATTCTCGGATGCGCAAATGATTTGTGAGCTAATAGATGAATATACCTTTCTTTGCTTGAAAAAAGGTTGGCTAAAACAAGGCTCACTTAACTAACGTAAAGACAATTTGCGCCAAGACAACGTACCGTTTCTCTGAGAACCTTGCTACTCTTACCGTCGGATCAGCTAGCGGGCGGTCGTCTCTATGCTGTGGTTCCTTCTGCTATGTCTCCCATTTGCTCCATCCTTTCTAGTCCTTCTACCCGGATGTTGTGGCAGTGGAAGCGAAAGGAGTGACTCCCAAAGGGTAGGTTTTCTTTGTCTAATAAGCCGAACACGCTTCTTTGAAGACAATATCATCAAAGAAGGAGGGTTCCAAACAAGAAAAGAGGACTATTGAACAAGAAGGCGAAGGCAAAACCTAATGGTCGACCGCAAGAGGCACCCCAGCAGCCACAGCAAAAGGAAGGAGATGAGACGAAGGCTCCTGCCGGGGGAGAGGGCGGCGGAAAGTCAGACAAGGAGACGAAGAAGGAAAAGGAGAGCAAGAGGGGACAGTCATCGAAGAAAGGAAAGGAGCGGCCGGTGGAACCGACGCAGAATGCAACAAAGTCTGATGAGGATGCGCAACAGCAACAGCAGCAGCAACAACCACAGCAGGAACAGAACAAGACAGGTGGAAGGGGGACGACAAGTTCCAAAACAGTGCATTTTCAGTGACGGAGCCTCCCCAACAGGCGGCAGAAGGCAAGCCCCCGAACGAGTTCGAGAAGGCAGCGGCTGGCGAGGGAGTGGTCGTACACCCATTGAAAGTGAAGCGGCTGGGAAACATTGACGAGATGTACGAGGCGAGGAAGGAGGAGCAGAACAAGGAACTGGAGAAACTGAAGAGCCAAGTGTCGAAATCGATGAAGGGATCGAGGGAGAAGGAGGGGAAGAAGGTGACGATCAACGAGGGAAAGTGCGTCCTCTACGAGACGGCCGACTGCCCGACCCTGGACGACGAGGACAACGAGAACGGAGAGGACCCCGTCTGAAGAGCCAACTGCGATTCTGACACGAACGTTCGAAGCCCTTATAAAGTTTCATGAATCAATAGTGTGTTTTCGTTTGAATATGGAAAATTCTTGAAAACTCTTCTTGGATTAAACATTTCTTAACCTTATCATTGGATCAAAACACCGTCCAACTCATTCAGTCTATTGAATCAATGTAAAATGTTAATTCAAAGTAATAACGCATTCGCTATTAATAATCTACATGGAGAACATGTTCCCATCTTGGAGTTAAGAATACCCCACCCTCAAACGTGAAAGAAGTCAACATGATGAGTTCATTGGATTAAAACTGTAAACCGTACACGTATAGCAGGCAACTGAAGCCTCACCGGCAATGAACAAAGTACAGATCACTTGAAAATGTCAACAGGGTAGCTCTCGTCCTTGGCCGCGCGGCCCTTTCCGTGGACCTCGCACATCTGGTCGTCGATGTTGCCCGATTCTCCGTGGATGCTGACGGCCTTTGCGAACATCACGTGGTCCTCCTCGTACATCTTCCCATCCGACTTCCGCTTCTTTTCCTTCTCGAATGGCTGTTCTGAAAACGAAACAATCTCGCACTTTAGAAGGAAAAATACCGAGGATTGTGATGGTAATGGGCACATCGACGCGGAGCAGAGAGTTGAAGGCTGCGGATCTCGCGTTATCCCAGAGGAACTTTTCGGCCAAGACGGGGTCGGGGTCACGGACGCCCTGCATGCACAGCTGGACGCACATTGCGGCGTAGGAGCAGTGCCTTAAGGAGATATTTTGAGATTAAGGGAGAGGTACCTCGGGTGGATCTTGTACAGATTGCACGGGGCGATCGTGTCGCGACCGCCAGAGTCCAAGTAACGGATGTGGGCGAAGTCGTCGAACTTGTAGACCTAAATCATTTATAAACACGATTACACCGTTGAAATCTGTTTCCTATTCGAATATCATACAGTTTAATGTCCGTTTGAGATGAAAGCTGCCTACCTCTACTCTCTGCCACTCTCCCGTGTAGGCAGATCGTTCGTCAGAAGCACAGGTGATGCCGTAGACTCTGATGTCGTTGTCCATGGCCTCCTTCCTGCAACCCTCCATTATTTCTGTAACTCCTCTTTCTCCCTGCCGCTGTCTCCCCAACTCACACTTTCTCCCTCTCCAGAATGTTCCTATTTCCCGCAACCGAGTAGAAAGCATCCAACACAGAGGCCCGCTCCTTCAACTCCACGTCGGCTTGCAACATGGAGAGAGTGGGGTCCTTATTATCCTTCTGCTCATCCTTATTCGTCCCCAATTTCTCCATTTGATGGAGTTCCGCATCGTTGAACACTACAAACATTTACCATTGAGAAAGAGAGCCTACCACGATTCAAGGCCTTGATGGGTCGGGCGTACCATTCGTAGGGACTCTGCGTATGAGCCCCCTCCACGTTCATCCAGAAATTGCTAGACTGCGGGTCATGGTAACTGGAAATAACATTTGTTGGAGACAGCTGTCTGGTTTACTCACCCATTCTCCCGAAGCCATGCCATGGTCACAACGGGCACCTGGGCCTCCTCCACCTTCCAGCTCTCCCACTCGGCACTGGATACCAACAACGGACAGTCGACCTTTTCCACTCGATGCCAGTTACTCGGCCACTTCAGGTGCATCTCAGGGATGTCTTTGAGGTCAGGAACGCTCTGAAACGACAGTTTCAGCAGTTTTCACATTGTGCAATATGCCGCGATTCCTCAAAATGCTACCCACCACATCCTCCTCGTAGAGAATTATGGGAACCACAGAGGAATCGACGACTTGGAAAGCCTCTACGGTGCCCTCCGACAGTCCGGCCAGCAAGTGGGAAATATCCACTCCCTGGTCCTTGGCCTTCTGCTTGTTCTCCCTCTGCCGAGCGTCCTCAGGATCACGCATTCCGCGCATCGAGACCTTAAAAAAGATCACAGTCTCTAAGCAAATCCTACCCGGATAGGCTCTCCGTAGTCGTTCCTGACCACACTGCCAAGGAGCACTTTGACGTGGAACGTCTTGAATCTTGCCAGAATCTCGCGGAACAGCTCGCACTCCTCGGGAGACCAGTAAGGCTCACCCTGCATATATTATAATGACGAATAGAAAGATTAAATCTTACCGCCTCACTCTTGTGGGCAAAGTTGGTCTTCCTCACGTTGATCAGAGAGACACAGATCGCCTGCCACGGGTTGTAGGGAGAAGACGGGGGAAGTTCAGCCAGGCACTAAACACATAAGAATTATAGCTTTAAATACATTAACAAGTTCGAATGGTAATCAACCAACCTCAGCGGATATCCACTTCTTCTCTCCGTAATCGATGAAAATGACTTGCACCAGAACGTCGGACCCTCGTCCGTTGGAACCCTTGATCACTTCCGTCTGAACCACAATACCCTTACTGCGTCAAGCAAATAAATGCAACCCTGAGAACACGGACTCTCGCGAATCCCCTTTGGAGACCTTCGACGTCGTAGGGAGCCATGTAGTACTGCAGCAGGATGTCCTGCCTCCGCTCCTCCAGAACCGTGGAATTCGCATCCCACACCTTTTCGAGATCATACCTGAAGGCAGGGGATTCATTGAATTTGAAGGAAAACGAACGGTTCGGAGACCCTCAGCTGAGATTCGGTGATGTGGTTCGGCAGACGAATCCAGATGCACGATGGAGACTCGGCGTACAGCACCTCCACTGTGGCCGTTCGCTTCAATTCGATGCGGTTGATCTGAAGAAAGGAGATACACCGGTCAGCAACGACTAGCCTCTTCTAATGTACTTTAATATGCTCAATGCAGAATGTTAACGAAACTTCTACGGTAGGATCCTTTGGAGAAAACTTTATTATGTCTGATTTACATAAAAGTACGAACGGGTTTGTGTCAAAATTTGGTATTCATTATTTATTATCTCAACTTTGCAACGTTCATTTTCACCATTACCGGAACTGATTTAGCATGTCGACGATACATTCGCAGGCAGTGACGACGGAATCGATAAATCTGCCTGTCGGGGGTGACTTCACTAGAGCACCCCCAGACAAACGTTAGTTTAAGTCGGCGCACGCCCGTGAATTTCACTGGTGAATTCCGTTAATCAACACTCCGATTTCGTTTGTACTTACGTTCATCTGACCGCCGACGAGGCCATTCCTCCTCATTTCGGGGCACTTGCTGCCCTTCGGCCAGACGAAGATAGGAGATCTCGATCTCTTCTGTGGGATATGTCCTATTAGCATCTTAAAATGAAGATTGGGCACGGCGCTCGACGGATATTTTTTCGGACGGATTTGGTTTCGAAAGACACCACCCCAAACAGTGCGAGGTAATCCCGCCCAGATATTGATCGACCATCCCCAAATACAAGCAAATACAACCCCGAGGCCATTTACCAAAACAAGAGAAATATAATAGTAAAATCTGGAAGTTTATTCCATCTGGGGATATATTAATAATCAAACAATCTTAACTACACAGGAAATAAATAAAATGAGAGCGGGCTTGGTAATAATTTAAAGAATCCGTATTACACAAATCCGTACACATGGATAAATTACAAATAAAACTTCAGTTCTTAGCTGTAGAGAGGAAGGCGACGGCACCAGCCGCTCCAACGATGGAGAAGAGGGAGTTGAAGAGGGGAGTGACGTTGGCGAGGAGGAAGAAAGCGAGGAAGAGGAGAATGGTCAGGTACAGCACGTTGGTGAAGAAGATGGACAGGTAGGTGGCCTCGGAATCGGCGACCTCGTTCTTGCGGAAGAGAGCGCGCTCCTGGAAAATATGTATTGAACAAATACACTATGAGAGAAAAATCTAGGCTCAAATATTTCTGTGTATGAAATTTCAAAAAATGATTGGTTATAAGAAACAAGTCATCGTCTGATCCTCAAAATCACTATTGGAACATCTTAGCACCGGTGATCTACATTTCGAACATTATAAAACATACCTCCTTCTCCTTGACGCTCATCTTCTTGTCGTTGCCGAACTTCTGGTTGATTTCGCGATCAACAGCAGCACCCCTCTTCATCATGATGCTAAACAAAAAAGTTAGAAGCACAACTAGCTTAACAAACCTGTGCTTCAGGAGACGCTTCTGGTTCTTGCAAGCGGTGGTCAGGAGGTAGACTCCGGCAACGGCAGCGATCAGCCAAACGATCCAGGCATCGGCGATCTGAAGAATGTGCGTTGAATAAAGGAGGTAATGATGAAAAGTATTAATAGATCTTACAACCAGGTCAGGCAGGTCAGAAATATTTACCGAATGAGTGAGCAAATCTCATGCACACGTATGATATCTGCTTACTAATGAGCTGGGGGGAAAAGGTAACCCTAAGTCATAAAACCACTTTGTCAGAGTCCGAAATTTGCAGTTCTCTTAATCAAACTTCTTCGCTTTTTATTGCGCCTACAAAAGGAATACTACTCACTTTCAATGTGGCACGCCTGTTTAAAATTTGAAATACGCAAAACCCACTTCCATCTGGTGAACTCCATAGAAGAGGTAGATAGGGGCCAAGGAGAGGACCACTCCGTTGAAGTAGAAGAGAGCGGTGCTCTTGGCGGAGGAGTTGGAGGAGTAGTTGGCCAACAGAACCTCTTCTTCCTTGGTGAACTTGCCCATGTCGACTCTGAACTTGCTAATTAAAAACTCTCCAAGAATATAATAAAGAAGATTAAAACAAAATGCACAAAGAATTCAGAAAAGACACGAAGAAGCAACCACAAAGTATGAGCATGAAAACGACAAAACTCTTAGCCAACGGGGCGTGGATGCTGGCGTACGCAATGTTGCGACTTCACGACAAACTGCGTCCCACAAGCCACGCCCCTTTTCTCGTTTCGCTGCCAAATTGCGCGGCAGCCCGCAATACACGCGTCTGTGTACACGGCGGGCTGCCGAGCAATCGGACTGCAAGGCCCTTGGCCGATTGCCAGATTGCATACCGTATATTTTTCGCTCCCGAGCTGCGCCAGTGGCGAATACGCGTCGTTTGCTGTCTCCCTGTCGGTCGCTTTCTTCCCCTCCTGGATCTCTTTCAGTGGTTGTTGAGCCTCATGGTCACATCCTCACGTGTTCACTTCCATACATTAATACATTATAATTAAACAGTCAACCTCAATGAATCTTTTCTTTTCTTTCTCACGTAGCTTTCATTTTGATTTTTGATTTTTCAGCCTAAGATGTCGGATACTGGACGCAGCCCCCGCCCCGCCGGATCTCAGCTTCGCCAGCGTCGTGGTGGTACGTTTTCCTTATTTTCTGCGAAACTTGTAACCAAACATCTCATGATGACATTGTGTTCTTCTTTACAACATTATGTTTTAGGAGCCACTCAAGCTGCTGCCGCTCGTCCCCGTGGCGGAAACAACGGCGGTCTCTGGCGCTTCTACACCGAGGACTCCACCGGCCTCAAGATCGGACCCGTTCCTGTTCTCGTCATGAGTTTGGTCTTCATCGCCTCCGTATTCGTCCTCCACATTTGGGGCAAGTTCACCAGGAGCCGGGCGTAATCTCCATCCCATTCTACGCTGTACCATGGGTTTACCTGTTTTAAGTTAATGTAATTTATTCGCCTGAAATGCGGTTTCAGTACACGCATAGATGTGTATGTTCATTGTGATACATCATCGTATATATACTTCTATCCGATTATTAATTAATGAATGTATGCCTGTTTTCTCCTTGGCATGGGTAGATGTTCGGGGTTCTTTTCTTCCTGAATGTTCTCCAAAATGTGTTTTGACCGTTGGAGTGTGGTGGCTTTCCAAACCAATTCGAAATCTTCTTTGCATGGCATTCCGTATAGAAATCCCAGCTGGATCGATCTGAAACTTGTATTGCATTTACATTCTTTGAAATTACCTATCCAACTGCTGAAGTGACCTTGTGTGCTCTGGTTGGATCGACGTCGGGTCAAGGGTCATATCAACAGCCGTCATGTGTACCTGCGATCTAAAAGATCTGGGGGAAAAGTTATCTTCGAAGGTCATATGTACCCATGGGAGATGCAGAGGTGATTAAAAGTTGAATTCTTCCTCAACCCCAATCTAGTATTACCTGAATATTGTTTTTTTTATTTTTAGAAAATTTAAGACTTACAATTCAAAATGACTACGGATTGTTTTTGTTGTTGAATCAACTGTTTGTACCGCCGTTCCAGTTGGTTTATTTCTCGACGGCACGGAGGGAAACACTGAGCCTCCTCATCCATTAACTAAATGCTGGAAATTTAAAGTGTCTCGAGAAGTTCCACCAAAAAATGACCTCGGTCGGTGCTGTCTTTCTGCAGCCCGAATCGGCAGACCCGATGCCCACTCAAATTCAGACGCATCGGCACACACCTCGGCCGATTTCAGGACCCCTGCACAAATCGTCATCGGCGGGAAGCGAACCCACATCACATATGTGTCGCGCGCGCACAAGGCCTTTGTCATGCTTGCACATCGTCTGAGAGGGTGCCCGAGGAAGAATAGGTGACGCACTTTCTCAGCCTACTCTCCTCAACCCCTGCCCCTCTTTCTCTCTATTCCTATTCGTCTAAACATTTCTTTCGTCCCAACCATAGAAACGTAAACCATACTTCGTCTAAATTCCTAAGAGAAGTAATCGGCCGTATGTTCCACGTGTGATGATCCCTCAGATCCGATAATCCAGGATACGGAAATTCGGCCATACTGTAGATATATCTGACTATTGCCTCCTGCTCCTCTGTTTCCATTTGGGCCAGTTCCTTTATAAAAGTTGCTGTCAAAACGTAGAACTCATCGACGTCTTTGGCTTTCAGAACCTTTCTAAATACCACGTCATTTTGTATCTGCACGGGAACCTACTTTGCACATCTGGCCCAAATGGCGACTGCAGTTCGGAGAAGGACCTCCGATCCGTGGAGAATCACAGCATCCCACACTCGGTAGACACACTCTCTTGGGAGACAAGTGGCAAAGAGAGTGAGCAGCCAGTGCATTGAGAAGACGTTGGTCAACGGGGGCTCGTACTCGCTGACTTAAAAAAGAAGGGTTATCTTATTGGGAGGATGAAGTTACTTGAAGAGTTCTGGAGATGTTCGAGGTGCTTGCTGACTTCAGGAAGACGCTGGTGGAGAAGGTCTTTGACTACGGCCATGTCTACCGAGAGGGCGCGGAGAGGCTGGTCGAAGTAGCCAGGAGGAAGGACGACGTCCACTAGGAACGCTAGCACCTGGAAGCAGTTAGAGAGAGAAAGAAAGAAAGAAAGAGAGAGAGAGAGAGAGAGAGAGAGAGAGAGAAGGCTAGAGAGTTCGGAAGAAGTGGGGAGGAGAATACCTTTAATGCTTTGAGGACGTCGAAACTCATAACTTCCAATAACAAAGCACCGATTACATTGAAGCCTTGGCAGTACCCAACTTCTTTATTATATCTGAAAGGTGACTGTCTATCGCAATCGCCTCCCTCCCTCTCTCTCTCTCTCTCTCTCTCTCTCTCTCTCTCTCTCTCTCTCTCTCTCTTTAAACTTAAAAAAAATATATGCGTACCTTGCGTATGCCAAAAGCAGCTGCTTTAGCTTCTTTACGTGTAAAAATCCCTCAAACCCTGTCCTATGCAAGTCCTTCAAAATTTGAAAGTGAATTTCATCGTCTCCATCCAAAAGTCTCTCGCTTGTTGAATTCGCCAGTTCCTTCAATTGCTCGTCGCTCAGTCTTCTCTCAGCCAATGTGACCCACATCTTTAAAAACGCGTTTGATTTGTTCGTAAAAAATATTACTGTAGCCCTAATGGGATCAGGAAGATCTGGAGGTATGCGGGAAGCTGCGAGCATCGCTCGAAGCCACTGCTCTTCATCTGCATTGCAACTTAGGCTGAATTGAAGGGAGGAATCTTCGCCTGATGGAAACCAGCTTAGCCAAATGAGTTGAAACCAACTTCTTTTCGGAGAAGCCGCCTGCAAAACGGCAGAGACTATGGCACATCGGCCTGTGACTTTAGAGAGAAGGTTTGTTCTGCCACGAAAAGAACGCTGAAGACGACGATTGACTACGTCCGTTTCTTCTGTTAAACGGCGGACAACGTTTGAGAGGTCGTTTATACCTGAAGAATTGAGAGAGAAAGAGAGATCACGGTAGAGAGAAAACTTCACTTACTCATATTCTGCAAGGTAGCCAGGGACAGTCGAGACCATTGTCGCCATCCGTGGCAACGAGGAGCCGAAGTATCAGTTGTGGCATCCCTGCGCTGCCTTTAAGTGATATTGCAGAATAAATACCTGTCGGAAGAGGGTGGAGGTTCGTGAATCGAAGCAAGAAGAAGAAGGACCGAGGCTCTTCGTTGAGCTGGGGTAGCACGGTCTTCGCTTACGTAGCCACTGCGACGAAGGGAACAGTCAGATGAGGTTCTGGCGGGAGAAGGCAAAGTCTGAGAAAGTTCAACCTAAACATATCGCCTCTCTCTCTCTCTCTCTCTCTCTCTCTCTCTCTCTCATCTCTCTCCGTTTACCTCATCCGTAGATTCCACTAAACTGGAAGCATAGGCCAGTGTCTCCGTAGACTCCGAAGTGAAACCCCTAATATTCCTAGGGGGACTTGGACTCCTAATCGAAATCTCCTCCATGTCTTCGTCTGAATTCATAAGGTGGTCAAGTTGTATTGTTGTTTTGTTTCTCAGGTTCCCTCTAACGATAAGATACCATTTGTTTTCAAGCGTTTCAGTCAACGATTGTTTCAGATTACGCACTCACCCATGGCTGCAGTTGCTTCGATTGGAAGCGTCGTCGAATTATTATGGCGGCGTTGAATTCACAACACAACGGCCTTCGGAATCTCACATAAATCGATCGATAATTCACAGCTGTAGTCAAAGCGCCAAATTCAAATGGAGACGAAACAGTAGGAATAAGATGGCGTTTCTTTATCCAATTGCATCTGACCCTCGGCGCATGTTTCCCCAGTAACAAATTTAAAGAAAAATTCCAATATTTATTCCCCAGAATCTTCAAACGATGTGGTCGAAGCTGTGTCCGTAGAATCCTCCGGCGACAGTCCTTGCCGACTGTGGCTGGCTGTAGCTGTCTCCGACCTGAACCTGTCCTCCGTCCATGTCGGTGGCTGAGTAGCTGACCGCATTCACACTGCTGGCAGAGCGAGTGTACTTCTTCAGAACGTCATTGACGGAGACCGTACGGGGACGGGAGGCGATCACTTCATGGGCGGCGGCTGCGAATTCCCCGAGGATACACTCGCGGGTGTCAGCGTCCTGGAAAGGACAATTCACTTTTTCTAACAGATTATTTCATGATCTAAAGAATGGAAGAAACCGGAAAAGGAAAGAGAGGGGGATGAAACTGTCGCGAGAGTGAGAGAAGAGGAAGAAACAACATAACTGTGCGACATACCCTTGTCCTCTTCCTGAACAAATCCAGTACGGACGCCCATTCCTCAGCCTTCAGTCGTTCGCAAGCTCGCTCTAATCGGAATTTCTCCTGAATAACTCTATGTTTCTAAGGGAAATGTGAAAAACCTGGATAGTTAGGTACTTCTTAGGCCGGACGTCTGCGCTAACTAGCCAGCTGTAGTCTGGCATCTTTGAGTTTAGCTGTTGTCTTGAGCGGCTCTGCTCCTTGCCGACCTCTAGATTGACCACCTGCGTCTCTACCTCGGCTAGCACCAGATCCGTCATCATCATGTTGTCGTGGTAGGACGCACGGTGGACGACCTCTTCAGTTGGAGGGGGCGACCGAGGGGAGGTCATATCAGATAGCCACTTGAACATTTCTGGAAGACGTAATAAATAACTGCTGCCATGTATGAGAACTCAAAAAGGGAAGTGAAAGTGATTGATCATATCTCTCTCTCTTTCTTAAACAATAGGAAGGATAACCCGTTAAGTCGTCATTTTAAGGTAAAGCGGAGTGTAAAGTGAGTATTCCCAGAGTGAGGCAGCTGATATAAGCCCGAGGGATAGATAGGATAAGCGAAATCCGGAAGATGGTCTGTGGGCGGAGCTTGGCGGTTGCTTAGAAACACGGCAGACAACTCGGCGCATCAGGAGATTAGAAGCCACTGGAAACTTTGAATTTATTGGGAAGAAGGGAAGCCCTAGGGTGATTCAGGAGAGGGTGGAAGCACGTCAGAAGAAGATGGTTTCTGGAATGATTCAATTTGATGAAATCTCTTTCCCTGAATTTGTATAAACAAACAAGGGAGATTTAATGAAGATGGGGCGGTACGGAGAAGATGGAAATAGTGAATTGTGGAAAGGGAATCAAGAGAGACGTTCTCAATTATATTCCTGTGGAATATCTTTTCAGCCTGCGACCTCCAGTCTCCTACAGTCTCTTTCCGTATTTTCCTCGTCTTCTTCAATATATCCCTTATTTAAACGGCGCATCAAAAAGGATTGGGGCTTGATGTGATTAGTTCAAAGACACGTCACGTATGATATTGGTGCAATTACAGGACCGGGGAAATCCTTTAATGCGAGGCGAGGATACTGAAAACTATTGCTGTCCTTTTTTGAAATGAAAGTGTGAATTGCAATACATCTTCGCAATACATTCCAAGTGCATACTTACGGAACAGCGTTTGCAATAACGCCGTCATTTGCAACATCGTTGGTTAAATTTCTATTTCCGGATTATTTCTATATTTTAAATTTAACGAATTAGCTTTTAATTTGTTTATGTTTATTTTAATTATTTTAATATATCTTTCACTTTTTTGAATAAATAAAATATATTTCAGATTGTGTATAGATGGATGATGACTCGCAGAAGAGGGCCTTCTTCCACAATCAGTCGTCGTCTGATGTGAGTTCCCTTTTCCGTTGCTCTTCAAACGGTTGCTATTGACGTCTTTCATGTGACTCTGAGAATACTTGCTATCCCGGAAAACAACCTTTCGGCTGATGAAGCTCCTATTCATTCCGTGTTTACGTGTTTTTCCGCTTACCTGCAGCTATTTGCCTCTGGCGACGTCCAAAATAGACGTCAAGAGTTCCGAGGCTTTCGCAATCACAAGAATCGGGCGGAAATTACGGTTTCCGTTCGATGTTATCATGGGGAATCCATGCGAAATCCAACGAACACAATCGTTTTTCTTTCTTTCAGAGGATGTACCCCGACTCCTACCGCGTTCCCTTCGGCCAACTGATTCAACCACTCCTGGAGTCTACAATTGTGAGTTTTATTCAGAAAGGAAAATATATTTTGTTCCCTCAAAAATGCATTTTCAGCTGCGCGTACCAGAAGAGCAGTACTCGAAGCCGCCAAAGTTTCGGTTCGGCTACTTGTTTGGAGGAGTGATCGGCGTCGGTTCATACGCATCTGTCAAGGTTTGCCACTGGGTATTAATCTAATCCTTCAAAGGAAATTATCCACGAGGATACCCTGATTCGCAGGGCAGTCAAAATATTCGACGATTCGAAGAGACGGAGGGAGCCGAAGCGCTCGGAATCCATGGAGAGGGAGATTCGCGTTCTGAAGAGGGTCAACCACCACAATGTCATCCGCTTCATTGAGGTAAGAATCAAATTGACTCCTGTCGACTAAAGTTGAAGTTAGAGAATGGTTCCGGACAGCCGGTTGGCACGACGAAAATTATATTCATGGTGGATATTCTTGGTTTTCAGATGTTTCGAAACGAGGAAAAGCAGAAGACGTACGTGGTGCTGGAGTTCTGTCTGGGGAACGTGGCCCAGTTAGTCAAGGCGTCGCCCCGTGAGCGACTTTCCGAATCCGATGCGCATTTCCTCTTCATCCAGTTAATTGACGGGTGAGACAGTCGCTTTTTATATCGTGTTTATCCGGAGTATCATTGAAATTTTACACTTCCGATGTGCAGGTTGCATTTACTCTTTTCAACCCATATTCAATTCCAGACTGGAGCACTTGCACTCTCTGGGAATTGTACACAAAGACATCAAACCGCACAATCTACTTCTCACCGGCGACTTTGTCCTGAAAATCTCGGATTTCGGCGTTTCCGAGGAACTATCCATCTTCCAGGTGGGTTTTCGTTAATTATATACATTTGTCATTTCAGAAGGACGATTTATGCACCAAAGTATACGGGACGCTCACCTTCCAAGCACCGGAGATGATATCTAGCGAATGCTTCAGCTACAGGTTGGCTTCTCTTCCCTTATTTTTAGAAACACATTAAGTGGCTTCAAAGTGGACATCTGGGCAGCCGGAATCACCCTCTACTATATGTTGTCAGGGGTATTTCCCTTCGAGGGAGAGGTAAGCTAGAACTGGTAATTGCTCACATTGTGCTTTTGAGGCAGTTATAGTTCTGATGGACAAGATTTGCAGCAGCGAACTGGAAATGCCCAAGTCCGTGGTGCTCTCAATCGAAGCCGAAGTGTGGGTCCCCTTCCATTCACGTAATTTGCCCCGTTTCAGTTTTCTCATCAATCTGTTGGAGAAGTCCGCCGAACAACGGCCCTCAATCCGCGTAATCCGACAGTTGGCCTGGTACAACAAGTCCTTTCCTCCAGTAATAGGCTACGAAATGCCACGTAAATTGGAAATTGCAGGAATTCGCTAGGTTTATGGGCGCATACGACGCCTTCATGAAAAGATCTCCCAAAATCAAACAGGACCTGGAGAGGCTCTACGGAGTCCATGTAATGCCGAGGGACGAAGAGGACTTTTCCAGCCCCGAACCCGGAAAATGTGAGGTTTTTTTTAAAGATTTATTCAGAATAAAGCATGACAGGTGATAATAGAGAGCGTTTTCAGTGGTCTCCTCGGCGAGCGACCCTTCCCTGTCGACGCCCGTGAAGCTGCGGAAGCCACCCCGTCGGGCGGCCTCTCAGATGACCCGACGGCGCTCCTCCTTCCTCAGTTGCTTTGGTCTTCGGTCGGTAGGAAGACCTCGGAAGGGATAGAATTCTATCGGGTGGAATGTATTCATTATGGTATTCTAAAGACGCGTTGTTATTGTTTTTGCTCAAAAAATAAAGTTTTCGTTTTGCTTTGATGTTCTCTTTTCAACAAAATTCATCAAACGAATCGGATAAAAATTAAATGTTGCCTGGCGAAGTAGACTGCAGATGTACGGGCAGCGACAATACGAATGAAGTGAAATTCAGGAATGAACAGTTTAGTTGAAGATGGAAAGAATAGATAAGGAATATTGCAACGTTTAACACTGAAACATGAATACTCAAGAAACACCATGAAATCCTATTTAAGTCAATTGTAACAGACCAGGAGTTAGTTACCTTCGGCTGACCTACACTCCTGGCATGTGTGGGGTCATCACATCAGTAGCTTTCTTTTGGTACTATAAATAAAGGAAAATTAAAGCAGGCGGCCTAAGGCCGGAAAAGGGTGCCACCTCCCGCCGCATTTTCCCACCAACCGCGAATAAATGGCCGGCCACTAAAATAGGCTAATTTTAAGACAACCATCGAGAGACGGGCGAGAGATAGGGGAAAATGAGAGGCGCAGGCAGCTACCGCATATTCACCTCGGGACACCACACACACAGGGAGATTAAGCCAAATGTATAAAAAGTTGAAGGATATAAGAGGTTGAAGGATAGTAATCATTCCGAAGGCAAAAACAATGGTATTTGGCGAACAACTTTATTGTCGCGTATCCAGAAAGTCCCTTCAGTTGGGTCCGAGGTAGCAGGACTGGTCGGTGCGGGGCTTGAACACTCCGGGAGGGTTGGATCCGCCGGCGGGGGCTCCGCTGGGAGCTCCGCTCGAGGCTCCGGTGCTTCCTCCGCTGGTGTTGCTGCTTCCGTAGGCGTAGTCCTCACGAGCGTAGCCGGTGTTCGAGGCTCCGTTGATGTAGCCGCTGCCGTAGCCGCCAGCTCCCATGTAGCACGACTTGTCAGCCATCGCAGAAGAATGAAAATGAGCCGGAGAGAGGCTATTTATAGGGAGAAATGACAGAACGTGGCGTACGGAACGTAGGGCAACGGAGTCTAATGAACCCTTCAGCGACCACTTTCCAGGAAGATGCGTCCTGCGACGGTCGTTCTACTTGCCCTGGTGGTGCTGCTGTCAACTGCAGGAGCACAAAACGATGGTTGGCTAGTTGAGTTCTCAGTCAACACTGTTTAGAAGACAATGACTCACTGGATACGACAACTACACCTGATGGTACCTTTTGGATGCCAAGAGAGAGAGAGAGAGAGAGAGAGAGAGAGCACAGAAGATAGTGGGGCAGATGATCACCCGCCAAATTCAGACGGAAATGTTGGCAGTGCTGGATCAGAAGCTGGGGACGCTCCTGTGGCAAAAACTAAAGCAAAGGGTAGGTGTCTTCGTAGACAAAAATGTCCTCCATTTCAGAAAAGCCATTCCAGTGGTGGTGGATTCTTCTGGGATGTGTCGGTGTAGCCATTATCATAGTTGGAATTGCCGTTGTACTTGTTATTAAAAGAAAGAAGTCAAAGAAACTGAAGGAATTGGATTCGAAGAAGAAATCCAAAAAGAACGACAAAAAGAACAAATTGTCCACTGCGGAAAAGGGCAAAACGAAGAAGGCACCTCTGCCTCACAAGGGAACACAGCCTGTTCAACCGAAGGCACCTCAGCGAGGGATGCCGATGGGAGAGGCGCCGCCGCTTCCTCCTGTGGAAGCTCCTGTGGCTCAGCAGCAGTTGCCTCCACCGGTGGAATCTCCAGCTCTACCGAATCATCTGGCGTCACCTCAGCCTCCGATGGTAAGGATACTGTAGTTTGGGAATAGCAATTGATTTAAAGGAGAGACTGAAGACGGCTGAAATGATCCAGGAACCATCGCCAATGTCGGATTCTGAAATGAAGAAAACGAAGAAATCTGAAGTTGACAAGAAATTGGCCAGCCGGTGGAAGTTGAAGACAGCTGAGAGTTTGGGGAGATCGAAGGAGACAACCAAGCAGCCGGAGAAAGAGAGGGAGGAAGAGGTTAGCGAAAAGAAGGGAAATGACGAAGATGCATTCCAGGAGGAGGAGACTAGCTCCGAGAAGCCAAAGAAGGAAGCCAAGAAGAAGGAGTCGAAGACTAAGAGGCTTCCGGATCCTGAGGAGGAGAAGGAGGACTCTGCGGCCTTCCCTCCCCGTCCTGAGAGCCACCGCATGGTCTTCATCGACGGCCGCTGGAGGGAGGTGCAGTCCCTGCCCAGCGACTTCTCCTTCGATGTTCCGTCCACTAGGTCGCACTGATCACCGGAAAACATGTTTTCTTTCAATCATGTCGACAATAAAGTGCTTTTGTACGTCAGGAGTTTCATACCTGGGAAATCTTTACTGCAATGAAAGTGCATTGTTTTTACTTGTATGTTTCCATTTCTGGTTAATAGAAAAGGCCATCACAGTAAAGATATAAATTGAGCATTTATCTATCGATCACAATGGATTGTAGGGATTTCTGTATGGGCAATAGTTGTGGAAGGAGTTTTTGACAGGGTTCACTGGTTGTAGAAGAGGCATGTCCAAGTCATCATCGATGGTCCGAGGTCGGCTGAACACTTCGGTCAGACTGACATAGTTGGCCTTTGGGTCAGGAGTACTTCCCTTTTCAAAGAATGGGGTGGTCAGGATGGGGTAGGGCTGAAAAGGACTACTTCCAGTGGCGCATTTTCAGCAACAAACCGTAGTCCGTTCGAGGGCCGTTTTGTAGAGTTGAATTCTTTGTTGTCGTTGATGCCATCCTTTGAGGTATTGGGTATAAGCATTGTGTTGCAGGGCCCTCACCCATAGATGATCTCGATAGTCGGAATCGCAGGGATCCTGGGCGAGGGAAAGTGCCACCAGGCAAAATAGCGGCAGGCGGCGCATGGCAAAGGGGAACTGGTCTCCGCTGATCACATTGATACACTCGAAAGACGAAGAGACTTCACCGTTATCTCTGGCTAGAAGGAAAATTGTGCATTTACCATGGCTGAATAGTTGTTGCATTCGGTCTCTAGTGAAATTTAATGGTGTGAGAGGTTAGTACATAAATAGTGAGTGTCCGTCCCTTGGTAAGTGTAATCTACAAAGCAGTCCTGCAGAATCATGTCAACATCTATTTGTCATCCATACGTGACATTATGGCCCTTCTCTTTGGCCCAACAATCGCCGTATCCAAGTCTCCGCAGTAGTCAACTATCTCTCAAGGCACTCATCTACATTAAAAATATACTTCAATTGTACTCTTTTTCATCTTTTAAACAGAAAAAAACTTTAGTTCTACTCTTTTTCATCTTTTTTTAAAAGAAAAAAAAACTTGTTTAAAAACAAAAAAGGCTTGCACGGCGTGACGTTCAAGCTTGAAAACATCTTTTTATGTTTACCAAATGTACATGTTAAAGTGGGTCCCGAGACGGTATGCCACAACAAGCGCGCCCAAAACGGCAGACCATTTTTTGTGTATATTATATTTGTATATACATTCACGCTAAATCTTCATTCACGCTAAATCTTCATTCACGCTTAATCTTCATTCACGCTAAATCTTCACCACCGAGCGGTCGGGTCTTCATTCTCTCCGCCGACTAGCTGAATCCGGTCCCAGAACCTCGTCAAGGAGGGACCGTCATCGACACTACTCCCTGTTGCTGTGAGGAATCGACTACCGAAGCGCTTTCGCTCAACGTCTGCCTACACAAGAAGCACTGGGATCCGCCGGCGAGAGCAACATCACCCGCTCAAGATCTCTACGGATCCCGCCGTGATTCGGAATAAATATTTGTATTTGTATTTGTATTATATTTGGTATTTTGTTTTTTTAACGCTTGAAAGCAAAAATTGATACTTTTTTTTTTAAATCGTTCGACTGAAGAATATTTCATTTTTCAGGGGTAATGGTGGAAAACCGGGGTCCGCACCAGCGGAAGAAGTCTACGGCGAAGGTCCGTCCGCCGGTGCACAGGGATCGGCCCCTCAGCTGGACGAGCCTCTGTCTGATCGCCTTCGTCCTCGCCGTCCTCGCCGTCGTCGGCAACGTCGGCTACCAGTTCTTCACCCGCTCAGCCAGTCGGCTGTCACCAAAGCTCCCCCCGATCACTGGCGTCGATGTCAACCGAGTGAGCGTTTGTGTTGTCATTGTATTTTTGAGATTTCAGAACACATGGGGTACCCACCGCTCTCATTTGTACTTCGGCCTACAGCAGAAGAACCCCAAATCTCCTCTGTTCGGAATGATGTGGTACGCCCAGCCAGATCAGGCAGTCATGCCGCAGATGAGGCACTGGTGCGATCAGGGTCAGTTCTTTAAAATAAATTTTACCCAACGATTTCTTCAGGAGACGGTCTGTCCCGCTATGCTTGGGTAAAAGCTGATGGTAGGACCTTCGGCCGGCAGAACATCACGGACAAAGCGCTCCAGATGCGCGTGGATTGGTTGAACCACGAGGACACCTGGACTGCGAGGGTCTCAGTAAACACAGTGAACAAACGCCGATTCAACCTGATTTTCTACCTCGCTTCGCAGGTAGAAATCTCCTTTTCCTGTGTATCATCATGGTTCAGGGTGATTACCGCTTCAACATCGGAAGTGGCTTCGAACCGTTGTTCTCGTCGAGCGAAGGACTGGCTTACGGGATGAAGCTGTCGGTGAAACGAATCGACAGCGACAGGACGGCCGAATCGACCCTTGTCTGGGACGAGCCATTCAGCCTCACACAACTCAACGACGTCATTCTCACCAATACGGTAGGTTCTCCAGAGATTACGGTAGAAACTATCCAGCTAAATAAGAGTTATGACATTTTCTCTTCAGGGAATCCACGAGGTCGACGGTCGCCTGGCCTTCTACCTCAGATCTCAGAAGGAGTACAGGAAGGGGGCTTTCGTTGCCGTTCAATTCTACGTCGCTGAAAATGCCGTTTTCGAAGTGTCTCTCAGGTAGTAACGTGGATTTTTCTCCTATAGAGTATTCGTTAGTTCCAAGGAGCACTCTGCCATCCGTGGAAATGACTTCGTGAAGGAAATTTCCGCCCGATCGGCCATTTTCGACTCGAAATTCGAGCAGACCTTCCACGTCAAAAACAAGGTTTTGGGGTTGATTTCTTCCCAAACTTTCGTTTCAGGGCTACACCCAGGTGGCAATGGACATGGCCAAGGTTGCTCTGTCTAACATGCTGGGAAGTGTTGGCTACTGGTACGGCTCCAATAAGGTAGCATTCTTCATTTGGTTCTTTTAAAAAATCAGGTGCTGAAAGGAGGAGAACTGAAGCCCTACGGGCAGCACGAGGTCATCTCCGCCGTTCCATCGCGTCCATTCTTCCCGAGGGCCTTCCTCTGGGACGAGGGATTCCACAACCTGCTTATCAACAAATTCGATCCGGACATGTCCATGCAGGTTCGCGCCTTTCTTTAATTGCTGTCTTCATGCACTTGGATATAGCAATTTGATTCTTTCCAGATTCTGACGAGTTGGCTGAATACGATGAACGAGGAGGGCTGGATCCCCAGGGAGATGATTCTGGGAACGGAGGCCGAGGCGAAGGTAAAACCCGTCAAAAGCTCCTGCAAACCCTCTGCAGGTGCCTGCTGAATTCGTGGTGCAATATCCAAACGTGGCCAATCCGCCGTCGATGTTCATCCTTGTCGAGAAGCTGATAAACAACCCGGAGGTCGTTCGCAAATACGACACGGTCCTTCCCCAGATGTACGCCAAACTAGAGAGATGGTACAATTGGCTGTTGACAAGTCAGAAAGGGAAAATGGCTGGAACCATGAGGTGAGAACCCCTTCTGGTCGATGATAGAGGACTGCAGATGGCGGGGGAGGAATGGAACTACCGACCTGGAGCTCAATCCGAAGACTCTACCCTCGGGACTGGACGACTACCCCAGGGCCAGCCATCCTTCCAGAGATGTAGCCATTGTTTAGATGTCTTAAAGTTGTGATATTTCAGGAGTACCACCTGGATCTGAGGTGTTGGATGGCCGTCTGCAGCCGTGTCATGGCCAGACTGTCCTCACTTTACGGAGAAGAGGCGGATAAGAAGAAATACGCCGAACATGCCAGACAGTTCTCGGACTATCAGCAGTTGCTCAAATTGCACTGGTCGGACAGCGCCAAGGTAAGGGAAGAGAGATACTTTCAAAAGAAAAGTAACCAAAGCCACAGTCACAATATTGCCTTTTCAGTCCTTCTTCGACTTCGGAAAGCACAGTTTGTCAGTCAAACTGGTAAAGGAGATGGACAAAAAGAACCCCGGCCACTTCATAATTAAACGGTCTGTTCTTCAGCTCTTTTTCTATTTGCCTTTATTCAGAAAGTCGGTGGAAGAGCCCCGTCTCCGTCTGGTGGAGGATGTTTTCGGTTACAACAGCCTCTTCCCCTTGATCTACCGCCTTATCCCGGCCGACGCTCATGAATTGGAATATGTCCTGAACAAACTCAAGGATCCGGAGGTACTGCAGATAGGAGAGATTAAAACAAAACTGGTCTTTTCAGGAGCTGTGGACGGAGTTTGGACTTCGATCGGTGTCGTTGAAGAGTCCCTACTACGCGGCCAGGAATACCGAACACGACCCGCCCTATTGGAGGGGGTAGGTTTCGGCTGAGGATCCGCTTACTAGAACCACTCAAACAACAAACCATTTGTTCATTGCAGGTACATCTGGATAAACGTCAACTATCTGGTCCTCTCCTCTCTGAAGCACTACGCCTCAGTCGACGGTCCCTACAAAGACCTCTCCTCTGAGCTGATGCGCGACCTTCGGCTGAACATCGTTCGCAACATGGCCATCGTAAGTCTCTCTCCAGCTCCTTTTAATCCCAATTCAGCAATTCAACCGCACGGGCTATCTCTGGGAGAACTACTGCGATCGCACTGGGCAGGGCAGGGGCAGCCATCCGTTCACCGGCTGGAGCTCTCTCGTGTTACTCATCATGGACGACGATCTCGACGTGTAAACAACGATGGGACAGGCCGTGTAGATTATTTAATAGTGATATCTGTCTCTTTCGGGTACATTCTAAGTCTTGCGAAGGGGTATTCTGTGATTTTTTTCTTTATTTATTATAAATATTTAATATTTTTCTGTCCTAAGTGAGTTTGATGTTGTTCGTGATTTCTATCTGTGCTTTTTTCCTAACCTCACCCAACTTTAAACAAATTCTCGGGCTCCTTTATTTTCATTCTCAAGTTGACCAAATAACACGGCCGATGTGAAAAATCAATATAACCGATATATCGGTAAACGGATCGATAATGCACTTTTTATTATAATGAACCTAAAAAAATACAATTTCACTTTTTCTGCAATTGGTCAAAATATTTGGAAAATTGTAATTAAACTTTTAAAAAGAGCACTTTGTAAGATGGATTTGGAAAGAGCTACTCAGTTTCGTTGCTGTGCTGTTGATAAAAACTCGGCCAGTTGATAGCGCCCCGTTCTGCTGGTCACCACGGTCATTTTTACCCTAATATTCCCAAAAAAGGACCTTTCCTCATAGACCTTTAAAGGCAAATTACTTCTCTATGTAAAAGTTGAAAAACACATTCAAAGCACTGGACGTGTATTTATTTTGGGATGTTTCCTCCAAAAGTTATGAAATTAGCGGCAGAATGTCGATGTCCTTTCATTCTGCATTTTCCCTCCTGAACCTTCTGAAACACCTCGTGATCCTCCGGCTGAATCCCCTATCTCTTTGTTCCTTATCTCCCGGGGTGTCTGGTACTTGCGTGCTTGCCCGGAATTGACCGCGCTGCCCTTTCCACGCCGTATGTCCCCTTTATGGTGGGTCTGTTTCGTGGTAGGACCCACACCGTCTCATCTTCTCACGTCTCATGTGCTTGGCTATTAGGACCCATAAATCTGTTCTTTTTCAGCCGCCGACCCTTCCGTTGCTGGCAGTAAAGCGCCTGACGCCCAAGATGTCGTCGTACGGGGCGATTGGCGTCGATTACGACGAGTGAGTATCAAGGACGATGGGAATTTAAGCAGCTCAATAATTGGGGAACGCTCGAGCGAAAGCTTTGGGCAAGGGAAAGGGTTTTGAGCATCAGCTGTCTCTTCTTGTAGACAAACAGACAAGACTCGGTGAGTCTAAGAGAGGAAGGAGATGGAATGCCACATTGAACCGTTTCCCATGGCAGTTACTCCATCATTGCACCTATTAACGCGTTCATTCGATTCTTGATCGCCGTTCTTTGTCGGTCGGAAACACCTTCGAATCGAGTCACGTGGCTCTAAAGGTGCATCGCGGAGTGACCTAAAAAGGCACATTGCGTAGACGGGGAGGAATGTCTCAATAATTCAATTGACCAACTCTCGTAAAATATAAATCATCCATTTTTCTGACAGTCGGTTATCTGCACCTGCCAGCCGGGTGGCACATATTGGCGAAATGAAAACTTTCATGCCCCTTAAAATAGATAGTCTAGCAACGCCAGATAGAACTTTTAAAAACTAATGAATACAAACTACGCTCATCCGCAGGGCGGGGCTATTTGACATCATGTTTCCCTAGATGACCAGCGCTCTGGAATTGGAACGCTCGTAAATTAAATCATCTGTCCTTTGAACAGCCGCTTGTTGTGAAAGTCCATCTTTCGGTCATTCGAACAGTCAGGGAGAACAGTCAGAACAGTCAGCTTTGCAAGGGAAACAATGTGAACTCATGTGGATGGGAATGCTGAGGCGAAGAGGGGGGTATTGATGGGCAGACAGACTAGAGGAAGTTCACTTTCACATTGTTCACACAATAGTTTTAGCCAAAGAACTCGAAATTTCCAGTACGGAGCCGTTGTTCAATGAGGAGGCGCCGCAGTCTCCACGAATGCACCGCTCAGCCTCCACATCGCAGGTGGAGCGCCACAGCTACTCTTACAACCGACAGCCATACCACTTCACAGGTACTACTTACTTCTAGAACCGTAATATTTTGCATCCAAGGAAGTCTTGGCATGTCCCGTGAGGGCTCCACCACCTCCCTCAACTCTGAAGAGGACTTCCGGGACCACAACATGGCCCTCCGCTACCGCCTCTACAACCGTCTGGATCCCGGAGGCCACCAGCTCGTGAGTCCTCCTTCCGCCCGGCTGCCTTGCACTCGCTGACCTTTTAAAAGGCCCGCGCGGCCATTTTATTATCCGTTGTGGTCTCCACCGCTGTCTGCACCGTGGTTTTTCTGACGCCCCGTTACAGCGCATGCCCGACCATGTGACGCAGCCTGAGTTCTTCTCCATTCTGCCGTTCGACGAGATGAAGGACGCCAGTGGCAAGCAGAGCAGCTTCGTCACCATGTGGGTTCAGCCACTGCCAGTCACACAGCGGATTCAGATTCTCCATTTGGAATACCATCATGGGCACCTCACTCTTGGCCATGCCGTGGGCATTACAACAGGTAAACACACGACCGTAATCTCTGACAGACTACTGTCACCAGCAGATTCTGTTCGTATTTACTTACAAAGAAAAGCGTTTCTTTCAGGCCGGACTTGTCCTGGGTGTTGTTCTGTTCCTCATCATGGCAGCCGTCTGTCTCTACACAGCCTATCTGGTAGTAGAGAGCCCCAAGAATATTCGTGAGTTCTATCTATCTGTCTATCTATCTATCTATCTATCTATCTATCTATCTATCTATCTATCTATCTATCTATCTATCTATCTCTCTCTCTCTCTCTCACACACACACACACACATCCCTCTCTTCCAGCCGATCTCTCAGTGGACCCTATGTTGGCTGAATTCTCCGACATCTGTCTGCACTTCTTCGGTCGCACGGGTCAGACCATCTCCGTCCTCTTCTCCGTGGTAGTCTTCATGGGCGGAATCATCGTCTACTGGGTCCTCATGTCCAATTTCATGTTCTACACGGGAAACGTCGTCTATGGTAATTTTTCCACGAGATTTCGCTAATCAAGTGCCTTCAGATGCCCTACAGCCAAACAGTTCCACTATTCCCATTATGGAGAACAAGACTTTTATGTGTGACGGTAGGAATTGTCTCGAACAATGCGAAACGAGGGATTTAGTGTACTGTCCGGCCGACTACCACGAACAGTTCCTGTGGGAGGAGTCGCCCGCACAGCTGGCAACCGACTGGTGGAACTTTGACCATCTATGGCAGCTGCAGGTTGGTTACACCACTCTAACGGCAATGTGCGGTAGGCAGTTTCCGGATTTGTACCAAGGATACGGTATAAAAGCCATTTGCCCTCGATTTCGGGGAAAATTTGCCAAATCGGGCGTTGCTACTTGGGATTACCCTGTGGACGGGTTTCAGCCTAGAAAATACACTATTTCTTCAATTGTGTTAATCCTGAGTTTTGTTAATTAAAAGCCGCTTGACCTGCTGTTTTGCAACTAAAAGAAGCTTTTTGTAACCAAAGACTTTTCTTAGTTTGTGTTTGGACCCCTGTTGGACCTTTATGATTTGTTTCCAGGGAACTGTGCCCTTCTACCTGGCACTCTTATGTTTCCCCCTTTTCAACTTCAAATCCCCCACCTTCTTCACAAAGTTCAACGTTTTGGGGACAATTTCCGTCGTTTACCTCCTCATTTTCACCGGATCCAAGTTCCTCGAGTGCGGCGTCAACGTCAATTTCTCAGACATCACCAGCATTAATTACGTCAAATGTAGGTTTTCCTTCTAGATTACGGTAATTTCTGTTTTCAGTGGCCGATTGGAAGTTTCCAGCTCTCACGGGGACCCTGACATTGTCCTATTTCATCCACAATGCCATCCGCACGATTCTGAGGAACCAGAAGAATCCGGAAAACAATGTGGGAGACAGTCCTTTAGGAGTTACAGTACCCTTTTAGGTGCGCGATCTGACCATCGCCTATTTCCTCTGCGCCGGCTGCTACATTTACATCGCCCTTACCTTCTTCCTGGGATTCCCCGTTCAAAGGAGCTGCATCAGCGATGTAAGTCTGCTCCAATGCTAAGCAATCTCTGTCTTCAGAATTTCTTGAACAACTTCGGCACAGGAGACATTTTGAGCAGCACGGCGAGGCTCTTCCTTCTCTTCCAGATGATTACCGTACTCCCGCTGCTCATGTACCTCATCCGCAATCAGCTCTGCTACACAATTTGTGGAGACCCATATCCCCGGTGAGGATAATCGCAATGCCGTCATATTCCATGTTCAGGGTATTGTGGGTGGTGCTGCTCAATCTGGGAGTGATGAGTGTGGCCATCGCATTCGCCGTTTTTTATCCCAAAGTCGGGAGTATTTTAAGGTATCATCAATTTAACCGCGTCTCTATCGATTTCCTTACCTTTCCTTCTCTAAATCCCCTGTTTCAGATACGTGGGTGCCCTGTGCGGTCTCGTCTACGTCTTCACCCTGCCGAACCTCGTCCAGATGCGCAAACTGCACTTGGCCGGTCGTCTGACCTCCCGTCGTCGCTTCTTCCACACCTTCCTGATCGCCGTGGGAGTGGCCAACCTCATGGGCCAGTTCTGCGTCTGACCGGGGTCTTCCGTCAATTGTCTGTACGTATCCAGTTCTTTCCCTTTGTCATATTTCTATTTCTCCTGTGATATTTCTCGTACAACGATTGTACCATTATTTTATTACACACGAAAGTGCCTTTGCCGAAGAAAAGGGTCCCTCAATGCGGCGTCTTTGTTTCTACTAACTCATCTGTTATTTTGTTGTTCTCATTATAAATATGAACTTTTCGTACCTTTCTATTGGCGAACGGTATACCGTACTTCTATCATTGGTTCTAACGGTATGAAGGTGTGTTGGAAGTGAAGCGGCTGGGGAACATTAAGCATCGGGTCTCTAAGAAATATATTCGTCTGGATTATTCTTCTCCAATCAGTGATCTAATGTTCGATCTGTAATCTAGATCTCTAAGAGATCTTCCAGCTTCCTTTATTCTAGGCAATGCTCTCCCGTCGATGGCTGTCGACGGCCAGGACCAGGTACTTAGAGAAGGTGAAGCTGATGGAATACTGGAGGGTTCAGGACGACGCCCTCAAGAGGTCGGCTACCGTAACCCTACAGTAACCTCCCCGTTTCAGGGAATTCCCCAGGTCGAAGCTTCTTCTGATGGTCGACCGTAATCCTCTCATCATCAAGTCTCCCCATGGCGTCCAACTGGCACTCAATTCTTACATTGGTTGGTTAATAAGGCTGAGGTAAATTATATCCCAACCTATTTAGACATCAAGAAGCATCTCGGCGACTACGGCGTTCACTTCGACATAGCCCATTCCAGTCTACTCGACGCAGTGGAAGAAAATGGTCAATTGGTAGTTACCGTAACCCAGCATCTGTCTACTGTAACCCAGGTTCCTCTCTTCGGTACGGCTGTGGTGACTGAGAGTCCTCCGGAAGGCTCGCCGGTGGACAAGAAGAGTGTCATCCGCCAGTTGGCGGCCAGTCTCGGCGGTCGCTTCCTGGACATTCGTCTGGCGCTGCTCACAATGACGGATGAGGAGCAGAGGAATCTCCTCTGTCGCTTCCAGTCTCTCACCAAATGGTCGCGGATCTTCGTCCGTTGTCCCCGGTGTGCAAATCATCTGGTGACGAGAGTTAGCAAGGGCAGTGCCAGCTGCAGATCCTGCGACCGCGTCTTCTATCCACAGGTTGGCTTTTAGGTTTGAAAATAAAGCGGGATAAACAGTGGAACTATATAACCCTGTATTCGGAAAGTAGGCTTTTTCCGTTATACATATTAGTCTAACCGAGTTTCTCCTCTTTCTGTTGCGTATAGCTGGCTTTCAGGTCTCCCCTGCCACCATCTCCCTGATCCGTGACAGATCCGACTCCCACGTGCTCCTGGTCCGCCACAAGAACTACGGCGCCGGAATGTACACCTGCATAGCTGGTTTCGTCAATGTATTCATTCTCTTTCCCTTCTCTCTTAATCAAACGATATTCAGGTAGGAGAGAGCATGCGCCAGTGCGTAGAACGCGAGGCGGCCGAGGAGGTTGGCGTGATCGTCGACGAAGTGAAGGCCGTCGACGGGAGTCAGCCGTGGCCACTGCCCGACGGATCCCTCATGTGTCCCCACGTAGCCGTAGCCGATATGACACAAGAGGTATGATGCCCTCAAGAGGTACTGTAACTTTGACCCCTGCAGCTGGATGTGTGCCCGGCCGAGTTGGAGACAGCCGCCTGGTTTCCGAGGGAGGCTGTGGCCGAGGCTTTGGAAAGGACACTAAAGGACCCCTTCCTCAAGGTTGATGACCTAATATTTGCTGGACTGATTCTCGTAATTTAGGGTCTACCCCGGAACATCGAGGACCGCCAGCGGCTGATGTACATCCCTCCGCCAGGGGCCATCGCCCACCGCCTGCTCAGCGACTGGATCCACCGGAAATTGTAGATATGTCATGTCTTGTTCATTGGTGCTGTTGATTCAACTAACTCTGGGGAAAATAATGTGGTATAGAATAATAAAGTACAAGGTTATGAACTTATCAATTGTAGCCAGCGTTGTTCTATTATTGTATACCACATCTTCTCAAGAGTTCGCAAAGCATCAACGGCTACCTGAAGAAAAAGACGACAACTATTGAAAATGGCGGAAGTATGGTCTTAATGGTTTTGTACGTACGGTCAGTCGCCATTCCGTCTTGTTTATTCACAAACCACTCCTCTGGGTTCTCCTTCCTACAGGATTTCATACTGAATGTAAACATTACAAGATAGACAGGTAGGGCTTCTTCAATCTAGGAAACTACCACCCTAATTCTCAAACTGACCTCCTTCAAATGGATTTGTTTACACACTTTTAATGTCATCTTAGTAGTAGACAGTTTCTGTCCTTCCAATGCTATCTTATATGTTTGTCTTTGTGAATCAGCATGGAAACTACGGGAAACAAGATAAACCAACGAAAGAGAAATCGGTTACTATAGAATCAAATAATGTTTCTGGAACTCCATAACTGTGATTCTTGAAAACTGAGAAAACGAGAGAGAGAGAGAGAGAGAGAGAGAGAGAAAGGAATGGCTATCATACACTTCGGTCTCCGACATGCCATTGCAGTTATTTAGATTTGGCTTCCTCTCCTTGAAAGCCTCCACCCTGTGAGACATCGGATGGCATCATAAGCAAATGTTATCCGTGCCACTTTATAGAAATGGGAGAGGCCCTTCCGTGTTCTGTCAGATAACATTGCATTGTTTGACGTGAAGAGTTCGTCGAATTTCTAGTCGTGTCTTTTCTTCGAAGTGTGACGTGAAAACCCCGTCGTCCATCATAAGCAGGTGTGCCTCCCCGCCACCCATCATCTTGAGAATGATGAATTCTTTGGGATTTTGTGTGGATCGCAATTCTTCTGGCTTCCACTGCCAGATCGGAAACATCAAAGCCTTGAAGATCATTAGTGTTCCGTGCCCTTCCCCGCGGAATGACCCGGACTGGGTTTGGGCCTTGTCTTCCCGGAAAAGTCCCGGTGCTAATCCTTTTTTCCCGCTGACCTCCAGGTGCTTCCTTTGTCCCCGGCGACCAGTCCTTCCCCCGCCCCTTCCCGGAAGCACCGCCCCCCACAGTCGCCGTCCTCCTAGCCGTCGATGCTGTTGTCCTCCTCCATTGCCGCCCTCTTGCTCCTTCTTCTGCCCTCCGGCGGTACGTCTCTTTATCCTCCGATTATCCCCGCCCTTTCCTGTCGGCTTCTGTAGTAAAGCAAAGTCCATCTGGTAACCGCAGAACCGGGCCCCGGATCCGCGGCCGACGCGATTGCCCCCACGGAACCCGTTCCGATCACGCAAAACAGCTAGGAGACGAGTGCGAGAAGCGGGAAGAGACGGATATTTGAAGGCAAGGCGACGGGAACAACAGCTGGAGACCAAATCGGGAATTATGAATCAAACACCGAAATTTCAAAGGAAATATATTTTTTATCAGGAAATGAAGCCAATGATGACATCTCGTTGATAAATAGAATTGACAACGTTTTTGACAGGTGATATTTTCCAATGTGTTCCAACACATCAAACAGCGTAGATAATCTAAGAGGACACAGTAAGAATCAGTCTTTTTTAATGATTTGCCTCAGACGACCTTTTTCCTTTTTCTAAACTTTTAATACTTCGAATTTCCTCCATTTGTGCCTGATTTTGATGTTTTTGCCCTTCTCTGACGTACTGTAGCTGCATATCAGAATGAATCATCTGAATGGTACTGAACTTTTAGAGATAAATTCGAAAGGCACACAAATGAATAACACAGATCACTTTGATCGGTAGAAATGAGTCATCTGATGGATTGTTTTATTGAATAACATTTCAATTTTCTTCTGAAAATGAGCATCTGAGAACAATGTGCCCTTACTGTTTATAGTTCGTCGTATAAACAAACAATGTCATTTGATATTGATGCAGAGCTAGTTGCAGCAGTTTTAGAGAATTACTAAAAACATCAGATTTTGAGGACAGAAGAAAATACACCAATTTCAATATTTCTTTCAGGAGATGGAACCGTTATGGGATGCGAGGATGCAGATAAGAAATGCCCTGAATGGGCAGCTCAAGGAGAGTGCGCAACTAACGCTGTCTGGTAGGTTTTTTAATCTCAGAGAGAGAGAGAGAGAGAGAGAGAGAGAGAGAAAGAGAGAGAGAGAGAGAGAGAGAGAGAGAGAGAGAGAGAGAGGGAGGGAGGGAGAGAGAGAGAGTTGGAGAGAGGTAGAAAGCCCAAGAATTGACGTTATTCTTCCTCATTTCTTCCTTCAGGATGATGGCCAATTGCCGTAAATCCTGTCGTTCCTGCCAAGGCGGCGACCGTGCGTGGCAGCTCCGTTCCCACATCCAAAGCACCTACCAGAACACAACGGATACAACCATGCGCAATGTACGCATCGAAAGTGTTCGCATCAACAACGTCGAAATAGTTGGTCGAGTGAAAATTCCTTATAAACGACGAATTCAGGACGAAAGGAAGCAGAACGTGAAGGTCTTCGGTCGATTCGTTTTGGTTAGTTGTGTAACAACAAGCACTGGTTGACGGCAGTTGTTGTTTTGGGAGAGAATGAATGGCCGGCGATGAAAAATGCTGGTCCTATAGGGAACTAAGCAAAAAGAATTCAACTGAATCAAACAGTTTTTCTTTGTTTAGATTGGATACCTTAATTTATTTAGAGCACATAATCACACTTATCACTTGCATGGACACTCGCACTTAGTGTAGAATATTTGAACTAAAAAATCATTTGACACTTTGCATGAACACTCGCACTGTTTAAGTAGTTCTGACTTACGTTTTGTGTAGTCCTCTTATTTCTGTGAAATGAGGTTGGCAACCAAAGGATACATTTGCATGGGGTCTGGGTGTCCTAACCCCACATTAACTCCATCTCAGAGCTGGAATGACTCGATGATCGCCTGGGACAAGAACAAGTGGGGTCTCAGTTGGCTCAACTTCTACTGGGTACAGATCTGGACCCCCTCGATTGTCCAAATCAATGGGTTAGCTTCCTCCTAAGATCTCAATTGGCTTCTCTCTAGTGCATCTACTTCTAACCCTGGCCAGGTCACTAGCAAAGTCCTTGCTGCCAACTACACTGGACAAGTCTACCTTTGGGCTGACTTTTCCTTCACCACTCCCTTCCGATTCCAGTACGATGACTACCCGAATGATGTTCAGCAGGTAATCAGCATGCAAGGATAGAATAATGTGAAATGTAGGTGTGCTACAAGTTCGACGATAAGAGACTTTTGGCCGTCCACTTCTCTGTGTCTGACGGAGTGAAGAGTAAGACTCGCGAGGCTACTACGGACCCCTATGTGGCAGGATGGAGAATTGTTGATGTCGACGTTAATGTAAGTCGGCTATAATAACGGCTATAGTAAGAGGAAGAATCAAAGACAGAAAGGAGAGAGAGATAAGAAAAAGAGAAAGGAAATACTAATTTAAAACCTGTATATGAAAGAAAAGGTAAAAAAGGGAAAATGCCGTCTACTTCAACGCTGAGATGCTCAGAGAGAGAGAGAGAGAGAGAGAGAGAGAGAGAGAGAGAGAGAGAGAGAGAAAGAGAGAAAGAGAGAGAGAAAGAGAGAGAGAGAGAGAGAGAAAGAGAGAGAGAAAGAGAGAGAGAGAGAGAGAAAGAGAGAGAGAAAGAGAGAGAAAGAGTGAGAGAGATTCCCTTATAATCCTACTTCGGTTCCTTTCAGGAGTCCCAATTCTCCCTCGAAGCCCTCTCCGACCCGAAGAAGAACCCCTTCGACGTCCAGGCAGATAACTGTGAACTGTGCATTTCCCTCCGTCGAAACGCCGTCTACTTCAACGCTGAGATGCTCCTGCCAGCCCTGGTGACCTCCATGTTCACCATCTGCGCCGTCTTCTTCCAACTGTCTAAGACACAGCCCATGCTCCTAGGATTCTCCGTCGTCTCTCAGATCCTCGCCCTCATCCTCATCTCCCAAAGACTGCCTTCCTTCACTGCTCACACGCCCACAATTCGTAATTATACAAAGAGAACTATCAAAAATTCTATTGATTTTAGTGAGATTCGCCGCATTTAACCTTTTGATGACGGCTGTGCTCTTCGTCGTCTCCTTGGTTTTGGAGAAGTTGGCTTCCACGCCGGCGGACATTCCTCCTCCACACGCCATCGACACAGCGGTTTCTCTTGTCGACAGAGTTCTTCCATTGCCAAAGGTAAGTCAAATGGACAAAAGGGAATTGCACGTTTATTTATATTCTCAAGGTTCGCGAACGCAGATGACAATATTGGTTAGGGGCGGTTGTCTAAATAGTTCAACGACACTGCACAGTGCTCGTTAAAATGGTTGTATCGATTGATTTTATGGTCCTATTGATTGATTATCGGCAGCTCTGTTTTCTGTCGTAATTTTAAAATATCGAGAAAACTGACATATTAAAACAATTTTTAAAAGCAGCGATGTGATAACACATAAAATAAGCTATCGAATTGTGTTTGGACGTGGTGAAAACTTGTAATTTGAGAGTTACGACCGAAAAACGAATTCTCAAACGAAAATTTCCTATTCTTTTAAAAGTGATAGGTTGAATCTAAAGGTAACTGCAACAAAATTGAACTTGGCGGGCTGATCGGCCACCAAGTGTTGGCGAGAGACGCAGACCTGCGTCTCTCGCTTTTCTGTTTGTCGAAGAAAGACGAAATCCACACACAAAACAAGTACATCGTAACCACAAGGCTGGGAAAAAGTCAATATCGATTAATTCGATGGAGGGCATAGATTGATTTGATTTTGGGGTTATTCTGTCATAATTCTGAAATTGTGAGAAAGGTTATTTCTTAAAGGATCTGTTCGATAACACATCAAATCACGTATTGATTTCTGTTGGATTCTTGACTAAATCTTGAAAATTGAGAGAGTTATGACCGAAAAACGAATTTCCACAAATTGCTATCTTCTTAAAAAAACAGAAACGGAAGAACGTTACGCCAAAATTCGAGTGATCGGTGACCAAGTGTTGTCGAGAGAGCAGGGTAAATTGAGAGACGCAGACAGTCGCGATGGCATCAGAACGACATATTTTTCAGAAATCGAAGCACGAGGATTCTTCGCTGAAATACGCTCCGATGGCCCACGCGATCAACCACGTGGTGTTCGCTCTTACTGCCATTCTGTACTTTATTGTTATTGTTTTTTGTTTTGTATTCTAGTCTGTACAAATCGTTACCTCCCAATAATATATAATAAATATTGAATAGAAGAGATTCATTGCGACACAGCACCTAAAAACAATCGATAATAACTATGTAGCTATTCTAAATAAGGGTGCAATCAAGTATTTACAGACAAATAGAAGGGCAATGAGATCTGCGCACCCGTAGGAAAGATACCTGAGATGGGAAATACCCGAAATGGTTAAGGCAAGGATTAGGGTAGGTCACAGAGGTATCTTCGCTTCGGGGCACGGCTTCCGTCTGAGAGCACCGGATTAGCACATTTGATAATTGCACAAGAGGACTAGGACTTTCCACCGGGGAAGGAGGCACGGTCGTTGACGCGTCCACGCTGCTTCAGAGGAGACCCGCGGTCGTTCTTCCCAACAGGAAACTCTTCGTCTATGGTTACGGTAACGTTGGACTGTTGCGTATTCTGCGATACGTACCGAGCCTTGTCTCTAGGGGATTGCACATCTCGGATGTGCATTTGCACGTCGCCCTTTCCGCTGGCTTCCGTTCCCTTTCTGTCAGGATTTTTAGGATTCTTCATGATGCTATTGAGTCGGCTGATCATGTCCGGAGGTATCATATGCCGCATAAGGGCAAACTCCTCCTTCGTCACCTCCTCAGTCTTGGCCTTCTTCGCCTTTGGGGGTTCGTCGCGGCCGCCGTAAACGAAGGACACCGACTCCATTCCTTCGTCTTCTTCCGCGGGAGATTTCTTCTTTTCCTAAATGCCGAATACCTATCTCTACGGACCATGCAAAAAAAACCTCGGGAAACCCCTTCCGTGTCGGATCCTTGAAAACGAGAGCAGATTTCGGTTTAGGTTCGTCATCGTCTTTTGGATAATGGCGGAAAATCTGAAAGCAAGAGTCATTGGAAATTCAAGATCGAAATGATGGAATATGAAGTGTTAGAGCCAGCCGGGATGATTAAGCGGCGCCAATGTTATGTTAAGAAACACTGTAGTCTAACGTCTGCATGATTTCATAACTCTGTTTACACCCCGCCTGGTTACGGAGAAAAATAGTCCCCTAACTGCCACTATTTCGTTTCCTGTCTTATTGATTTTCGACAAATATTGGGAAAAGCTGTAATTACGCAATATCAAATCAAGAAAGTCAATCTCTGAGAATTGTCCTTAATATTTACCTTAATTCATAACAAATGCTGTCTTCGCCTACCGAATTTCCCATTTTTGTCACGTGAAATAAACACGTACACCATTGTTTATTTCGTATTAATTCTGCCAACTTAGTCTTTACTGTGTGGAACTATGCGTATATTACGCTGAATTTGCGCATTCAATACTTGAACGTTAATGCAGCACCTTACATACAGAAAGTTTGCAGTCAAATTATCATACCTGTTTGGCACGGGCGGCGTATTTATCCGCGCATTCCTTCTTGGCTTGTTTGACTTCTGCAGCCACATGATCCCGGAATATCGTTGCCACTTAAGAAAATCCGTAAAATATAATACTCCACAGACTGTAATCAGATTGTCCCTTGACGGCGTCGTTGTAACCCTTCTGGAGGGCCATCAGACGGGCCTGGGCGTCTTTGGTCGTAAGATCCAAAATAAGCTCCACTTTCTAAAAGGAATCCCTTTTGAATAGACAAAAATAGCCATTCGTACCTTGTTGTTCGACATGCAGGGATGTAAGGATGCGTAGAAAGGGGTGGCGAATGTCTTTTCACATCCCATGCATTTAAACATGTTGATTCCTGAAAGAAAATTAGAATTACCAAAGACATACTTCAGACTTACCCATATGACATTTACCATAGTGTTCGAAGAAATCCGAAGGGTCGACGACTGTCGGCAGTTCGCATTTCGTACATTTCACCGACAGTTGCCGTATTTCGGCCATTCACCTAAAAGCAATGAATTTAAAATTACACCGATCATTTGGAAACAACAACTATTATAAGCCTAGGATCCAATAAAACCGGAAGTTGATTTAATCGGAGATTAAAGGCCAAATTTCCCTTAAGGAAAATTGGCAAACCACCAAATGTTTTCTGAATACGGTAGCGTCTTCCGAGAACATCTCCGTTTTGACGTACCGTTGCGTATACAGTGCTCTTATCATAATGAGTCACTCCAAAATGCTTTGTTTTATTGTCTAACAGCTCCCTATCTTATTTATTGTTAGCGAAATATTGCTATATATGTTCGTATTTAGCTTGGGATGTCGTCGCCGGAACGATCCGCGGAGGAAGGGACTGCGGGCCAACCCGCGGGCGACGCCGCTCACCATCACGAGTGGGTTCATTTGATCTTGTCTTTTTCGTAGGGATTATTCCCGGTCTAGGGTTATTTCGTCGTGTTCGCAGGGAGAATTATGCAAAGCCGGGTAGCTCTGCCAGCGCTCGGGCGCCCATTCGCCCTCCCTCACGGCCCTCATGATTGAGTCGGTGCAGTTTCCCTTTCAAATGGAATAATCCCACCAAACGACGGCGAAAATCCCCTCGATACAAATTAAACGCTACTTCTGATGTCAAAGATCTGCTGTTTTTGACGCGACGTTTAGCTATATTATCATTATTAAAGCGTTTAAATAATTAATATCAGCTGACTGGTTCGTTTTAGCTACGAATTCTTAACAGTAACTCAACTCAAATGCATAGTCCTAAATTAATAATCATACGGTTGAATATTTATTACCTCCTTTTCTGCCAACCGAGAGGAAGTCTAAAAACTGATTTTTTAATTTAGATAAAATACATATCCCTTTATTGATTATCATTTCAGCTCTAAAGGTCTGCACCTGTACAACGTGTTGGGAATCGACAAAAAGGCGACGGACGACGACATCAAAAGGGCCTATCGAAAACTCGCCCTGAAGTATCACCCCGACAAAAATCTCGACGGAGATCCCGAAAAAACCGAAAAAGTCCGTTTGCTTTATTATTTCCTCGTAGCTTTACGATTTCAGTTCAAGGAGATCAATTACGCCAATGGAGTGCTGTCGAACCCGAAAAAGAGAAAGGTTTACGATGAAATGGGAGATACGGGTCTCAAACTCATGGAGCAGTTTGGAGAGGACAATGAGGCACTCCTCACCTGGATGCTCAAGCCTTGGTTCAAGGTTCGTTCTTTTTTGGAAACCTAAATCTACAAAATAAACTTTGGATTTTATAGGTTACGTTTGTTTCGTGACATGCAACTGTTTCTTTCTTACTTAGGTGTGGCCTTTTGATATTTTAGGGCCAGAACTACCTATTTTGCAGGCCTGATTGATAAGCTGATAGTGAATTGTGAACGTTCTACAATCAAGCGGAGTAATAACCTATATACATTTAAAAATGAAACATTTGATAGGAATGGGCGTTGCTCTAAACATTGACAACTGCGAACTCCGGTCTCTAGGCGATTCGACAAAAAAGGGGAAGACGATTGTAGAGATGATGTTCTGATTTTTCGCTGTTGTAACGCTTTTGTGGGATTTGATCTCTTGCGTCATCCGAAGCCTTTTTTTAGAAGCTGGCGTTATAGTATCCCTTTCTCCAATTTATAAAACCGTGGTCATTTCAGTGGGTCTTCTTCGGCTTCGGTCTGCTGACCTGTGGCTTCTTCTGTTGTTGCTGTGGCTGCATGTGCTGTTGCAAGTGCTGCTGCAACTTCTGCTGTGGAAAGTACACCCCCGTTCATCCGGATGACGTTTGTTTCCCTCATTTATTTTTAGTCTCAGTCTTTCAGTTCAACCCAGACGATTTGGAAGGGGACAGTGACCCTTCGGACGGTGGCCCTCCAATTATCATAATGGCCCAGCCTCAGCCTTCCGCCGATGCCTCCAATAGCCCCCAGCCGAGGGGTCCGAATGGAGAACAGCCCGCCAGAGTTAGTTTTATTTTTATGACTGAAAGGAACCCTCATGAGTCTTCAAGGTTCGAATAGACTTAATCGAGATGTCATTCTTTTTAAACTCGACTATTTACCTGTTTCTGTAGTCAGTTCCACATTCATAGTCAGAATTCCTGTTTATATTCATGTGCCATTTATCGGGCCTCAAACACGTTGTAACTTTGAAACCTTTTCCTATGGGAATCTATAGTTTACGGATGTAATTTCATGTAATAAAAGTGTTGTTTCAGCCGGCCGTGATTGCGATGCCGCCGCCTTCAGACTACGGTTCGATCGAGACGAGTCACTAGTCTCCTTCCCCCGACGAACCTAGCCCATGTGCAGTGGTGCAGTGGCTGCACATGCATTGACACCTCACCATGACCAGCCCTGTCTCCCTGGTGAGCCTTCGATTGTGCTCAATGCCCGAGGCGTGCCTTCCTCCTCCCTGTAGTCCTTTCATATCCTCGTCTGTATATAGGAAGTGTATTTATTCCACTGGCTGTCCTCACTTTCGCCCAATACACCCCACTAATCGCTTTAAATCCGTTTCACTTTGCAAACAAGGTCTTCACATCCGAGTTTGTCCGTTTGCCTTATTAGTTTACGCCTTGCTCCATGCTCAGACACCAATGAATGTTCTACTTTTAACTGAATACTGCGACCGCGTTTGCTATAAAAATCACTGAAAATAAAGCTTCTGTACGAAGCATACCTCGGGATGGTAAATCCGGGGGTTGCCAGAGTTAGGGGTGGGTAAGAGGCCAAAAATTAAGCGGTTAGCAGGGGCATATACTAAATGGGGGGATCCGGGTGGGGTGTGCGGACCCCCCACAACCCCGAAAATTAGGTACCTACCTTGCCCCAAAAATTTGGACCCTGCCCCCCCCCCCCCACAGGTGGAGCCTAATTTAGTCTTCTTCTTCGAAGACGACATATTGTAGCAGACTCGTCAACGCAGCCACATTTGACGGATCAGGCATATTCTATCTAAGACAATTGACCAAAATAAGCCTGTTATGCCTGAAACAGATAACACGATCACTGACTTATTTCTACTAGAACTTCGTCCTGTGTGTTATCCGAAATTTGTTTTACGTTTAAGATATGTCCGTTGGAAACCGATCCTATAGTTTTGAAAAGTAGGTTCATGGGATCTGTCTGAAACTCGCCTCGTCCCTGAGACGACGGACAGACCTCCACGGATAGCCGACCGCACTTTGGTACCCGACCAGAGCGCTCACCCGCTTATGGTAATGCCTGAAGGGCCGCAAAACGGCCCCGAGGCGGCCGAAGGTCGCCGAAACCAGAAGGAATTGGCTTAAAATACAGGTTTTCGGAACTGGTTAGGCTTCGGAAACAGCATGCAAAACACTTCCGACGCGAGCATGAAACAGGTATGGCATTTAATTTACCTCACTAACCGCTTACTTTTAGCAGATGTATGGCTCCTTTGAGCTGAGTTTTGGCACCAAATTGTTCATGGGAAATAGTAGAAAAAAAAACAAATAACCGTCGGTCTTGGGTTGTAATTATTTTGCCTGCGGCAAAACACTCAGTCCAAAGGGTATATACAAATATTCTACCGATTTATGAAGAAAAACCTTTCTAAAATCACTAGAAGTCACACTCGAAGCCGTTGTTTTTCGTTATAAATAATCTGCGGTCCCACAACGAACATTTGGCGCGCCCGCTTTCTGTTTTTGGATCAGCGAGCTGGATTTATAGGAAATCTAACAAAAGGAGCCTAAAAGGCTTGTAAGCTTTTGGCTGAATTGCCTCTTTTGAAAAACCACCCGGTGGCTGAGGACGTATGCAATTTCTGCGATATAGACGTCAAAAGTGGGTTTTTTGTCTACATTATACAATTAATGACCCACATGACTTGTGTCAAAACACGTTATAATACGGTATTATATAATTACCAGCGGGGCGCACTGGCTGGAAGAGTGGCTAATTGGCTGTTCGTCTCGCTATCGGAACAAATGTCAGATGTCAGGCAGAAGGAATGTGAGTTGGAGGTATATTTTTAAAACTTACCTACATCGCTTATTTTTTGAATAGCTTGTCTCACCTAGCCCGGATTCAATTGCACAAAGCTGTCAGCCACCAAGCGACACTCTTTGTTACAATCAAAACAGTGCTAGGCGAAAATCCTCGAAGGATCTTCAGAAAGGCAGTCGTCTGCCAGGAGGAGGGGATACGGCAGTCGGCAGAAGTGAGTCTCCGCTGGGCGGCGCATCTGGGCGTCGTTTACAGGCAGCCACTAATGCAATCCACATGCGATGAGGCCACTCCTGACAAACGGCTGCCAATTGACGCGCACTGCTGCCAGTCGATCTGTGCCAATCGGCGACATGACAAAGACGGTCCTTCGGACGAATGATGGCCGAGGAGAAGGGTTTTTGGGCTGACGGGTATTGGCATCTGATCCAATTTTGGAGGGGAAATTGGCGATTGAAGTAATTATTCTGGAAATGAATGCAGAGAAATATTGATGATTTCTGATGTTCAAATAAACGTATATATTTATTTTGACATACGAGTAACCAGGCCAAACTACATTTTTGTTAGACCATCTTCCTCTGAATTTCAGAAGCACAAGTTCCTTCAGAAATAATCTTCCTTCAGTCCAAAACCTCCGTTCACGCCTACGTTATAAATGTACCTCTAATGCCATATTATACCAGGGCATATTTTCTTTCCGGCATTCCGGGACTATACGAAATCACGCACACTTGGAATCACAGGGAATAATTGGCAGGTAGCCTCTCCAATTACCCATAGGTGTTATCATTCGGGCTTCCTGGGAATTCAGATTAGGATTACAGTAAGGGGAGTGAAGATGAAAGTTTCGAAGGTCTGAGGCATCGAAAGTTGCCTCATTGACATTCCAGAGGTAATTATGGATATTAATGTAAAATGTTGGTTAGATGTGAAAATATCTCAGGAACCTTACTCACAACAGAATGAAAATTGACACACCCGATAACATCACAATAGCTGACCCTTCCAGCCTACGAAAACGTGTTTTGATGCCAATTTCTCACAAACAGCGCTCATCGATCAGACTACTCTCTCTCTCTCTCTCTCTCTCTCTCTCTCTCTCTCTCTCTCTCTCTCTCTCTCTCTCTCTCTCATAACACACCATATCCATACCCTTGTACTGTTTTCCTGTAGCCTCCTTTGCTGTTTACCCCGCCGACTGATAAGGACTGCCATCGATTCGCCCGTTCCCGAATGCAACAGGTCGATATTCCATTCGACCTCACTGGCTTAACTGCTGCCTATACCAACAACGACGCAATCCTGATCAGTCTTCAATTCTCTCGCTTAGTCCATATTTTGCAAAGTAGAGAGCGTATTTCGCAACGATCCTTCTATGCCTCCACAAAATAAAATTGTGTCGTTCATTTAAATCCAAACATAATAGAATGGAGAAAAGTCAGAATTTCCTGCAAATTTCGAAAGCAAACAGTTGAAGAGTGCCGTTGTTGACACAGTGTGACCAACAACTGACTTTCCTTCCCTGCATCCACAACGCCAGGATTTCCATCGATTTCTCACTATTGGAATTCAATTTCACAGTTATATTCCTCACTCTTTTCAACTTCTTGCAGCTCTATTTGTTGTTTAAAATCACTTATTACACGTCCATTGTCTTCTTTTCCCAACTCTACGAATTCCTCCTGTCGGAACCCCCGTGAGTGGTGGGCGCCTGGTTTAGTCACAATCGAATTGTGGTTTCGCAAAGTTGCCACAATACGGTCGCACTTATTGCATTCTGATTTCTACAGTTGAGGTATTTATCTTCTTTACATGTCTTTTGGTTGTGATTTTGATAACCGCAATTTTTTCCCGTGATTATTATACTTTTTCTCTTTCAAAACGTGTAAAAATTATTGTTGCGTGTTTGCCTGTCCAATGATGAGTTGGCATCTCTTCCCAAATCCTAAACTAACATTAAGCTATTGTTACCCCCGGTCTCATTTTGTAACATCCGAAATGTTGCAAAAAGTGTGATGTTTCTAAAAAAAACCAGTCTTTGCCAGAAATTGACAGCCATTCGCTTGAAGTAAACACCAATCTCATTCTAAAATTTCATTCATTCTTCACAAACAACCCAAAATTTGCATTTCGACTGATATTTGGTGTCTTTTTGATTTGTAAACCGCAAATCCCCTCACATAACCAGTTCTGACACCCGCTGTGGCAACAATCGACTCTTTCTTTCGCTTTCTCCTTTCCCACCCTTTTCAGCGGAAATGGCCACTCCACACATATCCGTCTTCAAGTACCCTCTGGGATTTATCCGAGTTATAGAATTGGTAATTTAAATTCTATTTTAAATCATTACTTTTTCATTTAGTTGTTCATAATTATCGCAATCGCGGCTGTGAATAGCTGGAGTTTTGAAATGAAATACGACTGTTTGAAAACGGACAATACAACCATACCCAAGGAGGCAAAGGTCACCACATTCACGTAAATTATGAAGGGGAGACTAAATTGGATTCGAATTCAGACTTTCAAATGCGCAGATTCCCTCGTGTAAGAACGACTCCAACGCTCCTCTATGGACCAACGACAACAACGCCGGAGGGTAAGGATATCATCTGCCAGGCTAAATACAAACCCCCAAACTCAACGTTTGCCAAAGTGGAAAATCGAAGAGATCATGTGAGGGGACGTTTAATAATAACTTTATCAGTTTTTCATGGGTCTCGGAGCGATCGAGATCGTTGCAAAACATCTAAGTCAACCTTTTGATTAAAACAACTACCACAAATCGATACAGTATGAAGCGCACATCGCAATATTCTCCGATTTGACTGCGTGAAACCCTATTTTAGTTTAAAGGGACAGTCAGGGGCACTTTCATTTCCTTTTCGTTGGATACGATAGTTGAATTTGCATATTTAAAAATGCTATCTTTTGAAGACTTCCAGCCTGAATATCTCGAAAAGAAGGAATTTCCGACCTGGGGCCTTAAAGAGTTTTTTGTACAGCGAATTTTCTTTCTTTCTAAGCCTAAGTTGCACAAAGCGCCTGACTGTCCCTTTAATTAGCAATTTTATGCAGAGGTGCGAGTGGAAAGCGCTCACATACATTAGAACAGGCCAAGAAAAAAGAAAGCCTCCCAAAGAAAGCTTTTCAGTTCCGCCGGTTTCTTCTACTTCGTGAACGTGACCGCCCTGATCCTCGTCTTGATCACAACCTTTGCCTACGTCATGTTCTGGGACTTGTACCAGGAAAACAAACGCTTCGCCCTCGCTGTAAACTCATTTTATCTCCCAATCACATTTGGAGTTCAGGATCTGGGAGCCACCGCCCTCTTCTTCATTTTCTTCTTTTTCTGTGCCTCAATTTGGTGGGCAGGGGCCAACACCATTGGTCACTCCACTAGGTTTAACCCCTTCTTATCACATGCCCTTTTCGTTTTAGCCACGAGGAAGTTAGTCGTCTTCTAAAGGAAAACCCAAGCTTCTGGAATAAGGAGGAGGAGCTGAGTCTCAACACCGACACCACCAATGGGAAACTAACCATTTCTGTGGTAGCTCAAGGGAATTACACACAACAATCGGTGAATTTCAGCTGTGCAACTGGGTTTGCGTGATTTCCTTCGCTTTCAACTGTTGGTGCATTTGGAAAGAAATTGTACCCAGGGAACAGGAGGACCCAAGGACCATTGGATGACTGAAACAGGACCCTCGACGGCGGGTAACCGTGCCTTCTTTGATGAAAACTGCAAAATAAATTCATTTCACCCACATTACATGACTATTTCTTCAATTAATCTTCAATTTAAACAAATTACATGTAAATTCAACGCATGGAAATGCCCGGAGAGGCTCTGTCTCCAATCGGCAGAACATCCTCATTCGCCATGTCCAGCATAGTGGCCACCCTAAAAGTCGCTTTCCAATTGCCTAACACTACCAAACCTCTCCCTAGTCTGCTGCGTCTGTCCTTTCATAAAGTCCTTGTAAAGCTTCAAAATGTTGTTGAGAATCATCTCTGCATCATTCACATTTGACCCATAACCCGTGGGAAGACCGGCGGTCTAAACAACTTTTATTACAATCAAACCACTCACATATTTCTGCACATCAGCTGCGAAGGCATTCGGCTCTCGTTTCTTTAACGAAAAACTTTACTAGTAGTACTAAAATCTTACTTTCAAAGCTTTGTTTATAATATCTGTGACAGCGGTCTCATTCACAATGGCTCCAGGTGGACTGCTACCCCACGGCCGACCTGGAAATTAGACAACAGGAAATCAAGGAAGCGAACAATCTACCTTCAAGATATGAAAGCCAGGGACAGTATGAGGATCAAGAACAGCAGCGACAGACGACTCGGCAAAGGCACTTCTCGAAGAAATAGCGGAGGATGAAGTAGAAGAGGTTCAGGGGACGGGGCAGAATCACTTTGGACTCGAAACTGAAACACGATAGGTTTAAGAAGAACAACAAGAGAGTCACCTAGCCAACATTTCATATTTGTGAAACTTGCTGTATCTGTCTGCATATTCCACAGTTCGTTCGTATTCATGCCTTAAAAGGTAAACATCGGATTGAAAATGACTTACGAAAGCATTGCTGTAAATATGTTGACCAATATCACTGCCGCAGTCATCATGTAGAAAAATAAGAGAGGAGGAATGAGAGTTCCTTGGAAGAAACAACGAACGTCCTCCATCCCCATCACTTTCAGACTAAGGACATTTATCCAGTAGACGTCAGGAGAGCATTGTGTGAGGTTCCCCACTCTATCCTCGTTTTTAGATTCGCCCAGTATCTCAAATGCTCCACTCTGAAGCACTTGCCATAAAATGCTGTCATTGCTGGATGAGAGTGACTCTGAAAGACGCAATAGATCTATTTGGTAGGACACACCTGTGAGACTAAGGTAGCAGACGGCATAGATGACCCAAAAGATGAGAAATAAAGTCATGTATTTCACAATGGACCTGGCCTGAAACTGTCGATAAAACTTCATCGTAAGCTCTGACCGTCTGAAGAAGAAGTTCCATTTTAGAGCCGAAGAACGTGAAGATGGAGAGGTAGCGGAGGGAGGCAACGGTCGAGAGGACGAAAGTTATCATGAAGAGAATCTCACTGACTGCAAAGGCCAACGACCGAAAGTTATACACTGGAGCTATGCTCAGGAAGATAAAGACGAGGTTTAAGAAGACAATGCACATTCGCCAGGTGGACATCTGGTAGTCCTCCCACCAATACAGACGACCCCTCTGAACAGCCCTTCCTCTCCAGTTCTGGTTTTCCTACCTGCTTTACAGTAGCATACACCACTGGGAACTGCTGAACAATCTGTGTCAACCATACATAACCTAGTAGAGTGAGTTCGAAATAATCAAACTGTCCTCTTTCGATCAGAAGAAGAGGCTTTGTGATCATCACTCTTGCATACACAACAAGGTATGTCACAAGAAAGATCTGAACTCTTCGTGCAATTGGAAATGAAATTTAGAACCTACAGTATACAGAATGAATTTTCTCTGGGGGCTGCACCATGATTCCATCTGGGAGTAGCCGAGGGCCTCATTGCCAAAGCCTAGCACTCTGACATCATCCATCCGAATGGTTGTGACTGAACTTAGGGAACAGGATTGGAAGGATTCGAGACTGATGTCATCTGAAGGCAATTGGAGGGCTTGAGCGAAGGAATCTGCAACCTATGGGACATACAACATGGAAGAAATCCTACTTTTCCACTTTCCCATCGAAGACCAATATATTCTTGACAGGCCACGTGAGATACGAATTTCTGAAGTTTGCAGATAAAGAAAGTGTTCGACAAACCATGCAATTCCCGCGGAAAGCAACCGCCAGTAGTTCCACAGACGTCTCTTGTCTCTGTTTTGGCATGGACATCCTCAGCGGCAATTCCTTGATTCCTGGTTTCATTGGAATCTCCCTTCGAAACCTCCTCTCGTAGTCTTTGGCCAACACATGGAACTCTAGCTTCGCATCATTGTCTTTGTAAATTTCATCAAGTAAATTGAAGGCTTCTTCTTCGAAATACCTAAAGGCCATTGCTAACAACAAACGAACCTACCTGTGGCATTCTCTGAACTCTTCTGGATCTCTCTTAATTGATTCGTAAAACTTGGCCGCGCAATCGGAGACATATGCAGCCAGAAGGAGGGCGTAAAGAGGGTCACGACAACAAGACCACATGTCTATGTTCAAGGAACTGCAAATATCACTGAAATTATTTTATAGTTTTAAATATGAACTCTAACATACCTTTCCTTGAGATACTTGTTTCTTCCAAAGAAGGCGTGGCACAGCAGGACACCGAGAGCTGTGTCGATCTGGTAGATATTTGAGATTGGAGAACGGATGACTCTTTCAAGGATTCCGTTCAGAAGACTTATCACATCCTCCTCTGTGGCATAGTGAGTGTCGTTGAATGTTTTCTCCTAAACAAAGAGTCAGCCGAAGACCTAACGAACCTCATTTTGCAATCGGACAACCAAAGCCAACAAGTTTCTGTCTATTTGCTGGTCGTCTCTTTGCACAGAAGACTGCGGCAGAAGCTGAAGAAAGATAATGCACAAGTAACCAATAAACTAATACACATACACACACACACACACACACACACACACACACACACACACAAACGTTCTTTCTCTCTCATTCTTGCATCTGTATCGTGACAAGTCTTCGAAGAAGAAAACTTGCCTTGAAGTTCTCCTGCATGCTGCAGGGCGCAGAGGAGTGTGTGCCAAGTGATAAGACTCTTTCTCAACTTTATTTATCAATCTCAAAGACGCGTCGTCTTCTTTGCCAACTCCTCCTCTACTTCTCCTATTCCTTTGATGCTTGACATAGTTTCTGAATTGACGCGATTTTCCTCTAATGCCCAAGGTTGTTCCACTCCTAAATCTTAGATTAAATCATCTGAAAAAGACCCTTAACCAGATCCTAAAAATACAAAAATAGCCCCGGAGACTATATTAATTCCAGCTGCCATTATAAATACGTGTTGCCATCCGTGCAGTTCGTCCTGATATCAGATGTTAGCTGAGCGTCCATGACTCACCTTTCGCAGGGCGCCCACGGCATACGGCGTCACCAGTCGGGCACTCTGGGACCAGAACATAGAAATAGCGGACAGTGTCTGCAAAGAAATTAAGGAAAGGAAGGCAGACAAACCTCAGTGTACAGAGGAGCCAAAGAGAGGAGACTTGTTATGTGGCCTGCGGATTCCAATGATTGCGAGGTGGCAATGAGGGAGGAGGCCGCTAGAGCGAGGCCCGGGTCATTGCAGCCGACGAAGAAGGCCATTACAAGAAAAAATATGGCAATTCCGGAACTGGCTAGAAGAATGAATACGTGAGTCATTATGAAAAGTATGTTACATATGCCTTGTGATAATTTCGCAGAAGTAGTCGGAGCCAAAGTCCCTCTCTTTTTAAAATGGTCCACTCCAGTACACCACGTCAGTCTTACGATGAAAGAACATAAATTGGGAATGGCGGTGAAATATCCATTCTGTCAATTGTCATATCTTCCATAAAAGGACTGACCAACCATAAGAGGACTGACCATGACCTGTTCCTTGAAGAACTGCGGAAAGAATGACTGGGTAATGGTCTGGGCCACGCAACATGAAAAATTCATCTGAAATTCAGCCCAAACTGCGACACACAGTAACATTCTCGTATACGGAACGGGCCCCTGAAATAACATTACTTATAGAAAAGAACAATCACCATCGACTTTCCATCCACATGGACGTTTTCGTTAAGAAACGTGAGTTCTTTTGGGGAAATTCCTTTGCAACTTCGCGGATATTCAGCAGAGAAGAGCTGCCAAAGAACGCAAAATATACAGCCAATTGCACCTAAATTTAGGTAGTGTGCTTGTGTCTGAGAGTTGTTTTGAATAAACTTACTTGTAAGGTAGAAGTTGGTCTGCCAGCCAAGAAAACTTCCACAAATGGCTCCTGTCAGAGGACCACCAATTATTCCAGCGACTTGGCCTCCGACGGAGAAAATGGCCAGGGCTGTGCTTCTTTCGAAGCGAGGGAACCATTTGTCGATCAGACTGTAGATGGCAACGTCGATGAAAGCCTAGGTTGGGCAATAAATAAGGACGGCCGGGCCGAAAATTCTATCGGTTCTGGATATTTAAAATTTTATCAAAGGTTTCTTATGCCCCAAGTGTTTTATCTAGGACAACGTCACTCACGTGTGATACTCCTATTAGAACTCTGAGAACAAAAACAGCGATATATCCGATGTGTTCAGCTGCTACGGGAATTAAAGCATTGAAGAGGACGTGAGTTATCATGATCAACTGAAGGAGAAGGGTTGCTGGCAGGCGACGGGCGATGAACATTGAAGGCAGCTGGGCCACGAGAGATCCCCACGAGGTGGCAGAGATTAGGACAGTCTCCTGATGACGTGTCCATTCCAGGGTCCCCTGCAAATGACGAGAAGTGTCAACTCACAATTATACTCTTGGTTTTTCAAAGGCCAATTACTGTTTTTTTTTCTGTTAGGGACAGGGAATCTGATACGCATTTCCTTGCGCGCTATCTTTAAGCAGTAGAAGAAAAGTGCGGTGGATCACGGCCATTGCTACGGGACCATCTATTCAACTAGCCAAAAAAAAAGTTGTCATCTGAAACATTTAAAATATTATCACTGTATTATCTGAAACTAATCAGCCCGCGGATGTTATCTGCAATTCCTTGATCTGAAGTGCTACCCACCCCGTAATCGGTGTTCTCTCCCGAAGAGATCACTCTGTGACACTTTGATGTGGTGGTATTTCGTGGGTGGTCCACCACCATACAAGTGAGGTTTAGGCCAAAATTGACGACAATCAAAGAAGAACAAAAGTAAGAGAGGGAAAGAAGGAGGATCACGTGGAGGCGACGACTGCGGGGATTCCAAAGAGCTAAAGATATTTAAACACGGAACCTGCTAAATACATAAAATAAAAAGTTTAGCCTAAGAAGACGAGGAAATAAGGCTTAATTCAGAAACGATTGCAAAAGAAAAACTCACCAGAGCTCATGTCTACAGGCAGCGAGTGTTATCAAATAAGTTAATTCTTTAATCTTTCGTCATCTGATGTAAGCGCGACCCGCTCTTTGGAATGTAATCTTTGTCTTTAAGGAGAGCTACATGAATTCCAAAAGATTTGTAAATGTTATAGATTATATTTGCCACGACAGCCCAGCAATCTTTCGGATGTCAGCCGATTCATCATCTCGAAAACCATCGACTAACGCCAACCTCGCCAACGACCTGAAACTCAATGGACAACGTTTTGTTCTAAATTTCCGCCCCTTCTTCTCGCAGATGACAAGCGGTGTCACCTCTTCTCTCAGGACCCCGGAGCCTCTTCCACCCAGCAGGTCTACCAGTACTTCGCAATAAAATGTTGCTTGGGGACAACTACCGTCCCATCATTCTGATGACCTACGTGTCCTACTGGGATTCCATCGCGCGACCTAACGCAAGCAGCTGTCGCCTAACAACGGTAAACGCAACGTCACATCATCATCAGTCATCACTGGGAGTCATGACATGCGACACAATCGCACAACAGACCGCAAACCAGCGCGCGCCGGAACATGCAACACATTCTGCTAATACTACACAAACCGCAGCAAGTGGTAACCATTCAAACAATGTTTTCACTCTAATGACACGAGATTAATCATAGCCAAATTAGAAATTATTGATTATTAATAAAAATATAGTAAACAAACTAAAAAGCTATAGTAAACAAACAAAAAGCTCAAAAACTATATGGGATATACAGAAACTGTTCGTGTGATGGAAGCGCCTGGTTCCTTGACTTCAATCGTCGTCGGAAAATACAATTCCGTTGTGTTTCATGTCCAAAAAGCGGTCGCTCTCCGAGACTTGAGACGACCGACTGATCTCCTAAATTAAAAAACAACCCATCAGTTTTATTAAAATACAAACCTCGCTATCCGATGATGAAATGGAGTGACGACAATGCAGCTGTCAGTCAAAGACTCGACGGTCGTGGTAGCTCCACAGAGGTTCACACATGTGGTGGCAGTCGGATCCACAGAGGTTGCGACTAGAGGTTCCTCCGGCCACTCCTTGACCAAGTCTGACGGAGAGATAGTCTCAGGAGCAAGGGTGAAAGAGTCGATCGGGCAATTGCACTGTTGATGAAGAGGTACACCCGTCAAGTACTGCCCATTGTCCAGATCGTGAATCTAGAAAACATGGAGATTAAAATGTCAAAATGTCAACCAACCGTAAAGGCACTGATCACGGTTTCAGGGGTTTTGAGGGTGGGGTTGCAGTAGTCCATGGCCCATCCCTAATCATAGTTTTCAAGAGGATCGTGCATGGACGTCTGGTTTGGATGGGCTACCTCTTGGCTGATCGCTGAAGTGTAGAGCTGAAGAAAATGTGAATTTGGTTGATATTCCAGTAAATTCTCACATATTTTAAAATGAAAAATTGCTTCTGCTGCCAATCTGAACCGACTTGACAGAGACTGGCGTGTCCGATGCTAGGCGCCGAAGATCGGCTGACAGAAAGACAGGGCTTCCCGAACACTGGTAGCAAAGTGATCGTCTCTCCCTGGAGCAATTTCCTTGAGTCGAGCGAATAGATTCCTATGATCAACTCAAACTTGGAGTAGTATTGGGCCATTCCAGGCTGTTACCATGTTCCATATTTATTAATCCATTCATTAATTAAGGAAATGGTTATATTATCGTTGTCTGGGATGTCCTTGAGTTTTTCCTTAACCATTCAGTGTGCATGCCCGTACCTGCAACGTCAACATTAGTGTATAAATTTTGTTTTACCTGAAGGACCTAGGGCTGCAGGCGCTGATTCCAGACTGAGAAAACATAGAATAGCCGTAGTTGTCTGTAGAAGACCACTTCTTGCTTCTTCGGTTTTCATTTGGTTTGATCTTCAGAGTGGAAAAGCGGGTTAGTCTAACCTAGATAAATGACTGTAAATTAAACAACACTCACTTACTTGGCGGGATCCAAACTCAAGAGAGGCGTTTCGAAGAAAGCGTCTGGCAGACAAAGGTTCTTGCTGTCTAGCAAGTCGCCAGAATTAAAACTACTGCGGCACTGTTGGAAGCAGTCATGAGATGGATACCTGAAAATTTCTATGATGTTTGTAGAAAGCGGTATACCTCTTGGAGACTGTTCACCTTCGGGATGTTGGCTGCGGCAGCCAACATCCCGAAGGTGAACAGTCTTCCTAAATGTAAGAGTTGTCTAAATTCAAAGCAGGAACAGTCACGTTGAGATTACGATTGTCGCCGTCCTTCTCTGAGCGCCTCTCACTGTTCACTGACTGTCTCACACACTCCTAGACCTGAGTACTAAGGGCGTTTATCTTGGCACCAAAAAGAGGACTAAACCGAGAGGCGGGGACAAAAGGGGGCGGGCCAAGAGGAGGCCGCCCCCGGTGTGCACTGGGTGCAACAACGATTATGAGCAAACGTCTGGCCACAAATAACGCAGGTAAAAACTGGGCAATCACCTACGGGATGTTGGCTGCGGGAGTGTTCCTAAATGTAAGAGTTGTCTGAATTCAAAGTAGGAACAGTGACGTTGAAATTTCGCTTGTGAGCAAACGTCTGGCCACCATGAACATAGGTGAAAACTGGGAAATCACCAACGGTAATTTTCGAATGGACCACGGCAGCCAGTGAACAACGTCAAAATTTTCGAATGGGCCACGGCAGCCACAGTGAACAACACTGTACCCCCCGCATCTTGCCAATTATATACCAGCATGATGGGAGAGACATGCTCGCCATCACAATGGTAGCAATCGCACAGGAGTATCCTTTGTGACAATATATGAATAAAATTAAGCAACTTTTTATTTGAGAAAAGCTAGGAATGACAAACAAAACAACGTAAAACAAACGGAGGAATTCACAGACGGAGATCAAACATTCCGACCGCATGGCAAGGAAAGGGATGGGTTCCCTAGTTGTTGCCGGTGGGCATCAAAACGTTCGAAGCGCCGAAGAACAGCATAGGACACCTGAAAATGGGCAGTTCGAAACAGAAACCAAGGCAGCTTTAAAATAGACTGCGAAACGTACGTGGGTCTGCCTTGTTCATCCCTCGCCGGATGGGAGAACCACGGTCCATGCTCCATGGCGCTCAGAGGAGCCTGTCCGACGGCGTTGCGTCTCTGGGCTTCGATGTTGTAGCAGACCTCACAGAAGAAGTCCTGAAGGAAAATATTAATAATTAAAACGATTACGATTATACAAGGAATATCGCACCAGTCAGATGGTCATGCCCAATTACTGGTTACACTTCATACAATCATAATGAAGAAAGAAACGAACCAGAGAAGTAGATCTTCCACCGAGAGAGTCATTGCTCCTGGTGCTCGACTTGTCACTATCCGACAGCGACTGAAAAATAGTCATTAGTGAGATGAAAGAGGAATGGAATGAGTAGGTTTTCTATCCTTTCAAAGACACACCGACGAGTCGGCCACAAATTGGACTGTGGAAACAACGAACCTCGGAATAGTCAGAAGAGGTGTTGGAAGAGTGGGTGGACATGTTCTTGTTGTCCGAATTGCAACGGGGTCCGCGGTACTGAAGCAGCTCCTTTGCGGGGACGGGGGGCTTGCGCAGTTTCAACAATTGCTTCGGCTGTCGGTTGCAGTGAGATATAGACTTCTGAAAGACGAAGGTTGGGCAAGTTTGAACAAATATGGAATAACGAGCTTGTTATATAAGTGACTTACCCAGTTGTCGGTGAAAATGGGATTAGTCCCCATGCGGCTGTCCATGACGACGTCGAGACGGCAAATGATCCGATTTTAGGCCAAACAGAAGGAGGAGGGATCATTTTCCCACGAAGAGCACTTTCCCACGCTCAAACACTTTCCCACGGCTCCACCATGGGAACGTGCAAGACCGTGGGAAAGTGCCTCAGGCAATTTTGGGTGGGCTTAAAGGACTAAGGATGTGGGTCCCGCAACGAGCCGATGTTTCTGGATAATGTTGATGATACCGTCCGTTTTCACAAGAAAACTAAATATTTAGTTAGAAAAAAAACGAATAAAAAAGAAATTTTTCCATATTTAAAAATCAAGTCTACCCCTAAATGTTGCGGGAATCTGTGGCCCAGTCGGCTAAGGCTGCGCAATGCATTTCAAGCAATCTTTCTCGTTCAATTTAGCATTTCAGAAGAAGTTGTAAAAAAAAAGAAACGGACTAGTATTTGACGCCGAATCCTCCGGTGCATTTTGTTTTCGATAATCTCGACGTTTTCGACCCTTATTCTTGTTTACAGTCTTTTGAGCTTACGTTATTTTCTTTTTATTTAGGTGCAGTAAAGAAATGGCTATTGTATATCATGTATTCAAAACTGTATCAATACAATACAACAAGTCAAAAATATAAAATTGAGTAGAGCGACAACACTTTATTCAGCTGGCGGAAATCCAATGGGAAGGAGAAATTCCGCACCAAAGCGACCAGAGTTGAAACGGAAGTTGCCGCGTTCGTCCTGAAATCTCTCTCTCTCTCTCTCTCTCTCTCTCTCTCTCTCTCTCTCTCTCTCTTTCTCTCTCTCTCCCCCTCTCTCTTCTCCTGTATTCTCACAATAAGATATCTCCAATCGTTCCTCAGCTGTTCGTTCATCTGACGCGACCGTTTCGCCAGCTTCGGTCGGGAGGACATATCGATGGGTGGAAGTGGCAGTGGCTCTAAACCCTTCCTTTCTTTCCTCTCGCTTCCCTTACGTATGGCTGGGTACTCCGGTCGTTCCTCCAACTCCGTCTGCGTCCTTTTCTTCCACTCCAAATCGGCCGATGAGGAAGAGTCCCTGGATGCCCGCGAGAGTCCCCTCTTCGCCTCCTTTGCCGCCTGGATCCCTGCCCCGATGCCCTTCGCCACTCCCTTCAGCCCCTTCCGCCCCACGGTTGCTCCTTTCTTCGTTCCCTTCCCTGTCATTTTTGCCGCTCTCTTGGCTGCCTTTGCACCTTGTTTCGCCTTTTCTGCACCTTGTCTGGCTTTATCCAAGCCAGCCTTTCCTGCCCGAGCAGCAGCTGTTGGAAATTGTTTGGGGAGAGCAGGTCAAACACACTTTTTCCCTTCTTTCCTTTTGTTCCCTTGCCCTTTTTCTCATTTATCCCTCCGCTCTTTTCTGAATTCAATCGACTTTCCTTGAGTAACTGACGACTTACTTGCTCCCGAAATTAGATGAGAACCCAGGATCAATAAAAGAGCCAAGAATTGAGAAAACATGACCGCATCGGACAGTGAAGGGGTGGAAAATAGCGAATCTATCAATTGGAATAGCAGTAATCCTCCTACCCTCTTTGGAAACCCCTCCCCCATTCAGCAATTCCAAAGCAGACTAGAATATAAATTTACCCGAATATAAGAAGACTAGGCAATATAATAATCAATACACAGGAAACTTGTCGTCGATGTCTTCCGCCCAGCTCTGGTACCCTCCGCGGATATCCCTCACTCTGCAGCCCTTCAGCTTCTCCTTCAACACTTCCACCGCCAGCTGGGAGTCGTTCCCCCGATGACAGATGACGTAAACTAAAAACGATGATTATTGACCCTTTGGTGAATGTACCATCAGGAGTGTCGTAGACATTGATGGAGAGTCGATGGAGGATATCGGCCGGGGAGCATTTTTTCACGTCGTCGAGGGTAACATCTGAAGTGAGAGGAGTGAGAACAAAAGAACATGCGTGGGCGACATATCCGTAAAAATCCAAAAAAGCACAAGGTCTTTTTTCACATAAGGGTCCCCGTTATGGTAAAAAAATTTTTTTTGCAAGGTCTTTTTTCTCGAATTTTTCCCTTTAAAAGTTAGAAAAAATGGGTTTAAAATGTCTAAATGTTGTTAAAATATTTAAAAACATGTTTTTCATATCGTACACTTTATTCCAGCGCGTGTTCAACTACGAAGGTCGAATTTTCACCGGAAAAAAGGAGATTTTTCCAAATGAAACTGCCCTGTTTAATCGAAATTGTATATTTTTTGTGAATAAACTGGCTTTTTTTTCGGAATGTTGGTATGTGTATGTGAACACAAGGTGTTCTTTTTTTATCAAAGGGTCCCCCCATGAAAAAATTTCCGCTGCGCGGAGCTCTCGCCCACGTATGCAAAAGAAGTGGCCTACTTTTGGCTTCGGGAAGGGAGGTGATGTGGAATTCATTGGGAGGGCGGGTGTCCAGTAGCACAGGGTCAATGTGCTCCCGAATATTCGCGTACTCTTTGACAGACACGCGATCTTCCTCGGCCAGAATCCGTAGGCTTTGAATCTGTAAACAGGGAATAATGAAATATCTTCCATATTCATTAAACTACCTGTTTACGGGCGTGACAAAGTTTTATAAATTCTCTACAACTCAAACTAGCCTTGTCTGTAGGGGCGGCTCCACAGAAAGTGGGATAGTCGATAAGTTCCCTGACCGTCGGCGTCTCTCCGCATACATCGCAATCCTTCCTTCTTTTTCTGACCTCCACGGTCCTCATTCTTCCCGCCTGACCGTCGAACAGCAGCAGTTTCCCGGCATAGCCAGCTGAAATCCTAGAATTTGCACTGCATAAAGATATCCTACGCTTCAATCCTGAGGCGATTTTGATGACTTCGAGAGCCTGCAGACTGCCGATTGTGCCGACGATGGGACCGAGGACACCGCCTTCGGAACAATTTGTGACAAGAGACGCGGAAGGGGGACAAGGGAAGAGACAGCGGTAGCAAGGACAGTCCTGAAGACAGGTTCAGCGAAGAAAATGCAAATTGGACAAACTTCTCCGCAGTTGTAGACGGTCAGCTGACCCTCCCATCTCAGGGCGCTTCCGCTGACGAGAGGGAGCTTCAGAAGGACACAGGTATCGTTGATTAGATATCTACGGCTCTACATATATGAACTCGGGAGTCTCACCTGGTAGCTGGGTTGTCGGAGCAGTCGACGATGATGTCGTAGTTTATGAAAATGTTCATGGCATTGTGTCTGTCAAGGAGAACATTGTGACAGTTGACTGTCACGAGTCGATTTAGCCTAAGGAGGTTTGATCAAATGTCTACCATGTGACTAACCCCTGGATTGACTGCTTCAAAGAAGCCGTCTTCGCAATTCCGACGCTCGCCTCCCGATGAGCCACTTGCCGATGGAGATTGTCGATGGCTACCTGCAAAAGGACACTTTTCGGCCCCTGTGAAAAATTGATCTCCAGAACCCTCCTTTGGAACGTCTCGTCAGTTCATCTGTACACCAACCTCATCGTAGTCGACGATTCCGATGGTTCCGATGCCACTTCCAGCCAGATAGATGGCAACTGGGCAGCCCAGACCACCTGCGCCCACAATGAGCACTCTGCTGGATTTCAGTCCTTCCTGGCCTGGAAACCAAATACATTAACAAGACCCACCATATATACATAAATAATCTCAAGTAAACAATACCTTTTACGCCGAAATCGTTGAGTAGCAGTTGGCGACTATACCGTCCGACCTCCTCCTTCGTCAGAGTGTGGTTCATTCCTGAAAAAAATGTCAGACGACAAATAAACTTAAAAGGCGATAATTAAACACATGTAAAATGAATTTTAAAAAAAATTAAAATTTAAAAAGTCCCGTGTGCGCCAAGATCGTCGCTTCGCCCCGATCCCGCGCTGGCGCACCTGTGGTGTTTTTGATAAATCCACCAATTTTTACTAATTTTTATTTTATTTTAAAGGAGTGTTCCGCTATTTCGCTGTTGTTCTATATATTGGTAGTGAATATGTGTCTTAATGCGTTCAATTTTGAAAGACGATAGACCTTGAAGTTTGCGGTTTCAACGTTTCTTTGAGTGCACTCGTGCTTGCACTCAAAGTGTTTATTCCTTGTTTAAAAGTTCTCTCTTTATTTTATGCTGTCACATAATAATATTTTCCAGAAATGCTACTTCGGGTAAATAGCCTGGCCTTCCGTTTGAGGGCTCTTCAGCCCATCCGTGGCCTTGCTTCCCACGGTCATTCGGACGTCAAAATCGAGAGGAAATCTGACAACTACAGGTACTTTTTTAACTATTGCCAAATCGCATTGTAAATTTGAGACCTGGATCCGATTCCTACGCCTATGAGAACCCATGGCCCAAGCTCAACGGAGGCCGCCTCGACTGGCTCTTCGGAGACGGATGGCGTCGGCCGCTCGCCAAGGACCAGGGAGCTAAGATGGTTCGTTTGAGGTTTCTATCAATGTTGACCTGTTTTTCAGAGGCGCGAGTGGATCTGGTTCTCACAGGTCGCCCACGACGAGCACAAGGATTGGCTCAAGTTCCACCAGGTACGGGTGCTCCCACCGTCTAACATGGATTCTAATTTTTAAATTTTTTGCTCAGTTGCTACTTTTAGAATCATTCTTCTTAATCTCATCTCTTGATCACATGTTTTTTTCTCGCTTTTTCAGGTCGCCTTCCTCCTCTTCACCGTCCTCACCACGTGGTTCACATGTTGGATCATGTTCGCCCGCCCGGACTGGTCAGTTTAGCATAAAATGAACGTTTCCATTGCGATTTCAGGCCCATGGGTCGTGAATGGGCTCTCCGCGAAGCTCACTTGGAGATCGCTCGTCGCGAAAAGGCCGGACTCCCCCTGATCAGCGCCGATCTGATCCCCCGGTTAGTTTTTTTTTTAAATTTCAACTTCCAAAATTCCCGAATTACGTTTATTGTCTGATTAGCATCTTTGCGTAGTTTATCTCTTCTCCTTGATGGGCACGAGGATGCTCTTGGTGGGAATCTCGCGAGCCTTCACCCGGTCCCATGCGTCCTTGGCACTCGAGTCGTCCTGGCACCACTGCTTTCCAACCAGACAGTACAGAACCAACAGCTGGTCCTTTTCCTCCGATTCCTTCACCTTGGCCACTTCTATCTGAATTTATCTACTTTTTTAATGTACGCCATGGGGACCCTACGGGAATCTCGTTGCCCGGCATGAGGATATCGGCACAGTCGACTATCTCGATGCGCTCGTTTGACGTGCACTTGATTTTGTAGAGAATGGCGCTCTTCGAGTGATTCCGCAGCAGAAGCTCCGCCTTCCATTTTCCGGAACCCGTCTGACAGCGAATGATTTTGCGGGAATAGGAAATACCTCGAGCGGAAGGGGCGACACGACGAATTCGTCGAATTTCTTCGGAATCGTCGGGAACTCGCAGTCGTTATCACCCATCGCCACTGGCAGTGAGAGTGAAATGCGGGGGGAATTCACGCAGTTTTGATATCGGGAGATATGATAATGGGCTACGCTTGCAATGCGTCGAGTCACAGTTACCTCCATCCCAGGCACATATTTTGTGCAAATTACAAGAGTCAATTATACTTTAATTTTTTTAAAAAGATTGCCTTCTCGATTTATATTTCATTTTCAGTGACCGCGTGATCGCCTCGCTGCCGGCCGAGGAGGAACTCCGCGACTTCGACATCCTCATCTAAAGAAGAGCCCTGGGTAGACCCTCGTGTGTAGTTGTGTACCATAGGTCATCTTAGCCTGTTGCTCCAGTCTGTTTTCTATATATGAACCGAAAGCACTCTTTTTTATTTCCATGGCTGTCGTAGTCTGCCGGGAGTTTGCAGCCGAGTCCTCGTGCTCCGACTGTCCACACTTCTCGTTCTGCTGGCTGAGGTACTTCTCCACAGGCGCTCCCCTCTTTTGACATTCCTGAATATATGATCAGTTGGCAGAAGCAAATAGGCCTACGCTTTGTGTTCCAGCACCGTCTTCAGTGTGATAATGTCGTATGAGTGGAATTTAGGATACAGTAACCCGTCGGGAAAGGCCTCTTTAAAAGATTTAATACCTGAATTTTACTAATAAATGGGAGAGGAAGATTTTCTCACTTCCGATGAGCAGAACGGCGTTGTACCCGCGTTGGCCAAGCACAGCAGTGGCCCTATCGGCCCCGTTGCCGTAAATTACTAGCGTTTTCCCTGACAATCAGGGTATTGGATACTACCATAGAAATTGGTATTTTGGGATGCCTCTCACAACGACAACTCTCAATACGACTGCAATGCGGAGAGAGAGAGAGAGGAAAAGATAACGCATTCACCTGCTTGTTTTGCCCTGTCGAGTACTTCCGTCTCGAAATAGTTCCTGGACAATCGAAGAATATCATAATGTTCCGCTGAAAATCCCCATATTCTCTCTTCCTCCTCCCCCACCTCCTACAATCCGTTCTTTGTCAAATTTCTCCTTTTCGCCTACGTCGATGAGCTGGAAATCTCCAATCGGGGTGGTTCCCCCTTCCGCCGATCGAACGATGAACTGTGCCTGGGAAGAAATAAAGAAGGAATTTCGAAGGAATACCAGTTTGAAGACGTCGATGGCCGGGTAGTTCTCCCCTGGGAGGATCATTGCATGGTGGCGGTCGGATTAGGGTTGGAGGCTATATGTGGCGTTACCCCGGCGACCGGAATCAGCCGACGCCAGGACACCGGAAGAGGCCATTTCGAGGAGCCATTTGGAATCATGAATACGGGGATTTATGTGGACAACTATTATGCCAAAGACATGGAAAATGAAGTTTGTCTCAGGAGGGAAGACTGAATAAGAAGATCTTGTGCACCTTAACATCCCAATGCCAACACTAAACCGTTATGTGAAAAAAGGGCAATGGAGGATGCGAAGGGACGGGAATGTTTCCCAGAACGGGCACTGGTCGCCCCTACCGTCAGAAACTTGGACTTCCTGACGATTAAGTTCACAAACAGGAAAGGCAAGAAGGCATTCTGCAAGGTAAGGTCATTAAATGTTTGTTCCAACTTTGAAATCCTCTCATGCGAAACAACACATGTAAGGTTTAAATTAAAGGTGTCATTATTAATTAAATCATCATGTGCTCAAATAAATGTATTTACATACATTTGTTTTATTTGATTTTTAAAATACATTAATTCTCTGTTTTTTCTTTCTTAAAAAATCATTTATTTTGTTTCCACGCGAATTCCTGGTTTTTTATTACTTTAAAATCTGTCAGATGCCATAAATTTTATTAAATCCCATCCGTGAAATCCTGAAAATGAATATCAAAGTTGAAGAGATCGAATGTCTTGGCGATTTGGCTATCCTCAATTCGGAGATGGTTGAATCTCTAAATTTTGCATAGCCTGGGTCAAATAATCTAAATTTACTTCGACGGCACTGAAGAGATTGTGAATTTTATAAAGTCGTCCCGCAAAATTCACAATTTTCTTTTCCAGTTTGTAGTATAAAAAGAGTTCTTCTGATAGACGGTCCTGCATTTCTTTGGATATTTTCAAAGTTTTGTACGTTATTCCGGGTAGCTCTGAAACTAACGTGGGACATTAAATGTAATTGAGGTTATCAAAAATAAAAGAAATTAACCGTGAATGTTCCAAAGAGCTGCTAAAAGAAGGTACATAAACTCAAAGTGGTCAGGGTTCACTTTTTTGAATTCCTGGGAGATGAAACTAATTGTTTCGTGGCAACTTCGGATCATTCTGAAGCGAAAACTAAGCGTATAGAGCAATTGGACAGACCTCTGAAGTTCCTCATCGGAGGCTTTGGATAGCTTGGAAGTGTTCAAAGGGGTCCTCTGGTCGGAAACATGGCCCCGGTAGTCGACGGAGCGAGTGTCGTACGGGTCACTCCCAAGAAGTTCTTTGCTTACAAACATGCGCTCGAACTGAGCGAAAAAGACGCCAACGTTTGATAGAATTTTAGTCTAAGTGCAGGTTTCAAAAGTTTTAGTGTTTGTTACCTTGTCTTCGAGAGGTAAATTGGCAAAATGTGTGATTCCCATGCAGAAATCGGCAATATTTTCACACTCCTCCAAAGTGTCACAGAACCAGGAGTTCATGTTTCTCACAGAATCGAAGACCAACTGAAAATATGGAAACTTTTGGACAATTATCAAGGATCTTTCTTATGCTATGGCAAAATACTAATGAAACTTTAACTTTAACTATAAACCAACCCTTTGTTTGACACAATTTGGCCATTTCTTCTTGTGCTCCAGAAAGGAAAGAGACGCTTGTTGGTACAGCGACAATTCTATTGAGAACCCGGATTCCACGCTCTCAGCTAGATTTCTTTTGGTCATTCATTATGTACCTTTGATAGTTTGGCTCTAATCCTCCGTTTAAATTCATAAGAAAAACTTCCGTGATTCCCAAAAACATTCTTTTCTGTGTAGAAACCGTCCCCATTTTGTAAATCAGCTCTACTTGGCTGAAACCGTTCTTATTTCAAATGATATATAACCCACTTCAAATTGATGCGCTTCCAAGTAGAAACTCAGTGGCGTGTCAGATTCCTCTGAAACGTTTTCGTTAGAAAGAGACTACTGCATGCCTGTTGTCATTCCAGCATCGATGCATCCTTTCATGCGGCAGTATCGGCAGAAAAATCGATTTTCTGGAATTGGCTACTGTTTAAAGTGTGAAAATGGAGTACCCTTTGTTATTTTGCATGTTCCGGATTTACTGCACTTGTATCTTTGCTTCAGTTGGATGGTTCTTCTGAAAAAAGCTGCACACGGACGGCAGCAATTGGGCTGGTTGCGGTTTCCTGGGTCTGGGCAACCACAGATTTTACACTTCATCTGAAGTAAAGAAGGAAAACGAAAAACCGAACTTCTACATGAAGTGGGTGACCGTATACCAAAAATCAGAAAGTTAAATATGGCAAATTTTAGTTTCCATTGAAAGGAGGAAGAAGGAGAAAATATTCTTACTAAGTGCTATGGAGGACAAAGTGGCAATGTGACAAAATGGAAAGAAGGAAATGACGTGGCATTGATACAACCCATGTCTGCAACACGATCTGAACGATAAAGGAACAACTCCAATGGGAAGAGATAAAGATCACCGCAAGACACAAAATGCGACAGAAGTCGCAGAACATTTGTGATTCTGGAAATAATTCCAACTAATCAACCAGAGATAATGAAAACGCAAGTTCATTACTGAATTGTTGTCAAAAGGTTAAAAAAGACATAAAAGGTACGGTAAAAAGTAGGAGGATCAAAAGAGCAATGGGCGCAAATGCCGAACCTGTGGTCATGGCAACACTTTCATTCCAAGGGCAAAGGTGAGCCGATTTGAGAATAGCAGAAAGAAAGCCAAAAAGGCATGTCAGTGGAGGACAAATAGTAACGAAGAATAGGAATTCTCTTTTCTGATAAAAAAAAGATACAAAGGCATTGATGAGAACTCAATGGTATATTTATTGGGATCATCACAAGAGAGAGAGAGAGAGAGAGAATTCAATCTTTGTATATGTCAGCAAACTCGAATCGTGAAAATTTAAGTTGAAACCCCTAACAAAACCTGAAGTCGAATCGGCTGGTTCATGGCCAAATTAGAAGAGGTGTTACTATATTTTAGCTCCTCGCATCATTCGGGGCATACTTTTCTAAGCACCCAATATCAAATGCGTTATTACTTGGTTAAACTGTTGCTTTTGATATCTATTGGTTGTATAATAATCAGATGACCTACTTTCTAGCGCCAATGAAAGTGCTGCTCCTCCCTTGATTCTGCTTTCTGCATTCAGATGCATCTACATTCAGCTGAATCTAAACATCCTTATAAGGTAGCTTTTCTGTCGGTTGTTCACAATGCCTTCCTCCACATCTTCTTCCAACACCAGCGCTCCTTCGTCTCCTGATTCCCCCCACTTTGCCCCTGGTTCCATTCTCAAAGCAGGCTTCGGTTCTGTGGAAATCGGCTGTTTCATTGGGAGAGGATCTTTTGGATCGGTAACCAATTTCTGGAATTTCTTTCAAACCCGGGTTTTAGGTCTTTTCAGCTCAGTTGCTGGGCTGCCATGTGCCTTCTGTGATAAAAGTTGTTCCTGTGAAGAATGACCAGGACATGGGGGGCGCCCTTCACGAGGTAGAATCAGCTATGTAAACGTAATAGTCAAACACTTTCAGCTGAACATGCTCAAGTGGGTTTTGGAAGCACAGTGCGAGGCCCACCACCTGGTTCAGTTCCAAGGATTCTTCTTCCACGAAAATACTTTGTGTTTTTTGATGGAGAAATTGGGTCCTTCATTGGACAGATATATGCAAATGAACCAATACCAGCCCTTTGATGTGCAACAGGTCATCCTCTTTGGATTACAGGTTAGTTTCAGTTCCAGTCTCATTCAAGCTATGTATAACATTGTTTTTTTCTCGCTGAAATTAGCTTTCCTCATCTTCATTACCTCAGAATTATTTCAGTTGTTGACTGCTGTTGAATTTCTCCATAACATGGGAATCGTCCATACTGACATAAAGCCGGCCAATATTCTTCTCTGCAACACCGAAAACCTTCAGATTAAGGTCATCCATAAAAAATTTCCTTTTACGTTTTCATTTTCAGTTGGGTGACCTAGGAAGTGCCATGCACAAAGACAACCTCCCCTCACACACGGACTGCCTTCAAACTCTAAATTACATGTAATTATTTCAATTGATTCCTTTTAAAATGAGCTTTCAGGTCACCTGAGGTACTTCTGGGCCTGAAATTGTCGAATAAGATGGATATTTGGTCAACTGGATGTGTCCTGGTTGAACTTTACACTGGTCATATGCTCTTTCCAGTCACATCTGTGCATCAGTTGGCAAGGTAAAATAATTAAGGATTTATTATTAATCAAGGATTTAGATATCAGTTTGAGTTATTTGGTCTTCAGGACTCCGCAGGGGAAGGAGTTTATACCAAAAACTACTTCAAGGATGTTGAGGTAACAATTTAGACATTATGTCTCACTCACTCACTCACTCACTCACTCACTCACTCACTCACTCACTCACTCACTCACTCACTCACTCACTCACTCACTCACTCACTCACTCACTCACTCACTCACTCACTCACTCACTCACTCACTCACTTACTCACTCACTCACTCACTCACTCACTCACTCACTCACTCACTCACTCACTCACTCACTCACTCACTCACTCACTCACTCACTCACTCACTCACTCACTCACTCACTCACTCACTCACTCACTCACTCACTCACTCACTCACTCACTCACTCACTCACTCACTCACTCACTCACTCACTCACTCACTCACTCACTCACTCACTCACTCACTCACTCACTCACTTACTCACTCGCTCGCTCGCTCGCTCGCTCCATCTCTCTTTACCGACCTTCTTCCAGGGCAAGCTTTATCCTCTAAACGACTCTGATCTCCTTATTATCGGCGTGTCGCTCGACCCAGAAGAGAGAGAGATGAAGCTCGATGCAATCTCCGACATCTTGGATGTACGTTATTTTCCGATCTTTTAATCTACTTCAAAATGTTTTCCAAATGGTTAATCACCAATCCCTTCAGTATGGACGGTCTTCTCATTCACTCAGCAACGAAGACCTGTTCTTTGCCGAAGCACTCGAGGAAATTCTGAACACCGACGAAAACAGCAGACCAGATGCTTCAGAATGCATAGGCTACGAATTCTTCAACTAAATTTGTGACATGTGTTGCCCAATTGTAGGTTGGAATTATAAAGCAATCTTAGTCAATAAATCGGTGAATTGTGTACCGCAATCGCTAGAATAATAAAAATAAACAATTTTGATGTTTTCTGTTGGTTAAGAGAAAGAGAGAAAAATATAAACAGAAATGATCCAATGATGCCATCACTTTCCCATCGCCATCTCGTATGTTTCTCCAACTTCATGTTCCATTCTAATGCCAACCAGGATAATTCTGTTTTCTAGTCTCATAGAATCCTTTTCAGTATAATAGAAAAGAGGCGCTTCTCGCAGACCCTTGTTTATTGTTTCATCTTGATCTACATCTTGAAAACGTTATCCAAGTCTTCGTAGTAGGCCTTCTTCTCCATTTTCATCTTATCGAAATCCAACTTGATGATTTGAGCATTGGGGTCTCCATCGGCCGGTCGGAATGGCTTTCCCTCCAGATCCACGTAGAGACTGTCCGGCAGCTCACCAACCACCCGAGCGCCAATCTTCTGGGTGGCCTTCATGTTCGCTATGCTCGTAGTAGTAGCGTAGGCCGCGTTTGCGCCAATCGAGGGGCAGCTCTTCTGAAAAATCTAATTAGCCATGGATATTCGCAGAACAACCATTAAACGGCGGAAGTGGCAAATAAGACCTAAGAGTCCGACTTTCTTTCCACGAAGATTTTTGCGGAGTACAGTCACGTCACAGATGGCAAACTAAAAAAGCCTGTCTTTATCTATTTCATTCTTCGCCTCCTTTCTTTTCTCTAACTACCTTTGCATCCTTCTTCTCGCTGTCAACCGCGTACTTCATAATGTACTCCACGATGTTTTCCTCCACGTTCATAGGATCCATCTTATCCAAATGAGGCAATTCAGCCATCGGAAGAAGACTGTTCTTGTCCGAACATTCAATCACTGCGTTGACAATCATCACCGGTTCATTGTTCTGACCATTAATTACACAGGAATAAAAGACAGGCCCACCAAGACTCCAATGCAGGAAACGGGGTATCTCAGGTGGTTGTAGGCCAATGCCCAGGCAAAGTCATCGTTGGCTTTGATGTTCAAGGCCTAGAGTGATTGTCTGACAATGCTTCCCACTGGATCTCACCCTACAGATGGTGTCCTCCTGGAAGTACTCCTTCACCATGGGAACCACGTAAGGCAGATGACGGAGGTCGGCTCCGTAGATTCGAAATCCAGTCGATATGTGCTCTCCCAGCAGCTCGGATTCGGCTGAATTCGCTATTTAATGGATGTTACGTGTACGGACCCATAAGCCGAGAGAAGGGGCTGGCCAGTAGACGAAGGCTGCGTTTCTGAAAAGATAATACGCCCGAGCAAGCAAAAACCAACCATGTGTGAGGTGGCAATTGTTGAAATGAAGGCTTTTTCCCTAGACATGACGAAAACGCAACGCCGAGTAGTTTGAATTTCTACGTTTTGAAGTGGATCGAATATTTCAATTTCCGTGAAATAATGGAAATCAATTCTTTGTTTGAGAACTAGGAAGTGCAGTCCCCCCTCGTACGTTATAATTGGAGGGACCTTATATATGCACACATGCGTACTGAACAATATACAACATAAGACAAATTCAAAGGACAATGCAATTTCATGTTTATCGGATCATTTTCTTTAAAACTTGAACACGTTGTCCAAGTGTTCGCAGTAGGTCTTATTCTCCTTTCGAAATCTATCTTGTTTATCGCAGCATTTGGGTCTCCATCGGCCGGTAGAAAGGCTTTCCTCCATGTCGACGTAGACACTGCCCGACAGCTGGCCCATTACTCTGCCACAGGTCTTCTTAGTAGTCCGTCTTCACATCCAGTTCTTCGGAAATGATTGAATTCAAATAAAATGATATGTTCCATCAGTTGCCGAAAAAGGGATATGACCCTGAAGAAGCCGATCCACGAAGCTGCTTGCGGAGGACGATGATCCTCCTTTCTTTGTTTACTCATTCCATCACAAAGTTCTTTAGGTATTTTCAATTCCAATGGCAATACGAAGAGGATTCCTGCAATCAGCCACGACGGAGGTATTGTAATTCTACTTTCCATCGCGCAATGGGCTAGCATCACAAACTCGTTTAGAAATTTGGCTTAGAAATTTAGAAGATAAAAAAATTTAATAAAAAAGCAAAGAAAAATGTAGGAGTTGGTTACCAATACTCCGAGGAAGGAATGGCCAGGCTCTCATCTTCAACTTTTTCGTTCAAAGACTATCTCAAATGATCCTTCATAAGTGTAAACCTCACGCTGCAGATGGTGTCATCCCGATACGCCTTGGTCATCGGGACGACACTGGGCAGATTTCGGGGGTCGGCTGGAACGGTAGCCGGAGGACCTGCTCACCCACGAGGGAGTTTTGGGCTGAAATTGAATCCAAACAGAATTAGAAAGTAGCAAGGAGTCGGGTGAAAGGGGTAGCATTGGTATGTCAGGAGTTAAGGGGGAACACCAACCAGTCAGTAGACTCGGTGAATTAATCTGAATTTCATTCTTTGCATATTCGTAACAGCAGGGCCAGAATAGCGGGGTAGGTTCATTTCCAGCACTTACTAACCTCAAATGGTTGGTTCTCTTCTTCCTCTCTACATGCCTACTTCAGAGACTGAGTTTCCGTCTACTGACCACCCCCTTCTCTCGTCTTATTGGTTAGCTTTCTAAACTTTACATCTCCTCGCTTTTTCAGCCGAATCCGAGCTGATCGGAGAACACAAATCCACTGGATTCCGTGTCTTCGCAGCCGACCTCCGTCATCTGCCCTACGTCGTTCCGATGATCAAAGAATATTACCAATCCGATCCCATCTGCACGGTGCGCAATTCAGCTAAAAACAATACATTTAACCCAGGCCCTAAAAATCAGCACCGGAGATGATCTTATTTGGCCGGATGCCTTCAATTACCTGCGGTATCCGACTTCGCTCATTGGCGTTTTGGTAGAACATTCAGTGTATTCTTAGGATTCGTCTTCAGAAGAACGAAGTGGTGATGCTGTCAGGAAATCAAGTGGAGTGTATGAATGAGGACAAGCTCCTTCCGAAGGCAGAGTACCCTTCGATCGACGAGAACAACCCGTGGCATGTGATGTACAAGATGGATCTTCATCTAAAGGACTTTGTGGCTCCCAGGGAGCAGTCCAACAAAGTGAGTACCGGTGATTCAGAAGAGCTCAAATTCTAGTTCTGTACCGCTGACGTCATCATTGTACGTGAGCAGATTCGTGGAAAGAAACTGGGGGTGTTCAGTCTCATCTGCACCTACCGCCAACTGATTGTTTGTTTTATTTAGGCCAAAATAGTTTAGATTTTAGAAGAGTGGTCTCTCCAATGGTGCCAGGGCAGCTTACTCCATCACGACTTGTCCTGCCAGCACGGCTGGCGTGAAGAAGGCCGGCTGTCAGGTGATAGGTCAACTGCCAGACAGCCTCTACGTGGATTGTGAAGGACGGCCATTCCGTCCATCTGACGGAGCTCCCAACGCCTACATTATGAAGATGGACTTTGAAGAAGCTAAGAAGAACATGAAGGAATACGAGGACCTGGCAAAAGTCTTCAGAATGTGAAAAGACTGTCACAAATGAATCATGGGATCGAATTCAACCTTTGTTTTTATGCTATTGTTTTGCGTGGTATCTCCTGCTAATTATAGGGAATTTAGCCCTTTGTTTTAATAGGGAGTACTTCGACCTGTCATCGTAAATAATCTTCGCGTTATTCTTTAGGTCTTCTGGGTGTCTAAAGCTGAGAAAGCGCAACAGCAGTTGACCCTATAGCTAAGAAACCTGACGTCTTTCATCGGCTAATATGTACAGCGGGATACTTTTTGACGCCGAAGCCACTCGTGCAGTTTGTTTTCTTAACGTCGATAAAGACGATGATGATAACTGGTTCAATATTCAGGATGTTTTTTTTTTTTTGTTGAAATTCTCGAATATAGCAGAATTTCTTTATTCTGTGTACACACGTGTGTAATTATATTGTTTTCTAATGAATTCCGACGGTATCATCTACATTATCCAAACACATCTGCTCGTTGCGGGACCCATATCGTCAGTCCTTTAACCCCACCCCCAAAATTGCCCGAGGCACTTTCCCACGGTCCTGCACTTTCCCATGGCGAGCCGTGGGAAAGTGGCTGAGCGTGGGAAAGTGCTCTTCGTGGGAAAATGATCCCTCCTCCGCCTGTTTTGACTTGTTGTATTGTATTGATACAGTTTTGAATACATGATATACAATAGCCATTTCTTTACTGCACCTAAATAAAAAGAAAATAACGTAAGCTCAAAAGACTGTAAACAAGAATAAGGGTCGAAAACGTCGAGATTATCGAAAACAAAATGCACCGGAGGATTCGGCGTCAAATACTAGTCCGTTTCTTTTTTTTACAACTTCTTCTGAAATGCTAAATTGAACGAGAAAGATTGCTTGAAATGCATTGCGCAGCCTTAGCCGACTGGGCCACAGATTCCCGCAACATTTAGGGGTAGACTTGATTTTTAAATATGGAAAAATTTCTTTTTTATTCGTTTTTTTTCTAACTAAATATTTAGTTTTCTTGTGAAAACGGACGGTATCATCAACATTATCCAGAAACATCGGCTCGTTGCGGGACCCACATCCTTAGTCCTTTAAGCCCACCCAAAATTGCCTGAGGCACTTTCCCACGGTCTTGCACGTTCCCATGGTGGAGCCGTGGGAAAGTGTTTGAGCGTGGGAAAGTGCTCTTCGTGGGAAAATGATCCCTCCTCCGCCTGTTTGGCCTAAAATCGGATCATTTGCCGTCTCGACGTCGTCATGGACAGCCGCATGGGGACTAATCCCATTTTCACCGACAACTGGGTATGATAACAAGCTCGCTATTCTATATTTGTTCAAACTTGGCCAACCTTCGTCTTTCAGAAGTCTATCTCTCACTGCAACCGACAGCCGAAGCAATTGTTGAAGCTGCGCAAGCCCCCCGTCCCCGCAAAGGAGCTGCTTCAGTACCGCGGACCCCGTTGCAATTCGGACAACAAGAACATGTCCACCCACTCTTCCAACACCTCTTCTGACTATTCCGAGGTTCGTTGTTTCCACAGTCCAATTTGTGGCCGACTCGTCGGTGTGTCTTTGAAAGGATAGAAAACCTACTCATTCCATTCCTCTTTCATCTCACTAATGACAATTTTTCAGTCGCTGTCGGATAGTGACAAGTCGAGCACCAGGAGCAATGACTCTCTCGGTGGAAGATCTACTTCTCTGGTTCGTTTCTTTCTTCATTATGATTGTATGAAGTGTAACCAGTAATTGGGCATGACCATCTGACTGGTGCGATATTCCTTGTATATCGTTTTAATTATTAATATTTTCCTTCAGGACTTCTTCTGCGAGGTCTGCTACAACATCGAAGCCCAGAGACGCAACGCCGTCGGACAGGCACCTCCGAGCGTCATGGAGCATGGACCGTGGTTCTCCCATCCGGCCAGGGATGAACAAGGCAGACCCACGTATGTTTAGTAGTCTATTTTGATACTTCCTTTGTTTCTGTTGCAAAATGCTTATTTTCAGGTGTCCTGTGCTGTTCTTCGGCGCTTCGAACGTTTTGATGCCCACCGGCAACAACTAGGGAACCGCCTCCCTTTCCTTGCCATGCGGTCGGAATGTTTGATATCCGTCTGTGAATCCCCCGTTTGTTTTACGTTGCTTAGTTTGTCATTCCTCGCTTTTTTCGAATAAAAAGTTTGTTTAATCTTTTGTTTTATCAAAACATTAATTCAAAACGACTGGGCCACGCGGGCGATGTGACCCATATCGCTTTCACTCTTAGTTTCAGGGCTGGCAAAGGCCGGCCCTCGTCTGAAAAAATCAAGCCCGTGCCGGCCAGACAGACGAACATCGAGGGTTCGGATCCGCCCCGAGGAATACTTTTTGTTTTCTATATAAACAAAGATAAAGTAATAATTAACTGTTTCTAGTGTTAGTGAACCTATTACACGTCTTTATAACGCGCATTAACCCTCGATGTTTGACTGGTAAAATCCAAGACCAGGGCCGGCTCTGTGTACCAAAAACCAGGCCGGGCCTGGTTTGTTTTTCACAAAAACAGATAAAGCCAGTGGATTCAACATCTGAAAAGACTTGGGCTAATTTCAGATGTTGAATCCACTGGCGTTTTCTGTTTTTGTGATTTTACGCTGACTGTTTGAATGAATTATTCACCTGGTTTACGTTTTGAAAGCAAACGCCACCAACTTTCCTTTTCCCTCCATTTGCTCTCATGAGAAGTTAAACGGGAGAAGATGAATCTTCGTTCGTTAAAGGGTTACGCATGCACTAGTCATCATGGGAAAATGCAGCCGAATGACAAACCCATTAAGGACCCCGTCGTTCTTTTCAAATACGGTAACGGTGTTTTGAAAAGTTGTTGCAAGAAAGCATAGCACAGAGATGGGATGGAGACCGCGTTGACCAAATACCTTGGCGATGAAAATAGCCTGTCCTTTGCAAAGCCCTTTAACAATTTGTATCTAGCTACAACACAACCGGGTCTGAAAATGTAGGCAAGAGATATGAACAAGCCTTCAAAAGGCCCACATAAGTTTTCCCATTTCTTTTCCCCCAAAACAGAATAATTTAAAATGAAAAGTTTATATAAAAATGTAACAAAACGTTTAACGTAAAAGTATAAAATGGGAATAGGAATATAGGAAACTAAACAGATCAAATACATGTATGGGGGTATTACTTACAATAAATTACAGGTTTCCGATGACAAAGTCGTGAATTAGCTGAGGAACAGCCGAGTCGAAGCCGACAACGTCCAGCATTCCGGCGTCGGAGGGGTCAGCGATGGTGAAGTTGTTGGCGACCATGCCCATGACGATCAGTTTGGCATCGGCGATTCCAGAAGCCTCGCGGTACTGCTTCAGGGCTTCGAAGGGATGGACCTGAAGGGAGACGATGGGGTTGTGGCAGGGAAAGACAATGGAAGGATGTGAGACGAGGAAGAAACTTACATTTCCGAAGTAAGTTTCACTGTCGGTGTAAACAACAAAGACGTCAAAGTCTTTCTTCTGCTCCTTGGCCCAAATCATGGGCTGAGCGCAGTCCGTGGCTCCGAACTCCAGGCCCTCCATGTGTTTCTCGATTTGATCGATGGTCCACTCTCCGTTGTAAGGCAGTTCAACCAGACTGCTGGAGAATCCGACGCACTCGCACTGAAAATTAGATATAACTATGATCCCCTTCTTCTAAGCGTACGTTCGTCTCGTTGCGAAGGCTGATGAGCGAGAGGGCGGCACTGGCAGTGCGGCAGGAGAGCATGGTATTCGAGATGTTCTGGCACATGCTTCCTGCAAGCAAATAGGTCGTCGGAAAGACAGAAGTGGCTTACCACTGACGTCGTACGCAAAACAGAAGCGCTTGTTGGTGGGCGGGGCGTTTATGAAGGTCTTGTAGAAGGCGTCCTCCAAAGCAACGTCCACGCGGGGGTTCGGCTCCCACTTCAGTTTTCCCTTGTCTCCTTGGCCGGCGTGGTAGACGGTCTTTGCCAGAAGGACCTGGATGGGGTGGATCTTGCTGGTCCTCAAGGCCTCCTCGTTCGTCAGCTGGGAGACCACCTTGTCGGTATACGTCCTGAAATAGAAGAGTTATGAAAAAAAAGGAAAAGAGACTCACTCATCGAGGACGTTGATGGCGGAGAGTTTGCCGAGGTTGCGGATCATGGCAGTCATCGGCATGTGCTCCAAGAGGGCCCGCCACACTCCAACCGAGTTCAGATGTTCCGTGGGGATGTGCTCACGGACCAGACCTGAAAGAAGGAATCTACTACTGATTCAGTAACACAAGAGCTGAACTTAAAGAAAGGTAGACCGTGATTTCTTGGAATTACTAAAAAAAAACTCACGATGCTTCTTGATGGCGGCGATGACGGTTTCCTCGGGAGACTGGGCAGTCAGCGACACAAAGGCATCCACGAGATCCAGAGCCTTGCTGTTCAGTTCGTTGTCCAATTGCGCGGGAGTGTACTTCTCCGCCGGCTGCTCCAAGTCCCAATCCTCCTTCGAAAGCTTGCGCTTGCGAGGGTTCATGCCACCTGCAAATGAGACATTATATGTGTTTTCAAATAAAAAAAAAAACGGCCGCAAGTGGTCAAGGAACGGACCCTTTACGGCGTAGCGGTAGAGCTGTTCGACCTCGAGCAGGCGGTCGGCTCCGGCATTGGTATCTCTGTCTACCGGATGGGCGAGGCGGAAGAGATCGCGGTGGGACCAGCCGTCGCGCTGCTTGTACTTGGTCAGGTGCATGGCCAGATTCTCGGGCGTCTTGTTGGCATACCTAAAATGGACAAATTGCAAATGATATAAGTGGATTAGTGGACTAGGGGCTTCATTTCCAACGCCCAAGTTGCCATGCCGTAACGATGATCCGTTTCAATTTTCGCAGCACCACCGTTGGCAGCAGTCTTGTCTCTTCATAAGCAATCACCCACCAGTTGCAGATTCCGGTCCGCATGAGTCTTCCCCAACCAGTCGATTTCTTGTCATTCGCAGTGTTGGTCTCCTTGGAAACCATCTCGCAGTACTTGACGAAGGCGAAGAGATGCGTCGGAATGCGGCACACCTCGTTGAGAACGGTGAAGGAGGCCTTGTGTAACTCCAGAATGTACTCGGCGTAGCGCCTCACACCAACAGACTCGGTCTTGGAAATGGCCTTGCAGTCGTGCACACGGTACCTAGACAGTCCTTTAATATGAATATAGGAAGGGGATTCTATACCTGGCGCAGAGGGCAAGAGCGAGCATCAGAGGCTCCTGCCTGGGGTTCCTTCCGGCCCTGGAGATCTCCTTGATCTCGTCGATGATGTCTCCTCCCTTTCCGCGGTTGATGATATCGATCAGGGCGGAAACGTTGTCCAGGGTGAGTTCCTTCTCCGAGGAATAGTAGGTAGCTCCAGAGGAGCCGAGGATCAGGAAACGACGGATACGGGTTTTGTCGGACACGGGGAACACGTAGCCTCCAGCGTTGTTCTGCACCTGGAATCGGGAAAATTGCAATTGGTACGTGAAAAAGTGTATTTTAACAACCTGTGTTGTACAAATAGCTTGGAATCTCACCTGGCCTTCTGCGACTTGCTCCATCTGACGGGGCCTCTCGATGATCTTGATCTTTCCATCCTCAATGACGAGGTTCTGGAACTCGCCGGATAGCTCGTCCGTGAAGACTCCACCGGCACTAAAATAGGATGTTTACTATTGTTTATTTTGTTAGGTTAACAAAAAAGGAGGACTCCCCACCGGTTCACTTGCTCCACCGGGACGTCGCGGGGGTCTGGCTGACGGTTGCGATTCTCCATCTGAAATTATAACTTTGGGACACGCCGTATGAAGCAATGAGGAGAAGGGATAGATCAGAAACCGCCAAACAGAGGGGTAAAGGCGAACGGAATGATGGTGGCAGGGGGCGGAGCAACGCCGCCGCTGCCCACCAAATAACAAAATGCGCAACATTTCGCAAGAAAGCGATGGAAATATTACCCAAAATGCGGAAATTTGTGGAAACGGAGATAATGAACGCTTTAGTCAACTCGAAATGGAGGCCTTATTCTTCCCAGGAAACAACGGAAAGCGACACGTTGATGCATTTTTATGCGAGGCGATCGATAACAAACACAACAAAGACAGAACTTTCGGGGGTCAGCGGGGGGTAATTAGGCTGCGAGAAATAAACTGTGAACGGTGGAGGCCGGCAGGGACGGCAATCGATGGTATCAACGGCAGTGAGTCAGCTGGGGACAACAAAACATGTGGATACGCGAAATGACGCCATTTCGGATCCAGGACAGTTGAAGATAAAAAAAGGTGTGTAAGCAGCAAGAAGATAAACACTTAAACAGCAACGGAGATTAGCAGTTTTCGAAGAACTTGAATTGGCGAGAGGTATATGGGCCTGTCAAAATTCACAAACAACTGATGGAAAGGGGATCGGTACGACCGGAATATCTGAGGCATAAATTACATAAGAGTTCGAGATCGGAGAAAATCGAGAAAATTCAACAAACTGAATCTCATGCGATTTATTATTGACGCAAACCGAATTTGAAATGACACCAGCCCTTGTTTATTTGTCTTATTACGATTACGGTAGCTTACCAAGGCGTGGTGGGACCAAACCTATTTATTTTTTTACCCCAAACGCCCCATTCTCATTGTTAGACCTTTTGTACTAATAAAAATGAACTTGAGTGACTGTCATGAGATGCTGAATACTACATGAGAGAAGGAAGATTGGATCCAATCCATGGAGAAACGGCTGTGAAATCAAAGAGAACAGTGAGGGAGAGAAAGAAACCAAGGGTTCCGAATCTGGTAGAAAACTGCCAATATAATCTAACAACACACAATAGAGCCTTGGAGACAAAAACTTTAATGCTTCTGACTTTATCTGCAGAAATCACTGGTTCTCAGAAGACTTGGTGTCGCCAGTCAGTTCCTTCCACATGTCCTTCTGTTTCTCCGACATCTGCTGCAGGAATCCCTGAATTCTCAATGTTCTCCTCCCCCTCCTCATCTCACATTGTTGAGGACGTGTTCCCCGAGAGCCATGTGGATCGTCCTCATCTGTCCCACCCTCTGCACGGCGTGCATCCGTCCGTTCCTCACTTTCTGCACCGCATCCACCACCGACACTCGCTCAGTCTGATCCGAGTGAAGGCGATCGTAGGCCACACAGAACGACGCGTAGGTGCCCGCACGACCACATCCAGACAAAGAGACCACCACGTGGGGGTCTTTGTAGCGCCTGAGGATGGCTTCAGAAGACGGCTGGGACCTACTTGAAGACTGAGTGGATCCTCAGGAGATCCATGTGATTCTTCAGTTCCTGTCCGTGGCTCCAGGCAGAGTAGTGGTGCAAGTGCAGGTACCTCCGCTTGTCTCCGTTGCTGATAGACAACACGTGCATAGTCCAATGGCTGGCCACTTTGATTCGACGGAATTCTCCCACTCGGATGTGACGATCCTCAAAGTGCAGGAAGTCCCTTGAAAAGTTTAATGGTCTGAAACGTCAACCAACTGCTGGTCGGGGAAAGTCGCCTGGCCCTTGAAAGTGGCCATTTCGTAGTTGGTGACAAGCAGGAGAATAGCCTGGGCGCCCGATTCGATAACCATTTGCCAGAAGGTAGAGGAGGTGTGTGGGAAGGGCAGCTGAGTGAGGATCATCTGAAGCCAATTGCAACGATTGGCTGAGTATCATACCTTGCGCTGCTTATTGACGTTCACCCAGTTGGCGTGGATGTACTTTTCGTAGTTCTTCAGGGTGACACGGGTGTGGTCGATGCACACAATGTCTACATTGCAGATTAGAAGAGACATAAAGAAAAGTGGAACCTTCGAATCGATTGTCCTTCGGGTTGTTTCCAAAGGCCACCCTGGTAGCAGCCGACGGAATATAGGACCTCACGTGACGGAAGTCCTTCTGAATCAGCCTTTTAGCTCAATCTGCAACTCTTCTCACATTGATGTAGTCCATGCCTCCGTCCAGCAACTTCTCTGCGTAGCCCTTCCACTTTTTCTGTTTGTCATCTTTGCCCATGGGTTTGTCGTCTAAACCATATATTATACTTCACGTTTTAAAAAATCCTCACTTGAAGAAACCTCTTCCCTTTTGGTCAAATCGTCGAGCGGAGGATCCGACGGAGGTCCCTTGATCTTAGAGCTGCAGTTGTCCTTTGGCTTCTTCTGGGGAGACTCCTTGTCAATCTTCGGAGGCTTCGGCTGAGGAGCAGCAGGAAGGACGATTGGCGGAGTGGTGGCAATGGCAACCTAAACGAAGACATTAAGCGATAGAAAAAGATAGATAGAGAGATAGAAAGAGAGAAAGAGAGAGAGAGAGAGAGAGAGAGAGAGAGAGAGAGAGAGAAAGAGAAAGAGAGAACTCACCACTTCCTCTGCAGAAGGCTTAATCTTGGGAGCCTCGTTGCTCGCTTCGTCGCCCTTAGGCAACAGGAGCTCCGGGTACTTCTTCTCCATCTCAGCGGAAACCCCAGGTCCCTTGGCATCGCCTTTCGCCATTTCAGCCGGGGCCGTTGCGTTGTTGAGTGGTTCGACGCTTCTGTAGGCCTTCATCATCTCCTTCACATCCGGAGTCCTGGCCGGAATGGCGGGGGGCAGGGCTGCAGCCGGCGACCGGGACCTCTTGGGGTCCTTCTTGCTCTTGCGGTCCTTCACCAGGACCACTCCTCCCAGGTTGTCCTCCTGCGCCGGGGGCAGGGGAGGCAGCTTCTTCGGCTGCGAGCGGTGGTGTTTCTTGTGTCCGTGGGTCTTGGTCTTTGTCTTGTGGTCCTTCGAATGCTTCTTGTGCTTCTTGCCATGCCTGGAACATCTGAGTTTGCTTCTCTTGAATGAAACTCACTTGTCCTTGCTCTTCTTCTTCTTGTCCTTCTTGTGCTTCGACATTACAACGGATAGATCCGACCTTCGCTTAAGCGGCGAAAGGAATGAATGAAACGACGGCTTGGAAACTATTCAATACGTGTAATACTTATTCTAATTTTCAAATTCCAATTATTCTCTGGTGTTCTACCTATCATTCGCTTCTCCGAATATCTCCAAACGATAGCAAACGGATGGATAAAAATCAAATAGAATTCACACTTAAAACTTTGAATGGAATGTGTTGTCCCGTCGTCTGAGTAGCCTGCGACATCTGCATCAGCGGTTTGTTTCAGAACTATTATCTTCCACGTGAGATCCCCCACTTCCGGTCCCTAAATAGCCCATTTTGTCCTATTCCTCCGTTTGGCTGGCTGATAACACCCATGAAAACAGCGATTAGTCAGTCTTTTATCTCAGTTTTCCCTTGAAAAGAGACCGCCGAGTCCTCCTAACAACCACATGCGGTCCTTCGTCTATCTCTGCTGTCTTCTAGCCATCAGCCAAGGCAGAATGCGTAAGATTCTTTTTGTTGAAACACTGTTGATTCATGTTTAGTGCCCTTGGTGGGCCTCCAGTCGTCGCATGAGCAAATGGAGGACGGCCAGCAGATCGAGGAATTCCAAGGTGAGAAAAGATATTGGGGTAAAATGCAACATGCCTTCAGTTTATGATATTTAAAGAAGAGAAAGAAAGGGAGAGAAGAGAGAGAAGAGAGAGAGAGAGAGAGAGAGAGAGAGAGAAGAACGAGAAAATGTATTGCAAACACATGAAGAGACAAATGAGGTATTCAGTCAAACATAAGTTTTCTTTCAATTGCACAATACACTGCGGGCCATAATTATACAGCCACCTTTCTCTGTTCAATTTTATTCATTGCAAAAATTTCGAAAATAGTATGGCATAATCCGTTGGATTCAGCATGCATTTACGAAGAGATTCCTTTTTTAAAATCGGAATTTCATTGACATACGACTCTGTCACGTCCGTTCTCGCGAGGGCCCTTGTTTCAGCATACGAAGGTAAATTTTTCTTGGTGCCAAAACAGACACCATTCGAGAGAGCGTAAAAAGTTACCCCAGGATCTGTTCTTGTTTAGTTTTACAAAAAATCTTGTTTTCAGCACTGTGCAACAGAAAACATAAATTTTGGCCATCAAACTGGAACTTTTCATTATTCTTCATTTGAATACCCAAAGTTTTATCCCAAGAATTGCTTTTACAAACCGTTCTGCTCGCTACAAGATTTTTTGTAAAACTAAACAAGAACAGATCCTGGGGTAACTTTTTACGCTCTCTCGAATGGTGTCTGTTTTGGCACCAAGAAAAATTTACCTTCGTATGCTGAAACAAGGGCCCTCGCGGGAACGGACGTGACAGAGTCGTATGTCAATGAAATTCCGATTTTAAAAAAGGAATCTCTTCGTAAATGCATGCTGAATCTAACGGATTATGCCATACTATTTTATAAAATTTTGCAATGACTAAAATTGAACAGAGAAAGGTGGCCGTATAATTATGGCCCGCAGTGTATATTCCTTGTCTCCAATCGATCTTTGTTGGTCATAAAATCAAATAAACTCACCCGATTGTGGTTGTCTTAACTTTTTTTTGAAGTCACAAGGGAGATTAGAATTCTTAAGGAGAGATAAAGTACTTTTCTTTCAGACGTCGGTGAGAGCTCAGAACTGGTTGTGGTGAAAATGCTGGATACTGTAGCTGAGACTTCAGCTGTCGAGGAAGAAGAAATGAACCGTTAGTTTAAGATTCAAAACTTCTGACACTTTCATTTCAGAGAAGGTGATTAAGCCGTGGTCCCGTGCTGACCCTGGAAAGCGATTGAGCTTCCGCCGTCGCCACGGCAGAGTTCAGAATGCGAGGAACCTCCGTCAGAATGAAAATGATCTGTTGGAGGGGCTGCCGGCGGAAGAACTGCCTCCATTTTACAAGCTGATTCTGAACGAAAAGATCAGCCGAAGTGAGAGGAACGAGAGACTGGCGGAATGGGCGGAGGAGAATGGCCGCGGGGAGAACCTGAAGGCCTATTTGGAGAGGGAGGTGGAGTACCGGAAGGAGAAGAGGGAGCAGCTGCTGGGATTCGTGGACAATCTGAGAGCCAAGGTGGGAGAGGTGATGGATGTTCTGGATAAGGACGAAACCACGAAGGAGGAGAAGAAGGAGCAGATACGCAATGCTGTCAAGGTAGGCCTGCTTTTGGTAATGATAACCAAGTGTAGAAATACAATCCAGGATACCCTAACAGTAAGTTTCAGGATTCTCCCAGAGGAGTAGACCGCGTTCTTTCCCTTATCTTCCCCGGAGCATTCCACCAACGACGTAACATTCGCCCATCCGAAAACAGACGACACCACGACGGACACCGAGGACACCAGCATCAGAGGCGCCACCGCAGTCTGGACGACTTCGAGAAATGAAAATTCCGATAATCCACTCCCCATTTACAAGATAATAAAAACAAACATTTACGTCGAGCCACCTATTTATCTGTACTTCTACACAATTACACCAAATCAATGCTCTCGTGTAAAATAATTAGAGAGTCAGGCCACCCTCTGTTCTAAGTTAGGACGATCCGATGACGATAGTGGTGTCCTTGAACGAGTAGGCGGGCACGTGCAGGTTCAGCGGAGCGGGTCCCTGAAAGAATAGTTTCAGATGGCGCGACAAGGGATCATATTGGAATAATTATATATGGGCAAAAAACCATAATGCCTTAACAAAAGACTTACCTTCCTGATGCGGCCAGATCCGTCGTAGTGAGAACCGTGGCAGGGGCAGTAGTAACCACCAAAGTCTCCGGCGTTAGCTGAAAATTGGATATAAATAGATGAGCATAGAAAACAAGATACAATAACGAAACACGACTAACCGATGGGGACGCAACCCAGATGGGTGCAGACTCCTATGACGACGGACCACTCGTCCTTCTGAACACGCTCGTCATCGTGCTGGGCGTGGCGGAGGTCGGCAACAACGACGGCCTTCTCACTAAAGCATGTGTTTTATATAGGATCCGTAAATGTTAATAACACCTACAACTTTCTGTTTTAAGCATATGATTAAGGCAAAAAGCAAATGGATAGAAAGTGCTTCGAGCAGTCTATTTGTCTTTTGAATTGTTGACAGACGAAGAGAAGTAATTTTATACTAACTTAATTTAAAGTTGGTTTTTGGCTATTTAAGAACCCTTGTAATGGGCAAGTCGTGACTTACGTGGCAATCTCCTTCTTGGTCCTGTGCTTGACGAAAACGGGCTTTCCACGCCACTCGTAGGTCTTAGTCTGTCCCTCGGGAATATCGGCCATGTTGATCTCGATCGAAGCCAAGGCACGCTGGTCAGCAGCCATAGCCTAAAAAATTGAATTATACCGAAGCAAATGAAGACCATACCTTGTAGGAAACCAGGGTCTGGACGACTTCCTTTCCAGCCCACAGGGACATCACTCCTCCGACTAAAATAAAGAAATTTTATAGGTCTACTTTAGTCTCAAACCTCCGTAGTACACTCCGACGGGGAGGGAACGGCGCTGGTCCTCGGTCTCCCTGGCGGGCTTGTCAGCATCCAGGGTGACGTCACGGCGGTAGGAGGACATGTCGGGGATCTTCACATCTGTGTGGGCAAGGCGACGGGAAGTAACTAAAAAACACAAGTTAGAAAAACGTTCTAAAATCAATAATTAGGCTCACATTATATTTAGCTTAGTTTTTGCTCACAAAATAAATTCGCGAAACGTATCAAAAGAATTAAACCGAACCGTTGATGCCCTTGGCAGCCAGGCCATGGCTGAAGAGAATTCCCTGGTGCGTGCTACGCTGAGCGCTGGCCTGGACGGCATCAGCGGTGCTGAACTTAGTCGGCACATCTTGGACGGCGGTAACCTAGCAAAAAACAGTGAATAAAACACACCATCCAAAACCTTGTGGGCGGCCGGAGCAGCGGCGATAAAGTTGGAGTGCTGGTGGACTCCAGTGATCTGAAAATGTCAAATACCAATGTTCTAAAAAAGGATCTCGGCCTAAACAAAACATTTTTTTAAAACCAACCACTTTGGAAGCAACATTTCCAGTCCTAGCAAGAGTGCTCATCTTGCCTCTTAGTCGGCCTGGTTACCCCTGAAAATAGTGAATTAGAAAAATATGGAATAAAAAGTTAACAATGTATAAGATTTATGAGAAAACAAGAGAAGAAACATATCGTGGGGGTAAAAACGAGTCTATCTGCTTCTTTTCTGCAAATGTCGCTTGAACACTGACGATATTGCTCGTCCAAAATGAATTGCACATAAAAGAGACAAACAAATGGATCGTAGCTACAATAATGATCTAAAATACCACCTCATTTTTCTCCAATAAGATAAATTAAATATTTCGAGTTCCCGCTACTATAATTTTTAATCAATTCACAATATAACAAAAATAAATTTAAAAAATAAATAAAATAAAAATTGCCAGTCGGCCGCCCGGACGCCGGGGTGTACGCCGGGGTGTATGGATTCTCGTCTAAGCGTGCACCGCTTGCAAGTCTCGGCCGAAAAGCGTGCGGCAATTGGCAGTTGGCGGCTCAGCTGTCTTTCGGGCGAACAACTGCCTGGGGATGCACACGGAAGAACCACATGTGCCGTTTTACGCCGACTGGCCACGGGACAGCCGGCTGGCAGATACTTCGGACAGACGGCTGCCTCTATTTCTGAAAACTATACTATTAGACTTATTTATTCACACGTACAAAGATGGTGAGTATACAATACGATATTCTTTGCTTTTCATTTAGGGGAATTATGGAGAGTACGTAGTAGATATCCAGTATTCACGGACACCTTTCTCAGACTACAATTTCTATGCAAATAATTTCGAATTAAACTAGTCACTTAAAATACATGGCGAGCTTTTTTCCCGTTATTCACACGTTTGAAAATGATTTACATGGTTCGTCAGATCAGTTTTATTACTTATATCATTTTTACTTTAAATTTTAAACCCGATAAATTTATTGTCCAATTAATTTCCCCAAGAGTAAGAGTCAAAAGACGTGGCCTTAGATTTGAACACCAGGTGGAAACATGAAAGTTTTTGACCATCGGACTTTCCCCATGAACGTTATTACAGACGAATTGTGGATCAACCTGAACATGTAAAGCACCGAAATACTCGGAAAATCATGAATATTCGACAATTATTTATTTTAATTATGTAATGATATTAACCAGTGGGCTAATAGTAAATCCGTTGAATACACACGTGAGGTAAAACCGATACCTTTCAACTTAAGGTCTCAAAAGGATAATTCTAGCGATGAAATGTTTCTGTGAGATAAAAGGCAGAATCAGCCGGGCATTAGCCCCCATGTGCCCTAGCTAATTGCCACATAAACTTGTTTTCCTCGAGAGTTCGCCCCCTTCCCTCCCCAGCCACCTCTTCCTTCCTTCAGATGGGCGGTAAGCGTGGTCGAGCGGCGGCGTCAAGTGCCAATCCAGAGAGGGTGAGGACGCATTTGTTCTTCTCCCAGCAACCGGAGAGACAGCACCAGAAGAGGAAGAGAAGGGCACAGAGTCTGTGGAAACGAGAGAGACGCAGAGAAAGAGAGACTTTCAGACAAACTGCATCAGGTGACTCACAAGAAGGATGAGATGATTCAAGTGGGGGAGATTGACCCTTCACAATGGACAGGTTGGGATTAGAGAGTTTCTTTAAATCTAAGAGCCTCCTGGGAGCCTCTTCCCATAGTCGCCCATTCCAGGAAACCAGAGAGTGCTCCACTTCGGCCCAATGGCCCGTCGAGACCCCTACTTTTACTATTATCCAAAGGGTTGGGACATCCTCTACCCAGCCCATTTCGGTTTCTTTCCCTACCGAACCACGTAAGTCTCTTTCAAGAAAAGAGAAATGTTTCGTTTGTAGTAAATTCCGTGGCTCGTCCTCTCTTATCTGCCTGTGTGCCTTCGGTTGTTTCCTTGTCCTCGGAGGATGCCTCATGGTACAGTCACAGCCTCCAGAAGACTATTCTTTTTAGGTGGTTATGGGGTATTACGTGGTCCATGACTCCCCCTTCTGGACCTGGCCGGGCGATAGGAAATATCGGCCGCCACCTATTCAAATTGCAGGACCTGTGTTGTTTGTCACTGGAGCACTTTTACTATTAATTTCTCTAGTTTATTCAATTGCTACGTCAAATGTGAGTTTGAGAAGTAGAGATTAAAGAGTAGTTCGGATGAATGCATCACAGAGTCAGCAAGAGAACGAGATAGAGAGAGACAGAGATAAAAACACAAACAAGCGATCGTTGATTCTAGGATGGCGTCCTGAATTTGAATGTTCGTCCTGAATTTGAATGAATTCCCGCTTCTGGCGCTTCGAGAATGTACGATAATCGCAATGCCGTTTCGATCCTTTCCCGACTTTTTTGCATAGAAAACTTCACAGGGCAGGGCATTCGAACTAAGAAATCAATTAAATTAACTCGCATCTATTTTTCCATGGCTTTGGGAGATCAGTTTGAATATGCATCTCTCTCTCTCTCTCTCTCTCTCTCTCTCTCTCTCTCTCTCTCTCTCTCTATTTCTGTCCCTCTCTCTTTCATTTTACATAAACATCTCATCATCCAGCACGCAACATGCCAAAGTGAACCAATCAAACCTCTAATTTGTCCAAATATCGTGAACTTGCTTAATTGAAAATGTATTTTCTCGCAATGGCCAGATTGGCCTCATCCGCTAAATCTTATGAAAGACCTTTATCCTTCGCTTCGATTGCAACAACAATTTCCAAAGCAACGTCTCAATAATCTCTCATTCAATTATAATCAGAGAAATATGTGAAAACCACCTCGTTTACCAGGAACCCACAACCTTTGTCTCTTCTACTCTCCCTTCTCAAACTCCCCTTGCAGATCTGCCAACTGCATCTGTTCAGTACGAAGAAGCAGTCCCAGCCGTCCAAACTGACCACCATCACCACCTATTACAGTGTCAGTTTGCGTTGTTTTCGGGCGTCCTTCGATGACTCATCCTTTCAGTCGCCTCCCGCCCTGTTCGAAAAACACCCCTATCAACCACTGCCGCCGCCCGCTTATCCCGTTCTCGAAAACAGATATGCGCAGTCTTCTCTCGTGAGGCCGCACGATGAGATGAAACTCTATCCTCCGGTGTAAGAACAAGGAACGGGTCAATGGACTGAGAATCTTCAGAATCCCCGGCTGCTCCACCCTTTCCCTGCATGGAAAGTCTCCCAGCAGTGTGTTCGTAGCCTCTCCTTATAACACCCTTCGAGCCAGCAGTGTGGCACGGTGAGTCCAAGACGGAAGATGTAATCGGTAGACCAATTGCATGGGGTCGGAACTGCTGACTAGCCATTCTTTAATGTGGCTATAAATACAATGTTTTCTCGACAGCAACACTAGGCAATGAACTATTTCAAAATAGGGAAAATGGGTTTTCATTACGACCAATACTCAAAAGGATTAGGGCGCCGTGATTGCACCTGTTTTCCCAGGTGTGGGTGGACCTGTTGATTCGCATTGGGGCGGGGATACTTCCTTTTAAACGTCATGCTAAATACATTGAGGAAATATAATAAAAACTCGTAGCCGTAGTGAAGCCCATATGAAACATTGAAGCCATGCACGGAAATTCGAGACAAATTTCCGTTTCTCCCGTTGCAAGAGTGACATTAATGAGGATGCGTTTAGTCACACGCGGAGACGAGAGAGACATGGAAAGGGAAAGAGGTATAGGGGGAGGAAAAATTAGATTAGAGAGAAAACAGAGAGAGCGGAAATGAGATCAGAAACATATTGCACCCCAGGTACTGGGTTTGCAAAGTTGGCATAAGCCATTATTTCCGCCGTCTCGGTTGTACTATCACTGCCCTTATCATCCCAAAACGTCACTTGTCGGCTAACTTTTTCTCTCCGAATCAAACATCCAATTCTATTCATGCAATTACACGCGTACAATCTAATATCTTCCATTGCTTCTCAGCCCCCGTGACAAGGAAGGCCATCCAGTTCACTTTGATCCAATCGCCTCACCCGTTCTGCGAAACCAGGTGGAATCATAATCCATTCGCCAGCCAATTAGATCAAAGGGAACTCGCGTCAGCCACTCGTATTGACCGCGCTCCCAGGTATTTTCCCGGTGGCCACGTGGCTGTACTCTGGTGTTCCGCCCACAACTATCAGGAATTCCTCAAAGAACGATAATCTCCTGCAAATGCCACCTCCGATTTCCATAGAGAACAAGTGTTTCGCTTTTCGTCCTCGTTCATCTGTTTCAGGATTTATGATAGGTAGTTACTCTTCTGTTGTTTTCTTGACATTAAAATAGCGTGCCTCTCAAACAAACAAGTCTCCACTTTTCTTTCACATTTGTGATAAAAGGGAAGTACTCCCAAGTGATCTAGTAAACATTGGGTGTCATGTTGTGTTTTAGGTACCACTCTGGTGTCCTGGAGGGAGCCTCTGGTATCATGGAGAACCGCCGAACTGGCAGTATCGTAAGTCGTCGGCAGTCTTCAGAAGCCAGCTACAAGCGCTCGAAGAGCATGGGTCCCCTCCACCGAACAGGCTCCAACCGAAGCTCCCGCAGTCGAATGAGAGACCGCGAGGACAGCCAAATATAGTCTCTCAAAGCGACAAAAAGCATAAATATGTCTCCCCTCTCCTGTTCCTACTTCATGTGGTGTGTGCCATATCTACCGTTTCCCATTGGTCTAACTCGTGTGATGGCATGTTTCAGTTAGTCTTCTGTCTCCAGAAGAACCGTCATTTCAGAGCTTCTCCAATGGTGAGTCAAGTGTCGTGTGCCTCCAGAAGACGTGGTTGTGTAGCTCAGGTGACCAAGTGGATCTGCTGTGCCGACATGGAAGACAGCGAGGCGGAGACTTCTACGGGTTCCAGTTCTTCTACCAGTATTCTATCAATGGTTCGCCTTTCTCTCTCTTCTCCCAACTTGATTCCAGAACGGCATTTCCACTAGACAGTTCACTCCTGTCTCTGTCCATACTATCCAATTCGCCATTCCCAGTGGCTACTCCCAGCATTTAGAGTATGTAGGAGGAGGCACCTACGGCAGTGTAGTGTAAGAAGAGGGCTTTCGGAATACCTTTGCTCATTCAGAAAGAGTAAGGTAATGTGTCGAGATGGGAAGACGAGGGAGGTCGCCATCAAGAAGCTCAAGGACCCTTTTATGGATCCTACTCAGGTAATATATTCCTTGTTTGGTAGATCCTCAAATTTGTTTAGGCCAGACGGATCTACCGAGAGATTAAGCTTCTCCAGCTGATGAAACACGACAACATCATCCGAGCCCTCGATCTCTACACCCCGGATACTTCAGAGCAGAACTTCAAAGACATGTAACTAGGCTACCAAAATACAAATAATATAGAAATTCAGATACGTCGTGACGGAATTCGCAGGCCACAGCCTCTACAAGCTTCTGAAAAATCAAGAAGAAACTGGCAATCAGTTCATCACCGCTGACCACGTCCAGTTCATCGTGTACCAGCTCCTCCGGGCATTGAAATACCTCCATTCAGCTGCGGTTCGAAACTTGATTTTTAAAAGAATTTTCGATTTTTCAGATCATTCACAGGGATCTGAAGCCGGGAAACCTCGCCCTTTCGACAGAATGCGACCTGACTGTTCTAGACTTTGGGCTGGCCCGCAGTCTCGAGAGAAAGGACACTGGCCTTACGCAGTACGTGATGACCAGGTGGTACCGTAGTCCGGAAGTCATCTACTGGAAGATTGGGAGCTACACGACTCAAGGTAAAAGATATAGTATGACGAGTAGTTATGTGATTCAGCTGACATTTGGTCTGTCGGCTGCATTGCGGCAGAGTTGATGAGAGGACAGCCGGTGTTCGTTGGAGAGGATGGTGGGTGGACCCGGGGGACTCTTGTTTGACAATCGTTTCAGCAAACGCGCAGTATGATAGCATCACGCGTATTGTGGGCAGTCCGGATGACGACCTCCTCGATAAGGTTAGAGACGCAGAAAGAGATAGAGAGATGGAAGAGAAGTAAGAGAAAGAGAGAGAGAGAACGAGAGAGATGATGAAAAAGAGAAGGAGAGAGAGGAAAAGGCAGTTCAGAGGCAGAACAAGCAAAAAGAAAAAAAGTATAGGCAACAAACATAGTTTCTTCAGATCGAAAAGGAGAATTCCGAGTCTATGAGGAGAGTGATTGAGTCATTCGAAAAGCACGATCGCATCGACTTCCACCAGTACTTCCGTGGCTGTCCACCCGCCTTCATCGACTTTTTGGACAAAATTTTGGTCCTAGATCCTGAGATGAGGTAGGATTCCAACCCCTTAAATCATTTTATAACACGATAACCCTATTGAAACCTGACCAATCCCTTTCAGACTGACAGTTGACGGCGCCCTTGCTCATGCCTACATGGACGGTCTCCACCGGGCAGATGACGAACCGCTGGCCGAGTGGAGCCTAGACGACGACATCGAACAGTCGACTCACCAGTGGAAAAGTGAGTTATTTTCCGTATTTTATCTATTTCCTTTATAGGCTTCATCTGGAAAGAGGTGCAGAATTTCCGCGGCGACGAGCAGTCTCCCGAGAGCCTTCCCCTGACATAATCCCAGTGTCCTCTCCCTTCGGGTTGTATTTATTTCTTCTACGAGTAGAACCGCCCGAGCATATTTCCTTGAGATTGTATTCGTTTCTGCGTTGCAGACTATTTGTGATCTAGCTATTTATTAAAGGGTTTAGATGGTTCCTTCTCAACAAAGTCACGAGTCTCCGAACTCTTCTTATCTTTGTTGTCTTGGCCAATGGATGTTTACACCCACTTCTAGGCATGTGCTTCTGAGGCTGCGAACTTCTGTGAATGCGATCGGCTGGAGTGTTTTTCGCCAATTTCGGAGCACCCCCACCAGAAGTTCCTCCGCCACCCGGATACCATGAGGTAGGGCGCTCTTATTCTAAAAGACTTCGAAGGAAAATCATATCCATAGAAACAAGTAATGCACTTTTGATCTCTCGCTATCCGATTATTGCTTTCCCGTGGGCTGCAGTGTAAAGCTACCTCAAGGTTGTTTCTAATTGGCACGTTAACCATTTGCCTTCAAAACGCAGATTTTTAGTTGTCACAATAAGTTTCTCATTAGTTTTCATCATCGTCAAAAATCCTCTCCACAGGTTCCCCGGGATTTCGTATCTTCCCTTTTCCAGGTTGAGCTGAACAAGACGAGATGGGTGATTCCGGAGACTTACACGGACCTCCGGCCACTCGGAGAAGGGGCCTACGGAGTTGTCTGGTGAGATTGCATTTTACCCCGGTTTGACTTCTCTTTCAGCACCGCGGAATACAGTAACACCGGAGAAAGAGTGGCAATAAAAAAGTTCTTCCGACCATTTCAAAGCACAATCCATGCCAAGAGAACCTATCGGTAATTTTTATTACTTTTAGTTTAAAATAGAGTTTCAGAGAATTAAAACTGCTTCGAAAACTGAATCATGACAATGTTTTGGACATGATTGATGTGTTCACACCTGACCCGGATATGTCTGTCCTAAACAATGTGTAAGTTTTCAAAAATACAAATAGAAAATAAATTTAGATATTTTGTATCTGTGTTGACAGGATCTGACCTCCAGAACATTTTGAAAATCCAACGTCTTTCTGATGAACAAATTCAATTATTGATTTATCAAGTTCTCAGAGGACTGAAGGTATTTTCTTAATCTTTCGCAGTCACAAGAGGTTTCAGTACATCCATTCAGCTGGAATAATCCACCGAGATCTCAAACCATCGAATATAGCTGTAAACGAGAAATGTGAAGTTAAGGTGATTTACATATACCTTTATCATCTTTGGTTATTCTTTTTTAGATTCTGGATTTTGGCTTGGCCAGAACGGCTGACATTGAGATGACAGGGTACGTGGCCACCAGATGGTACAGGGCTCCTGAGATTATGCTCAATTGGATGCACTACAGTCGCACTGGTGAAGAATTTGAATTTTAAAGTCACACTCGGAATTTCAGTTGATATTTGGTCAGTCGGTTGTATTCTGGCGGAACTCGTTTCTGGGAGACCGCTTTTTCCGGGAGACGATCGTGAGTCTTACTTTTTGAGCCAGACAACAAGGACAGAACTGACCCAAATACTAACGCAGTTTGACAAACCCCTAACTGTTCCTTTTCAGACATTGATCAACTGACTCGGATCATGAACGTAGTTGGAACTCCTTCTGACGATTTTCTAGGCAAGGTGCAGTCAGAGGAAGCCAGGAATTACATACGGTAATTCATTCGCTCAAAAAACATTATCTGTTTTTATTAGAAACCTCCCCCAGATGCCTCGTCAGGACTTTGCCCAAGTCTTTCCAACGGCAGCCCCAGAGGCCTTAGATCTGCTTGAGAAGATGCTGATTTTAGATCCTGATCACAGGTATTACTGTTTTCTATTAAATTATTTGTTTGAATCAGAATCTCTGTGACGGATGCCCTCGCCCATCCGTACTTATCCGAGTACAGCTCACCAGATGATGAACCTGTGGCTACGGAGTCTCTTCTGGTGGATGCGGAGGAGGATGCGGCGACAACGATTGATGACTGGAGAGGTAAGTGGATGGCAATGAATATGTTGCGTCTTTCCCGACTCCTGTATGCCTAATCTCTTTTTCAGAGCTAATCTGGAAGGAAGTGGCCACCTTCCGCCTGTCCCCTCGCCGTCTGAGTTGTTTCGCAGACAGCGGAGGAGAGGAGGACTTTGTAGATGCCCAAATGGACGAAGAACCCACTCTCTGACATAACTCCTGTAAATAACATAGCCACTTTGTCTTAGCTTCTGAGATTTAGACCGCAGCTATATTTATAACGCTTATTTATCCAGAATATGTGTACTGTCGATCTCATATATGCACCTGATCTCATAATAAGACATTTATCACAAGGATTTATTTTATTCAAACCTGGTTTTATCTATGCCAGATGCATTTTTATTAGTGTTGTTACTTTTACTTTTACTTGGCACAGATGGATGGAGAAGACCTGCAGGACGACTTCTTGAAGCCAGGATACTACACGGTGGAACTGAACAGGACGGTCTGGAGGATTCCCGAGTACTACCAGAACCTCACTCCCGTCGGAACTGGGGCTTATGGAACCGTTTGGTGGGAATTGAGTCTATTTGTATAAGAAATAGGGTTCAGTGCTGCGGAATGCACAAAGACGGGCAATCGGGTGGCTATTAAGAAGTTCAGCAGACCATTTCAGTCAGTTATCCACGCAAGGAGAACATTCAGGTAGAGGATAAATAAGTCTGCATACTTCACGTGTCCTTTCCAGAGAGCTTCGTCTCCTCCGCTGCATGGAGCACGAGAATGTGATTGATCTAATCGACGTCCTCACTCCAGATGCCTCTTCTGAAACTCTTTCTGATGTGTAAGATTCAATCATGTTTGTCTATTTCCCTCAATTTCAGCTACTTTGTTTCTATGTTGATGGGGGCGGATCTCTCAAACATCCTAAAGATCCAACGTCTGAATGATGACCACATTCAGTTCCTGGTGTATCAGATCCTCCGTGGATTGAAGTACATCCACTCGGCTGGAATCATCCACCGCGATTTGAAACCATCCAACATCGCAGTGAATGAAGACTGTGAATTGAAGGTGAACTTGTTTCTTCTTCAGCCTAATCCCTCCTAGATCCTGGACTTTGGGCTGGCTCGTCAGACGGAGAGTGAAATGACTGGATACGTCGCTACCAGATGGTGAGGAACAGGAAAGACAATTCTCAACCGTTCTTTAGGTACCGCGCCCCTGAGATCATGCTGAATTGGATGCATTACACACAGACGGTGGACATCTGGTCTGTCGGTTGTATTCTGGCCGAATTGCTCACTGGAAGGACTCTTTTCCCCGGATCAGACCGTAAGTTTCCAAAACATATTTAACTGAATGAGAACTTGAGTGAGGATTGGGAATACACAAATAGTTTAGATCTCGACCAACTGACAAGGATTATGAGTGTGGTAGGCACTCCGAATGAAGAGTTCTTGGCCAAGATCCAATCAGAAGAGGCTAGGAACTACATCAGGTAAGGCAAAGACTACGGTATTTGCCACTTGGTGGATTCAGAAATCTCCCAACTCTCCCGAGGAAGGACTTCCGCCAGCTCTTCAACAGCGCCTCTCCCCATGCCATCGACCTTTTAGAAAAAATGCTCCACCTGGACCCTGATTATAGGTAAAGTTTCCCACCTCTCTGTTTCTCTCCTTCTCTCTTTCTCTACTTCTTTCTTTCTCTCCCTGTCTAATACCTTGTAGGCCGACAGCTTCCCAGGCGATGGAGCACCCTTACCTCGCGGCCTACCACGACGAGTCCGACGAGCCGATCTCAGAGCATGTGGATCTGGAGGAGGGAGTGGAGGACGATAAGATTGAAGAATGGAGGAATCGCGTTTGGAATGAGATTCTCTTGGTTAAGGTAAGGATGAAGACAACAATAAACTCCAATCTCATAATTCAGAAACGCAACGAAGAGCGTCAGGAGGCTGGTGAAGATGACGAAATGGAGGACGACTAAAGGCCAGACCTCCCCTCAGCCGATCAACCCTTGCTGCCTCATTCACTTACCGCTAGTGCTAAGACATAGGGTCCCTTAGAATCAAAATTCTCCGAATCTCTTATAATTCCACGTGCGAACTTCAAAGGCTACGGTTCAATGTGCACTTTGGATACAAAACCATTTTATCATTGCCGAATACACATTTCGATGCCAATAACACTTTTACGCGTTCACTCTTTGTACTTTTACGAATAAAAGTGAAACATATCTCCCGAGAGAGACACGAGGGAAGCAGCTATGCTCAACGATCGCAAAGGTGCACTTATGAAGCAAAGTAATGACTTCCGCCACATCAATTGACTATTTCCTCAACTGCTTAAAAACTTCACTATTCATTAATCAGCGCTAATCTTTTGCAATGATGGACATATTAAGGTTATAGCTTTTTTCTTACGGGAGTTATTAAGTTGGAATAGAAAATGCTATCAAGCGCGATTTTTAGCAAGTGAGCAAGAGAGTGGTCTGTAAGTGATGGAGTTTAAGGGAGACTAAAACGTTTACCGTCTGAAACGTGTGGTTACTCTATCTCATCTCCAGAAACAGCTGTGCCCGAATGTACCCAGCCCCTCCTCCCGTGGCCTCCCTGCCCTCTTCTGAAATTCGATGCGGTGCGGCTGAAATTCGTTCGCCAGGTCGGCGCAGTCAACTTTTGACGACTCGCAATGCAATTTGCGCTCTCAAAAGGCTGGCGACAGCCATCGATCTCTGCTGGGAAAAGAGTTTTATTCTATCTCCGGAAGAGACGAAGGCACTCGTAGGACGAAGGAAGTTGAGGAGAGGCCACCGACCACCGCCTGAAAAAAGAGGTTTTCAGAGAGAAGAATTTTAGAAAGGGAATCAGTTAATGGAACAACGATTTCAGAAAATCTTGGTATTTAGTTGAGCAAAGTGCATCTCAACATTTTCCCAACTAAGTACAATGACCTACCTCTTCTGGCAGTCTCTCGCTGGCTTTGGCCGCGGAAGAACCCGTTCTTTCGAAAGACCCGAAGTGAATTGCCCATGGCTAGCACAAGTGGCAGTAGTAGTTGAAAGCAACCACCTGAACCCTCCTTATATCCTATTTTCGGTTGCAACCAACCATGACGGTGGCTGCTCCAACGGTGAGTGGCACGACCACCAGGAGAAGAGTGAGGAGGGAGGTCCTCGTGGAGATCGGTGCTTGAGGAGGCGGTGGCTCGTCGTCGGTTCGGTCCATTCGATTGAACACCAAGGGCACCTCATCGGGAGCTGGGCCAGAGTCACGACGGGAACTGAAATTATGTTTACTTAGAAGATTTTACTTCACTTTATAAACACTGGAATTATACCAAACGTTACCTCGTATGTGCCCTGAGATAGGCAAAAGTATTGCAGAATGGCTGATCACAGGCGCAAAGATCCGTCCATTTATCGTCTTCATCCCTGAAAAATCAATATTCTTTCGGAAAATAGTCGATAATCGATTCACGCGATGGGACGCTACGGGAAGCAGTCAACTACTAAGGCTTAGAACTTACCAGACGGAGACGCCGCGCCAGTAACGCCCGAATCTGACATTTTCAGCTGATTTGTTTATTTTAAGAGTGTTCAAAATTGAGCAGATCCTTCTCTTTCTCTCTCTCTCTCCTTTTTTTTCTCAGCTTTGCTGCGGTGATGTCTCTTTTCCCGTGGACAATTGGATATTCTGGGCGGACTGAATAGACTCGGCTGTTTTGGATGATTCAGGAAACCATTGAATATTCATTATCTTCTCGGGAACAACACACGCCCCTTCAATTGAAAGAAGGGAAAAAGAGAAGTGAAACTGAGCTCTTACGTGTTAAGGTTTGGAGTACTTTGACTACAAGTATGTCTCAACCCGCCGCTTCCTTTCATTTTGTCCTGGGTGTCATAACCTTGTCTCCCTGACTACCTTTCCCTGAAACGACCGCCGGGTGGCAGATGGCTGCGACCGCACGCGATCGTCGCCTACGAGAGTCCTCTCCGCCATAGATTGAATCTCGTAGTACGCGGTCGACCTTTGATTCTCCCCGAGGGTAAATAACCCCTCTCCTTCCCAGATAAAAGCACAGGATCGGTTGTGAAATCTGAGAAGAAGTGCGGATTTCCCTGGATTTGAGCGCTTTCTTCCGTCGCTATCGAATTCCAGATGCGATGTTGTTTACACTCTTAGCGACGTCTGATTAGACGAGTGGAGTTGCTGAGAGAAGAATCCACAACACGGAATCTAGGTTGCAGCCAAGGGAAGCTGCCAATTGACTCCCTCGGCTGCCCTTCGGACTGACGGGACGGCTCCAGGAAGAAGGGAGGTAATCCAATCTCCAGTCGCACGGCTCTTGACTTACACGGGGAGCACTTGTACAGCCACGTCATGCGAATCACTGGACAAGAGATGAAACAAAACAAAACAAAACAAAAAAAAAGTAAATTCCATGCTAGAATATGAATGTGCACAGGAGATCTTGTTGACTAGAGTAATATTTGGGTAAAAAAGACAGAATGTAGAAAAGAATTGTTATAATCTTATATATACGAACCGATGGGGATCGAACCTTTCACCCCCAGCTGGTTTAAGCGAGTTCTTCCGCAAGCACCTACAATTCCCCTGTCCTTCCTATCCCAAATGGAGTCATTCCCAAATTGCCCTCTCTCTCGTCGTCCCAATTAATCTCTGAGCCGAAAAACGAGCGTCGGTAATAATATCCCGCGTGCCGCTCCAAATGAATCCTCCTCTGGCTGGCACCAATTAAGCCAAACGTCTCTCTCCAGCCGCTAGCTGCCAGCCGTCAGCGGCTTGTCCACCGTGGCTGGCAGCCGTTGATGTGGCCCGAATGGGGCGAGGAAACGGCGCCCGTTTCGGGGGAAATCCGTTTTTGGGGAGATCTGATTGGGCACTTGATCACACAATCACACATGCACTCGGGAGCCTGAGGAAATAGTGTCGCACGGACTTCCGCTAAGATCCAAAATAGATCTATTTGCTTTTGGATTGCGTTGAACTATCGCACTAGAAAGATGCATCTTCCATTCATTTACCGTGCTTACACAGCTCTCAATATAAAATCCTTTGGTCTAAGGCAAATCCATCGAGTGTTCTGAAGTGAAAGTGAATTCCAACCAGTGTTGGGCGGAAGTCGCAATTTTATTTTAACCGCCAGCGCGTCACAAAAGCGGAACTAAATGTGAGAAATGAAATTTTGGAAAGTTCGAATTTTGAGGCCACGTTCATATTGCAACTGAAGTCGGCGGAGATCATTCCAACCTCCAGCTTCGCGCGATAAAAGACCACCATTACTTTAAAATTTTATGACTATTTATACCTTGCCCAAATGCTCCAAAATTGAGCATAATCGGCAATAAAATTAAGTAAAGTGGGCAATCGCCTTGGGTTTTCCTAAAGCATATCCTTGATGCGAAAGACATTGCAGCATTTCCGTATGTTTGATGGAAATATCTGTGTTTTATTTTCTTTCTGACGTCAGTCAATCCTACTTGTGTGGTGTAGTCTGAGAGCGTTGTTTTCCAGATACATTGTTGTCAGAAATGCATTAACGGCGGTCATAAGAAGCCTACCTATGGCAGCCGAGAGTCCTGGAGCCACAGGTGCGGATCACTTGGTTGTTGTCTCTGAGGATTCCCACCAGACAGGCTGAGCCATCGCAGACCCCGTACGGCACGCAGTGCTCCTCTGTGCAGTAGCAGCGCAAGGCCACTGCTCCGCCGACCAACAGAAGCACTAACGGCCAACGCATAACCGCATTTCTGGAAGGAGAAGGATTTTAGAAGGAGAAGGTTGAGGGGAGGAAGGGAAGGTGAAAGAAATAAAGGGTGGTAGGAGAATATATAGATGGAGACAAAACTCTCTCCCTCCCTCCCTCTCTCTGTCTCTGCGTCTCTATCTCTAGATTAGAAATGCACACGGATTGAAAGAGGGGAGAGTGGAGGTGGCAGTGAGGCGAGAACAGAACTCTCGGATGATGCCCCGCCCATCTTGGATTTCGTAGTCTTTGATGTGAAATATGAGGGTGTTGGGCAGTAATTCCGCGGGGAAGATGTGCAGGTGGCATCAATCACTTCGACCGACGGAGGATTCCGTCCGGCGTCTTTTAGCCACGGAATTATGAAAGGGGCGGAGCTACGGACGAAAAGGGGCGGAGCCTTGTGTTCAAGAGTTGAGGTGCTTGGTAACTGACATTGTAATTGACAAAATTCAAATAGCTGTGAAACCAGCAGCATTCTCGAGGGGGAAAGAGGTAATGACATCTCTTGATTCATTGAATCATTGGCCTCTTCGATATTGTTGCTCAAAATCACACCCCTCCCCCAAGATTGAGTTATTTGGAACTCTTTTCTATAAGATTATAAACATTTTCGAGTTTGTTTAACTTTTCGGCAGTCGTAATCTAAAATTCCTCTTAGAACAGCAGCGATCTTCTAAAAAAAACTTCAGTGTCTTGGCTCCACTTTAAGTGTCTTCGTACAAACGGCGGTCGAATATTACGAGATTAGCCTGGGTGTTGGGGTAGGAAAACGTTTGTTTACCCGATCCGGTTGGCTACAAGCGTTAATTGCAAGAAATTGATTCCGCCTACTACCAGTGACTTTTACGATAGTAAATCCCTCAAAGGCGGGGCTAAAGGGTTTATAAAACTAAAACTAAATGGGAAAAATTCTATGAAGGTCATTTGTCTGCCCAACATTCTGTCGTTTCATCAACTTCACAGCATTTTGTTATTTTTTTTTATGAAGTACAAGCAGAACGTAAGTGAATTGAGGAGAATTGGTGTGTCATTCTTTCTTTCCCTCCCTTGCAACATCACAAATTGTGGGCTGTCCATCTAATAATAGCTTTAGAGATTTATCTGCCTGAGCAAAAGAAGCCATCTTTTCTGATTTTCCTTTCTTCTCTGTTTTGCGAATTCGTGGGTTCCGGAAGGAGCGTGGTCGTTACTGCCGACTAATGACGTTTCATGCTAAGAATTCAATTATGGCCCTCTACATGAGGTATCGCTAGCCAATTCAGCTAATCAACAACGATTCCAACAATGAGATGGTATCGTTCTATTATTTGAAAACGTCACAAGATCCTTTTTTTCTTACATGCGTTTTAGGTTTTTAATGAAACTGTTTAGAAATGGATTATTTTTTCTAGTTTTGATTTTTAAAAAAATGATTTTAAAAAGGAAAACAAGGAAATGGCTAGATAATAATTAGAAAGTGTGAACATAGCTATAACCATCGGATCTAGCATGTTGGCTTCTTTTCTTGCAGTCTTTTCATATATTTCACACTGCAATTTACGATCAAAGAAGGTTTTGTTCGTAATATTCAATTTTACAGAATGCTATTGCTGTGAGATTTTACGTAACCGGTCGTTTTATACAGTATATAAATTATACTGCGTATTTCAAACAAAAAAGGAATCTAGATGTACAGAAGTCGAGTTATTCACAAGGAGAAAATCAGATAATTTGGTTGTTGAAAACAATATCTTTAGACAAGCTTCCACTTCCCAGAAGGAAGGTGTAAGAACAAAGGCTAAAGGTAAAAAGAAAAAAGGGAAAATCAACTGAACATTTTCCTGCATAGGAGTTTACTAAAACAACCTTTATTTAACCGTGACTCCATTTATCCAAAGAAGAAGTCGCAAAGGGAGAGCTAGAGACCTTGAAGAAATCCGCAAATCCTTGCAAAAAGCGGCCAATTCGGGGAGGATTTGCCCCGAAATGAGTTCTTGTGCGTGCATAAATAAGCGGAAGCGGCCCCGGCGGAGGGCTTCGTCTGATTTGAGCACTTTGTGCGTTGTGTGAGAGTGCTGTGTGGAGTCAATGGCCACCGCGCACTGGGGGCCCATCGATCGCCACGCCCACTTGACCACGCCCATCGCTTAATTGGAAAGAAACTGAAGAAAACAACAATGCACTCGGCTATTTATAGGCACTCCGGGAGGTCTGCGGACCAACCGTGGGAGAGGAGGGGGCAGCTGGGGAAGCAGGGAAGGGGGCGGGGCGACACGGCTGCTGATGGATTCCCCACTCTCAGAAACAATTATCAAGGGGGTCATTTGCGGTTATAATGGGCTGAGGAAAGGAGTGCCCACTTCCCTCTCCCCTGCCTCATCCCCCTACCTCGTCTCTCCACTCTCGCTGGCCGTAGTACGTTCGCCGAGAGTCGGTGTCTCTGTGTTTTTCGTCTAACGAGATTTTGTCGACGGCGGTCGACGAGAGAGTCGGAATGACGCTGCGCTGAATAATGCAGACCGCGCGGGATGGGCGACGACGACCGACCGACGACTTCGATGAATATTTCAGCCAAAGGGGGACCCGAGCAGGAGAAAAACGAACCCAGCAACCACAGAATCTCTAATCATCGCAACAAATGAATCTGCAGATGAACCACTTCTTGCTTGAAAAAGTCAATTTCAACCCAAAGCACAGGCTCGCAATTTCATAAAACTCTTCTGCATCTCATTATCTATTTTCTCAATCTCTTTCCCATTTCTCTTTTTGTAGTCTGCATACTCTTACATGCTTCTTCTCTCTCTCTGCGTGTCAGCATACAATCTGCGATGACTACAAGAAAGGTGGGCTCAGAGAATAGAAGAAAAGGTACGAGAGGCTCCTGTTTCGTACAAAACTAGAATAATTTATAAAATTGTTCAAACAGACAAAATCAACTGTTGATCTTCCTAGTTGTCATCTTTGTGTTTGCAAAAAGGACAGTCAAATTAGTAGTAATTAACCAAGAAATTAGGAGGCAATAAAAGACAGAACAGAAGGGATAATCCCTTGTGTTGTCGTAGGCGATTGAGACAGAAGGCATTGGGTCAGCCACGCCACCCACAAAGAACCTCCTACAACGATGAATAATCGAAACTGCAATAGTTTGTAAACATTTATTTTCAAAGAATAAAGCATTAGTAGTTGTCTTAAGTGCAGCGAAGAGCATAAACCCGAGTAATCAACGGCGATTGAGCAATGGCTGCCGTCGACGGCTAAGAGAACGATGTCTTTTAAGGATACGGTAGAATGGACGATCGTGAGGTCCCTATGAGTTTTCTGTGATTATGCATTCAAGGAAAATACCTGAAGCCATTCGTGTTGGAGCAGTTCTTTAGCCGTGGGGCGCTGTTTAGCATCCAGGCGAAGGTGAAACTGGAGAAAGGAGATGAACTCGGGACTTGCACCTGGCACTGAAAATTGTAGTTTGATTTGAATGTGAATGGACAAACCGAGGGTTCCCCAGTCTCTCAGAGGCTGTGTCTCTTCAAAAACTAGCTTCCCTGCGTCTGGCATGGCCTCCCACGAAGGCCACGTTGCCTCATTCGGCGTCCCCAGAAGAGCGAACACCTTCGACATTTGTTCTATATCCGACCTTCCCTAAACACCGTTTGTTCACAGAATCAGTTAAAATGCAAAAATCTGAGTAATCTCGACATTTGACTCGGCTTGTACCGTCTGGGATAAACAATGCTGTAGTCGGTCTCTTTCCCAATGAGTCAAATGGCAGTTGGAGCCGATAATTGTGGTCGGCTGTCAACAGAACGATTACCTGGAGTAAGGGACAGCCGGTGACGAATTCGGCCAGAACGCAACCAAGCGCCCACACGTCGACCGAGGGACAGTAGCGACGGCTGCCGAACAACAGCTCGGGCGCTCGGTACCAACGAGTGGCCACCTGGAAAGGCATGGGTCCTGTCTGTACCGCCCAGTTAAAAAACAATTTTCCATGTCTTTCCTATCACTCCTCTCCCCCACCCCAATAACTATGATTAGGTGAAGTTTACAGCCAAGTTTGGCTATAAAATTGTTCCAGATGCTGGGTATCAGTTGGTGATCGATGTATCTAGTTCCCCTTCTATTCGCAGCCTTGAACCTTTGTCATTGACTTTGGAAACAAAGCCAACCTGTGGCGGAAGTGCAGCCCAGGGCGGCCGTAATTACAGCCATTCATAGCGGATGAAGCTACGTCGCGCAGTCGCCCTCTGCCCCTTGGAAACCGAGGCGTTGTAATTTCTGCAGGGATCCATCACGCGGCAGCCGAAGAACATGTGTTGTGGCGGCGGTGAAAAAGCGGCGCTACCTGACGGATTCCCGCAGAAATGCACTTGTTGCCAGATGGATTACGAGGGAAACAACGCAACATGTGCAACAATGAATGGAGGAGGCGAATGGGAGGAAACGTCGGCTATTTCATATTTCCACCGGTGATTAATGTTTTTGTTGTATTTTCCGTTTTACAGAAATGTTTTGTGGCAACTGCATGAAAAATGATCCTCTGAAAACAGAAAAAAAAGACAGTCGGGGACGCAAAATAAAGAAAAGTTCTTACAGTCAAGGGTAGCTTAGGCTGACCCACGGTCTAAAACCAAATGAAAGGAAATTAAAGATAGAACGGTCCTTGAGTACAGTATTCTTATGTAGATCAAATCCCAGGGCTGCAGAAATCGTAAGTGGTCGATGTTACCCCTAGTAAGTGTACCATAATGAAAGGCCCTCCCTAGGAAGTCAGAAATTATTCCGTATTTCCGTCGTTTGTGGCGGCTGAATGTATAATAGTGCTAGGCAATTGCTTGTTTTGCGCCGCGTTATGAATGACTTTCCCCGGGGACACCCACTTACGTTCTCCTCGTATTCTCTGTCCCCGTCTTCTGGAAAGAAGAGACACGCCTGGCCGAAATCAGCCACTTTGATGGACAGGGAAGACGTCACCAGAATGTTCTCTGGCTTCAGATCCTTAAATTTACAAATGGAATCAGAAGAAATGAGCTTACCCGATGCATGATGTTCACAGAGTGCATATGGACGATGGCGGAGAGGATCTGCTCGTAGAAGAAGCTGAAAGATGCTATTTGCCCGGTCAACACAAAAAGGTAATTCTTCTATGAATAGTTACCGTATGAAAGAGTCGTCTTTTGGTCGACGGACATCCAGAATGACGTCATTCAAGTGGTAGGGAACAAATTCTGTGATGAGGGAAAGAGTGTCGGCTGAGCAGAAAGTATCGACCAAAAGGAGAATCTAGAGAATACGTTTATAACAAAAGCCAGAATTACATTTTTGTGATGGAGATTTCGAAGAGCGGAAACTTCTCTGATCGCCAAAAGGGGGTTTCTGGCTATACTCATCCGCTTTATTGCAACTGTATTTCCACTCTGCAACAGTCAATCAATCACTTTCTCACGGAGACACACATACACACTCAATCACTCTGCGCTAATTGCTAAAGGCATATTTGAAAAGTAAAACTTCCTAGGAAACTTAGCATAATCATAAGCCATAAATTGGAATAAGTTCAGCATGTTCCTTTTTGAGGTTCACTTGTTCGTAGTGTCTCTCGGTCGGCGGTTCATCCATGGAGGCTGCCACCCAGACCTCGGATGCCAGCGAATTCACGGATTTCCTCAAGTTTCTGGAAGGTCCGTCGAGCATCGCCGCCAAAGCGGCCGCCGCTTCTTACTTCAGGAGGATTGCCTCGAATGACAGCTTCGAGGCTCATTCGAAGGAGGAATGCATCAAACTGGTAGCTTAGATTTCTTTTCCAAACAAATATAAAACAGGCCGTCGGGTTGCTGTCTCTCCTCCAGATGGAGCCCACTGGAACCAACGGGGACATCACTCTCCCCATCATCAGACTGGACGCCGCCTGGGCAATCACGAATCTCGTCTGTCTGTCCAACTCCATGTGCCACGTCATTGTCCGTCAGGTAAGTCTGACTCCTACGAGAGATTATTCGAAATAGGGAGCTATCCCGGTTTTGTGCACAGTCGCCCAGAAGGAACTGAGGAGCAGCGACCTGAAGATGCAGTGCTACTGGGCGATTGGCAACATTGCGGCCGACTGCTCATCGTGCAAGCTCAAATGCCGTACGACAAACATCGCTGAGGTAGAAGGGAAAGGAGACATCTTAAAAGGACTTCAGATGCTTTCTGACTCTCTGGACAAGCGAGAATTCCGGGCTTCCCGCGATTGGCACAACGTCGTCTGGTGCATTCTCAACATTGTCCGAGGAGGGATCAGCACCGTTCCTCTGGAGGTTGGAAGAAGAATCCCCCTCCATGGTTTTGGAAATGTTTGGTCTTTAGTACGTCGGCAAGATCGCCCGTTCTTGCACCCGCATCCTGAATCATCACTGGAATCGTCTTCCGTTTTCGAAAAACGTCGTGACTGACTGCCTGTGGACCGTGGCTGCCTTGGCGGACGACATGAACAACGGCGGTATCCAGACGACGGTCGTCTGCTCCAACCCTGATCTCCTGGACGTCGTGATGAAGATCCTGAGCATCGGAGATGAGTCCCTCTACCACGGCTGTCTTCGCATCCTCGGAAACATTGCCACTGGCAACGACGAGCACACGCAGTTCATCACCAGCCATCCTCTCTTCTACGAGAATGTCCTCAAGGCCATCGACGGAGCTCCTTCGCTGAGACACGAGGCCGCCTGGCTCTGTTCCAACGTGGCTGCCTCCAGACAGGATATGCTCGAAGTCCTTTTCTTCGACAACCGCCTCTTTGAAAAGATTCTCAACGGCGCCTGCAACGATGAGGCTCCAAAGCTGAAGAAGGTGTCATTGGAGTAAACGTTAGTCTAATGTGGCTTTCAGGAGTGCATCTGGACGCTGTTGAACATGTTGGTTGGAGCGGACGAAGACCGCGCCCATTGGATCGTATCTTCTGGAGTGGTCTTCGCCTTCCCCCACATCCTGTCGATGGCTGATCAGAGGGTCGTCAGCAGAGGACTGCAGACTCTCATCCATCTCCTCAGCGAACACCCTCACTTTGCTGCTCTTGTGGAGGATATGAAGCTGATCGACAAAGTCAATGTGAATGTGTGGGATGACGACGTGGCTGTGCTCCAGACCTGCGAAGAACTGAAGAGGACTCTGACGCGGCAGTTGGCTGGCACTAGCAACAGCCCAGGCATCTACTACTTTGATTAGAAGACACCCAACGATCTTCTGTGAATTCCTATTCGGAACACACTATAAATATGTTTCCGTAGACCTTTTTATAATTAAACATCTTTTGCAAGATCGTCTACATTCGGAATGCAAGCACTCAGTCACTCACTCTTATTATTTTCTTCTATTATTCCTTCCAAATGAAAACCCACCGGTCGATGGCGTGCGCGGACGACAGTGCCGTAGGCTCCTTGGCCAATACGGCACTGTATTTCGTATCTGTCCATCCCATTCCCGCTAGAAATGTTATATTATGAAAATATTATATCATGTGTTCAATAAAACATTAAAAGAAGCCATCGAAAAAACTGTATTCACACTCGAAATGCCCACAGTAACAGTAACAGGAAGTGTTTGATTAATTCAAATTGTCGCAGGAATATTCCACAAGCAGTGTTTTTTTTAAGTTTAAAAGAAAAGAAATGTTTATTATGTATTGGATTTTACAGGGATGACTCGTAATTATGCGCTAACAGACGAGTGAGAGGCGGTTGTCATGGAGACGCGGGGTTTAGTGGCCAGTGACGGCTACCTCGATGTCCCTCAGGAGACGCAGAGCGGCCTCCTCGCGGAATGGAGGAACGGCCACCTGCACTCCCACGGGGAATCCGGTAGTGCCCTAAACATTCTTTTCTTTTGAAATATCACTGGGATCTCACCAGACAGGCCTTCTTGGCCAGTTTGTACCAGGGATCAGTCTCCGGGTACTCGTGAAGCAGCTTGTCATCATCTTCCTTGGTGACCTTTGTCACATTTACGACTCCTGAAGCAAACATTATTTGACATATAAAAAGTGTCACCAGCTCCAAAGTCCAGGAGATTGAAGAGGGTTGTGTAGGAGCAGGCGGAGAAGAGTTTGCAGGGAATGTCGTGTTCTGGGGCAGTGAGGACCTGGGGCGGACAGAGGAGGGCGTCGATTCCCTGGGTTCTCATCTGCTCTGTGAATTCAGTACGGTAGGATTCAATCTCGGCATAAGTCTCACGAAGTTCTAAAAGCCAAATTACAGAATGAATTAAAAATTATGGCATTGAGGCTACACAATCATTTCACCTTTTTCGGGTGTATTTTACCCAACAACTTATTATTCCCCCAAGTCTAACTTACCCTTGGTGCTGAGAGTCATGGAAGTCAGAATATTGGCCAGTCGAGGGAATACGAACTGAGCAGGGATGGCTAGGAGTCTCTGGAGCCAAATGGGCACCAGGTAGATGAGAACCTGGGCGTAGAGGGTCGGATGGATGATGTCATTCAGAAGACGATTTCTCAGGAATCGTCCTCCATCCACGGAAAGCGCTCTGACGTACAGATGGAACATTCTGTCGATTCTTGGTGGTTTGAAGGGGACTACGGTATGTCCGGCTGCTTCCAAATGAGCCTTCGCCTCGAGAACCGCCCTTTGGACGGCAGGGATGGGCTTGAACCAGCCGTCGTCTGCGTAGAATCCGACCTTCAGTGGTTTCTTGGAAGAATACATGGCCTCGTTCCAGACGACTGGTGGCACGTAGGCATCTTGAGTAGACAGCCAAGTGTCACGCCATACCTGGAAATCAGAGTTTCTTCAATTCAGAAATAACCCACCTCTCTGAGGAAGTCAACGTTTGTCTTTATGTCCTTGCACATGGGTCCATCGTTAGAGTTGATAAGAGGCCTTCCTGGAATTGCTCCGGGGCATCCACGGTGGGCAAAACGGAGGTGGGAAGGCTAAAACATGTAATAAAAGGTATGCAAGACCAGGAAACCTTGATTCCGGCCATTCCTGTGAAATGACAGGGCATTCTGATCGATCCTCCAACGTCTCCTCCGATTCCAAGGATGGAACCATCAGCTGCGAGGATGGCAGATTCTCCTCCAGAAGACCCTCCGGTGGTTCTCTTTGGGTCAAGTGGGTGGCAGGTGGTTCCGTAGATGGAATTACAGCTGTTGTAGGTAAGAAGTGACTGGGGAACGTTGGTGAACACGAAGGGAACGCAACCTGAATGAGAGTGATTGCTGGTACTTTTTGTTTCAAGCGGTTCGATTCCACCAACACTGACTCCGTGACATTTCTCGTCACCGCCCGCGTTCATCTGAGACACTGCGTCATGCGTGATTGTCAGCCGTCAAAGGAAGAAAGCTGCAAAAAGAGGGACTTACCGAGAAGTTTCAGATGTTCAACCATCACACTGTCCTCCTTGGCTGGCTTGAAGAGATCCTGAGCGAAGCCACGAGAGGTGTCATAGCCAGCGAACTAAAATGGATGTTGTGAGTTATCTTTTATTATTCAATTGGCTCTGCTGTAGATACTTACGGGAATGCACTCCTTGACGGAAATCGGGATTCCGAACAACGCCGGTTTGACGAATTGCGGGTCTTTCGCCTTGTCGTCCCACGCCTGCGCATACTCCTCCGCTTCCTGAAACCGGGGGGATTAGGTGGTGGAAACAGGGGAGAGGGGTTTCCCAAATGCTTGTCCTCGGTCGGTGGGACGAACCTTGATGAACTGGGTAGCGCAGTTGGTCTTCCTATGAGCCTGCACTCCCTTCCACAAATAGGTCCTCACTACATCCAAGCAAGAAACAGAGCCACTCTGGAGCTCAGCTAAAGATTCAAAGAAGTGTCGTCTTTCCATGAAAAACCAACCTCTGAGCTGTTGGAAATCCCAGCTTCCGATCTTCTCCCTCGCGGCTTCATCCACTTTCAACCCAGCCTTCTCGGCCGCCTCCACACTGTCATCTCGCTCTCTTCTGCGGCGTTCGATATTGGCTTCCATGATGATCTTATTCTGAAAAGATGAGTTTTCATGGGTTTGTGTAGGATACTAACTGCAGTCCTCTTTGTGAAGAGATGGTAGGCATAGGCAACAAAAGCCCCCAAAAGGAGCAACAAGAACATACCACACATCTGTAAGAACGAATTACTTTAAAAGCAGAAAGCAAGGAAATTTTTTTAAAGAATTGAAGAGAAAATGATAAAGGTATAGGCTGTGACTGGTCGTTTACATAGATTTGGCTCAGAAATATGGGTTTATGTTTTCCAGGTGATATTCCACGTGAAGAAAAGCGTCGCAGAGTCCAGATGATTGCAGTGTAAAGGGCAGCGGACACAATGATTTATTGCCGATTGCGCAAAGAGGCAAGCACGGTTTTTAGTACGGAGAGGACGATTCACAGCGGAACATTAGGTCCCTCTCCTTTATGCTCATTTCCCCTTTCTCCAGTCCCAACAGACAAAACATAGCTAAGGTTTCCTGCGACAGAGCGTTTTTTAGTAACTCGTCTTTGTTTGCTTCGTGAAGTCTCTTCCAATCTCAACTAGTATAATTGAACAATGGATAAAGCTCTGTTATCCGAATGTTTAGAAGTCAGCTGAGATAAAAATAGCTTAAACAGAAGTAATCGGGATTTTCCAAAACCTGCGTATAAGAAATTGTATGCATTTCTGATAATATTTTCCCTATGGCTAGTAAAGTATTCGTATAGATGCTCATCCTCTAAACAGTCTTTCTTGCGTTTCTTCCGCCGCCATTCTCACGGGATCTGTCAGAAAAGTGCGAGATCACAGTGATCGGAGTGTAAAGGACAGGGGAAACTAGTTCCGATGCCGATTATCGGGAAGTTTATGGAAATCTCGCAACTGGTTTATGCTCTTTTCAGTTTTTTTTACTATCTTTTATCGGTTGTTTATGAGTTTATATTTAGTGGCTGGGTATTCAATCGAGTGTTTCCATTAATGCGGGTCACAGTGCCTCCAATTGGAGGGAATGAAGTGGAGTAAAGGGCGTGATAGACTGAAAGGAACGCTCGATCGATGCTTCGCAACCTTGTCGTCATGCAAATGGACGATGGCAACCCGTTTCAGTCGGAAATTGAGAGATAACGGAGAAAAACAGGGGATAAAGCGGGGAAATGGAAACTGGGGAAAACAGAACAAAGAACGTTCCTTTCGAAGGCCACTGATTCTCACGAGCACGTGGATTCTCACGCAGAAACGACGGAAAATGACTAAAATATAGTTTTTTGTAGGGCACAACTGATTGTTAAACTCAATACGTGTAACCTTTATAGTCTTCTAGATAAATACTTCAGCGTACTTCTCATTTCTGTATTCTCTTATGCAAACAACAGTCATCGGTTGATAATACGACGGCCAGACATTCAGTGTCGAATCAAAACAACAACTACGTTTCAAGAATCCACTGAAACATTTGTAAAGGACTTTCCATTGCGTTGATATGAAATGTAGTTTTTTATGCGGAATTACAGATGCTTTAAAGGGAAGTTCTAATCAATCATTTAAAATGTAGAGTTCCATAATTGGTAGATAATCAGCACAAGTAAAATGTAGTTCGCGAAAGGAGATGCTATTCGAGACATTGATTACGGGATGTTCTGAAATTCCATCTTCTTGAGACAAAACAATCGCCTTAAAACGACCCTGAATGGTTAAAGACTGAAGTTGCAAATGCCACTTGTGGTTGACCCTGAAAGCCACATCACTGGTAACCGGTCCGGTTGGTTCGGCTGCCCCGGCTGTCGACAAGGCGTTCGGCTGTCAGCAGACGAGTGTCCCAGGCGAGGGCTGGCCGAGGACAAACAGTCTCGAATTTGTCGAAATGTGAATCAGGGGGATTACGAGAGCAAACGTTGATTCGAGGAAATAGTCGAAATGTCAACAAAAGCCTCTTTTAGTGCAGAGTTTTATTCAGGAAATCGAGGCAAACATCGTTTCCAAAGGCAGAGAAGAATTTCAGAAGAATGGGAAGAGAGGGGTTGTTTGCCTTCTGCCGACATGGGCAAAAAGCTACCGTAAGGGCTAAAGAATGAATCAGTTTCCTGTTGGAAGTTTCATTCCTTCGGTATTTTTAGTAACTCGCCATTTGAAGGCGAGACCGTATTAAATCACCAATTTTCGTTCAACAGCGAATAAAGCCATGATGAAGTAATACACACACTGTTAAAATTATATTTATCACCAATATATACAAAATCATGTCTTAAGCTTCCACACTGTCGTCAGTGTCAATTGCCAAATCTTCTGCCTTGTCCTCTCCCAAGATCTGGCACAGCTCCCCCAGTCTCTCCTTCAGTCGTCCCACTTGGTGTAGTTTGGTCTCAATCTGTCGTTTCTCATCCGCCAAACTCATTCTCTCCCCCAAGGCGGAATCAGACAACGACGACAGCCGGTAGCCGCCTTCTCCATCGTACTGCAGCAGATGCGTGTGGAATTTCCTGAAATTATAGAATGGTACACTTTTGCATAATTATTACCAAAGACTAGGCCTATGAGTTACTGTGAAAAGAGTGATTCCAGCATCTTTCACCGCCTGGTAGATGTCACCTTCGACGTCGATTGAAACAGCAGAAGTGCACTCGTCGAGAAGGGCGTACTTGGGCCTAGAAGTCAAGGTGTGTGTGTGTGTGTGTGTGTGTGTGTGTGTGTGTGTCAACTCACATGTGATAGAATACCCTAGCCAGTCCCATCCTCTGTTTCTCTCCTCCACTCAACACATCCATCCAGTCATTCTTAGCTCCCCATCCTCCCTCCCTCTCCACAATATGAGAGAGATGAACAGTCTCTAGAATCTTCGCCAGATCAGCATCCGTCACTCCTCTTCTCCTCATTTGAATGGTGGTGTGAGGATAGATCACCTAATCAGTTACCGTACTCCATGTTTGCTTCTGTTTACCTGGTCCCTCAGGGTGCCAAGAGTCATGTAAGGTCTCTGTGGAATGTAGTACATTCTGTCGGTTCTGGGCTTCTCCAGACGTCCTCGGTAGACAGGCCAGAGACCTCCGAGGATTCGGAAGAGGGAACTCTTTCCACATCCATTGGGCCCAGTGATCAATACGTGCATTCCAGGGGAAATCTACAATTAAGGCGTAAGGATTACTGTGAAAAGCCGCGAATTCAAATCATTTGAAAACCTACGGCGATGCTCATATTCCTGACGATGACGTCACCGTTGGGAGTGACGATGGGAACGTCTTCGAGAACAATCTGATCATCGGGAGAATCGACCACCGTTCCACAGATTCTGGAGGTATCGAAGCGTTCTCCCCTGGCTCCTCCCTTGGTGTCTCCATTTACCAAGGCCCTTTGATAAACTCCCTTCTTGGCATCCTCAAACACACGGAACATCTCGTGGACTCGGGAGGTGTATCCGGCCAATTCGGTCACCTGAAGGAGATGAGGGTTAGAATGGGGTCTTAAGGTACCTCTTTGTAAGAGGTCATCAGTCTTTCGGCAGCATCAGCGGAGCTGTAGAGGAGGTTCTTGGCCTGGGTGAAGCCTCTGGTTCGCTCTGAGACACCGCCATCTGGAGTGTCGTCTAATCTCTCGTTCTCTGAAAACATAATCAAATTGCGCTGGAGCTTAAAACAGTTGTATTTTGTTCAAAGGGCTTCAGAAAAAATACCTTGTCTGCAACGCTTTGCATGTACAAAATGAAATTACAGTGCTTCAATTTCACTGGGGAATAGCGCTCCCTTAGCATAAAAAAATGTCTGGGGTTCACTTCCCTACATCTGCAAAACTTTTCCCCCTCAATAATACCTGGCTATTGCTTTTCAAACGAATATAATCAAATTTCAATCTTTTCCCTAACTCACTTTCGTCACTTGTATATTCGGCGGCTATGATCGGGATGGCTATCATTACCATTCCCGTTCCTGACCAGACGTATTTCATCAGGAACTGCTCCACCATAACATAGAAGATGCGTTTTGTAAAGATCAGAGTCATCTGGTCCTTCAGACTTCCGTAGGCCTTGTTCAGTTGCCTGTATTCCGCCTCATGGCCTCCGTAGAATGCAATCTCCTCAGAGTTTGTGATGATTCTTGAGTGGAGATAACGGAGATAACCCTTCAGTTTGGCCTCCTCAGCTACCATATGACCAAATCTAGACAATGATTAGTTTTCTCTTTGGGATATATGGTACCTTGGAGAGACTGACTTCAGAATTCTGGCTGTTCCGAAAACAACCACGGCAGCCAACAAAGACGGAATGACAACTTTGCTTCCGACACCTCGTTGGAAGGACATGAACATCAAAGTACCCCTGAATACGGTTGGATCAATATCGATTGATTTGATTTACGTTATGAGAGCAATGTCCAAAAGAGGCTTTGTCAGATGAGAGTACAAATGGGCCACGCTTTGAGAGAACATAGTAATGTCCTCAGTCAGACACTGATCTGCATTCTGGAGACGACTGTCCAAATTGGACACTGCGTAGTATGTCTGGTCCTGCAGGGAAAGTTACAGTAACCCAGTCGACACTCACAGCAAAGTATTGTTTGTACGCGTGTTGGGTGAGACGAGTGCGGAAGACAAGGCCGAGGTAGCTCTCGAAGAATCGGATCATACTGTTGATGAAGGTGGCGGGAAGGGCCACTGCCAGCCATTTGATCAACTGCCACACGAAACGAACCACGTCCTGGAAGGAATTGGACACGGGAGTTTTAGGGTCTCACCTTTTCAACGATGGCCTTTACGATGCTTCCTTCCAATCCAGCCACATAAATGGATAGGAAGGTCCTGCAGACGAGGATGAAAGAGTGCATGGCTAAAAGTGTATTTCACTTATGGGAACCTCTGTGTTGATATCTCTTTCTCTCTTTCTCTTTCTCTCCCTCACCAATAACTCCCGCCTCTTTAGAAAACACTCCAGGCACCATAATTTTCAAAAGAACTGGAAGCTGCTTCAGGAATTCGGGGTCAAAGGCCTTCTTCTTCTGCCGCCTGGGCTCATCTTCTTTCTTTGGACTGGGTTTCTTCTTCTTCATTGAAAGAACCGTAAGGCCAATGGCAGCTGCCACAGCAAAGCAAAGGGCCTAATTTAAACTCAGAATGAGCATTGAAGACAAACTGCACCTTCCTCCTTTTGCTAGGGTCTAGCGCTACCTCGAGGAATTTTGACTGGACGGACATGGCCGTCTGAAAGCATATATTGTATTTGATAAATAAGAAAGAATACAAGGAGCGGAATTAGGATAAAATCGACAGAGGAAAGTGTGTTTTGTAAGCGCGGTCAACTGGTGACAGACGGGAGAGGCTTATCAGGAGCAAAGTAGACAACGAACCCCCAAATCAGAAAATAGAACTGGGCAAATCAAATGTATACATTTATTATTTCTTTCTTAAGATGCCTAAAATAAATAAATAAATAAACTCTGCTAAGACGTTCTCGGTGAGAGTTTACAAACGCAGTTCAATTTGGAAACGCATATCCAACATACTTGTATAATCATAATTTCATGATGTTTGAAGTCGAGCGAATTCATCAATGCCAAATTGAAGATTGAACCTAGTTTGCGCTAGGAACACGATTCCGTTTATTTAATTCAAAGAGATTGAAACTGTAGAGTGGCAAGGGAGAAAGCGGTCTGCTTACTGGTATCTATGGTCATTTCCCCCCAGAACGGGTTTTTCTGGGAAGAGACAGCACTTGCAACAACGTAAAATACGAAACCTTCTAGAATGAATACGGCATTATCAAAGAGATTCTTTCTTTAAATTTATCTAAATCCTGGGCTTGTTTAAAGAAACAAAAAACAGTTGTGAAGGGTAACCAAAGTACTGATGAAGCTGTCATTTTGCAGAATAGGAGTGGTGCAATTCTGTGACAGTTATTTCTTTGATAAGGAAAATAGGAAAGGACTGGAGGACCAAGGTGGCGAGAGAAGGACAAAATACACTACGCGTAGGACTGATAAGAAAAGGAAAATGTTTGCAAGGACGATAGAGAGAGAGAGAGAGAGAGAGAGAGAGAGAGAGAGAGGAAGAGAGAAGCAGTAAGAGAAATAAATCAAAGCTTAGACCCTTCGTCCAGACTAATAATTTAATGTGAGAGACAGAAGCATGACCGCAGTCCCCGTGAGTGGAGGCTCCTGTGGTGGCCAAAACAGCAAGGGGCGTTGAACAAGGGGCGTTCATAAACAAAAGGACAGTCTTCGCGTCTTATCAATGGGTTTCCTGGCAGAATACACTGAACTCTAGTGAGCAAACGCTCCGTAGCTAAGGGAAATGTCTGAAAATCGGCCGAGAGGATCAAGGGTCTCACAGAACACTCGATTGAACAATAGTTTTAGAACACTCCAACTTGTTTGATAGACATTTCCAGAATTCACAAAGTAGTGTAGCAGCTTGGTCAATGTGTGTTAAAGTTGTATCTCATAGGCTTGAATGAAGTAATTGGGAATGGTGACAACCCGCCAATTGCGGATTGGAACTGCCAAACCGGGTCAATCGAGGCCGGGAACGCCTTTACACCGTCTGCCCAGGGCAATGGCATCGGGAAACAGGTTTTTAAAGGATTTAACACAAATGTTTTGTAATACTAAAACATATCCACTACATAACTTACAATTGCACATTCGGGTGATATGTCTTCAAAGTTCAATACAACCTTACCCTTTTCTAGCACCACATTATCTCCTTCGTAATTCATAAAAGAAACTACTAAATTACATATGGCTTACTGCGTAAACAGAAAAAAAACTGTATAACACACTCAAATATAACCTTTATTAAAACTTAAATTACACTGGGTCTCGCAGCGAAGAATGGCAGAGAGTTGACAGAACCACGCAGCATTGGCGCGGCCGATCGATTTCTCCCTTTTTGGTCCGTCACGGGTACCTCCGCTCGGTGCGCGTTTTCTTAATGTTGCACTTATTTTATTTTTCCCGAAATAGAATTTTTATCGCAGTTTTGTCATTTTATAATCTATTTATTATGGTGCAATTTCCTCTACGAAAAAATCGCTTCCAGATGGTGAAGCTGTTCGTTGGCAACTTGGCGGAATCCGTGGATTCCACGAAGCTGCGCCAGGTCTTCAAACCCTTCACCAACATTACTGAATGCGACGTCGTCAAGAACTACGCATTTATTGTGAGTTTGCGTTTCTTTTTGCAGATGTCAAAAGTTGTGCCGATTAAATATACAAGTGTTTTTTTTTTACTGCGATTAGGATACTCTAGTCTTAGACATTATTTTATTCAGGAGATTCCCGACGAAGACCAAATCAACGTCATGGCTCGGATGGACGGCTACGTGATCGACGGAAAGGCCATTCAAGTGAAAAGGTTTGTTTCCCCGAATTAGTCCTTTATTTTAACCGTTTTAGGTCCACTTCTAAGCTACGCTCCCAGAGCAGTGTCCCTGCCGGCTGCTGTCTTCGCTGCGGTTCGGCCGCTCACAAGACTCCCAATTGTCCTGATGATCCCAAGAACAGGTTGGCCCTTGTCATGTTACCTTCTGGGGTCATTACGATACATACCAAATAGATCGATTTATTGACTCTTAAATAATATCTCGTTGCAGGGCGGTGAACGAGACGATTTTGATCGATTTGACGCGCGGAACGAAGAGATTGGGCGACGGGTCGCTGGCTCCTCCGATGGAGAAGAAGGCCTGCGTGATGGATGAGGAGATCCCACAGCCATTCGAGCCGTAAGCCCCTTCATCTGAATAAGCATAGTTTCTTTTGCAGGGAACTTCAGTCCCTGTACGAGGAATACCGTCTGACGAGGCAGAGATACGAGTACTATCGTGATCGGCTGATCAAGGAGATCGAGGGGAAGCGAGGCGTCGGAACGGCCTTCATGTTGTTCCACACCGGTGGCCCATCGGCCACAGGCACACAGTACTGTTGTTTTTGAGAGAAATATCAGCCACAGCTCGCCACTGCGGATTGTTTGACTTTTTTATCTACCCTTAAGAAATGAGATTTGAGTTTGGGATTCAACAAAGCTTTAATTTTTTTATTTAAACAAATATTTCAAGTACCTTTAACATGCGCACCGTAGTAATGGTTCGTTTGCCGGCGGCGAGCTGTTTAATTGCTAAGTTTGCAGGTGGCCTCCAGGTTGTTCTATTTCAGTTTCAGATACAACGTCATTAATTTAAACATTTCCCGCCCATTGACGTTTCAATATTTCTCCTCTCTTGATTATTTCTCATTTCCTCGTTGTGCCTGATCCCCTCATTTCCTTTCCCTCCCTCTTCATTTCTCAAAGGTTATCTCAAATGTAAATGTGTCTACTCGTCTCTCGGTAACCTCAATCGTCTCCACCCGCTGGTGGATCTCTTCTCCCTCCTTCTGACCTACAGTAACCCTGTAATTTAGGCTCTCCTCCGGCCCCATCTCCTACCAGACTGATGGCGGAGCCCTGCCCGCCTACAAGCCGCCCACTGTCTCCGGATCCCACCCCTATGCCACCACCGCCACTCCTCTTAGGGTGACTATTTACTTCATGATTTTTATGCATTCGTTTTAGGCTCCTTACGCTCCGCCAGCTGTCGACAGTCCCAATACCTACCCGGCTATCACCAGTAACAACACCATGACTTCCCAGCAGTTCCTACAGTAAGTTTTTGTGAGATGCACTGTCTCTTTGCTCAAATGTGTCTTGGTAAAAAGTATCTTCTTCAGGCAGCACGCTGCCAAGAGCCCTGTTCCTCTGATGGCTGCCTCAATCGGACCTCCTCCTCCAGTGGCGCCCACTTTCTCCGCTCCGGCCGCCACTCTCTCCTACACCGCTCCTACCAACGCTCCTTGGATGATGCAGCAGGTAATTTGGACAGGTTCTGAGCTGATTTCTACGTTCCAGGCAATGGGAAGTTCGCAGCCACAGACGCAATCTATGGGCTCCGGCGTGAAGCTCACCATCCAATGATCCTCCAGAATCTCTTCCTCTTTTGTTACACATGTTGATACGTTGATAATGAAGCTGCGCCGTTTCAATAGACCCCTTTAAGGGAGAGGGAGTGGTTCATACACTCCGTTAGGCACCCCAGTTTTCTGACTTTTATGCAAATTTTGAAGAATTTTCTGGACCCGAAACAGAGAATTTACTTTCCACCCCTAAACAGCTATCACTGCTCTCAATCAATGGTGGATATCACTGCTCTCAATCAATGGAGTTGTTCCCGGTGTTTTTGATGAAAACAGATGTTAAAACCAATGTGAAACGGTGCCAATTCGCTTTACCAAATGGATTATCTTTGTTTGGCTCATTCAAAAACGTTGGGAAAAAATGTTACAGAATAGAAAATGGACCAAGAAAATGTTTTTTAAAAAATCTTCGCCTTTAAACTAATTTAAAAAGTTACGCAGATCGTCGAACTATTATAATATTACGTTTTTGAAATTAAGAAGAAAAAAATACTACGCGCCGTTTGGATGATTGCAGTAGTGACGCAGGCACACTAAATCTTCGTGGTGGGACCTAACGTAAGGATAAAAATAACTGTTTGGATGTTCCAAATTGGATTATGAATTCTAGTGCACATTTGAAGGATTTTGTTTCTTTATGAATAGAAAATGCCTATTCCCCGTGAACTACGTTTTAGCCTCAATGCTGATTTAGGTTTTTTAAACATCTTAAATCTTTGTTTAAAATGTTTTAATATTTATTTTAATGTTTTAGAAAAAGAGTTAACAATGATTAACAAATTTGAGTAGGTTTATTAACGCATGTAATTATTTTCTGCAAGTTGTTTTTGAATCGGTCGTAATCACGGATCGCTACCCATTAGGAACACAGTGCCTATCTGTTCATGACAGCCGTGGCAGCCATAAAAACTCAACCCAAAAACGACAGCTTTTTGCGCTGGTTGACTACTTAACTTTATAATTTCAAAACTTTTAAAAAGGAATGTTTATTGAAAAATAGCTTTTAAAAACATTAAAAATAGGGAATTTAAAAAAATCATAATCTTAAAAAAACAAATTAAAATATATAAATAAACATGCATCGTGCATCGTGCAAATTTTACGTCGAGTTCAAAATAATTCCGGGCACTTTGGTTCCAGGGAAGTATTCGATCACCATCTCTGACATTTCCTTTCTCTCGCTGTGGGTCCTGAAACGAAATGGTTATTTTTTAAGTTTTCCGTTGACTCTTCTCATGAGAAAGGTTTGGGACTTACGCCGTGCGTTTGATGTGAACATTTGGCTTCAGTTCCTCAATGCCGTGTTTCTCCTCCACGTGGTCAGCCACTGTGATTTGCATATGAGAGATGAATGGGCAATGACCGCACTTCCAACTGAAAATAACTGGTTGTAGCAAAAATCAATGGTTTTTCTAGATTCTGCTCATTAAGAAGGAAAACATACATCGCTTGCTTTATGTGGTAAGCTGCGATGTGGTTCTCCTTCGCCTCGTACAAAGTCCTATTGTTTCCTTCCACCGCGTCTCCACATTCCTGAATTTCAGAATTTAAAACGAAAACGAAAGAATTCCCACCTTGCAAAACTCTGTTTTGTCGACGCTCTTCCTGGTTGTAATCTTTTTCTTCAGGAAATCCAGATTTGTGACGGGAGAGGCCACAAGTCCCCAGTCGGGGAAGCACTCCCTCCCCCTCGCATCCACCAACGCCATTTCAGCCTTCGAACTGAAAATAATTGTATTATTTATAGAAATAGTTTAAACGGGAAATAATTACTCAAATAAATATGAAAACCCACTATTCAAAGTTGGTGACTTCAGAAGGGAGACAGCGGTTGGTCAGTTCGTGAGCCACCTTCAGATGTTCCCTCATTTCCTTCTCCTGGCGACAACGGAAGGAGGGACACAAGTGACAGCGGAATCTGAAACACTGCTTTGGTTTCATTTTGATTGTTCTAATCCCACTGGTCGACTGGGGTGTGCTTCATGGCGTGGCGGATCCATCCTCGATTCCTGAAGTCATCCGTGAGTTTGAATTCTTCGTTGCATTTCTGAAAATACTCTGTTCGCTTAAATAACTTAGTCTTAATTATTTAGGTCCTAAGCGCAATTATCCCCCCACACACTTCCCCCCACTCACCGTGCATCCATGAATTCCAGTCCTGTCCTTTTGTTTCTTCGCCTTCTTCTTTTCCTGTTGATTTTCCTTCAAATACGGGGCATAGCGACATTCTACTTCGACGTCTTTTAGATAATTGGTGGTGATTTTGAAAGGTTTTCTTTTTTTGACTGGTTTATCATAACTTCCAGTCAAAAGATCAATTTCTTCCTTTGAAAGATCAGGGAGTTCCTTCTTTTCCTCGGTCTCTGCCTTTTCCCCAGCCATTTTGTAGCAGTAATCTGAAATTAGATGTTGTCATTTCACAATCCATTTCGACTGAAAAGAGCTTAAGCATCCTTAAAACTAAATTTTTATCTTAGAGTCAGAGAGGGGTACGCTTTACATTCAGATTGGACTGGGAGGTTTAGCGAAAGGAAAAGAAAATAACATTGACTAGTAGAATCTGCCAATCACCAAATGGTTCATCTATAGTCATTGCCAAAATGAAATCGGCGGGGAAATTTTTGCATAGTAATTAGAATATCTAAATCTCCTCATTTAACATTGTCTCTCGCACTGCGTATCTCATTTCCGCTGCACTAAGGGTCATTTTGGCATGATTCCAGCTTGGCAAAAGCTATAGAGAAATCTCCAGGGCCACGTGGTTCCCCTAAACATCCCAATTCATCTAGTCCTTTAAATCTTTCAGCAGATGTGGCTGCGGTAAAGTAATCAATACTATTTAATGCAGATTGTGAATAAAATGAGCATGTCTTCACTGAAATGAAAAAGGAATCTGAGCTTAGTAATCAAGAAGAAAATTTTAGAGGAATTATATTCAGCTTCATCTACACCATTCTAAAATGTTATCAAACATCCTATGAAACTGTGTTTTATTCTATTTGCAGAATAATTGTAGAAATCGTCCTGTCACACTATAGATTATATGGAGCCCTCATGTTTCAGAAAAAGCTTGGTGTGGAGCCAGAATGGTAAAAGATGATAGGAAAGTTTAGAATTGTTGCAACATCTACGAAAGATCAGCGTATTATCTAGTTGTACATTGCATTGATTCATTATCAGGGCAGCTCTCTTGGAAGGATGCTCAGACAAGGGCTAGAGGTCATAGAGATCTTAAGCATCCCAGACAATCACTGTAAACCATCTCAAACTGACCGTATAACGCCTGTCCCCAGTACAATCCTTCGGAGACCTTGGAAGACTCCTCGGGAAGATCCTCACCGGCAGCGAATGATCCCTTGGAAAAGTCATACATATCCAGGGAAGATTCCGCCATGATGAATTACCTAAATATTTAATTATTATTTATTTTTGAAAAAAAGGAAAAGCGGTAAATGTGTAGAAACATGGCTTTTCTCCTTTAAATCCTCCAATACCCAAGCAAAGAAGCAAATACGGCTTGTTTTGGGAGAGCGCAGATAACCAAGCGGTTTTCACATATGGACGAAATATTGATTTCTGACTATTTTCTATGTAAAATCTATAACACATTAAGTAAATGGAAATGAACAATATTATACCTCTCGCCAAACCTAGTTCTTAAAAACAAAAATTTTTTTTGGCACAAATTAGAATTTTTCCGAGAACTAGGATTGGCAACAATTATAGCAATTGAAAAAAAAACCGTTTTCATATTTTGATTTATAAAATCTAGTGATTATTACAATGATTATATAAGCCGCCAAATTGATTGAAATGATTGTTAGCATTGCTTATCGAATATGCCAAGGTAAAAAGTTAAAATGCTACCCCTCTGCAGGTTTTTTCTTCAGATTTTTCTCGAATAATAATAGTCAATAAAAGTTAGCAACCGTGAAATAAAGATACTCTCTTCGAAATGTTACCTAACTCCAAATCAGGGTCACTGGTCATAGAAACACACTAAAGTTTCCATCGTCACTCCGAAGTTCACAAATTGTGTAATTTCTATTTCTGGATTCAAACCCAGCGTTGTTCCGTGTGTTCTCCCTTCGTCCAAACGCCGAACACCACCGTCCGTGGTTCGCACCCAAAGGGGGACACAACCAGTCGTCCAGGTGATGTCACCTCGTATTTTCCATCTCCCCGTCAGATTCCCCGTGACAATTAGACAATTCAGCAGGGAACACGAGAGAAGCCCCGGCGACAACAAGGTGCCATTGTTGTGTCTGCCACGTGTCAGAGATCGCCGGAGGAATCGCCCTGTTTCTCCTCACAAAACCCCGATTCTGAAGAAATCCCTTCCAAAACGGCCTGTGCAAATGTAGGCAGACATTTTAGAGCGCCCGCTTTTTATGGCACCGGGCGACGGCTGGCACCGCCCCCGCCTCAGCCACCGTCTGGGAGGATTCGCCAGAGAACAGGGCAGATTTTGGACGAATTGGATTGATTTCCATATAGTTATGGTTGGAATTAGCCTTGTAACAGCTGAATAATGTGACTTATTTAGAAACGTTTTGGTTCACAGCCAAACTATGTATTCGCTTTACAAATACGAATTTTATAAATTTCTTTAATTTGTCATTATTTAAATGTAACTTAAAAAATGCAAATTTCAACTTTTCGGGGCTACCAATAGAAACCCCTTTGAAACCCCTCCGACCTTTTTCTTTTTGTCGATATTACCACTTTTACACTAAAATGGAACGCAGAATGATGCTTGGTTCTTTTCGTGATTAAAAAAGAAATTCTCCTTAAAAGTAAAGATTCTTGATCATTGACCGGTCAAAACGGAGAATTTTAGTTCTCCGGACTGTATTTGCGGAGAAATAAGTTTGTTGTGCAGAAAACAAACTTTTTCTGATTTGGTGTTCCGGGTACGTCATGATTTACTGTACTTCGGGTAGAAAGAGATTTCTAGATCTCAGAGGACAAACACCGCCTTCCGAATAAACATCTTAGAACTTCAAGTTGTCTGATCTATGAATCTATTTGCCCAATATTACTCCATTTAGGTACTTTCCTTGAATATCTCATGCTTTTGTTGGTTGTTTTTCATTTTGCTACTTCCAGTTACCAACATCAGGGAAAGATGGAGAGAGAGAGGCAGAGACAGGCACAGAAACAACGAGAAAGACAGAAAGACAAAGAGAGAGAGAGAGAGAGAGAGAGAGAGAGAGAGAGAGAGAGAGAGATCCTTGAAGACTTGCTCTCTCATTTTTCATCTTTCAATTATCCTTTCCTTTCTGCAGAACCTTTGATTACACCTTTCGAACTGTGCAGTTATTTCTAAACACATCCAAATGTCTTTCGTGAACTAAAAATAGATGCATTTCCTCTTCGAAAACCTAATTGAGTATGCGCATTTTCAAATTGACCACCTAACCGGTTGCGCCAGAAATGACGAATTTACAGGCAATCATTCACCGCCGTTATGGCCCGTATTCGTCAATAATATTTTTAAACATATATTTTAATCCACCAATATTCCAGAGTCGTTATTATTTTAGGCATCTCCCTACATGCTCCTAAATCCTCCTCCTAAAGTATAGTTTAATTTTACCCTGCTGTCTTTTAAACAAAATTTTGTGAATTTGATGGCGCACCGATTGAAAATGAGAAATGTTTCCTATCGTTTGGTTTGAAACGAGTATCGTACGAAAGTGCGATAGAATGACATATCCAGGCATACCTGCACACTTTTTGTGCGTCAGACCGAACCATTGTGTCTCTGACAAAGACTGTCTGGCCATGGGACACCAATGGAATTCTTATTAACGGTACTAGTTTCTCAAATACACATGATCGTGATTTAGAGTTCTTCCAGAGAACGTCTGTTTGAGTATTTGACTTTCTGTTTGAGTATTTGACTCATTCTAAATTATCTGTGATTTCTCCGGATTTGACTGTTTGCCAGATTGTTCAAAAGATGAAATTGAATGGTTGTTTTTAACAAACAATCTACAACCAGTTTGCAGTCTATTGACCCCGATTTATAAACCTACTCCCTTCAGAATTATGAGGAAATCAAAGAGCCAGAGGCAGAGAGAGAGAGAGAGAGAGAGAGAGAGAGGGAGAGAGAGAGAGAGAGAGATAAAAACAAACCCGTGGTGATCCCAACTTAAGAAACCGCCTGAGATAAGCAGTTTGTCCCTGAAACTCTTCGTTTTGAAGAGAATTTCTTTTATCTTCAATCAAGTACCGGAAACAGAAGCACGGGTCAGCCGGCTGGTTCTCTCCATCCCACAAACCGTTTTTAGTTTTGCATAAACATACCTCATTTCCTGCTGTCCCACCATTTCCTGCTGTTGAATGAAAAAAACAGAGTCCTCCCTCTGTGTAAGGTCATATTCCATGGGATTCGGTTCAAGGGTAGACATGTCCTGTTTGCACAAGTGGCTCCAAAGAGTCAATAGGAAGGGCGTGCACTGCCTGATGAAAAGTTCGCAAAAAGTGCGCCATCTGGAGTCATTTGCAGCCGAGACTCTTTTTCCTCCGTGACTCAGACATTTCCAGAGGCTGCCACCTGACCGACGGGTCAGGAGGGGGCGGACACTTCACGTGCATCTTATGATAGCACCACGTGCCAAATATAATCTCCTTCCTTTTCTACCGACAGTTGAGAAATCACGGGTTCACATATTACAGGACAAAGTTTAGGACCACGCATTGGGTTCCCTTAGAAATAAAAATTTCATCAAGTTTTTCATGATTGCCTCGGTTCATCTCGTTGAGTAGACTTTTAATTTGTTCCCTACTTTTTTATTAGTCAAGTTCTTTATTCCTAAATCTTTACTTACCTTCCACAACCTATAAGTTGCCGTCGGATTCTCCCGTACGATGCTTATCAAGTGTTTGATTTCGATGCCACCTGTGATGTCACTTATTTGCCTTTGTTAATCAGTTGAAATGTTTTTCAAAAGTACCTTTATTGAGCATCATTTCCGTTCGAAACCCCTCGATTCCCTAGAGAAACCGATTCCCCTTAGAAACAGAAACCAACGGAAGAATTAGTTTCTGGCGGCCTCAGTTTCAATTTTATGACTAAAAGGTAGAAAATGTGAAATAGGTTTCGACACAAACATTTCGCATCCATTTCATTCGTATTTTTACATTGGAAAGAAAGAAGAAATATTGAGTAGGCGATTAAAAAAGAGAATGAAGGGAGAGAGAGAGAGAGAGAGAGAGAGAGAGAGTACCACGTGATATCATTATTTTCGCAGTAGATTTAATCTCTCTCTAGATGCCATCTCACCTGTTTGATTTCGATGTTCATTTAGTTCTGTTAAACATCGTCTTTTTCTTCTTTTCATTTTTCAAACCCATGGTTCATTTCCACCAAACCGGGTCCTTTTTCCTTGGCGGAATGCGTGGGTCAACGAGGCCGCCCACATCCATTCTGGCGCGTATTCCATTCCGGACAGGACCATTATGAATTGTCCGGGCGGTCCTTTAAATCGATACATCTTTGTCGCCGTCGTTTAAGCAATTTCCCAATTCCCCGTCATTTATTGTGAAATCCGTTTAAATTTCGATGAATCCTCTGAAAACAGGCCGAAAGTCCAATTTCCGGACGCAGTTGGCTGTTTCCTGGCGCAGTGTCCTTTGTTCTCTTACCAGTAGGCGTCACATGACGGCGAGTGTGGGTTTCTGGGTCAGCTGAGTGGGAAATAAGGCTTGCTAGACAGGCTGAGCTGCACAAACACCGTCTGATAAAAGTTTATGCCTCTTTTTACATAAACCTTTCCTCTTTTTTCTAATTAAATGCCTCCCGACTGCATTCGGGTCCTGAAGGGAAGGCGAACCACTCTGCAACTAATCAAAGAAGTGCTTTGGAGCCGCGATAAAAAACAGACATTGATCAGGGCAGAGCGCAGAGGGGTCTCTGGCGTCGGACGAGAGAGTGCGGTAGGGTAGAGGGCGGCCGACAGAGACGCAGAGGCAGTCTGGTGCCTCGTCAACCGCTCCCTAATTCATAGAATAGACGTTTTCCCATGAGCCTTTGTTGCGATGTCATCGATTTGTCCCTGAGATCCAGGGAAAATACAATTTAAACGTAAACTAATCGATAAAGCCAGAAAAGAGACCCAGAAATTTCACGAGATGCGATTTTAAACAATTAAAACATTCAAGTGTCACTTATTTACCTCCATTCTTCGAATGCCAACATGTATGCATTAGTTTTCTGATTCTTCAGTCCGTCAATTGGAAGCCGTACTGGTTTTTCGTACTTTTGGCCAACTTCCTGTTCGTTTTTTGTTTGCTCAAGAATTCGTCGCAGATCTCGTGCTAAGAATAGGGGAGATTCGCGTTCCTTTACGATCCCATCCACTTTGGAGCCGAATTTCTGCAACAATACCTCGCAAACCTCATTTTTTACCCGTTCCAATTGAATTCTTCTCATTTTCTGCGCTCAAATTGCCTCTGAATTATCGATCTGCCTTTTAATTGCCATTTTCCCGTGCATTCTTCTCTTCCAGTCTTCTTCTAATCGCCGTTTTTCTTTCCAATCGCAGCAAAGAGAATCCGCTCACACTTTCTGGCCGCGATCTTGCAGAAAAATTGATCGCAGTCATTCTTTGTGCTGTCTGTCACGGCGTTTCGGGCCCTCTCCGCCCGGGTTTCCCAGATTTCGGCCGGAATCCGAACGGAAAGTGTCATCTGGATGCGAGCGCCCATTATTTTTGCGAAATTTTGCAGCCGAATCGATGTCAGGTGTTCTTTGTGCGAGCCTTTCGCTCCACTTTAAACTTTTTATCGCCTCCCACACCTGTATTCCTAATTATTCCACTGCCTATTCCTTTTTGGCTAAAAAAAAAACGCCTCCGACCGGCTCTTATCTTTATGCGTCGCTGGATGCAACAACCGTTCGGCTGCAAAAACCGCACATTTGCCTGTTGCACTGGGCTTATCGCGACGTTTCGAAGTTTTATCGCAGATTTCGTTTCCCGCCAGGAGTACGGTCGAATCATTTCCTCCGTCTGTTCAATCCCAGCTTTTATTACTCGCTGGAGCAAAAACAGGCGACGACTCGTGCGAGCGTGTGCGAGAGGGGGAAGTCGTTTTATCACTTGTAAAGTGTGAAAATGCGGAATGTGTGGGCATTTCGGGTGTTTCTAGCCTAAACTGGTGCAATCAGCCGTGAAAATACCCTCGATTTCGGGCAACATTCGTCAAAAACCTGAACTTTACCGAGTTTCCATTAAACTATGAGTGTCGTGATTTCGGTTAATTGTTCCAAAAGGTATTCCTGGAATTCGAACTTTAAAACCACGAAGGAAGATTTCATTGAAAATTTAAGTTGTACATAATTTCCCTATTAGTCCCGTGTGGACGTCTACCGAAACGCGATAAAACCGTGCGGCAACGGCAGTTCGGCGAGACATGTGGAGAGCATCGAATTCTAATATTTAAAATTTAATTAAAATATTTTGGGGAAAATCTTTTATAATTCGTTTGTTGAAATCTTGAGATCTCCAGCTGAGTTTTGAAAAAGAGTATGTGTCTGTGGCTGGTTGTACCAGCCAAGCTGTTCCAGACACTGCCGCAGATTGCGAAACCTCATTAATTATGCACTGGCTGTGATTTAGATCTGCTCCTCTCGGGTTTTGTCATTTACTGAGTTTTCTAATATTTTCTTTGGATTTCAAAAGCCAGGGGTGTGTCGTTCCTGTTTTAAGTGGGGGGCACTTCACGCCGTACGCAAAACCTTCGTTCGCGCTCCCTCGAATAAACAGGAACACCCTGGAAATCAACTACTATTTAGTCCAATATTTACGGGCCAGTCCGGCAGAAGCATGGCATTTCAGCTGAGATCTCTGTCTTGTCGACACTTTTGTCCCGTAATTTGGTCATAAACCGGCCGCGTCGTGGGAGAATCATTCCCATTTGCAAGGTTTCTCCCTTTTGCAACAGATTACCGTAACCTTAACCGTTGGCTACAGTTCAAAGACGACTGAACTCGCAGTCCCCCGGGGAGGCGATGGGCCGATTAAGGCCGCATTTGGGAGGAGTGACGTTTTGTGGTCCCGCGACGAAGTTCAAAGACAAGAAGAAATTTCTAATATACGCGTATTTTGTGGGAACGTCTGGGTTACGGTAGGCGGTCTTCTGCCACGATTAGGCCCTGTCTCTTCAATTCACTTGCCCCGTTTCTTGTCTTTCGACTTTGATTTTTCCAAAATTCAAACTTGAGATGAACAGAAATGCGCGTTATTCGTTTGAAAATTTCGGCTATGCCGTTCTCCCGCCTTATTTGTATGTCGCACTTGGCACGTGCCATTCGATCATTGTGAGCATTGTCTCCAGCCGTAACGCCGGCTGGCACCAGCACTTACAAATTTCCCGCGCAGCCGTGCCGCTGGCGATTGTCCAAGTCCGGCCTCTTGTCTCGGCACTTTCTCGCCATTTCCGCCTCTTTCTCCCTTCACTTATTAATCTCATCTTTCAGATGTCTATATGCTAATGCACTGTGGGTGTTCGTTATGGTAGAAGACACATCTTCCGCCGTTTCGCTCATCCGACCCATCAGTGATCGAATTCATCGCTCGTTTTTATCCTCTATTTCTTTGCAACCGCCGCCCAGCCATGTCTGAAAACCAACTTCCAGCCATCAACGGCAGCAAGGTCAGTTAATACTTTTATAAAATGAAAATTGGAATTATCACAGTAATTTGAAAGACTTGCGCATCTAAACTTTTCTTGGCACGTTGCCATCTAAATCGTTACTCCGGTAGTGACCAGATTTCCTCTTATCTTCTGGAAACCACACCCAGACGGGTCATTTCAGGCACACATTAAGCATTTTGTACTCTAGCTGATACTGGAGTTTATAGTTTGTTTATATTAGAATAAGGTGTTTCAAAGTTGTTTCCGAATTTCTTGCAGTTAATGGGAGAGATTTTAAATTCAAGTGAAATTGCCAAACGAATAAGCCAGACATGAATTTGTGTATAAATAGATAGCGGTTGTCATTTTTCGGCTCTACAGAATATCTAAAAGCCATTTTATTAGGCTTTTTTGTTCTAGTCCTTGTTTTACATCAATTTTCGTTTAATTCTCTCAAATTCTCTCAAAATCACCGAAGTTGTTCACTTGAATAAGATAAATAAGTCACCTAATGTGCTTCTTTTGCAGGTTCCGATGGCACCGCCGCCGCCTCCTCCCCGTCAGGATGGCAAGAAACGCCTTGTGAAAAAGGTGGATGAGCTCCATCCGCCGAGTGAACCCATCGTCAGGTTCGTCTTTTTAAGGCTATTTCCGCACGGGAATAATTGCACTTTGGAGCACTCCGGGATTATGGAGACAGGCCCGGAATGGGCTGTCAGGGCTCTATTGATCAAAATACAGTTAGGACAGACTAAAATTTAATTTTTCAAAAAAAAAACGCGACAAGAACAACAATAGTTTCATTTTTTTTTAAACGAATTTCGAAGAGTTTTTCAAATGCAAGGCCTTATAAATTCTACGTTGTACTTTATAAAACCTCGATATTGGGTTATTTCTGGGCCAAACAAAACCGGCGACTCAGTGGAACAATGTAAAAATGCAGAATTGATTCCACCGGTCACGCCCTTCTGGGAATCTTCTTGTTTTGCTATGACTGCAACGGTACCGAAATGGGAAAATGTTGCCATTCGCTGCCAGTTGTCACCTAAAACCACGCACTCCTTCGAGACAACGACGATTAGGCGACTTTCCTGTCTTTTCAAGGAGCAAGTTAGTCCGAATATAGCCGTTTCATTAAAGTCAAAGTGGTTACTATCACATGTTCTAGACGGCAGATTATCTGGAAAGGTTATCTGTAATATTCCTTAGGTTGGTCGTACTGTCTTAATTGCCTTTCTCAACCAATCAATGCGAAAAGCGCGTCATGGCGCGTACATTCCTTGCGATTGGAGCGCACTTACCTCGATCGGAGGGCCGAGGGGAACAGTTATTCTCCGGCGTGCGACTCGTGATCGCATTACATCTGATTTGTAATTCCGATGCTGTCCGCCGACGCGTTCACATTCTGTCAGCGCACTGTTTCCTCATTTCCGTACCATGGCGGCCACCTAAATTACCACGACTTCTGCAACCGAAGAGGTCCCGAAGGGAATGTGCGCCGCCAAAACGGCCGACTTTTCCGCAAAGATACGGCCACGGTCGGTTTTCGATCGATTATCGATTGATTGTGTTGGATGCGCGCGCCGGGTCGAGTTTTTTTAATGAAAAATGATTTAAATGCAATTTACGACTGTTTCTTCTGCAAATGATATAAATATGATTTGACTTACTTGCACCATTTAATGTCATTCAATGCTCCTTGAATTAAAACGCTAATACATTTTAAAATCCCGGTGGAAAACAATAAATGCTTATTTTATAATATTGATCTCTTCTTTTCCAGCAATGTGCTTTCTAACGAAGAACGCTCCCGTCTCGAGGCAGTCCAGCAGGACTGGCGCCGTAGCCGACCAGGGAAACCCCTCAAAGTGAGAAATTTCTATTTTAAGCTGCCTCCTCTCCTGACTATTCCCTTCTTTTCTGGCGTATTTCGCATCATCTAACCCTCAGATGATGCGAAATGCGGTCTTTTCTTCCCTCTGAGGACATGTCTAACGCGGCCATCAGACTTTGTTGCAGTTCCAACCGTGGAATCGGAGAAGGGAGACTTTGGATGGAACGACGACCGCCCTTTCCCCAGGAACACCCAGACAGGGCGAGGAATCGGACCTCGACCAGACCCTTTCTCCCGCCAAACCAGAGGCCGTCGGGGGAGAATCCGCCGTCGGAAGCATCTTCGAGAGACACAGGTACTTCATTTAACACATTTACGTGGAAATTCACTGCGTTGGCCTTTCAGTCAATCGATAGTCTCAAAGCAACTAATTAGCGTCTCTAGCATTTTAAGGTTGGAAATTGTTTAATTTCTTACGGCAACATTTTCAGTGCTCAATGTGTCACCGATTTTTCATTAACTACTCCATTAAAATTATCTGAAAAAAATTACATAGTTTAAAGTGAGTTATGCAATCGTTTCATTATATTTCTATTTTTGTTACTGTTTGATGCGCGGAAATCGATTAATTCATAAACCGAAGTGAAATTATACCAAAAACACGCCTGAAACGGTGTTGCATCACTTTGAATATCGATTCACCCAAATTACTTTTATGAAAATTGAAACCCTTGAAAGTATTGAAGTGTTTATTTTGTTACGACACAAGAAAGGGCTTCGTGGTCTTTCATTATAACGCGCAGTTTATAGAGCAAAGACGAGAGGTGTCTAAGTTCATTTTCGTTTCTATTCCTGGTTCTCCTCGGACAGGTCTTAATTTTCGATTGCGATCTTCGCAATTTGGTTACTGTAGAAACAACAACCTTCCTAGCGTTCAATTCTGATCGATCTTTGGATTCCCATAGCCAGATTGGGAACCTTATCGCCCACGCCCTTTTTCAACCAACAAACCTTTTTTTCGACTGACAACCGAGACCGCCGCGTTCTTTTCGCCGGTGACGCTTTGGAATTAAACCTCCCACGTTTCACTCGCAAATTCAGCGGAATCGGCGGGATTGCAATTTTCGGGGTGCTTCTTTCGCTATTTTCGGGCACAAAAATGTTGGTTGGCCGGGCGGTTGCGCGCAGTAATAAATTCGTGGTCCTGGGCACGTGACGGGGACCCGGTTTCCACGTCATTTATGTCCCTTTTGTGTGTTCTCTCCTGTTTATTTGTGGAGGAGGGAATGTTTCAAAGAGTCTTTCAGATTGGGCAGCAAGAGCACCGTTTCGCCAATTTCCGTGCCTACGATAGTCGAGAGACCCACGACGCCTGTGAAGGAGTCCGAGGCAGAGCCAGATGACAAGGGCAGGGACGCGGCTGGGTCGAGCGAGAGGGACACGCAGGAACGGAAGGAGGCCGAGATCAGGGAGGAGGAGCAAAAGGTGAAGGATGCACTGGAACTGGACGAGGACTTTGACTCTCAGGAGAAACCCATCGACAGGAGTCCCGGTCAGTGCAATTCACACGCAAAAGGGAATGGGAGCACAGAGAAATTACGGCCATCTTGTAGTAATGATCACAAGTGGTTCAGATGCGGCCCGACCTCCAAAAGCGGGCCATTCGTTTTTAGCATTTGTATGTAGGACCGGTCCTTCAAACCTTTAAGCATCAAAGTGGGGGCCTCCTTGGACCAAAAGTTAACAGGAGGAGCAGGCAAACTTACGGCTACAGAAAAACCATAACTAAGTATGTTTCCCTATGTGGCCCTAATTTATAGCCTTGAATCTCAAGATGTTCAGAAAAAGGTCTTGTCTTTGATATGTTAGCCTTTGATTACGGTAGTTGTAAGAAAGAGACTGCAGTTCTCCCCGTGGAACACTGTGATGTCGTTCTCTGCTCTTTATAAAGGTCTCTGTGCCAAAGGTCTGTAGATTCCTAATTTCCATATTACAATGTTAACTATTTCCTTTATTTTAAGAAATTAGCTGAAAATGAGCCTAGTTCCAGTTCATAAGAAACTAATTTTCAAAAATTCCCAATTTCCCTGTTAAAATGGTCTCCGCAGAGTGCGCTGAACGGGGGTGAAACCGATTCTTATCACGCGTTGACCATCGGTTTTGCACGGTTTAACGCGTCCTGGTGGATTCATTTATGCATTAAAATAGTCACTAATGTTATATTTATACGATTTCCTTTGTTTCAGATGGCCGTTTCCTCAAGTTCGACGAAGAGTTGGGTCGTGGCTCCTTCAAGACCGTCTTCCGTGGCCTGGACACTGAGACCGGAGTGGCCGTCGCCTGGTGCGAGTTGCAGGAGAGCAAGCTCAACAAGGCAATTCCCTATTTCTTCTCTCTAAAGTCAAATGATTCAGGCGGAGCGCCAGAGGTTCCGAGAGGAGGCCGAGATGCTCAAGGACCTCCAGCACCCGAACATTGTGCGATTCTACGACTACTGGGAGAGGGCCGACCACGGAGGAAAGAGAAAGTCAGTGTTCTATTCAAATGGACAAGCCCGAACCAACCCTGTATATCTTTTGTAATTATGTATTTTCAGGTATATTGTGCTGGTTACGGAGTTGATGACATCGGGTACCCTTAAAATGTATCTCAAACGGTTTAAGAGGATTAATATCAAGGTTAGTTTATATATAACATGATGTAAAACGGCAATTTCAGGTATTGAAATCGTGGTGTAGACAGATTCTGAAGGGACTGTCCTTCCTTCACTCGAGGAATCCACCGGTCATCCACAGGGACCTCAAATGCGACAACATTTTCATTACGGGGACCACGGGCAGCGTCAAGATTGGAGATCTCGGGTTGGCCACGCTCAAGAACAAATCCTATGCCAAGAGTGTCATCGGTCAGTGCTTTAGATTAAAGGGCTAGTCGTTCTTGAAGGGGCTAGGATATCTATGATTCTCGAGCAGTCGGGTAGTTGTCTAAGAGCAGTCGTCTATCGTATTTCTGTGCTAAAAATAGTCTCTTCCTGCAGCCTCCAGCAGAAGGAAGCGCTGTTCGTTTGCACTTGATCCGTCGGCCTCCTCCCCTGCACCGGGGTCCACCCGATCATTCGGGGGGATTGATTTCCGGCAGCTGATCGGAGCGAAGAAGCACGTGCCCCACCGTCTGTGTTTATCGTCCCGCCCTCCCTCTGTGTGCTTCGGCTGGCAGGAAGTGCTCCAGCCATCAGCTGTGGCGCCCGTCGGCCGACAATCACATGTGCCAGCCTCCTGACCAAACACACTTGCGCATTCGCAACTGTCGCCGGCTGAAGAGCACGTAGCACACGCCCAGTGCACGTGGCGCGCCCCGTTCGAGTGGGGGACTCGGGCGAAAGGGACGGGAAGAACCATTTTTTGGCTTTTACGTCTGCACCGGACAGGGCAAACAAACGGAGCAGCGGGCTGCAAATGGGGGAAGAGGGAAAGGTTTTGTCTTTTACTGTAGACGCATAGTTACGTACCTAAAATCGACTTGAAGTAGATCAAACAATAATCTGGAATATTTCAGGAACGCCCGAGTTCATGGCTCCCGAAATGTACGAGGAGCAGTACGATGAGGCTGTCGACGTCTACGCCTTTGGAATGTGTCTTCTGGAGATGGTGACTGGAGAGTACCCATACACAGAGTGCCAGTTCCCAGCACAGATCTACAGAAAAGTCACCACGGTTGGTTTCTATTCTTAGTCAATACCACCTATTCTAGGGAGTGAAGCCCGAGTGTTTCAATCGAATCCCCCAGCAATATCCAGAGATCAGGGAGATAATCGACAGATGCATAAGGTACATTCTAATAAGATAAGAGGATCTGAATGTGTCTAGGGTTAGAAAGGAGGAGAGGAGCACTGTGAAGCAGCTGCTGGCCGACGACTTCTTCACGCCGGAGGAACTGATCGGACTGAGGGTTGAGATCAAGAACAGGGACACTGACCTCTCGGAACTCAATGTAGAGGTGGGTTACTGTAGCATTTTTCCAATTGGATTTGATCTGAAGAATGTGTTTCAGATCCAAATGCAGCTGCGTGTGTTCGACGAAAAGAAGCGGAAACAGTACCGTTTCAAGGAGAACGAAGGGCTGCAGTTTGCATTCGACATTGAGAACGACACGGCGGAGGAGGTGGTGATGCAGATGATAGAACAACAACACATCCCCGACGAAGACACCAAGATGATCACGAAACTGATCAAGGACAAGGTGGACGGCTTCAAGAGGGACAGGGACTTCCGACTGGCGGAGCTCAAGCGACAGAGGGACGAGGAGGAGAGACAGCGGGAGGAACAGGAGATCAAGGAGGAGCTGAAGGCACGACAGTGCGCCAAGGAGAAGGCAGAACGGGAGGCCCAGGAGCAGCAGCAGAGGGACGAGGCGGCCGCAGCCCAGGCACAGCAACAGGCTCAGGCCGCCCAAGCTGCAGCCTCAGTCCCCGCCACACCGGACACTGCGGCCCCACCGACGCCAGTGCCGGAGGAGGCGCCTCAGCAAAAGACTTCTCTCACGAATAACGAGCCTCCTCCTGTGGCAGCCCTGGGAAAACCACCCGCACCGACCACTGCCAAGCCGCCTGTGCCCGCCAAGCCATCGCCTGTTCCTCCTCTGGTTTGTTTTGTGTTTGTTGTCTAAAAAATAGTCTTTGTTTCAGACGGCCTCTCTGAGCGAAGACCAGGCGGACGGAGCCGTTTCCCACGAGGACAAAAAGAAGGCCAAGCGCAAGATCACCATAGAGATCCTGAAGGTCGACGAATCCCTTCCCGTTGGTTTCTGCAGAAATCTCCAATATTTTGCTATTTCAGCTGGTTTCTTGCAAACTGGACACTGCCCACAAGACAGTCACCTTCCAGTTCGCCCCGGACTCTGACAAACCCTCCGTCATCGCAGAGAAATTGGTTAGTTTATCCCGCTTTTTAATCAAACCATTGATTTTCAGTTGGCTGAGAACTGCCTCTCTCCTCACCACGTGGCTATTGTGGAGGAACAGTTATCGGAAGTAATTAGGGTGGAGTTTTCTTTAGAATACTTTTAAATGATGGTTCAGTTGGTGAATACGGCGGCTGACAAAGGAGTCGGATCCAAGTTGACGACGGTTGTGGAGATTCAGACCACAGTGGGTCCGCAGACTCCGTCTGCCACTCCTCCCATCCAGCCGCTGCCTCCTTCGTCTTCCCCTGCTCCACCCAAGGAGGAAGCGCCGAAGCCTGCGGAGCCACAGGCACCCTCCCCCACTCCTGCCCCAACGGCCTCGATGACGAGGAGTGTGGAGAACCACCTGCCCACGGGAGAGAACACCCCACCGCCCGCGGGAGTACCCCAGTCTGCCTCAGCCCAGGCACTCTCCACTCCGGCCCTTGTGGCCACTGCGCCCTCTCCCCTCCCTCCGGCAGCTGCCCCTCAGCGCACCACCACCACATCCGCTGCTCCTGCGCCGGTTCCATCCGCTGCTCCTGCACCGAAGGTTTCGAGATTCCAGGTGAGAGAATGATGAGAACAGGCTTAAACTTTTGGTTTCAGGTGACTCCTTGTCCGCTTTCGACAGTGACCACAGCACCGGCTCCTCCGCCGATCGCAGTGATCACCACGGATACTACACAGTCGCTTTCTCAGCTGACGGCGCCTTCCTCCATCTCCTCTGGATCTTCACCCAGCAACACGGCTCACTCGAACACTTCTTCTGTGACGAGCAACTCGAGCACCGGAAGCAGGTTTAAGGTGGGAGAAAGACGAGGAAGCAGTCGATCATTGGTTTTAGGTCCAGCCCGTTCCTTTAACCTCAATCGCTCCGGTCCCATCGGCGGAATCCGGCTTCTCCTCGTCTCAGTCCACTCACACTGAGGCCAGTCTGACGAGCATCGCCTCCTCCATCCCAACTCCGCAAATCGCCGTAAATCCAGCTGCTCCTTCAGCTGTTCGTTTCCTAGAGATATACATGTTTTACTCCTTCCTTAGCAGATTTCTCCCTCTCCTTCCATGCCGCAAAATCTCGATCCTCTGCTGAAACTGGAGTCGGAGCTGCGCAAGGTCAGTGGAGTCACTACGGTGTCGGCTGCGGGACCATCCGTTCATCCGCCGATTCCCGACACGATGACGCCATCCATCCACACGGCCACCTCGGTCGCCACGGGACTCACTCACGTCAATGGAACCGTCTCCGTCAGTTTAACCCTGTTTTCTCAGTAATATTCTGTTTTCAGGTACACGGGAATGCTCACCACCACCTGGGTCCTGCCAGCCTGCCCCACACCCCTGGACACAACGGAGAGGTCTCCACGAATCTGGCGGAACTCTCGGAGAAGTTGGCTGTTCTGCGACAGAGACAGGAGGAAGAGGGTCACGCGGCCTCCAATCAGACGACGGCTAGTGGTCCAGAAGACATCCACGTGGATACGCTCAATGGACTCGCACAGGCACTCCAGAAGGTACATTTTCATATTGCATACTTAGCCATACCTCTTTGTTTCAGGTGATCAATCCGGAGGCTAGAGAACCGACGCCGTTCTCTGCTGACCCTGGCAGGGCCTCCCCTCCTACGGTTAATTCTGTGCCCGACTTCCATCACAACGACGACCAGGTACGTTCTTGGAGAATGCGGAAGTGGTGGTGGTGGTGAATAGCTCTCTTTCGGTCAGACTTTTGAGAATAACCGCTAAACCTCTGTTTTTGACCTTTTGTTGCTATCGTAGATGTTAGTTAGCCGGTGCTTTGGTGGTGGCGAATTATAGGATACTACTCAGAGGAGGAACGGACGGGCACGCGACGGCCTCAGGAGACTTTGACTGGCTAGTTGCTTAGAAATCAGCTAATTATCCAATCGGGATCGATCCAGCGACCGTTTAAATGCAAAAGTTGTCTGATATAGTAATATTTTCGTCTAAAAACAGAAGTGAATGGATCGATTCCGCCCGCTGCGCTTCCAAAAGGGATCCTCGATCTGGCCGGTCTCCTGAGGTCTTCACCCGTCCTTTCCCCTCTTCCACCACTCTGCACTCTGCACCTCCTATGTAACCTTGTGTGTAGCCTCTGCCCGCTGGCATGATGTCCGCCTCCTCTCTGGTCGACGACGACTCCTGTTCCACGGACGGCGGAGCCCTCACCGACGGCCTCTCCCTCTCGCGCACGGCGCCCGAGCTGACCAGGCGCCGCCGCAAGAACAACAATGCGAGCAACGCCCATGTGACCACCCTGGGCAGTCTGGAGAACGCCCTCTCCTCCACACTGGGCACGAACATCCGGGCGAAGACGGTCAAAAGGGAAGACTCGACGACCACGGCGCCAAATGGAGCCATGTTCCACGTGGGCACCCCGCCCTCCTGCAGTCCTTTCCCCACCTCAGAGTCCGAGTTCGACCAGGTTCACCCTTTTTGCTTTGCTTCTTTCGTGTGCTAGCCTTCTACCTAACAACTGCTAATTACTCTAATGGGGAATAACAGCTCATCTTTTGATTTAGGGAGACGACGAGGAAGACGAAGACCCAGAGTTCAGAGACCTCCTCAGGAAGTAAGTTGAACTAGTGTTTTACGGCCTAGCTCAGTGACTCCACCAAATAAGCCGCCTGGGCATGAATTGGACGGGCAGCCTTTTATCCTTGTTTTCAGACATCGTCTGCAGCAGTTGCAGCTGAAGGAGCAGCAGCGGATTGAAATGGAGGAATTGCGAGCTAAGAGACGGTCGAGGTCCTCCCGTGCGGCTACCCTCCACCCGGAGGCCTCTTCCTCCGCCATCCCGCCCTCTTCGCTCTCTCTGCCAGCCAGTCCACCGGCTGTCCCTAGCGAGGTATTTGTTCCCATTCATAATATGCAACATTGTAAATTTTCAGAAATCAACGACGTTGACGTCACCGCGAGCGAGCAACGCGGAGACGCTGGCCGCCCAGTTGCAGTCGCTGCACACCAAGTCGTCGCACGTCAAACTGGCGCCAGTGCCCAGTCTCCCGGGCCGGGGCAGGGACAACCACTCGGCGCCTCCGAGACCTCTTTAGTGAGGGCTCCCCCATTCTAAATGGGAAATACCAACATCTTTCGGTGCGTGTGGAATGGAATGGTCTCAGTCAGCCTGTTTCAGAGACGACTCTTGAAGCGAAGGTTGGCTCCCAGAGTGTTCCATCGTCGTCGCTGTCTCCGGTGTCCATTTGGTGGTCGCAACCACACGGGTCCGCTAGCTTGAAGCCCTCTTCTTCCGTCCCCCGTCGCTTTCCCTTCTCTCCTGCTCAGTCTCGGCGTTTTATTCCCCTGATTATTCCTCTTTTATGTGTAAGCGAAAACGGATCGTTTTAGCCCTGGTCGCCTGATGGTGCTCCCCCATCGCCCCGAGCTTAGTCCTCCTTTTACGCGTAGTTTCGGGTGACGTCGGTCTTTACTACAATGTGTTGTATCCTCTTTTCATACCTTCCTTAGCTGTCTGCGACCGCTAGGCGCCCCTGTAATTCCCTCTCCGGCGTCCTGTCGCTTCTTGCTCGCCACATATCTTAACCGTCCAAAACAACTGGTGTTTGACATATAATTATTCTTTTATTCGTGACAATTGGGGCTTGCCGCGTTGTTTTAGGATCTGGCCGGCGACTGTTGGCGCCTGCGATTGTGTACTTGTCTTTGTGAATCAATGAACATCAAAAGTACTGTCTTTGCTCTGGGAGGGGATGGGTCGTTTCCACGGACACCAGGATGTGGCTGGTTTAGCCTCTTTTTAGCCAGTTAACTCTGAATGGTGAAACTGTAACAACTATTAAATGTTTTGCTGGCCTTCAAATAAAGCATTCCTTGCGCACATCTTTCAAAGAGAACATCGAAGAATTGTAAAGGTTCAGATTTCCTTTTTTGTTATTATTCTTACTTCCGGTGGGAATCTGGGTTTCTCGGGCATTATGTTCGTTACACAGCTAATGATTCATCTTACAGATTGCCCCGCCTCCGACGGACCGAGCCATCGAGAGAGAAGACGCGACGATCTCAAGAGCGGCCGCACCCAGCTCTTCTCCTTTTTCTCTTAGATATTTCTTTTATTTCTTTAGTCATATAAACTTTGTATCACTTGCCGGGTCTTTATTTGAGAGGGTGCGGTCAGCTTTAGTGGTAGCAGCAGTGGTTTCGTTCTCTCCGATCTCTGGGTCATTCGGGTACCCCCCTCCTTTTTTCCCCCTTCCCCCATTTTTGTGTGTGAGTGTGAGACAGTGTTCCCCCCCCCCCTTTTTTTGTTGTTGAATTTGTTCGGATCCTGTCCGGATCCCTTTTATGCGCATTTTTTTTTGGGGTAGTCTACCCCCAAGTCAGTATTCCGGTTTACGACCCTTTTGAGAGGATTTCTCAGAAACACCAAAGAAAAAACCTCGGAAGGGAGGCATGCAATGCCAGACGCGTCAATTTCTCGAGAGCTAGCCATAAGATCTCACAGTTTCCTGGCCGTTTTTGTAATTCACGGCCAGCGGTACCATAGAGCCCCAGCAGAGTCAGTCCAGCCAGTCCAGTCAGCCCAGTCAGTCCAGTCGTTTCAGTCAGTCCAGTCGCAGTCACAGTTATTCCCAGGGGGCCCCGCGCATTTAAGTGTCGTACTAGTATTTTGCCTAAGAGATGGGTTGTCAACCCACAAGCCAGTATCTTGTCTTAGTTAGAGCCACCAGAGGTGCCTTTTCCCGTGCCAGAAGAATAGTAATTTAGCTTTGTAAGAGCAGTTGCAACAACGATAACTAGCCAGCGAGCTCAGGAATTGCATTTTTACTCTGTATTTTGCAGCGACCGATTTCTGATCCGCAGACGGAAAGCGCCATTTTAATGACTCATGTTGAAAAACATTAAGAGATGCGGGGGATAGGGATAGGAATGCACAGATAAAAGCTTTTAGCCAGTTAATCAGATAAAGATTTCCGCTAAGCGATCATTCGATGGGCGGAGCATCGATCACCCCCGCATCGGGCACCTATAAGAGCCATGCCTTACAGCCTCCGACCGTCCCCCCTCTCCTCCGCCTTCAGTCCTTCATCGACAGCAGTCACTGTTTACACTTTTGCCTTCTTTCACCCCTACCCCCTCACCCACATTTACTTTAGTACTACGTAAGGCAGCTCACCTAGGGTCTCTAATCCGAAAGCAAGCTTTTGAAACCTCATGTCCCCTCGCGTCGTTCCTTCAGAATCCATTTTCGCGTTTATCCAGTCCCCTCTGGAAACTCCAAATCCTTTCATTTCGTGTTAAACCCTTTTCGTTAGGCCATTCATTGGTTAAGTCTTAAATCCGAGTTTCGAAAGGCACTTTTTACCTCTTTAACCATTTCCATTTTTTACTTAATTTTGCCTACCCGAGCCTCTTAAGAAATGAAAGAAACCAGTCCATCTAGTGATCCCGAGCCCCTCGTTTGCGTGTTTCCGTTGTTTCTCCTGTGTTGGCCCTCTTCTTAAGCCCTTCTATATTTTGCTCTTTTTTTTAAATATTTCTTAAAAGTCAAATTTTTTTTTGGATATCCCATATCTTTTGAACTTTGAAATCCCGCTGAGAGTCAGTCAAGTTCTTTTTAACAGTCTAGTTTTTACCAATGTTCCAAAAATGGGAGAGAATTTTCTTTTCTACGACGGAATTTTAAATTCTATCCTTCGATAGCTATGCACTCTAATCTTTTTTTAAGACAAAGCCACGAACCGTTATCGGCTAGACAGGTCATAATTACGCATTGGCGCGCAATATAATTAGTCTGATCACTCAATTAATGAAACTTTTGTTTAGTTACCTACACTTCTTTTTTAAAACTAAAAGCTAGGGCTCCTCAACTCTCAAAAGTCAAACTTTCAAAGAAAGGAATTCCTTCTAAGTTTCTAGTTTCGAAAACAGAAACTTAAGTATAGACTTTCGGTATAGAGGCTTAAATAACAGATTTTAAAGACTCAAGCAAGACCCCTGCCGCCAATCTTCTCCACCCCCATTTTCTTCTTTTTGTCTGGCCTTTAGAGACAAAACAACTTTATTTGGCATAAAAGCTTTAATTTAGCATGGGTCTTCCGCCGGCCCGCCCGAAAAGTAACTCTTCTTCCCCACGAATGCGGTCACGGACCGCGAGTTTCGAGCCTCCAGGCGCCTCGTCCCTCAGCAGGATGAGGACAAGATCGTCGTCAGAAATGCCATCTGACCGGAAGAGGTCGGAGAGCACCTCCAAGCACTCCATCGAGAAGCCCAAAGGGGGCGTCGCCCCCCAAGCCAGTCTTCCCCTCGCAGAGTACCAGCAAATCGTAAACGACAGTGAGTTGGTGGCTCAGAGCGAGCTAAGTGCAGCTAACCTAGCTGAGACAATCATTAAGGAAAACGACCCCTCGTGTTTCCTGAGGTCCACGAGTGTTGCCGACCAGCAGAAAGAGGATGTCATCCTCCAAGATAGTCTTATGTTCAAGAAGGAGAAGGATTCCAACCGCGGGAAGGTCCGCATTATGGTAGGTGATGCGGTCTTAGAATCTGCCGATTTGCTTGCAGTCTGCCTAGAAAAGGAAAGGGACGACGCTTCCGCCTTTCTAGGGTACGCTCTTCCTAGGATTGCGGCATTTAGTCCGGAAAACTACCAGAAACTTGCTGTATTTAACGGAACCGGGGACGCTCACCAATTTACTCTCTGGCTGCGCAAAGCCGAGGACATTATTCGGATGAGGTTATCACCCACACCGATGAATTCCGAGCAAAAAGCGTACTTTATTATTGGTCATCTGGACGGTATGGCCCGCGAGAAAATTGAGGAATTGTCTGACGCTGCGAAGAAAGATTTTGACGAAGTAGTGAACCACCTGCGCAGCCATTTTGAAAACCCTCAGCAGCGCAACTTAGCACGCCAGCAGCTTACAACTAGCATGCAGTCCCCCGGAGAAAACGCAGCGGAGTTTGGAAACCGAATTTTGCGCCTTGTTCGGGCTACTGTGGCCGGTCTCGACCCTGCCGCAATTAAGACTAGGACCCTGGAAGAATTCCAGGCTAGATTGCGCCCAGACGTTAGGTATTTTGTGAAACTGAGCTCGCCAGATACTTTTGAGAAAGCACTCAACAAAGCAGAAGAGGTAGAGCAACTTTTGTCCGAGGCAACTACCGCTTCACTTATCAAGCCAGCTAGTTCAGCAGAGGCAGTAGCCGCCGTATGCGCCCTTCAGCAGCAGCATTCGCGCGCTAAGAGTTCCGGCAGACCGGGACCCAGCAATCAGTCGTTGTCTAACGGCCAAGTAAGTTCATTCAACCAAATGAATCAACCACATTACATAGACAACTACGGCTTTCCGCAGTTAGGTCACTCACAGTATCCTCGTCGAGAAGTGCAGTGCTACGGTTGCGGTAACATGGGTCATATTATTAAGTTCTGCCCCAAAACTGACGGAGGTCGCAATCTTCCTAGCAATCACCCGTACTTCAGGTCCCCCCAACATCCACATCAGTGGCAAACGCAACAACAAGAAAACTTCGAGGGTAATAACTGGGAACCTCAGCAGCAGTGAAACTGGGATCAGCCACATCCGCTTATCCCGCAGCCGCCTCAGCAAGTCCGGCAGCAGCCCTTGTTAGACAACCGGGCACACACGCAAGGTATGGCTAGATACAATGTTTTTCAGGAGAATACCGAGCTCTTTGGGCAGAGTAGGAGAAAGACGATGCGATTCCGCAAGGAGCACCAAGGACAGCTGGAGAAGCCCGAGGAGAAGCAGTACTGTTACCCGTTGGAGAACTCAAAGGAGAAGCCGTTGAGGAGATCCCCGAAGAACGAGACGGTAAAATTGGGAAAAAAGGGCACATGATTCCGTGGAGGAGGGCCATCCGGACGAAGGAGAGCTAGTAGAGGAGTCTCAGCTCGTAGAAGAAAGAGTTTCGGAACGTAGAGGAGCTGACAGATGATTCAGCCGTGGAGGAATTTCGGAACGTGGTAAAGTTCGTGGAGGATCCTCAGCTCGTGGAGGAGATTTCGCTCGTGGAGGAGTGTCGGAACATGGAGGCGCAGGAGCTGGCCAAGGATTTAGTCGAGGAAGAGATCCAGCTTATGGGAGTTCTTTCACTCGTAAAGAGAGATCTGACTGGAGCCGTGGTGGACCTCGAGGTAGCTACTGGGCGCAACCAGGGAGGCAGCTCCTTTCGGAAAAGAGACAAGGGCCCCAGGTAAAGAAGGTGACGTAGTCACCCAAACGAGTAGAAAAGTTCTTTAAAGGCGAGGGACTCGCCCAAACTAGTTCTGCATTTTGACCACAACGTTGATCCATTAACTAGCCAAAAGAAAAGCAATGCCTCCGACTTTCGATTCCTTTTTTTGGAGAACGACGATTAAGTCATGCAATCCTCAGTTTCTATAAAAAGTTTACGGCTGCCGCGCGGTTCGTAGACAAACCAATATTTCTGGGTAAGAGAGATTTGCTGCGCTATCTCAATTTTTTTGTTTCGGACTGTGGGGCCAGTCCTGAAAAAATAAGGGGAGCTGTAAAGGTTCAGATTTCCTTTTTTGTTATTATTCTTACTTCCGGTGGGAATCTGGGTTTCTCGGGCATTATGTTCGTTACACAGCTAATGATTCATCTTACAGATTGCCCCGCCTCCGACGGATCGAGCCATCGAGAGAGAAGACGCGACGATCTCAAGAGCGGCCGCACCCAGCTCTTCTCCTTTTTCTCTTAGATATTTCTTTTATTTCTTTAGTCATATAAACTTTGTATCACTTGCCGGGTCTTTATTTGAGAGGGTGCGGTCAGCTTTAGTGAATAACATTAAAAGTTTAGATAAATTGAGACTTTTAAGCGCAATCAAAAGATTCATACAGAAGATATATATATCTATACATATGTAAAGAGAAATAAAACAATACAAAAACACCAATTTCTTCCAGTAGTTGAACCACACCTAGGGCGACATAAAATAAAGTTCTATGTCAACAATGAACAACAAAAGATGTACGTTAAATGTACGTTAGTGATGAGCTAAGAAAGCGTATCAATCAAATAAGGAACCGTCAAATAGAACAACAACATTCCCTGGATTCTTTATCTTTAGAGGATCACCGCCACCATGATCGACAGCACACTCGCCACGGCCGAAGAGATGGCGCCATTCTTCGCGACGGCAGCATCATCTTCGTCCACATCCTGACCCTCATTGTCTTCGTTCTCCGGATCCTTTGTCTTTGCCTCAACCGGAGCCTTCTTGGTGGTCGTCGAGGGGGGCGCAGTGGTAGTAGTAGTGCTAGTCGTGGTCGTGGTGGTTGTTGTCGTGCTATCCGAAGTGGGAGCATCAGAGGGAGTGTTAGTAGTGGTGTCAGTAGTGGTCGAGGTCTCTTCCTGCGGCTCTCCTTGCACCACAGGGGGAACAGAAGAGGTTGCGGCCGTGGATGATTCCGTCGGGGCTACAGTTTCCGTGGGAACTCCTTGAGTCACGGATTCCGAAGACGAATCCTGAGGTGTCTCAGAGGTGGTAGAAGTCGAGGCAGCCGACGCAGTTGAAGAATCAGTGGAGATGGACCCTTCAGCCAGTGCCTCGTCCCCCGACCTCTTCTTCCTCCACTCAGTGATATTTCGGTTGCAGAGGTCGCTGTCGCAGCAGCAGTAGTCCCCCTTGCAGCCGTTCTTCACAGGGCAATCGGTTGCACACATTCGCCTGGTGGCACGTGGCATTCGGAACCTAAACTTATCTTGTTTTGAGCCATGGATGAAACTCACGCTGCACAGATGGCTCCTTCCGGACAGGTCTTGATCTCGGTGGGGAACTGGACCATCTTGTGATTTCGGTGACGAGACGGGATCACTTCGGGATGGGTGTAGCAGCGGAGGGCCACTCCGAGGGAGAACAGGGCGAAGAGGGCGAGAAAGAGCCGCATTGGAGTGGACCGACCGACGGGGTGAGTAGGGGAGGAATGGTCGAAAGGGAAAGAACACATCTTACGTTGGTTTACGGGAAACAAAATTAACTATTGGAAGATTCGGGAATACGTCATTACGTCACGTAAAAGTTTATGCCAAATCTCTGGTTCTCATCATTGTAAGACCGCTGGGGCCAGCGGACGGTTCTCCTCCCAGATGATCCTCGTCGTCCTCGTTTCTCCCTTCTTCGTCTGGGGAATGGTCGCCTGTTCCGGCGGAGAGAAGAGAGAAAACAGTGGTAGAGCGAGACCACTCGAGAAGCTAAATATTTCTTACAGGTAGACAGACGGCGACCAAGAAGGGACCCTCTTCCATGCCTTCCGCTCCGCCTTCAGTGAAATCGCCGAAAGCGCCGAGCGTGAAAAAGGAGGAAAAGGCGGAGAAGGTGGATGCGACCCAGGAACAACAGTCGGAGAAGCCGAAGAAAGAGGCAAAAGAAAAGTCGAAAAAGTCGGAGAAGGAGAAATCGAAGAAGGAGGAAAAGGAAAAATCAAAGAAGGAGGAGAGTAAGAAGGAAAAGAGCAAACAGGAGAAGAGCAAGAAGGCATCTGCCAAGGAAGCGAAGAAGGAGGAGGCAAAGAAGGATCCGAAGAGCGGAGACTGGGGCATCAAGACGTTCCAGTCGCAGATGGCTCCTCCGGCGGAGAAGGGAGAGAACGTGGACATTGGAGCCTACGAGGAACTGGGACCCAAGTCTGAGAAGAAGGAGACGCCAAAAGAGGAGAAGAAAAAGGAAACGCCGAAGGAAAAGAAGGAGACGTCGAAGGATAAGGAGGCTCTGGCGAAGACGCAGGAATGCCAGGACTCGAAGGAGCCGGTGGAGAAGGAGAAAGAGAAGGAGGGGGAGAAAAATTACGAGCCTCCGTCTCCTTCGAAGAGGCCGAAGAAGCCGGAACAGCTGGAGGAGCAGGATCCACACGACAAGAACCTCAAGACTATGAAGATTGTGGAGGAGGAGCAGGGATTCGACTAGACACGGTGGAAAGAAGAGACCGTCTGCGATTAGTCGAATAAAGCATCTGCTTTATCTTCGCCCTGTATTCTCCAATTCAAAATAAACTCTTTTTGGAATCTCTTTTTTGTCAAAAAAGTAGTCTCTCACCCCCGTACTTTCGTCACAGTGTTTTACCGTGGTTCCTTATCTCCGTCCATTTTATTATTTATACATCCCGAACGTGTAAACAATAAATAAATCTTTGCTTTTAGCCCTAAAGTATACCGTGGTATGGGAGGGACGGTAATATTCTAGCAGGCAACTACCAAATCTAAGTGACCCTCATTTTATTTAATTGCATTTTTCCATCACGTCAGGAATCATACATATTTATAAAAATATGAAACAATATTATGAAACAACAAAATATCAAAAACGTATTATTTTTCACATAACTAAAAGGTGGGTGATTAAGAACCTTCAAAACAGTCACAAATGACGCCCCCTGTACTAAAACAGCAATAATATATCGCTCTTGGTTACCCCTGGTGAAATATTCCAAGTGACCCCCTAGTTTATTTTCCCATGTTGCCTGCTAGAGTTTTACCGTTTTCCCCCATTATCATTTCCCCAAAAGTTATCAAATTTACACAACATTAAATCATAACTTTTATTCTCTGTACTTAAATGAAGAAGACCAGGATCACAGCCACTCCCATCGTCTGGATGGATTCTCCGCTGGTGGTTTCCACCGGTTGACTGCGGAGGGACATTTGGCTGGCAGGAAGAGACCGTCTCTCGCTAGATGCCTTCCTAGCCGCCGTCTTCTCGGGCCTCTCCCATCTACCAACCGTCATCTTTGGCTCCTCACTCTTATGAGCATTTCCTTCAGAATGTTTTGTTTCTTCCCCTTTTATTCTGAAAATCCTTTTTGTGTCATCCAAGCAAACCTACAGTTGTTTTTCTTTTTGCTCCGCCGGACAAAGGATTAATGGAATAAATCTCCCCCGTTTTTATAAAGTTCTAAAAGTCGGGCACATTGTCGAGCATAAACTGCGAAGTCTCTAGATTGCACAGACTTCCTTCACAGCAACAGTGCTTTTTGTTACACTCGGCATCTTGAGGACAACTGGATTTGTGCATGTGTGGGCGACATTGGCTTTACTCCAGTGCCTACAATTGATGTTAGTTGGGTTTATATCACAGCCTATCAGCCACACTTCTGGTGCCTATCTGTACAACTGCTGATCTTCTGCAGCCCTTTGAAGGCGTCATGGTAGACATATGATTCTGAAAGGAGTTGTGTTAAAGGAGGGAGTTATCGAGAACCATGATAACAATCAAGAGTTAAAGCCGCACCGGCAATGGCCAGGAAGAGGAGCGATAGCATCGGACTGAAAGAACTGGAATTCTGTCACTTGGGCCAAGAAAACACTGTCAAATATAAAAATATAACGAAGAGTTATAACGAACATTTGGTGCTATAAGTGATAACACGGGTAGAAGATTCGAGTGGTGGCGGTGCTCTCTGGGTTCTCCTGATCATGACTGGACATGGCTGAGGTTCCTAGATCCTTGGGGGCCCATTGCCACAAGTGTAGGGCCGGATGGGGAAGCTCGCTTTAATGGCGTGAGATGTAGTTCCGTGAGCTTCCTTCCCCTCCCTTATTTGGAATGTTGATTTCCTTCCTGTTGGTTGTGCTGCCATTGTCTCTTTTCTTGTGCGTAAAGAAAAAGGCAGATGATTTGGATCCCGTTGGAGACGCCGTCAAGAAAGAGGTACTGTCTTCCACTGAGGCCTTGCACTTCTTCTTTTTCAGCAGAAAGAACCCCCTTCGGCTGAAAGTGCCTGCACGCCGACGGCCGAATCACCGTGGCCACCGATGGCCAAGACGCAGGTCAGCCTCCCCAGCCAACAGCGCAAACCCTACAGCGAGGTAAGGAAAGACGGCTTAAACTACGGCGTCACATAAACCCCAGACTGGACTTTAATTCCAAAAATTGCAGCGATCGCAGCTGATGGCGCAGTGCAGTAGTCTGAAGATGTCGAAGGCGTCGAAGAAGTCGCAGACGAATTTGCAGACGCAGCCGGAAGAGGAAACGGCGGGAGCGGTGAGATTACGGTAGATGGACATAATTGCAGGAATTTCAGACGCAGGTGGGCACAGAGGTCACGCAGAACTGAGGAAGGACTTCGACAGCGACAGAAACCAATGAACTGAAGCAATTGAGCATCTTTTATTTGTAGATTTCTTCAGTTTCTCAGTTTCTTCCTACACATGTACATCCCTTCTCCTTGAGTGTCATTCATATTTTTCTCTTGTGAATGCAATTCTCGCAGAAATATACGGTTACAAGGCAACTTAAAAAGAAAAGACAAATGCGATTTTGAATAATTTCTGTTGTTCGAATATGCTTTCATACGCACACGATGGAAAGCTTAAAGATCCTGCCTCTTATGTTCGAACAACACTCATTGAAGAATAAATGCGACAAATAATTCATTAATTAAGCAAATTGACAACATTGCAAGTAGGAACCGCGTTTGAAAGTAAATCAATATAACTCTGAGCACCAGATTTAAGTATCTCCTTTGAGAGGAAATCCAGCGGAATTCGGGAGAGGCGAAGGGAGATCTGAGACGGAATGAATGGGTGGAGATTCAGTCTAGACGTAGGATCTGCATTTCTCATGGCCACATCTGAGGCAAAATAAGCTCTGGGAAGAAGAAGGGAACTGACTTGCAATCGGAGGCATTCAGCGGACGTCTCTTTCGCTTGAATGCGTGGGAAGGGTGATAATCCACCACCACTTCCTCTCCTGAAACGATTCTTTGTTATTAGAATTAGAATCCAAGAAGAGAAAACTGACCAGTTTTGATATCTCGAAGCGAGACGTAATACAAGCGGGGGAGGGCCTTGCCGGACCCCTCGTGGCACAGGAGAACGCCCGCGTTCGGACCACAGCTGTGGTTGGCGAACCGGGCCTCGTTCCTGGAAAGAAATTATCAATAGTCCCTTATACATCTTTTCTTCCTCGTTTGGTTTGTGACCAGAAACCCACCCGATGTCTAAGGCGTCAATCACTAGAGGCACTCCGGGAACAGCCATCTGGTAATTTCTTATTTTCTGGGCCTCCGTCACCGTGACCACCTGAAATGAGAGGAAGGTGGCTGGTTGGAGACAGACCTACCTCTCCGACGTATTCAGAAATAACCGTCCACTGCGGGATGGGGCAGATGGCGAACAAGCCCATGCCCTTGACCTTCGGCTGGAAGGACACTAAGATGGGGAAATCCCTCTTGGGGAATCTCTGGTGGGAGCCATCTTCCAGAGGACAGCTGCAGGGGGAATTCTTACGACAGACGAAGGAACAGCTGAAAGGAGAGTCTGAGGGAAGGGAAGGAACCTCACAAAGTCAGCGACCGTTCGCCTCCCGGCTTGATTCCGGTGATTCTGTTTCCCTGGAGGATGCAGGGTTCGGCGTCGGCCTGAATGAGGATTGGGCTGGACAGGGGAAGATGCCTACATCCCCATAGCAGGAGGGACATATTCCATTTCCACAGGTACATACACAGTTCGAAGGCCTCACAGCCAATTTCCTCGCAAACCTGGCAGCCGATTGAGAGAAACGGCTTTTGGCGACAAACTGAAAACTCGAAGAAAATCTCGACAATTAGTTTCGATACCTCGAATGGAGCAGGGAATTTATACAAATGTTCCTCGAAAAATGTGTCCACTCGTATGAGACCGGAAACGGCGTTCTCCGGGTATCCAGCGATCTGAAACATTCCTTTTCGTCTTTGAAATAAAAACAAAAGACCTGATTCCATTGTTGTTCGAGATACTGCAAGTACCAATATCCGGCTTTCTTCGGGAAATCCTTTTTCTTCTGAAACCAGCAATACCGTTTCGTCTATAAATTAACCTACTTTCTCCTTCTCAAAGGCATCGTCCACCAGCCAAGTCCCTCCGTAACGGCAGGAGAATAGGTCGATTTCCAGTCGCTTTGGGGAATGGCCCTGCTCCTTGAGGAACTGGATGACCTCTTCTACCGCAGAGGAGTAGGTGATGTATTCACGCACCTGAAACATCCAATTGAACCTGCCCTAAATGTCCTAAAACGAACAGCTTTCTCACAGCCGTAGACGTCGTCCATGCTCTGCCAGGTGCTAGAGGTGATGTTCCACGTGCCTCCCCAGACCACCAGGATTGCCTTCAGCTGAATAACGGGGGAATTACCCATTTCAAGGGAGCGGCCTACCCCTTGGTCGTGTCTTTTCTGAGAGAAGGCGACAATCCTCTCCACGATATACACTTCCTCAGAATGGTAGTACTTTTTCTCAGGATCCAAGCTTGTGTCGTCAGAAGACCCCTCTTCATTCTCCTTGTTGGCTTCCTTTTCACTCTCCTCGTTTTCCTACAAAAATAAATCAAAAAGAAAAATAAGAATATTTTGTGTTGGGGGAAACAGCCATATGCATTTTGGACAAAAGTCAAAATTTAACTAAATGCGTTAAGAAATCGATTAACGCGAGCTTTTAAAACCAGGCAATCCATCTATTTTGACCCGTCACATAGAAAAGGGACATTTTAATCGAAAATGGGGTTTCTAGAAAATTTTGATATACGCGGCTGCCTCATACAGGGGCTCGGTACCGTAACCCGGATCGTGGCGAGACCCCCACCTTAACAAAAACTGACTTTTTGGGTGGTCAACGAGACCCCTTCTTATATAAAATTTTGCCTGGCGAGACCCCCACCCCTGTAAGTTACGGGGTGCCGCCCATGTATGGGCTGGCTCGTCCACCTAATTTGCATTTTGGCCAGCCAAAATAATGCGGCCAGTGTTCGATCAAATTCATTTGGCTGAAGTGAAAAATGCTTTCCAATGTGAAAAATGTCCGTCTTCCCACCTTTTCGTCGTCTGCCTTTAATTTGCATAGCATCCTCTCCAGTTCGCTGGCGATGCTGTGGTCCATGACCTCGATGTGGCTCTTCCCAATGCGGCCCTGGAAGGAGAGTTTGCGTTGGAATGCCCAGCCGTACCCTGGCCCTGTAGGCAGCCTCCTCCTGTGTGATCCACTCCCCTTTCGAGGTGACCACCATGTTCTGATCGCTGGGTCTTCGCATGGCCTCGTCCTGAAAATAACCATTGTTGTCGAAAAAAAATAGAAAATTGTATGAATGCATAGTTTAGTTTAGTAAAATCAATTTAGACGGTGCGCGCGAAAATCAACTGTTTGAAGGTCAGAAGACGCAATCAGCACGCAACGGCCAGACAAAGAACAGCTGTGCGAATGGAGGAAGACAATATGGCGGACTTTCCGCTTTCAGAAAGAAACTGGCACCCACATTTCTGCAGGAACACTTCCCAACGGAGCGGTTTTGAACGGCCGGCGTCCAAGAGAGTGAGATAATCGATAGGGACCGAAAAGGCGCCCAATCAGCCGTTCGGATACACACGGAGGGTGTTCGCCAGCCAAGGTTAGATCCACAGAAATCGACCTCTGCAATCATCACAAGCAGAGTTCGATACGCGTTTCCTTCTGAGAAATTGAAAAATAAAGCATTCCTCAATTTCCGTCCGGGATTGTACTTTGTAGTAACTTTGCCCTTGCACCCATTAATTCCCGCCATCGCTTTTCTCTATCGTGGCTTTGGTAGCGAATTCTTCGTCACTTCTCCCGCGCATCTCTCTCTCTCTCTTTAAATCTTACTTTATCCGTTTTGATTTATGAACGTGTTTAAACGGGTCTCATTTGAACAAGTTCGCATCTCAAATATCTTCCCGGGTGTTTTTTGCAATTTCAATGCAAAGTCCTTTCACCAGTCACTTTTTAAATTATTGGGGCTAAAATTGCACGTTTCTCCAACTATACGTAATTTCATCTGTACGTAATATTACGTGAGTATAACATGTCAAACATTACTATTTATTCCCTCCCTCTCTCTCTTTTCATGCCTTCTTGGTCTTCTTGTCCGTCCAATCGCTCTGCACTTCGTTCAGCGTCTGATAGTCGTCCGGCGGCACCATCTTTCCCCTTTTGATTGCCTCCTCCATAAAATTTTCGGCTTCTTTCTTGGCGTCTTTCTTTTTATTCCTCCTTTTGGCTTTCTTCTTTCGTGGAGATTCGGCCAAACGCACCGCTCGACGCTTCTTGCAGCAAAGGATGAACAGCAGAGGGAGGAACACGGGAGGGATCAAGGGGATCATAGAACAGCCGGTCCAGGATAAAGAAAGGAGGAAATGGGTGGCTGTCCAAAAGAAGACCCCCTTCTCTCTAAAAGAACCTCCTCTGCCAAAAAAATCGTTTGAATGGACCCACAGCGTTTCAATTATATCCCCCATTCGCAATGGCAAAAAACACGTGCGTCAATCCGAGGTAGGGGCTTTTCACGTCCTCGTTCACTGAAAGTGTGTCACTTTCACAGGAGCTATCTTAGCCCCACGATGACTTCGCGATTCCGGGTTGATCACCATATGGCGACCTTTACCAACCCATTCGTAATTCACTATTGTGTTATTTAACCAAAGGACACATCGGAATGCCCTGCATGCCTTGTTCCTTTGACCCCTGACTGTTCTCCTCGACCTGTTCGCTCGCAGGATGATCACTGGGATACTCGTCGTAGCTGCTGACATTGAGTTCTCTCGCCTGAAAACGAGGAAAAGAATAATGAAAATATTCCGCTATGCCTTAGGCTTATGACGTCGAGAAGGCTTCGAATCGGCAGAAGAGCCACTGTAGTCCTGGAAAAGTGAGGTGTAACAAAACAAGGAATACACAATGTATACCGTTGTTTGCTTCCTCGAAGGAAGACGCTTTCCATTGTCCTTGTCAGAGTCGAAATATCGTCCTCCACTCTTCTTTCTCTGGAATTAAATAATTATTAAGTTAGAAGATAAAGAAGGAACCGTTTCCCTGCGTGTGGTCCTGGCCTTCTTTCTGGCAATCTGCGGTTCGTCCATGTCCTCTGACTCGTCATCAGAACTGTCAGGGAGCTCCTGAAACACCCAAATACTGGAATCTTGGCCACAACCACCTGTTTCCTCTGGTTCTCCCTTCTGAGCCTCTCGCTCCTCCGATTCTCCTTCACAACCTTTACCCTCGCTCTCAGCTGCCTCAGTGTCCGGAAGTCAGAGTCAATCCCCTCAATACCGCGTCGAGCCCTCGAGCGACCGATCATCTCGTTTTTCGACCCTTTCCCGCTCGTTTTGCTCTGACATTGATGATAACATATGGGGTGGATATTATATCCAATGAATGGTTCGAGATGAACATAAAATGATATCTAAAGCCAACCGTCTGCCTACTACTAGATTTGGTACATGTGCATACGTTATACCCACCAGTAACAGACCCCTTGAAAAGATCTCTCCTTTGAGGTAAAACAAATGAAACTTTTTTTAACGTGACATTTTGCTCATCGCTGCTTATGGATTTGCGTATGGTCTTCTTCCTGCTCTGAAATGTGTGAGGTAAAAGTAGAATTAGTAGACGGAAGCCGTATTTCTGGGGCTAGCTTCCAATGAAACAATAGTAGCTGCGGAAGTAACTAACCCGGTCAGGACGCTCTGGGTCTTCACTGATGTTGACGAATACCTCCTCCGTTTCGCTGCTGGTCTGATCCTAAATCTGATGTTTATATAATAAAGACAATGACAAACGTGGAATTGGTATTTCTGATTTGTGGATTCCGGTGGTTTGGCTGCCATCTGGTATTCCTGAAAACAAAATGTTGTAGCATAGCCGGGCGAGTTCCTTGCTCTCTCCTGTGCACGTGACAGAGCTGCCGAGATACACCAAGTGTTCGACAAACTGGACTTGCTGTCCGCGCAACAGGAGATTGCCTTGCCGCATGTTACCCACGGTCTTCTGGCGAGAAATCTCGAGGCCTTTTAGGCTGGCCCTGTCTAGATCATCGATCATCCGCTGCATTGTCTGGATACTCTTCCCGGTCAAATAATTGTGTTTTTACCCACGCTGGGGGTGCTACCGCATTTTCCGGGCCCGCAATAAGAACCCATCTGAAAACGTGGTATCACCCCCCCCCCAAACTTTAAATATCGCAATGAAACTTTGTGCAAGGCTAGAATAAAATGTCTTCTAGATTACCGAGAGGTATGGACTTTATGTTTGACAAAATATCCTCTAATGGGGGGTCGCGCAAATCTCGGGGGGTGGGTAGGTTGTCACTCTATGGATGAAGGCAGAAAACATAATCAACAGGAAACCCGGATAGGAACAAAAGAAAATGGTAAAACGTATGTTTCATTCTGGCAGAAACATTAATAGGAAATTCCACAGCGTAATCGGGAATGGAATCACTGGGGAATCCTGGGTCGTCTTCTCAGTGGTGGGCGTCAGCCCCCGCCTCTGTCTTCTTGATGTAGAGGTCCATCAACTTTATCTGAAAGACAAACTCAATTTGGAGAAGATTTAGCTAAAAAGAATCAAATGACCAAAAGGCAAAATATTAAATTTTTAAATGCAATGAAATGGACGAACCACTTTCGGTTCCAGGCCATCCATGTAGGGGTCGATCTCCTGCCGTCCCACCTTGTTCACGAGGGCCACCAGAGTGAACACAGTGTTCTTCCTTACACTCGATTCAATGTTATCGTGGCACTGAAATAGTAAATTTAATAGAAGCCAATGAAAAACCAACCCCCACAATACCCGGGACGAACCCCCGAAGGAGCTGCTTCAGGGAATGGCTGTCGCCGTGCTCGACGAGTCTCTGCAGCATCTTCAGGGATTGGGGAATTCGGGGGTCCGTCTGAAGATCAATGATGAGAGAAGAACATGACGTGAGACTTGCCTTGGAGGCGATGATGGGGTTCAGAGCGGTGAGGACGACCTCAATGGGGAGATGAGTAGAGAAGGTCTTAAGGCATTCATCCACGACGTTCAGAAACCACTAAACACAAATACAATCATAGGAGGAATTGCTACGAGGGAACCATTTGGTCACAAAAGCCTTATCCTGGTATAGTTGTTGCCAATCCTAGTTCTCGGAAAAATTCTAATTTCTGCCAAAATTATGATGTCGAAGTTAGAATTTCTAACTTCGACATCATAATTTTGGCACGAATTAGCATTTTTTGAAGAATTAGGTTTGGCGAGAGGTATAGTCTTCAAGCGTTGGAAATTAACATAAATACTCACACTGTCCTCCACTCCCAAGGCCGTATCGAGGACCTTTTTGATGACCATAGTACCGAACTCGTAGAAACGGGTCGCCTGTGCCCTACTGAATAATGGGATTGTCAAGCTTCCAAAGAAACTGACCAGAGTTTTCCTATGAGCCGCAGACTGTCCTTCTTCAGCTGCATGTGCTTCTTCTCTTTGCCGAGGGAGAGGAGGTCGAAGAGCTGGAGGAGCATCGGCTTGAAGTTTACCTCCCATGTGGTGAAGGACCCCTCGCTGACCATCTGTTGCAGGGTGCTCAGAGCCACGTGCTGCTCATCGGTTCTTAAAATATTTACTTAATAGCCGCAATATGGGAGAGCTTACCGGGAGGAGTCGTTGCTGGCGAAGGAGAGCTCCTTCAGCTGAAGCTTGATGTAGCTGGTCTGCTCGTTGTCGTTGTTGGCCAGATGACGGGTATTCTCCAGGTTCGACATCTGCAAAGTGTCTATCATGTAACAAAGAAAGTGTAAAACTGACGTCCGACTCAATGTCCACAGACTCGCTGCTGCTGTTGTTGTAGATGGGTCCCAGAGACGGCGTGATCGGCCTGCTGTGCGCCCTCTCGGCGGGCACTTCTTCGACATTCTCACTGCAAGATAAACTATTGAGACGCCGTAGAGTTTGAGATTTTCAAGTTTTAAGTCCTTAAAAGGAGTTTTAAAAAAAAACAAGAAACGTTAGGGAAACTGACCAATCTCTCTCTCCGTTCTTCTGTAGGAAGGACAAGGCATGATCTTGCCAGGGACGCGGAAGCTGGGTCAAAACTGCCGAGAAATCGGCCGCATTGACGGTGAAAAAGGCGTTGATGAGCTGCTCGCAACTCTGAAGCAGAAGATAGCCAGAATATGAAAAATGAAACTGACCGGCTTGACGTCGGCGTTCTTAGGGTCCTCCATCCACTGGAAAATCTTCGTGACGACCGTCTGCACCTCCGGGCGGTTGATGTGGCTTCCGCTTTCCATGGCGGACACCAGCTCCATGAGGTAGATCACAGTGGCCATCCTGGCCTTGGGCGTGTGCGGTGACGTCATCCGACCGTCTATGAACTGGCAGAGTGCCACCAACTGCTCCGAATGGCCGAAGGAGACCCTCGCCTGGTCTAGGAGCTTCTTGAAGCTATTCTAAACGAATAACACATAACATTACGCCAGATACATTTACCTACCCTGACATTCGGCATGATCTCCTGCGAATACTTCGGAAGAAGGCGACTGAGCAGAGGGAACAGCTGGTCGCCTATCTGCACGTGGTACTCGCGGACCAAGTCGCACAGCGCGTCCGTCAGAGGAGTCACAGTCTTGTGACTGTGCTCCGAGAGCAACTTGATCAGAGTCTCCGCGATGGCTTTAGCTTCCGCGGCAGTAAGACCGAGTGATGTTCTGAAAACATGTAAGAGGAATAGTTGTGTCATCAAGCGGAAGCTATCGTCAGCATTTTAAAGTAATCTACCTGATGATCTCGTGTACCATGGTCAGTCCATCCTTCCTAGCCAATGGGTCCTTCATTGTGCACTTCTTGATGGCGTTCTCCAGACTGGATCCGGACCAGTCATCTTCCTTCTTGTCCTGGATTGACAGATTAGTCTAAAAGGGGTGAATAGGAAGACAAAGGACATGATACTTACAATCTGTTTCAAGACTGCGTCCTCATTCGATGTCTTCCTGTTGGCGGGAGAGGGCGTGAGCTCAAATGGCAGGTGGTACGTCCCCAGAGTGGGGGAACTCGCTGAAACATAGGCGTACACACCTCGAGCTCTACGGAATTCTTACGCTGGGAGATGTTGGTGGAGCGTGCAGCGACAAGGGTGCGGCGGTAGACACTAGGCAACGAGCTCTTGAGCGCGGAGTTGGTTGCCTTTTTGACGGAACTGGCGTCGATCGCTGAGGTAGATCGCCCGGAGAGGAAATCTAAAAGGTGGATTAAGTGAAAGAATATAAAGCCGGCTAACCAGTGGGCCTGCTGCTTGAGGTGTTTGGGGAAGGTCGTTTCGTGAGGGGCGTCGAGTCTCGCAACGAAGTGAGAGATTGGGTGGAGACGGAAGCAGAGGCACGTCCGCTGAGATACTTCTGCTTGGACGCGTCGAGGCTCTTCAAATCGGGGCACTGAGAGCTTGGAAAAGCGCGTTACCTTAAAGAGGAGCTGGGCACGATGGGGGAAGACCTCCTCCAGCAGCTGGTACCCTTCCCTGCCGTTCTTCCTTCCGATCGGATCGGCGTCACCCAGCGCCAGCTAAACATAAATAAATAATAATGACAAAAATTCAGCGTACTTTGATGGTGGAGACGATGTCATCCATGTGCTTTTCCATTTTCTGCGGCGGCCAACTACTCAGCACGAACGCCATAAGTTGGAACACGTTACTAAATCCAAAAGAGTTGGATAAATGGAGATGGGAATCACCTCCTAATTTCCTTGGCCTTATGTTGTCGGAATTCCACGAGGATGGTCATGATCTTCGGCGTGTGCACATTCTTCACGATGAAGCCACAGGCCTGGGATCCGGAGTTCGCCATGATCTTGACGCTGATCTGGATCAACGGCAGGCAGGAGGACAGGAGGCGCTCAAACAGACGAGGCAGTTTCGGGCCGAACTTCTCGGCTAGCATGCTGAAAATGGAAGCGTAAGTATTTGAAGATATAACACATATTATATGACACCGCAAGCTTCCAGCGGCTACCGAAACAAAAATGCTAATGTTGTTGTATTCGATTTGAAGCCGCTTTAGCGTTTAACAAAAATTCCTAGACAAACCAGATGGTGATGCTGGCCTCCTTGCAGACCTGGGAGCGCAGGTCGGTCACGGAAATGATGAGGCTCTCCTCCAGCAGACGCAGGCCTTCGATCAACTCACATTCGAAGTCCATTCCTCCGTGAACGACCACCGAACGGACGCTCGTCACCTGAAACGGCGATACTCACGCAGCATCTGATGCATACCGCGATTTGTCGCTTTTTCCAGTCGAGGTTCGTGTCCTCCATCGTGCTCCTCGCCATGTTCAGGAGCTCCTTCACATCCTCCTTGCTGGAGATTGAGCAACTGGGGACATCAACGAAACCTTTTCTAACGTCGTCTTCATTCATTGCTACTGTGGCAACTGAAAAAGGATAATAGGAAATCGAATAAGAGAGAAAGAAGCACGGGAACCAACAAATGCGACTCAGTGCTGCGATTTTAAGATGTAAATATCATGTTAAGGAAAACAAAAACGAGTTCAAGATGTGAAGAAAGTAATAATAAAACTTTAGGATTCACATTTTTGAAAAATGGGCGCGCGTTGCGTTGCGCGCGAGACCTTTTCCAAACTAGGTGTAATTTTCACATATCGGTGGAAATTATTCCGGTATGGGTAAAAATGGATAGGAACATTAAAAGTTGATGTTTAATGTGATATATCAACTATCGACAGTTGGGTAGGTTGTAACTCTATGATTAAATACAAGGGTATGAAATTAAATCAATCGAACTAACTTAACTTAGCTTCGCTCGCTTTTGTTTCAGCTGAAGTTTACATCTTTTTTTTAAAATAAAAGAACTATTTTCTTAGCACGCTGAATTTGGACATTCGCGAGTCATTTCACTGTTTATCTAACCAAATTGTGATATTTACTTTCTCCACCTTAAGCCTCCGCTGTTCTCTGCCTTGCCTTGTTATTCCATGACGATCGGCTGCTTATCATCCATTTTCTCTCGAACCAGTTATCGCCGGTTAAAGATAACGCCTCTTTTCAGTCAGCATGTCCTGATTGAATGAAAGCAACGATATGCGCGTGCTCGCCGGCTGTCTCGGGCTCTCTTTCCTCACTTTTCAGGTATTCTATATTTCTTCCTTATTTATCTCTTACTTTAGAGTTACAAATGGCTGCGTAAATGGTTAGACAGCCGCAGTGTCCCCGAATTCGTGCCCGTCGGCGTGGTGAAGAGCCTCTACATCTTCCCCGCCAAGTCTTGCAAGGGAAAGAAGGTCTTCTTTTGTATTTTAAAACTGAAAATGATGATTTAGGTGTTTTCATATTTCTGCGGGGCTAAAGGCCCGGAACACGGGGAGATCCGCGACCGCCACTTCCAGGTGATCAACGGTCAGACCGGAGTCTTCTGGACGGCAAGGCAAAAACCCCAGATGGTGGGATTTTATCTATGTTTACAGGAGAATAGCAAAGTCGAAGAGATAAAACAAAGGGTGATTCAGGTGTTGATTGATGTAAACGTGAATGGCGGGAAGCTGATCGTCTCGCTGCCCGAAGGAGAGTTGGTCGTTGTGCCCATCGAAGATATCAGAAGGAGGAACGATGTTCGCCAATCCACGTCAGTTTTTTCATTGTCCTTGTGGAATCACGATGATTTTGGAATGTGCTGATAGTTGACCCCGATACCATTATCAAGTCGTCGACGGAGAAATCGAAAATCCATTCCGTTGGGTGGTCGTTGTCTGATACTGGGTCGATTGTTAGGCTAACGTTGACAGTTCAAATTCAATCGAAACGTCACTAAAATTCCTGAATTTATAAGCAGACCCCTTTAAATCCTGTCAGCTGCGTGTCATTAAGAACCTCTAAGGATGGCCTCTGGTCATGGCTTTATTTGCCATTGTTTTGACTGCAAGGTTGACCATTTGCATTTTCAGTCTGTGGGGAAAGAAGCGTGCCGATGGCTACGACTGTGGCGACGAGTTGTCGGCCCTTCTCTCGGCCTACCTGGAGGAAGAGGACGTGCGCATGGTGATGTTCTCTGATGAATTGTTCACGGAGCGTCAGTGCCGTCCGGAGAAGCACTGGTGGGCCAACAACCCGGTGCCCTCTCGATTGGACAACGTCGCCTATTCGGACCTCGCTCCCTACATGATCCAAACCGAGGCCTCTCTTGCCGACCTCAACTCCCGTCTCGAGGAGGACGTACTACCACCGTACTCCTCAAGAATGATTTACGTATTCAGGTGACACAGCTGCACTTCCGTCCATGCATTGTGGTGGATAAATGCGCCGCCTGGGACGAGGACAAGTGGTTGGATCTGCGTATTGGGGATAGCGTCGAGTTGCAGTGCTTCAAACCCTGCACCAGGTGCGGTTTCCCCCGTTCAATGGTCTATTTCGCTCTTCAGATGCGTCTTCACCACTGTTAACCCATCGACAGGGAAGAAGGACCCAGGAATGCAGCCGCTGAAGAAGCTCAGGGAATTCCGTCTGGCTCCCGAAGGACCGATGCGTGCCGATTTCAAGGACTCTCCCATCTTCGGAGTTAACGCCGGCGTCGTCAAACAGGCAATCCCATATTTGAATACGGTTATTTTTAGTTTAGGGCCACATACACGAGGGACAAGTCATCTACGCTCGATACAAGCCTGCCGGTGCATTCTAATGTGATTTAAGTTTTATTTATTTTGTCATGTTTTCTTATGATAAATATTCACTTTTACTTGTCTCAAGCTAGGATTGAAATCACACTTGTATTAACGACTACATCAGAAGACAGGAGAATCAAACTGGACTGAATTCACATTTATTTGGAGAAATAAACTTGTCCAACAGAAGACGAAATGCCCCAATTGAAAACATGATATGCGTTTTGCCGATTTATTCTATACTCGAATAGAAAATGTCGGAAAGAGTTGTCGTTCTTCGACTGGCTTAGGCCTCTTCCGGGTCGATCTGCTTTTGCTCAGCGCGGACTTTGCGGTCGATCATGGTCTGAAGTAACCATTAGATAGGAACTGTTTAGAATCTACCGCCATCCTAGCCACGTGACCCGGCCTCCAGGAATTCGCCTTGCTTTCCTCCTTTTCCTTCTTTTCCTCCTTCGGGGACTCTTCCTTGGCCTTGACGATCGCCTCCACCTTCTTCATGGCCGCCTCGCTGAGTTTGAAGCTGAGCCCCGGACTCGGGGCGTCCTTGCTGGGGAAGGGAGTCCTGGCCTCCGCCTGCCTCACGCTCTTCTGGAAACAGGCATCTCTCTCTCTCTCTCTCTCTCTCTCTCTCTCTCTCTATCTCTATCTCTCTCTCAATACCTCCTTCAGTTCCTCTGCTTCCTTGTCCTTCTCTTTCTCCTGAATATCCACCTTGACCTCTTCCTTCTCCTTACACTTCTTGATCTCCAACGTAGATCCCTTCTCCAGTGGCTCCCTGTACTCCTCCAGATGCTCCTCACTCGGCTGCTGGGTAGCATCCATGCTCTAAATGGACGTAACTCGGCTACCGTATCCCTCCTACCAAAATCGACGCCCGGCTGTTACAGAGCGGCAGTCCCGCCCCAATCTCCACGTACTTTCCACTCTGGCTGGCATTCTCGGTTTCGTACACGGTGGTCTAAACAACTACAGTAGATCAAGGTTACAGTAACCCACCATCGTGTCATCTGGAATATTCTCGACGTTGGCATCAGGCTCGTAGTCGACGACGGAGTCATCAAGGGAGAGGGTGCTCTCATCCTCCGCATCACTTGTCTCCTCCTCCTTGCCCGGGAACTTGAGGCTGAAGATTATTTTCTAATGATTTACCCTCGCCTTACTTCATCATCCTCTTGGCCCACTGCTCCATTTCGGTGCCCTTGACCTTCAGGTAGAGGCTCAATCCATCGTTAGTCACCATCTTCATGTGGAGGCTGGCCTTTCCGGCGCCGACGACCATCTTCTTCGGTGAGTTGAGGTTGTAGACTTTGCAGTCATTTCCAGATCTGAAGCTTTAACTGAGAATGGAGAGAGAGAGAGAGAGAGAGAGAGAAAGAAAGAGAAAGAGAGAGAGAGAGAGAGGGAGGGATGGAGAGAGAAAGAGAGGTAACCCACTTGTAAAGAGAGAGAATTCCGTCGTCGCTGAGCTCCGCCTGCCTCTGTCGCCACAGGCCGTGGCACCTCTTCTGCACCTGGGAAGACAGCGTCGTCGAGAGGGTCTTCGGTGCTCCGGGAGGAGAGGGGGAATGCGGCTTGAAGAGACGACCGAGCATCGCAGGAAACGGCAATCGAATGAGCCAAAGAAAAACCTTCCAACGTGGAATGCTCCTTCATTTGCCTACTGTCGCTATGCAAAGCACCTTTGATGACGTCAAGAACGTTCATGTGGTCATTTGAATAAACACTGGAATATTGATAATCTACCTTTATTTCCACCTTGAGGTCATCTTCCACGCGTGGTGACCTTTGACCAGGCAGGTACTTGTCTCTACCTTGCATTTTAAACGTCATTTTCAGGTGAATGAAAAAGGACTCACCGTCCGAGACTGAAACTTCAAAAACACCTGGTGAAAGAAAGAAGGAAATAATGAAGGACGAAAAAAGGAAAAGCGGAGAAGTGAAAACGGAGGAGACTATGAGGGATGACAGTGAGAAGGTGATAGTTTTGAAGAAAATCCCTACTAGTCATCAGATGCCGGAGACAAGGAAAAGGCTTAGTCCCAGCAAGAAAGGGCAAGGAAAGAAGAGAATCAGTGCGGAGAGTGGGAAGCACAAAGAAAAAGAGGACGATAGGAAGAAGGGGAAGAAGGGAGATAGCACGGAGACAGCCAAGGGATCGAATGAGAAGAGCAAGAAGAGAAACGAAAGCAAGGAGAAGAGTAAGAATAAGCTGAGCGTTGAACGAACGGGAATTGAGCTTAAAAGCAAGGAAAAGATGAGCAACGAGAGGAATCCACGGAGAAGTTCTGAAATTGAAATTGAAATTGAGGTGAGATAAGGGAGAGAGAGAGAGAGAGAAAGAGAAAGAGAGAGAGAGAGAGAGAGAGAGAGAGAGAGATAACTCCAACACTGCCTCTTTCAGTCCACTGACTTGGAAGACATTTTGCAATCCGCCCAGCAAACGCTCCACCGGCCCAAGAAGACTAAGATTGCAGTTGGAAACGACAACAGTATGATCTCTGCTCTTCAGACCCTTTCTTTTGCAGGAATTGAGCCCGAGCCCTGGAAGATGAGAGATTGGAAAGACATCGCATCCGTTTTGGCCATATTCGCAGTGTTGCAGGACCCCTCTCAGTCCTCTGTTTTGGTCAGCTACGCCGGAAAAGGTGGAGGCTGTGAGTTGCGAATTGAAAGGGACATATTATGACAGTTTCAGTGTGGTACATCCTTCTGTTCATCATCGTGGTTACCGTAATCCAGCTCCCTCTTCTTTTTCTCTTCGTTCATATTGGACAGTACCATCGTGCCGGAACTCTCAAGGTGTTTACCCTCTATGGCCCTATCTACAAAAGTACTTTTTTGTTCTTTTTATATAATTACGTAAATTAATTTCTATTCAAATATTTTCAGCCATTGGAATCTGCTCTCTGTTGATGATTCCATTCCGCCATGGAATTGACACCTACGACTTAGCTGCCAATTTGATCTCCGCCACAGACGACACCAATTTTTCTCAACTGATCTCCTGCGTTGACAATCCTTACTGTAAGCTACTTTGTTCCGCAATGGAAGTATTCCTTCAGCATGCCACGGAGAATACGTCAATAGGGATACCTGTTGTTACTCTTTGTACGATAAGATACAGTGCTCTGAGATGGCTGATCCACCTCATTGGTGTGGTCATAGCAACATCTCCAGTAATCGAATTTCCGCTGCAATCTACTCTGCCAATGGATGGGACGCGATGATCAGAAGCAATCAATGGGTTGGTTTCCAACTCTTCTCCCCTTTTGTCTTTACACAACATGACAGTAAACTGGCAATTTAGGTCCCCGTCGCCTGTGTTTCCATCGTGATGGTTGTCGGATTGGCTGCTTCTTTCGTCCCCGCATTTGCCTTCACTGCCATTGTTGCCCTCTTCGGAATCTTCGGTTTCATTCTCTTCTCTCTCGTAAAAACCACAATGCTCCTCTCCGCCGGGGACTTTACCGTCGGCTTTGGGAGAATGTGTGAACGTACCCTCATAAACAATGCCTTCACATTGGAAGTTGGTTGTTGCCTTAACTTTTACTTTTTTCTAGGCTTTGTTAATGGTAACCAATTTGATCTTGTGGACTGGCCCTGCTAAGCTCTCGGTCATCTCAGTGGCTTCTATGATATCTCCCAGGAAAAGGATGTACCTCCCAATTGTCATCATGCATGTGATCCACGTCAGCATCACTTTGTTCAACTTCCTGGGCGACATTTCCGTTGCTGGATTCCTGGAAAGCATGGCAGCCAAGTATGGAGAATCGAGCACATCCGCCGCCGCTACAGGCCGTAGTCCAGTTCTTCAAACAGAAGACAGTTTTATTTCAGAAGCTCATCTGGACCAGGCCGTCCTTCCAGAGTTCATGGTTCTCTCAGGAAGTGAATCCTGGCTCCCAATTTTCTTTGCCGGGGCCTTGATTGTGCAAGTCGGCCCTTTCTGTGGACCATTTTTCGATGTGCTAGCTGCCACCCTGAACCAAGATGAGCCTAGGAGGTTGCTCAAGATCTCCGGATGCTGCCTTGTCATGGCGGTCGAATGCCTCGCTCTTTCGGTCATCATTGTGATTGTTTCTCCTATTTTCTCCTAACCTTAACTTTAGTTCTTCCCCGGAGCGTCTGGTCCCTTGGATGTCATGACCACGAAAATGTTCTCGTTATTGATTATTCTTGTTGTTGAATGCACTATCGTGATCTACGGTTAGTTAAACATGGTTGGATTTCAACTTTCTCACTTTTAATTTTGCAAAGGATTCAAAGGATATTTTCAGGATTCAATGAGCACGTGGTGGACGTCTGTGCCCTCTACTACCTCAAAGCCAAAATGAATTGGTTTGGTCCCACCTCTGCATTCCACTACCACTGCCTTCGTCGAATCGTTCAACCGATCCTAGCCCTCTGCATCCTTCTGAACTTCAGCCGGATGGCTTCAATAGAGTCCGACAGTCTTCTGACCAACTGGATCAGCTACGGAACTGGAACCCTTCTTGGCGCCACTTTCTTCATCTGCGTTATTTGGGACCTGATTTGGATGTATCAGAAACAATACGTAAGCCATCTTATAGGACCACTTGACTTGTTGATTCCAGCCGATTAAAAGAGCGTTCCTACCACAGAAGGGCCACAAAGCCTACTACAGGTTCTTCAAAGGACAAGGTCCGTTTAGGAAAGAAATTCCCTTTGACATCCTCTTCAGATGACGTCATGGAAGAGAATAAGTTTGATGTCAATGGAAGCAATGCCCCAGCCACTACGAACACGGAGGCCCCGATGACAAGCAACAAACCGGCTTCCAGCGAAACTTCGACGAATCCTTTGAATTCGTCAAGAACGGAGATGCTCGTTACAGTGGAGTAGAGAAAAATTAATTCACATTTAAGATCAGAATCTTTAAAATAAAGTCATATTGATCGGATTTGTTTGTGTTCATTCATGATAAGATGCACATAAGGAAAAAACAAAAAGAATGCCTGTTTCAGCAAATCCTGAACATTCGAATAATTCAGCTGATAGACAAGATCATTTATTTCTGTTAATTCCTCTCCCTTTACTTAGTCTTCTGGCGGATCGACGGAGACCTCCGTGCAGACGACGGCTTCTGGGATGAAATCTGTCTGGCCGTCGTAATCTTCTCCCGAGAGCTATCTTTCTTCCGAGCTTTCTTGTCGATGAGAACCACGGTCAAAATGAATCCACCAACCACCAGAAACATTCCAGTGATCAGGAATGGCTCGTAAGACAAGTCCATCTTCAAATTGTAGTCTTCTTCCGATTTGGGTGATGCCTTCTCTAGAAATCAAGTTTGATGTTATATTAGGGAAACAAACGTCTGCTCTGGAGATTTCGGATGTACTTTGCTTCGTTTTTCACAGAAATTTCGTTGTTCAATGAAATCTGGAACATTTTTGAGTGAAAACACAACAGGATTCTTGTATGCTTACAGAATCCCCCTGACGGCAGTCTTCTTCTGTCCTTTGCTTAATCCTTCCGATATTCGCTTTTACCATATCCCTGCACAGACTTTTTCTAATCCGTGTCAAGCTTTCGCAAGACGACACATCGTCTAGCAGCGTCCCATTTACCATGCAATTTTTGTCATTTCTAAAGGACTTTCTTAATTTTAAGAGAAAATCTCACTTGGCAAACAGATTATGGCGTGTCACTTTACAATTGATCGTATCCCTCATTCTTAAACGTACCTTTAAGAATTTTGCCTCAAAACCTACTGTTTGCAAGAGTCGGGAAGGTGGAAATAGAAAAACGCGATGATGTCATGGTCAATTACAGTGTCATTTGGTTTGAATAACTTGGTCCATCCCTCGTGTGTATAGTGTACCACGTGTTTATCCTTATCACACCAAATGTCTTTGTCCCCCAAACTCTCGTTGAAAGAATGGGTGGAGAAGGAGAAGTTGAATTCCGGTAGAGCCGAATGGCAGGGGTTGACTGCGACAGTACACAGTACCTTTCCCTGCAAAATGATTTAGAGGTCTTTATGAGTGAGTGAGTGAGTGAGAGAGAGAGAGAGAGAGAGCGTGAGAGAGACAGAGAGAGACACAGAGAGAGAGAGAGAGAGAGAGAGAGAGAGAGAGAGAGAGAGAGAGAGAGAGAGAGAGAGAGAGAGAGAGAGAGAGAGAGAGAGAGAGACTCACGTCGTGCGGACCGTCGAGACACTGCGTCTCCGATCGATTACTATAAGATCCGCTAGTTAAGCCTAAATGTAAGAAAGTAAAGTGTACTTGTCAGTAGATTCAAAAATTGCCAACGTAAAGAAACTGACAAAAAAAGAGTGCAAATTGTAGTAGCCGTCGTTGACCGACCATTCGAGGAAAGTACGCGGTCAAGTCTACATAAAAGGTATTAGCATATTATTAGGTTTAACTTTTATTAAACCCTTGGTTTCAGCTGAAGAGAGTCTCTTCCAACTAGTACATGTCCCAGTCTTAATTAAGAATGCCCTTCGTGGCTGATGCTTTCCTTAAATATTTCCCATTCATCTTGTTTGGCATAAAAACGGGGGTTAGTATGTACTCCTACTCATCCCCAGTTCCCTGGCGGAAACCCCTCAGTTATTCTTGTCTTCAGGGCGTCTTCTCTTCATTGTCCAGCAGCTCTTACGTTCCCAGCAGATCAGAGGGTCCATGTCTTCCTCTTTCAGTCGTCGAAGATGTACGAGTTTGAAAGCTGCCAGTCCACGCGTTTCTGCCCTTCCACCACCTCCCTCCGTGCAAAACAAAGACAAAGGCGCTTAGGATTTATTACGCGTTCTTCTATTAAGAAACATTATGATTCGTCCTTTTGAGGAGAGTGGGAAAGTAAAAAAAGCCATCACCAAACTGGCCGAAAGATCACAGAAGGACCTACTTACAGGGATAAGAATGAGATATATACAGGGCTAAAACGGGGATGCACAAGCGCTTGGAGATCAACCGTTGATGAAGTGAAGACTATGCGCACCGTAATTAAATGAAATCTAGAGGGTCCTATAGCTGCTGGCCGCCTGGCGCCAGTTCCGTCTCTGCGGGGGCCGAGCCGTTCGTCCTCCGCATCAATTCCTTAACAGAATATCCTTCATGGAAAGTACCGTAACTCACAATCTCCTCGGGACCCTCGGTTTTCCGCGGATCGTGGAATCGTTGCATGATGCCGCGGACTATGCTGCCGGGTAATCGCTGATGGTCCCGAATGAGGTTCCTCACCTCTCGTTTGATCAACCGCCGAACCTGAAACAATTTTTGAAGAAAACAAGGATGGAGGCACCTCTTCGGGAGTGGTGTTGTCGTAGTCGAAGGTCATCGGTTTGCCCAGATGGGTGACCATTTTGACGGGGAAACCGCCGTAGATAGGACAAAGTGGCATTTTGGTCTTCTCGTAGAGCCAGTGGAAGAAGGAACGGCCCCATTCCGGTGTGCGGAAGGACTCGCGGCAGTTCTCAGTGAACATTGGGATCACTGGCTGGAAACGAGGAACTATAAGGAGGAGAACACGGCAAAGAGATTATCTAGGCGACCACTTCAATGGCCATTTAGTTGGTTTCTTAGCCATGGCTTCACTCACCGTTCGAGAATTGATGACGACTCTGGCGAATCCCAGGCGTTTCCCCCACTGGATGTCGTAGATCTGCGGATCCGAGAACAAGGCCTCCCTCACTCCTGAAACCCTCTTCTTCAGAATCCATTCTCCTAATATTGGCTACCTCCAGGAGCAATGCAGAGCAGGTTGCCGTCCTTTAATTCCTGTGTGCACTCCTCCACCGTTCCCGCCGTGATGCTGAACATCTTGCACAGCGGCTTCCATCCTAAGAAATTCTTCAAAGGGATTCAGAAGAAGGCATACCAGGCAATTTGAAGATGAATTTATCGCCGACACAGTGAAGGGTCCTGTTTTTGTGAATGACGAGTTTGGAGATGAGGTAGTAGACGTCGAGGGGCAGGCAGCCGTGGTAGTAGATGAACAGCGCCGGACCGTCGTCAGGCACGTTCTCGATCCCGCGCAGTTCGTAGCCTGCAAAATGGATTGTTTTGCCACATTCGTTCCATAATTACAGTAACATTTGTCTTCTAATATGTTGTCAGCAAAAGTGCGTCACACACAAAATGTAATTAGCACGCGAATTATTATTAATTTTAGTGTAAACGTACCATGCCATACGTAGCCGACGGCATCCCAAAACGAGGCGATGGCCACCCTGGCTCCGTTCCAATAACTCGTGTGATAGGCCTCTTGGATCTAAAAAGCTAATTTTCAAACAAAAAAGCGAAAAACCTGATGTCTGAGGCCGTAAACGTGGAGGAAAATGATGCATCCGTAGATGAAAATGACTAGGATGATGGGGAGGACGAAGACGACGATTATGGGGAGGAATAGCCACAGCAGGTACTGAAAACGGGGAATTAATGGACAGGGATGGGGGTAATCACCTCTTCCGAATAGTTTTTGAAAAGAATGGATCTCAGGTTGGGGAAAATAGACAGCCACATTCAAGAGTTACTAATTTTAGAGGAAATGAAGCGGGAGCGGGAAAATCGCTTGGAGGTCCAGATGGAGTGTAGGGAGATAAGATAGCAAAAGAAATCACGCGAAAGCACTTCAATTGAGCGCCAGCAGTATTCTATACCTGGGCTACCCCTAAGTATGTTTTGCCCGTGAATTGCACTCACTTCAAGATAGTCTAGATCGATGTAGTCGACGGCCCATGTGATCCACAGAAGAAGGACCTCCACGTGCGGTTGGGCGAACTCTGGCCATGCCATCCCTGCCAACATTCAAATGAGGGAAGGGGCTGGATCCTACCTTGGAGGGATTGGATGAGAGTGGAGATGGCCATGTCGCGGGGCGGCCGTCGTCGGAAAGGAACAATTGCAAAGGGACGACAAAGGATCGATCAGACATTGAATGGACGGTGCCAGGGAGGGAAGGACACGGGAGATTATAAATATTCATTCGCTCAACAAGAAACAAAACAAAAAAGATCCTAATCTGATTCTAGAGACTCTTCCGGCTTCACCGAGTGGTTGTCGTAGATCGTCACCACGCCCTCTTGCAGAGATAACCTGGAAGAAGTGAATAAGAGAGGTTACACAGCCAAGCAGGGGTGCAAAAGTTAGTTGAGAAAGATTCGAACATAGATTCAATTAACTTTTAGTTGTTTCCTGGCCAAGTGGCTAGGAGGTCGGACTTGTAGTCCTCAACTCGCCAGTTGTATCAACGCTAGATTTTCTTCTTTTCTAAGGCCGTGGATTTCAGCGGAGGCCAGCCAAGCCATGAGGAATCCTGAGTCACTTTTGAATTTACTATTGCCTACCTAATAAGGGAAGTAACAAAGGGCTCCTTGTCGCTGCTCCGCGTGGCCACGACGTCCGCATGGCCACAGTCCAAACTGCCCGTCAACGGAATCCGAAGCTAAAAATAGATCTCAACAGATAAAATTGAGCAGACTCACGACACTCTTCTGTTTTCCTACGAAATTGTGCCGGTTGTCAGCCAGGTCGACGGATCCCACCTGGATCGGCTGGCCCAGTGCCTCCTGAAAAACAAGGGTGGGTCAGGAGACGTTTCACAACACAGGCTCTTCAGATAAACTCTTAATCGCCAGAAACCAACCCTAGCCCTGTCGTGATCTCCGATGATCTTGAGGCTCTCAACGTAGTGCGGCAGATTGCGGACCTTGTTCTGCATCCATTTCTGAGCCAGATAGAGCCCCGTCGATCCGGCCAGGAACGTCCCCGCAGCCACTTTCAGGAGAGTAGCTTGTTGGACCTGAAGGGGTTGGAATGAGCCAATTCAGCACAGATAACCCACCATATCATGTGTACCCGTCAGCAGCCGATTTGCGCCACGGATGGACAGAAATGCTGAAAATAAAGGGTCAATGAAGAAGGGAAGCAAAAGACAAGTGGGGGAGGGGTACGGTAGAAGGGGTCACCAGAAACAAAAATATGAATAAATGATTTATTCTTTATGAAGGGTCCAGGCACATGTCTGTCCGATGCCTGCCATTCCGACGACCCTCCAGCCCTCCTTCTCCAGAAGATCCAGCACTTCTCTCGGCGTCAAGGCGGTTAGATATTCCTGAAAAGGAGGGAAATACAACAGAACGGCAAGAAACGTCCTTGATGAAAAGGGCAAACAGCTGTGGAATTGGTAGGTTTAGCTCGAGGCTGATAACTTCTAATGCACACTAGTAGGTCTACAGCCCCGATTTCTTCCCTCACTGCCTCTTTATCTGGTAGGGCCCTGTTTAAATCATCTTCGGAACATGTTTCCCTTCCGAAATTGGCGCAAAATCGCCGTGAGACCGTTTCCGTCAATCGAAATGAGCAAAAAATGGAAACTCACAGAGAACTCGTTTCCCAGCTGTTTTGAGGGCGTCGCCTGCAGTCTCTCCATCAGATCCCTATCGCTCTTCCCGTCTCCCACGAACGTCGGCCCGCATTCGAGGCGAATCTGCGTAGAAACTAACAAATACGGCATCTGAAAGCGCAGCTGAAGGGACAAACAGGCGGACTGATAACGGGAGTGAAGGTCACGCGGGGGCATCCCAGGAAAGGGAAGACGAATGGAGAGACAGGAACAGGTGTAAAGTTGTTCTAATGGGGAAAACGGGTAAAAGAACAGGCGATGCGGAACTATTCAGTGTTCGAATCATTTTAACTTGAAAAATGAACAAAAATAAAAGAAAAATCATATCCGGCTGGCAGGAAAGTCGAAAACAACGTGACAGCCTGGTGCACTTCAAAAGTAAAAACAATCAGACACTTCCGGTTTCATCAGACTGGTCTTTATTGCCAATCCTCTAAGAACTTCTCCAATCGTGCTTAAAATTTTAAAAATTATTTTTCTGGGAAAAAACCGTATTACCTTTCATAATCCAGTCTTTTAAAATTAAATTTTAAATTGAAATTAATATTTTTTTCACAAAAGCAAACACATTTTCAGTAGTTGCAATTCAAGCCAGGATCATGTTTTAAACGAGCCAGATATCAGACCGATTCTTCAGGCCAAAACTGATGGAATGCTTCCAGTGGAACCACTACCGTACCCCCAATGACAGCTGGCTGGTTTTACCAGAACCCTCGAATTTTAAGATAAGACCACCGATGAAACGGCATTTCTCCAGAGAACTCGAAGACTACGAAAATAGAAACACGTTTATTCGCACATACAAGTTTACCGGTAACAGGCACCCCGTTGGCCTTTCTATTTACAGAATTCACGCGTCCATGGGGCTGGCACTCTCCGAGAGACCCTCGTCGTCCTGGAAGAAGCTCATCGCAGAGCTCTTCACGGTGCGCACCAGATGGGAGGGGTTCAGCTGGGCAGCTATGTCCATTCGGGACACCTCAGAACGCATCACAGCCAGCCTGAAAAATAGAGATTCAGTCGGATTGTTGGAAAATAAGAAACCGCCCGGTTGGGAAGTGAGAAACCCACAATTGCTCCTTCTTTTCTATGCTCTCGATGGTGATGGGCTGTCTAGAAATGGCGAGCCTTGCCGTTCCGCTTTCCAAATTCACCTCCGCCTCCAGTTCTCCGCGATCAACCAACAACTGAAATTGGCATTTAGGTAAGACAAGAAACAGGAGCTACCTTCAACAATGCCACGACTTCCTTCTCATCGCAATAGGCACGACGGGCCAGGTTGGGCAGGGAAATAGAGGAATAAGACTGAAAACAGCATTTACATATATATTCATAAATTCAGACCTTGGCAACTTTCAGGACAGCCTTCTCCCTCAGAGACTGGATCAACTGCTCCACCAGACCCCAGTTGTCGTCCTGAAAAATAAAATATGAAAACTATGAACCACCCGCCTATCAGTAAAATAAACAATTAATTCACGACCGACTGTCATAAATGACCCGAAAGGTCCCCTACCTTTTCGAAGGTGCTGCGTTTGTCCTTGGCCAGCTTCTGCACGGCCTCCAGGCGATTTCCCCTAATCTGGGCGGCCGTGGTGAGACTGACGTAGGTCTCGCCCCTTCCCCTAGAATAAGATAATCAAATTAGAGCGAGAAAACACTCACTTGGCCTTCCAGGCCCTCAACACAGCGGCACAGGTGGCACTCGGCTCCTTAACAGTTTCCTTCACCATGAGGGACACAATGTAGTACCTAAATCGACCAATAAACAATTAGAAAATAGAGAAATCAAACTTTTTGAAGGCGTCCATTTGGATGATGCTGGCCGATGCGCCGGGTACGGTAATGCACATCTCAAGGAGCTGAAGGGCGCGGTGGGCGTCGTTCTAAAATGAATTTCTTTCGGATGAAAGATGGAGGGAACTGACCGATTTGAGAAGAATCAGGGATCCGTAGTATAGGTAAAGCAACATGTACTTTGTGTCGAAGAAGGCAGGCGCATTGCAACGGGCCCTCTTGTTCAGCACGTCGATGTGGTCGGCCGAAGGAGGGAGCTGCAAAATTCGAATTAGGGATAGAGAAAATCAAGAAAATTGTAGTTTATGTTTACAGCCGGGTGGCAGGCACCGCCCGTCGCTTGCCACAATAAGTAAACAATTGTTGCTCACCTCCGAAACTATGGAAGTGATGGGAGTGTAGATGAACTGCCTGGCCTCGGCAAAGTGACCCGTTTTGATGGCGGCAGCGAAGAAGGCCGAGTGGAGGGAGGTGACACAGCTGTCGTTCTCATTCAGGTAGAGACGCAGTGCCAGACTGCTGAGATCGTAGGCCAGTTCCGGCTGGAATGCATTGAATTTAAGGAAAAGAGGGAATAACTCACATTCTTCTTCTGCTCAAGACAGTAGAAAGCAAGCTCACGAGCCAAGGAGAGGTCTGAACAAATATGTGAAACTCCGCTGGTTGATTTTAGGGTGATTACAAGAAATAAAAAAAAATCGGTAAACTTACAGATTTCGGGGAGGAGACGAACGTGTTCTTTGAGGAGTTTTCCACCGGTGAGGTACTCGTGGAATATCTCCACCACGCGGTCCATTCCGTCCTCCATCTTGCGGTTCACACTGACGTCGAAGATCACCTTCAGACCGGTCACGGCAATCGGCTGGAAGGAATTCAGTAAGCGCCCAATAATGTAACCAACCGTGCAGTAGTTCAAGTTGACGGCCAGGAGCATCTGCTCAATCTCGCCCACTTTCAGCTCCAAGAATTCCTTGTATTTTCGACAGGCATCGGCTACGGTAGAGGCGGCCACATCTAAAATGGCATTTTGATGATTAAAAAAGACTAGAACGAACCAGTCTGCTGGGTTTCGAGGCTGCCGAGCCAGGCGACGAGGGTGTCGATGCTGTTGAATTCGCATCTGGGCAACATGTCGTAGGTGTCTAAACCCATATTTATGTACGATTAAAGCGGATTCACACGGAATGAAGAGACAAAGAGAGAATAAGTGAACAAATGGTTGAAATTACTATGAATGGTGGGCGGGGACAAAATCGGCTAGTCGATTGTGCATGCTGATCATTTTCTCGGCCAGTTTTTGACAGAGGGCGTCCTGACGGCTCTCGATGTCGCCTTCTCCTTCGTCGTCCAGGGAATACAGGGCCAGATGGAGGTTCGTCACGGCCTCGTGGTCCTCCTTAGCCGCGAGCATGGCCAACAACTGCTCGTCGGAGAAGGAACGCATGTTTCCCGAACGGAATTCATCCAACATGGCCGTCAGAGACTGAAAAGGGAAAAATGGAAGCGGATTTATGAAAATTGTTGTGTGACAAGCAAGTGCGCTTTTTTATTCTAAAAGCTCCGTTTTTAACGCTTTAATTTCCTAATTCGCGGTGGGACCGAGAAAACCCGGATGTAAACCGCTTAATTTTAATTTCAAGGTTATTTTTTAAGAAAATATGGAAATTTTTTAAAATAAATAACAAAAAGGCTGACCATTTCGATGTCGTCAATCTCAGAGCTGTCGATGTCCATTTGCATGAGGTCGTTCCTCCCGGGGGCGTATTCCACCAGCAGCGTCTCCTCCAAACTGTCCGGTTTCCACTCGTAGATCGGCATCCCCGTCTCGTTGCCCATATCCAACGCCGTTCGGAAGTTGTCCGTGCCGAGAGTCTTCAACTCTGTCCTGAAAACCACAACTCTGATTGAACTGTGCATTTCTCACCAATCTCCGTCGTTGACTTCAGGCAGAACGAGTTTATCCGGCCGGTCTACCTTCTCCTCCTCTGCGATGCTCATCGTGCTCTTGTGCTTCTCCTCCTTCTCAGATCGAGTAAAGCGATGGAAGAAGTTGGTGAATGAGAGGGAAGTGGCCGTGTCCTTCCTCTTCGTCTTCGTATCATCCACCGATTTCCTCGCCTTCTTCTTCTCTTTTTCTTCCTTTTCCTCCTCCACCAACTCCTCCATCGGGATTACGGTAGACGTCAGCGGCACGGAAAAGGACAGCTTGGGAGAAGGCGACTCGAAGGAAGACAGCGTTTCTTCGGCCGGGGTGGTTATCTGGATTCGCACTTCGCCGAACGGCGAAGACTCGCGCGACATGCTGGCTGACATTAATATAACTTACAAAGTAGACAAAGTTAAACAGCAGAAGAGTTACGCTAAAGACAACTAAACAAAACAACTAAAAACTTTTAAAATAATGAAAATACAGTAAGCTCGAGCAATCGGCGTGCGCACTCAAAGAAGTACGTGATTACCCCTCTGTTTTCGGCTGCACGAATTACGGTATATTTTCAAGTTAAGTTTAATGTTCTCTATAGTGTTTACTGAGGTTCTCTTTAAGTGTAGGAGAAAGGTTGATTACCTTTAGGGTTTGAGTGGAATGTGGTATCTGAGAAGCCATTAGAAACGTTACTCACTACTGATATAATTTTTTCTTGGATGTATTCCACTCTTTTCTGCTTAAATGCTTGAAATATAAATCTTTGTGTTCTTATTTAGGACTGGGGAAGCATGGATGGCCTGAGTGATGAGCTCCTGCTGCAGGTGGAGCACGTCAAGTACAGGAAGGCGGGAGAGGGGCGCTCCCCTGTCGGACGGGTCTACATATACAAGTTGGTCATATTTGCCAGTTGTATTAAACTTTCTTTATCTTAGGAATTTCGTGGAATGGAGAGATAATCAAAGTCCGGAGAAGCTGCAGATCAAGTTTGTGCAGATCAAAGGTACTTTCCGTTTGAGACTGGTCTCTAACCATGTGTTTCAGGGCAGCGAGTGTCTCCTCCGTCGAAGGACAAAGTCCAGCTGCAGATTTGTCTCCAGAACGATGACCAGGCCACCTTTGTCTTCCTGGATCCGGGGATGACCAAGGAACAGCGTATTCAGCAGAGGGATCTTCTGAAGGAGACACTCCAACAGGCCCTCCTCGCTCACAGGGCTAGGGTCAATCAGGTTAGTTTTAAAAAAATTTAATTATACCCTGATATGCTTCTTTCGGCCATAAAGTTGGCATCAGCAGCGAAACCGTTTTCACAATTTGATTTTAAAATTTTAGCTGGCTGCCTCCCAGGAGAAGGGATCCAAGCAGGCCGAGTTGGAGGCGAAGCAGAAGCTTCTGAGGGAGAACCAGCAGCTGGAGATGCTCTACCAGCACCTCGTCGTCTCGAAACTCATCACTCCCAACGACTTCTGGACCGACCACTACAAATCGGTTGGTTTCTTGCATACTATTTGGCGGAGTACTAAGAAATTGAAAAACCGCTCTTCTTTTGAAGTGTCTCCAAATGGTGCTGTAGTTATGTTTTTTGTGACAGCCCGTTGCCACGAATCTTATAGGTGTACCAGCTAGGTGGCCATTTCATTTTTATGGAAATACATGTTTCAGGCAAATGAAACGGACGAGGCTACTGGCGTGAACGGCGCCTTCCTCGCCAGCATTGCCCAGCAGGAGGGCACCAACGGAATCAAACTCAACCTCAACGCCGAGATCATTCGAGCCATCTTCAATACCTATCCGGCTGGTTTGTCTTTCTTTCTTTGACTGTTTGATGGTAGTAATTTCAGTTGAGCGAAAGCACCTGGAGCTCGTACCCCACGAGATGACGGAGCAACAGTTCTGGTCCAAGTTCTTCCAGTCTCATTATTATCACAGGGAGCGGGAGGTATTTCCTTCCTCATTTGTCTTTGTGTATTTGTGCATTCAGGTGTTGCCCAACCCGTCGGATCCGTTCGCAGAGTGTGTGAAGATGGATGACACGGAAATCGATAATCTGATCAGCCAGGGAGTGGAGAGGAAGAGATTCGACCTGAATTCTCTCGACGACAACACTTTGGCCGAGTACAATGCGGTAGGTGGAGGGAGTTGGATGACTGCCGCCCGGGTGGTACTAACCGTCCCGAAGGCAATTTGTCATTTAGAAGCAAACCTATGTTATTCTTTTATATTTATCATCTTCAGAAAACGGACACCTTCCGCCCAAACCCGAAGACGACCCTCGTTCGAAGGTGCAACTACCTCTCCGAACGGATCGTCTCCTTCCTGAAGACACAGGCTGCCAACGGAGAGAAAAGCGAACCTGGCAAGGGATTCGCAGTCCTCAATGTGAGATTTGTGCTTTTTCTTTTGCATAATTACATTTAGAGAATAGTGGATGAGGAAGAGGAGCGGTTGGAATCTTCCGAACTCACTGGACATCAGACTGGCGCCGAGGGAGAGGGAGTGAAGGTCTCCGCCGTTGCAACAGCCGCTGTGGTGGGGTTTACCTCATTTTAGTTAATTCGTTCTTCAGAAGAGGTATTCTCCTGAGGAAGCGTCTTCCCTCAAATCCCTCGTTAAGGATTTCCTAGATGGGAGCACAGATGAGGTGGGGAGATGGTCATTTTCCTCACTTTTAGTCCGTTTAGGATATTCTTCGCCTTGACAGCGACTGGGGCGACGACGGGATGAGCAACGGATTCCACGACAACGAGGAGAATGGGCATACGGTAGCATACAGTTGCCCTGTTGTAGTTTACAACTGTTTCAGAACGGAGAGAGTTCGACCAGCTGGGATCTGACGCCTCGGGAGATGCTGGAGGTGAGGAATATCCACGACTCGCTGACGGAGCTCCTGAAGCACTTCTGGATGTGTTTCCCCCCGGTCATCCCGGAGTTGGAGACCAAGGTAGGGATGGGATTACGGTAGAAGAAAGAGGAACTTCAGGTCGATCGGATGAACACCACGTTGTTGCAGTTCGAGCAGGAGCAGCTGTGCAATGCGGTCAAGAAATACGGGCATCAATACGTAAGTCAGATGGGTCTTTTCAGGAAAAAGCTGCAGAAGAAGTTAAATTAAGATTTTGCAGGTGAAACACTGCTTCGACCAGATCGCCAAGGCCCGCGAGCGATACGCCGTGTTCGACACCAAACGCAAGAAGTAATTTGGGAAATTGTCACTTTTCGTCCATGTTCCTTTCCGGATCTCAATGGGTTTTAGAACAATAAATTTTCGATTCTACCCATTTTCTCCTTTTTATCACGTGATTTTCACAATTTACCTTCCTCAGATGTCTTTGTTTTCCCTTAAACTGGATCTAAGCGATGAGGAGATTGTTGAATGCCAGTCGGCTGGCGAGAAGCGTCACCAGAAGCCTCGGAACCTCTGTCCACAGGAGTGCGGAGTTCCGCCCGGCCGTTGACTTTGACTACCTCCTGGATGAGGCCAATCTGGCGAATATCAAGAAGAACATAGCGTTTGTCCTCCATTTTCAAAGGAATTAGTGTTTCAGTTGCCGTAAGGGAGTGGGAGACATTGACGCTCTGAGGGCCAAGTGGAACAGCCTGCAGGAATTGATGGAGATTCAGGAGAAGCCGAAGATGACGGAGGCCGAGCTGAAGAAACTCTGGGATGAGGTACTGTAGCATTGGGGCAGGTAAAGTCATGTCTCCAGTTGTACAACCTGGCGGCGGCCATTCCGAACATGTCTCATCCGGATGTTCCTGTGGGAGGAGAGGAGAATGCGAAAGTGTTGGCAGAATTCGGAGAGAAGAAGGAGGGAGAGTTTTTGACGGCAGAGAGACTGGTTCAGTCCTGGAGGTCTCTCCTTCACCCGACGGAGGCCTGCGGACAGAGGAGCTACACATTCATAGGTGAGGCAGAAAGGGAAAGTGCAAAACAAGCATTCTGAAGCACTGGAAAAATAAGATGAAACCTTGGCGGAAACAACAAGTTTAATTAAACACATCGACATAAAGGTTAGAAAACATTAAATAACCAAATAAAGCCATCTTCTGCTTATTATTCATTGATTTCACTTTCCCTGGGCTATTCTGGCCAATTCCTCTGGGCTAATGTCCGGGCAGGCTTCGTATCCGCCGTCGTCGTGGACGCCCTCTCCCGGCCTCATCCCCATCGACGTCGTATCCATCGACATCATCGTCGACTGTCTGTCCTTTGATGGTTTCGCCTTCAGCCGGAACATGGAGGATTTGGCAGTGGCCGCCCTGGACATGGTCGAGGCAGCCGTCCTGACCGTCGTCTTATTCCTCGAAGGCTCCTCCGCCTTCTTCATCTCACTCTCCTTCTTGGTCTTCTCCTTCTCCGTCATATTGGAAGAATTTGTCGGCTGCGACCTCTCCGAAGGCTTTTCCCTCTGCGAAGTGGCCGTCTAAATCCGGTTCCTCGTCGCTCGGATCATTTAACCCAAACCTTCCTCTCCGACATCAGGGAAGTGGCTGGCGGTGGTCCTCCGGGCATATGACCTCGTTTCTTTGGCTTTTTGTCTCCTTTGGAACAGGGGAGGAGGGGAAGAATGGCCAGGGGAAGGCTAATTAATAAGGAGACGATCATATTTACGCGTCCTGAAGACTCTGGATTTTGAAGAGGCAACCTCACCAAAAAGAAGAAAAGAAAGAAAACCGCTGCCGGGAAAGTCACATAAAGAAATGGAAGGATTTGCGCGTGAGAAGACGTCACGCTTTGAAGATTACGTGGTTCCCAATAGTTCTTTTCTTTTCTAGAGGATTCAAGTTTTGTCAAGTAGATTCCTGTTTGCTTAGTTCTTCCATTCCCAAAACTTTAGTAGGGTACCACCGTTTATTCTTCGGCTTTGTTTGCTGTAAAAAAATCTTGTTTTGAAGCGGAACGCTGGCCAACCCATCAAAACACATGGACTGACCTCATTCCTTCACAAACACCATTACTGGTTACTGTCATCTTAATAAAATTCGTTTCAGGAGCCTTGGCTAATCTGGAGAAGGCTCTTCTGGACTACGTGTTCGAGCGAGTGTGTGTCCTGGGTTTCAAGCCGGTTACGGTACCCGACCTAGTCTCTACGGGTGTGACAGAGGCCTGTGGGGTGGTGAAGAACGATACCAGACACATGCAGGTGATAGCCAAGGCACACAGGGTAATTGAGGGTTACAGTACATCCTGGAAGATGATCCTAACGTGGCTCTGTCGGGCACGGCAGAGATGGGAATCGCCGCCCTCCTGCAGGGGAGGACCTTCGAGGCGGAGCAGCTGCCAGTTAGACTCGTTTCTGTCAGCCGGTGAATTCCCCATTCTCCTGGATATCGGTTGTTTTCAGTTGCTTCCGACCCGAGATCTCCAAGTCCGCGGCAGAGGCCAAGCTGTACAGAGTGCACGAGTTCTCCAAGGTCGAAATGTTTGTGGTTTGCGAACCGAAAGACAGCTACAACGAACTGAACTACCTCACCGAGGTACAGAAAGGCACCTTCGAATCTCTCGGAATTCACGCCAGGTCAGAAGCCTTCTTTACCACAACTGGAGATCTCTTTTAGGATGCTGGAAATGCCTTCTGAGGAATTGGGTGCTCCCGCGGCGAGGAAAGTGGACATCGAGGCGTGGATGCCGGGAAGAAAGCTCTACGGAGAGGTTTCCTCCGCCAGCAACTGCACCGATTTCCAGGCGAGGAGGCTCGGTATGACCCTTATTTTCCTCATAATCATAACATTTGCAGGCATTCAGTACAAGACCAAGACCGGGGAGAAGGCATTCGTCCACACGTGTAATGGAACCGCCATTGCCTCCACTCGTGCCTTGATTGCCCTTTTGGAGACGTACCAGACGGACAAGAAGGGCCTGCTCGAACTGCCAGAGGTCATCAGGAACCGCCTCAAGACGCAGCGCCCCGCTCCTTTGAGGTTCAAAACTGCCCCGCCGCTCTCATAGCCTTCTCAGTATGAAATAATAAACAATTAGACTTTTCTTTCGTTCTTTCACTTTCTCACAGTACACGTGTGGGGTTATTCATCGCATATCCTCCTCCGCGTCTACGTGCTTCAGGAGATACAAGTCGCCGTAATTCTGTTGACTTATGCCGCCCAGTTGCGTCACTTCTGCCATAAAACCGCCTCTTCCTCGCCGGATCGTCAAAACACGTGTCTCATTGTCCTCGTCGCTACCGTACTCCTAACCAGGATTACCATGTAATCTCGTGATTTCTATTTTGAACAAGTTGAACACTTTGAAATCTTTTCCCGAAGACATGGCTCAGCCGTCAAACCTCAAAGAAGAACCATTTGGGAATAGCCTGAACATGCTGATCAATGAGACGAAACGCATCTTTTTAGAAAAGTGCTGGATCTTTCCTTTTATCGTGGCGTTCGCGATTCGACCAAAGAAGCCTCGCTAAAAAAACGTTGACCTGAAATCCTTTCCTAAAAATTTTATCTTTTTATCTTGTCTCTTACTTTCTCCCTCTTCCCTTTTTCCATTTCTTTCCCTGCGACTCTCGGAAACTATCCCAACCTTACCATGTCTATCATTCTGTTCCACGAAAACAATTGTTTTTTAAACATTTCACTTTTGCCAAACAATTCAGCGCTTTTTGATCACTGATATTTCACGCTTGAAATCCAGTGCAGCATACACTTAGGCGTCACTTCTCAGTGTTTGTCCTGTTCCAAGGGCAGGTGAGTGGCGGTTTTCCTTCCGCCGATTAGGCGTTCAATTGGATATACCGTGTCGATCGCTGACCCGTCGGCGACAGCTGGTTACTCTTTGGAAGCAGCCTTCAGCGAACACAAGTCATTCCAGACGCCGCTGCTAACACAACGGGCGTCTTTTATGACCACGGGTTCAAAATGTTACCCCTACCGTATACTCCGACGGATTTCGACCAAAGATTCATTCTCTTCTTAGCATTTGATGCTTCAACTGTTTCTCTCATATTTCACCTTCTCTTTTTACTTGCTTATCTCTCCATTAGTCGATACTTCAATGCTGCTTCCTCCCATCCCTGAAAGGTTATGAAGCTCATTTCCCCCTTAAGTTCCTTGTTTACTGACATTCAAATGCGTCAAATCCGCATCTTCAAGAGTTCTAGAGGTTTGGTCCTGCCGCGATTGACCGGTAAAGGGGTCATTCGAATGATTCATCAAAGTTTGACGAGTGCGATCTTTGCCAGAGGAATAATCGGATTATAGCAATTGCCGAAATTGCGAACTTCCAGTGGCGCAAAGGTCACTACTCCCCTTTTCCCGTCCTTTGAACTTCTGCTATCTCTTTTCAATATGAAGTTTGCACATTTTCAGAAGATGATCCACATTTTCTTGGTGCTTCTTTTGTCTCTGCAGCTGGCTTTGAGCCAATACGGTACCAAAACCTAAAGGATGTATAATGCTTTCAAATTTAGGCTATCCGAGTTATGACAGTGGAATATACCCATCTTATTCAAGTTACTACTACTCATATCCACAGTACAGAAGCACCGGATTTAACGTAGGTCAAAAAGAGAAATTGAAAGAAACTGACAAGAAAGAGAGAGAGAGAGAAAGAGAGAGAGAGAGAGAGAGAGAGAATGAGAGACTAACCGACCTTCTCTTTAGACCTACAATTCCCAGCCCTACTATTCTCAGCCGTATAATTCTCAACCCTACTACTCCCAGCAGCAGTTGTACCCGTACACCTACAGCTACTCCTCCTACCCCTCGTACCAACCCTATGTATTTTCCCTCTTTCCTACTCGCAAAAGCGGCCATCCCGATCGTTATGGAGGAAATGCCGGCTACGACTGGAGGTGTTTCCCCAACAAATGTTGATTTGAACGAAAAATACACCAAGAAAAGTGCAATTTTCTTATGGGATACTATAATAAACATTTGCAATTTTCGATTACGATTTTTTGTTGGTCGAAATTCGAAACACTCATGTGATATTTTGTTGACACTGGTTGTTGTGTCAAACATAGAAGTATATCCTACCATCGATGATCACTCACTGGTTCAGAGATAGATTGACCGTTCAAATGAAGGCCAATGACGCGTGGAGAAGCATTTCGACCAGGCGCTACTACCAGAAGTGACATCATCGCAGATACTACCCGTTTTGGTAGTCTTCTACAGTAATCCGTAACGTTAACACGAGTCGTTTCACTTGGTGGAGAAGAAAGGGAAAATCCTTCTAAGAGGCCAAAGAAACATAAACAGATAGAGGAGAAGGATCCACATCTATACCCCGGGAAGATTCGTCCGTGGACGGCCCACCCTTAACTTTTGGGTCCAATTGTGTGGTAGTCCCCCTTAACTTTTAGGCCCAAAATTAACATTTCGTAAAAATAGAGCCTAACCCCCCCCCCCCCTTAACTTAGGGATTTTCTGGGCGTATCCCACCCTTAACTTGGGATAACCTGGATATACCCTTCCGAGGTATGTCCACATCACAAGAACTTCCAGACAGGGAACTAAGATTGAGAGCGGGTTATATTTCACTCGCTAGCAGTAAGTTCACCTGGCTATCAGCCTAGCCAAGCTTAGTTAAAATCGAGATTTTAGGTAGAGAAATAAACGAACTGTGAACGATATGGCAGTTAGTCAAGTATTATTCTATGCCAACATAAAGTGTTATTATTACGGTTCATCTTCCAGATGTCCTATTCTTAGTGCAGAGGGCGGCAGAGTAGGTATACGGTAGTCGAACAGTACTAAAACAGTATATTTATTCATATTAATAAAAATGAGAAACCACAGGTGCAGCGAGTACGACCCAGTCAGTGTCACTAACGAATCGCATCGGCGGAAATTAAAGGACCGGGGGAGCACCAGCGTATAACGCACGGTGCGGCCCAATGGTGTGGAACCCATTTTGAGATAAAACACGAGATGGAACACAGACCTGTACGCAACGTGCGGACTATTAACAGAAAACTCAACATGACAAACTACTCACAGAAAATGAGTGGGCGGGTGTGGGCACAACTTTGATGATATCACAATACATGTACCAGTAGAATTTGCAACTTTAAGCGTAAAACTTATTAAACCCAACGCTTCTGTGAATGGGGGAAGCCTTAGAAGGCTTAACAAATTATGACAAATATATGAGGGCGGGCCAGTCAATCAGCATGCACTATGCAGCCAAGTAACTAGTGGCCCCGGATGTATGACAACGGTTAGTGGAGTCGTCCGGAAGACATGGCTAGTCCTCGCTGCACCTGGAAACGTTCTCTTTAGCACAGCTTACACAGAAGCAAACATGGCTGTGCCAAAGGGAACCATGCAAATAAGAAACAGAACCAACCTGCGACTGATCGGAGAGGTGGACACGCTGTCTCCCTCGTCGAGGTAACTGCGCATGAACAAGTTCGGGAACGAGTTGACCAGGTTGGACGTCTGGTACGGGGACGTCGGCTGCATGTTGGGCAGCGAGGTGTCGGACAGAGACAGTCCAGTCAGAGGATCCAGGAGACTGTGTCTAAACCATGATTTTAAAGAGGAAGGAGAGGGATGGTAACCCCAGGCCGTAGAGGTGCGAGACACCCGAGTAGTTGCAGCCAAGGCTCTTCAGGAAGTGACTGCCGGGAGACATCAATGGCGACGGACTGCGGTCCGAATCCTCGGACGAACCGATTCCAGGAGACGAGATGGGGAGGGGCGTGATCATCTTAGAAACACTCTCTGAAAGAAGAAAATTAGCAGCATCAAACAAAACTAAAACCGTTAGCCTGTCGATGGTAGGGACGGTAGGTTCCGTTGATGATCGCCAACTCCATCAGCTGCTTCCTCTTCAGTTCGTCAGTGCCGTCAGGCTAAACAATCAATTTAATGGAGTATTGTATTCAACTGACCGCGGGGACGAGAAGCCTCCTCACGTGCTGCATAGCGTTGGTGAGCTTGACGCGGCAACGATTTTCGGTGTCCTCGCACTGGACCAACACGTGGAGGTCATCGTCGAGATGCTCCCAGTTGGGGCGACCGCGGTGGGCTTCCTCCTTGCGCTTGTCCTTCATCGATCCCTTTCCGCGCACCATGATTCTGCATCCAGTCTCCTGCTCGAGCTGCTTCGCGGTCATTCCACGCGGGCCGAGGATACGGCCGACAAAGTTGTACTCGGGGAATTCGCGAACAGGCACGTAGAGCTTCTCGGTGATGGTGACAATGGGGCCTTCGGGCTCGGGAAGCTCCTGCTCGGTGGATCCAGCGAATTCGTTTTGAAACAACGCGTCACGAACACGGGCGATTTCTGCAAAACAGCGACTTTCTGAATGAAGCACTCAATTACCTTCTTCAAGCAGCCGCTCGACATGGGAGAACATCTTGGGAAACATGCCAAGCTGCTTCTGTTCCTTCATCAGACTCGCAAGGTATTCAACGGAGAACTGCTCAGTGTCAAGGGCCTGGGGCGACGAAAGCGAGGAGTGCCCTGAAATTATATGTTAATTAAGACAACTTTGAATGCACAACGTACGAGTCTTGTCGTCGCTGACGCTTCCAAGGCTACGACGCGGCTCAGATCCGGGCGCCCTTCCAGAAGAAGACAGCCGACGCACCGCGGCGTGCTGACGAGAGCAGGGAATGGTCGGAAACACCTAAAACAGAGGGTATAAAGTAAAACATAATACAACTCACATGGTCGTCGTTCCGGTTTCCAGAAGAGTGATATCCCCTGATAGGGGAGCCGAGGGCAGCAGGAAGGTAAGCAGTGCAAGTTTGCATCCCTCCTAGAAGAAAATTATTAGAAAATGAAGGATTTCGAAGACTCAGTGATAAAGCGAGAAAATAAATTCTGACACCCTAAATTATGCAAACTGATGTGACTCTTCTATCTGTATAAAACACTGTTAGACAGGCATTACGCAATATGTGAATTCTGCGTTTTGCTTTACGGCAACAATGAAACGCCGTTTTTGGAGCTTGGGGGGATTGAGACCATTAAGGGAATCAGAATTCACTAGATTTGCGGTTTTCACTGAAAATGTAACATGCTACACGAAAATGGCCTCAACGCCTCGAATCAGACATGAAAAATAAATTTTTGGGACACTTTTTCGCGCTCAAAATTCAAAAATTAAAGGTTTAAAGATGCGCGTTACGGGACCTTTTACGAATTGATAAGTACGATATACTTACCCGTTGTTTATCGACCGTAGGTCAAAATGTGAATACCGATGAGAAAAAATAAAATCAATAAAATACTAATTACTGATATCATTTTTTAAGAAGTAATTAACTACACTAATGATTTCACAAGGGGAAACTTCTGAAAACCTGCGTACAAGCGGTATACTGTAAGATTACTTGGCCTACTACACAATAATGTATTGAGAATTCTACATAATCTCACGCCTTATCGTTCCATTAATTCAATATCTGACATATTTATTTGAAAAACAAATAGGTGTGCATTTGTGCAATGAAAGATCTCCGCTTCCTAGCAACCAAGTGACAAAAAATGCGTGAGGCCTGGAATTTCCGCAGCGTGGAATAAGGAGGGATATTTAAATTATGCCTAGCAGATGCTGTTGAACCTAAACACTTTCAAGGGCGATATGATCGTCACGTAATATATACGTGCTCCACGTGAATTCTCCTTCCTTCGTCATTCTCATTCCCCTCATTTCACCACCGTCAGGACAGCGAGTGGGTCGTCCCTCTCCCCTCTTCATTCCCTGCTTTCAGTGGAGGCATGGCTGATTGCAGTCATCGCCGTCGTCGCCGTCCTGCTGGTGATTATCCTCGTAGGAGGAGGCATTCTGCTGCTCTACATGATAAGGGCCAAAAGAGAGGCCATTCGGAGGAAACAGCGAAAGAAACGCGCGATTGTGGAGCCAATGAACTTTGTCCCGATAACTTTTAACGAAGAACAGAAGAAGCGTCTGAAGCTGCTGGCCAAGGTTAGGGCTATCTCTCAGGCGAACTGGAATGTTTCCAAACCATATATGACCTCTCTTTTTGGTGACTCACTTGTTTCAAATGTGTTCTTTCTTCCATTGCTCCTCTTCAGGAGGTGCTGAAAATGACTCCGTGGGTGTGGTTGGTCCGTAATCGTCGCTGTCTTTACACAATGTACCTGCCCAACGTTCCTGACCGTAAGCTTAAAATTTTGAATTTGCTCAGAGTTCTCTAGGCAAAGACAAAGTGCCGATGGCTAAGAAATACGAGCAGTTGCTTGCGGACTACAACTCGTGGCGTCAGAAGCCGCCACTCGCCTACCGATCCGTTGGCCTAGGGCTTCTATCAAAGTTAATTGCAATTTCAGTGGGTTGCGCCAAAAGCAACGGACGATATCCCGAAAGTGGCAACGGAAGAGTTTGACAAAGTGAAGGACATCCTCCTGAAGCATGGTACACCCGACCCCAGGGACCCTTCAGATCCAGATGACCCCAACCCTCCGATCACACAACATTTGGTTGTTGGACTGTGGGCTCACAACTGCCCTTCTCGGATGTTGCTCCCTTTCCGCAAAGTGCTTCGTACGAAGGAGCCTCAGAAACAAAGGAACTACCACATGATGGAGGGAGCAAACAAGTTCTACGTGAAGAGAACACAGCGGACGGAAGTGCCCGGCTGTCCCAAGACGCTGGCACATCATTTGGTAGTTGACTACCGAGGTCAGGAGAAGACCGAAGAATACTTTGACCGACACGTCTTGACGATTGTGAATGCCCCGGTGTGGCCGATGAGAGCCCTCGCGAAAGAAGCGACTGCCCCGTTGAGACTGGTGCACGTGGCAAGGGAGAACAAGGGGCTCGTTCTGGTGGACGACGTGGGTCATCGGGCGACTGTGCTGAGGGTGGCAGATGCCTTGATGAGCCACGTCATGGACACCTCACTCAAGGCAATCACTTTCAGAAACGCTTGTAGACTGGTGAGAAGTCCCGTCAGAATACAAGAATTAGATGTTAAGGTGACTGCTGAGGAAAAGATCACGTGGAGCGAAGACATGTTGCTATTGCAGCTTCAGACGAACATCTTGCATCTGGCGGAGGAGAACGGACTGATCACCACGGAGAGGATGAAGAGCAGACTGGAGAAGTGGAAGAAGAACTACAAGGCGATTGGGAGACGCAGCCGAATCGATCCCGCTATGAGGTTAGAATGCGAGAGAGAGAGAGAGAGAGAGATAGAAACAGCCCCCATTTAGATACTTCGATCCTGACAGACTGGGTGTGCAACTGAAGCCAAAGGCAAAGGATGGCCCGAAGAAAACGATCAATGCCAAGAAAACAAAGAAGGCCACCCCTCGACCGAAGAATAACCGAAAGAGAGTGAAGCCACCGAAAGGAGTTCCAAGGATGAAGTTTGACGAACCAGCGCCTCTTCTGTAGGTTCAAACCTAAGACAAATACTGGTGTGGTTTAGGAGAAAGCCCGTGGAATACATCCGAGCGTGGGGAAATTTCACTGTGGACAAGGCGAAAAGAAAGAAAGACGAAGGGGAAAAGAAGAAAAAGAAGGACGACAGTGGTCGCAGCAGTTTCCACGAGGCTCCGAAAAAGTCGAAGGGAGACCTGGAGACTCAGGAAAAGATCTTAGCCGCCTACTACAACCCGAGTGACTTTGACCTTCTGGAGAAACCGCCGAAGCCCTTGGTTGCCCAGAAGACACGGAAGTTGGAGGACACTGTGAAGGAACGTGTTCTCAAACGAGCCGTTCTTAAGAAACCCACTCTCCCGCCACCGCCGCCGCAAAAGGAGAAGAGTGAACACAAAAGTGATCACCCCAGTGAGCAGAAGAGCGACGACAAGAAAAGTGGACAATAACAGCAAGCTCTTAGCGAATTGTAATGAAGCGTGTCTGTTAAACTGTTTTTCATGGTTTATTTATTTCTTTGCGCTCAAAAATTGGAAGTAATCACCCTCTTGCAATGTTTTTATTCTATTGAACTCTTGTTTTGCTCCTGTTTACAACTGAAGAATTTGCTTGACATTCGTTTGGGGTTGATTTTCAGGTCTCCTGCGGTTTCTGAAGTCTCAGTCTTGCCGAGCTAGTTGAACAAAGTTATATAATGGTTTATAAAACATATACCTCTCGCCAAACCTAGTTCTTCGAAAAATGCTAATTTTAGAATTTTTCCGAGAACTCGGATTGGCAACAACTCTATTTCTTTAGTAATTCCTTATTAATGAAAGTATGTTTTCTTTTGCGCATGACCTCATTTGACTAATTCGCACCTCTCATTCTCCGCAGAGATGCGTCTCCAGGAGGTCCTTCTTCTTCTCTCTTCATTTGCACTAAATTTATCCAGTGGTGTCAAATTAAAAGCAAAATGTGAGCTTTCAAAAATTTCCATAAATTGCTCTCAGGCCACAAGCTGTCTAACCGTGCCGCTCGGAACCCAACCATGCTATATGCCTGCCTTGGCTTGCCAATCAGAGTTAGTTGTTTTCTAGTTTCTAGAAGATTTATATTCCAGGTGCAAAAAGAACCGAAAATAATTTTAGCGGAAAATATGGATGAACGGTTCCAGAATGGTTATCCAGAGATTGATGGGAAACTGGTTGTTTGGAATTCTCCAAAGTTGGAGAGACTCTACATTGGGAAACATACCATTCAGGAAGGCACGTATCTCTCTCCTCTCTCTCCCCCTCTCTCTCTCCCCCTCTCTCTCTCTCTCTCTCTCTCTCTCCCTCTCTCCAATTCATTGGGTTCAGGTCAGGAACCAGATGTCGTCCTGTCGATTCAAAACAACGCGAATCTGAAGGAAATCGCTTTCCACAGTGACAATAACTATGCATCTACCACAAATCGTTTGGCAGTCATCCGTGGAAATCGCTATCTTTCCAAAAGCACAATTGACAAACTAAGACTTATGTTTCGGCCAGATACAACAGAAAGCTACGTTCAAGATCCAGGAGGTATGCCCATGCTAGTTCTCATGTATTTGGTTCCAGAGTGCTATTTCGGTAAGCCGGAGAGCAGATGGGAGCTCAGCAACAAAATCAAAAATCTGTCGGAATTGGAGGGATGCACCTACGTCTTGGGAGACTTGATTCTGGAACCAGGTATTATAAAAGTGAAACAAAGAGTTCGTTTAAGGAGCGAAAGGAAAATGGCCAAAGTCACTGAGGGAGGTCAGGGGGTGCATCTCAGTTGAGAACACTCTTTTGGAGGACGTCTCTTTCCTCAAAGACGTAGCAGTTTCTTATCTTTCCTGCGATAACCAGCACGGTGAGAAAGAGAGAGAAAGGGAGAGAGAGAGAGAGAGAGAGAGAGAGAGAGAGAGAGGGAGGGAGAGAGAGAGAAATGCATATCATCCATCTTCAGACATAAGAGCCAATCCAATTCTCTCATCTATTCCTAACCTCTCTCCGACGAGTAATTGGGATATAGACAATAACGGGAAAGGGGATTGTGGAGATCCTATCTACAGAAGCTCTTCGTTTGGCAGACACTGTGGTTTGTAGCGAGAGAAAAGTTTTTTTTAATCTTGTAGGTGTAATTCCCCTAAATAAAAACAAAGAGCGTCAATGTTCTTTGAATTTCACACTCAGCCACAAATGGGATAGATTTGTCAAGAAAATATCGACTGGGGAACACTGTCTAATTGCAGAAAACGGAATTCAGATAACTGACACTTGTGAGTTTGGATTTCCAAACTCTTACGATTCCTTCAGTCCCACAGTTCAATCCATCGGTCCTCGCCCTAATCCAAAAGAGCAACGGTCCTTTGATCATCGCAAATACGTCTCTGGAGGACCTGCGTCTGGTGCCCAGTCTTCGGGCGATTACGGTACCCGAGACTCACGAAGGCAGGTCTCCAGAAAATACACAAACAGCTCAATATCAGGGCCAGTGATCGACATCACCGGGAACGAAAAGATGCGGGCGTTTGATTTGCCTTCCCTTCGATTTTTAATTCATCTGAAGAAGGGGAAGGGAGTGCTGATTAGGATAAAGGACAATGGAGACTACAGCATGCCACAGCACCTCTACCGACGATTGGTTGAAATGGTCGGAGTGGAACGGCTGGAAATAGACCTCGAGTTGGACTGGGGTAGGCAACTTGAAGCATTCTCTGTCCCCAAATAATTCTCTTCCTTGATGAGAAATACGCCTAACATTTCGTGTTACTTCAGGTGTCCTATCCTTCGAGATGGGCTGCGTCATAATAATTCTGATCATGCTCTTGATGGGTCCTTTCGCTCTCTATCCGGTGGCCTTGGTTTTGAGACAACACAACATAAAAGACCAGTTTGTTATATTCTGTATTTTGAAAACACAACTGAACTACAAAGTAGAAGAAATGGAAAGCCTTGGTTTTCAGACTCATGGCGGCCATCGATAACGACAACCCAGTGGCACTCATCGGTCCACAGATGCCCTTCAAGACGACATTCCGCATGTGGCTGAAGAAGAAGTTGCGTATGCTCCACTAGGCTGCGCACTGATATGAGGTCAAAACCGTACAGCTATTATCCAATAAACGGTTTTCAAAGTTTTGAGGATGATTTTTCACAGGATGTTTCTCTGATTGTGTATTTGATTTTTTTAAAATACACATTTATAGATCTTTTTTAAGGATGTGGTTACTTTACAGTTTCTCGACGTCGGAAAATCTTCCATTTGAGATCGATTGATCCCCGGATCCGGCATAGTAAAACGTGTATATACTCAAGCATACTGTGGATTCGCGTGTAGCCCGAAATATAGAGTGTAGTCGCGTATCTTAATTTTCGATTACGGTGGTTTTGCAGTTTTGAATGGGTTTCTTCGAAATTGAAAAAAAAATATTTGATTTAAATTTATGCCCGCCTTTCCTTTTGTTTTGTCGTTGTTTAAACAACGTTTTGTGTGTGTTGAGACGAAGGTTAATTCCGAAAGAACGATTACTACGCATTGATGCGACGGAAAACCAAAGTCAAAACACTAAATTCCAAAACAATCGCCTCTTTTTAATGTACTTTCTTTTGATTTACTCAATCTTTTTGAAGCAATGAGTTCGCCGGAGCCGCCCGTGAAAACGGACCCCGAGCAGCGCTCGTCCTTTGGACATTTAGCCGAGGAAGCGATTAAACAGTAGGCGGCTTTTCTTCCTTCTCTATTGGACCTAATAAATATTCATTTTTAGGCCTTCCCCGTCAGATCCGATCCGGACGAGGAAGAAAATCCGGGGAAAATGGGTGAAGAGCAACGCCGCCGTCGGAGACCTAAAGATCGCCGATGCCACCCGACTGGCGCGTGAACTGACGGGAGAGGAGCATGTTGGTGGGTTCAGCCATTCATTTCTTTCATTAATTATTTTAAGACCTCCATCTGCCGAAATGGGCGGAAATTTGCAAGGACTGGAATAAGTACTTCTGGATGAAGGCCGAGGATGTGGTCTACAATCGCGTGTTCTGCCTCATTTGTCATGAAAACGTCCTGGAACCGGCCTTCGGTCCTCATATGAGGAAAGTGCACAAGAAGGAGTCGAAGGACGTCACAGAGGTTGCCTTCTTTTCTTTATGTTTTATTGATTCGTTTAGGTTCTCAAACGAATGACGGCCGTGCGTCTATCTCGCTTTTACTGCAATGGAGTCGTGGACAAGGAGGAGTTGGAAGAGAATTTCCCCGAAGAGCTGATTCCTTCGATCGAGGATCTTCTGAAGTTGGGAGGATGCATCATACGACAGGTAGGTATGGCTTATTCCACAGAAGATACCCTTCCAGTTGCGTGATTCTGAAAAAGAGCGAAAGTCAGTCGAACTTGGAGGCAGGAACAAGAAGAGGAAGTGGGTAGTCTTTTTCTCTCTCTTAAATTTGCACGGATTTCAGAGGTTTCCGTGCAAACGACGTAGTTGACCTGCAGGAGAAGCGCCAAGAACATTCCATCAAGGGCATTACCCTCAGAGACGCAGAGGACATGGCTCTCGTTCTCTGCGACGACACCGGATCCCTTCCAGGTTTGAGTCTTTTCTTATTTGTCATTTTCGTCTTCAGAAGTCTTATTTGGAGAGGCCGTTGCCCCGTGCATGTCCTCCAACCGTGTGTCCATCCACCTTCGGAGGGATTACTGTTATTCCTGCCAGCTGAATGTCCCCGGGAGGGAATTCGAACGCCACTTCAATGTCAGCAACTACGGTTATCATCTGACATACAACCCCACCCCCGAAGGAGCCTTTGAAGTCATGGCCAGGTTTGATGCCGTAATTCATAAATCTAGGATTTCAGGATGACGGAAGTTAGGACTAGTCGATTTTTCTCGGCGAATCCGGTTCCTCTGTGGAAGTTGAAGGATATCTGCAACGGAGATGAGGATCTTATCTGTCAGCTAGCCGAATTTCTGCAACTGAGGGGATTTGCCATCAATTTGGTGGGGTTTCGTGATAGCTGACTGGAAACAGTTGAACAGTGGTATCACTTAAAATACAGTTTTGTTCCTTCAGAATGCTTTGGAAGAGTCCGCCTCGGAATGGCCCATCCCCACCAGAGTGAATGATCCCCTCTCCACTGCCGAGTCTTCTGCGGATGAGGAGGGATACGACCCACCGTCGGAATGTTCCAGTGTCCAGGCCTCCGACAGTGACTCTCCCTGCGAATCTTACGCCTCTTCTCCCGCCTCCTCGCGGGCTTCCTCGAGGTATTTCTTTTCTCTCCTGAGTTCTGAATTTCCAGATGTTCCTCTCCGGCCGCCGAAAGTTTCACAAATATTCCCTACAGCGTCATGAACCGAATTCGCCTGGACTCTCAGGTTGGACACTTTCCAATTGACGCATTACCCAATGTTTCAGATAAGGAGCTACCTGGATGAGATAGACTTTATCCTCGAGGAGGACGAGGCTTTCTCTCCCTCGCAGACTCAGTACATGTTCATTATGGGGTATCTCCCTTTCTCTCGACCTCTCATTCCTTTTTCCAGATACGCCATGTACTCTTTGGTCGTGTCGAACGGATGCAAGTTGAATGTCCTCAATCGGCTCCTCATCGGGGACTACATTACTAAATTTAAGCTCAAAAATAGCAAGTTTGTGTGTTTCTTTGATGTTTCCATGGGTCTTTTTTTCAGATTCAATCTTTTGCGCTTCAAAACACAGGGAAGTTGTTTGGGTCGGCCGGTGGAACAGTGGCTGGTGGTGGATGAGGAGACCAAGAGGGCCTTGGACCTCTACCTTCAAGTCAGGAACAGGTGCTTTTCTCGTTTCGGGATTTCTAAACGGTATGTTATAGGAGAGCGAGGCATATGGACTGCGAGGGAACGATGGGCCATGCGGAATGTGGTTTCTTCATCAGCTTCTACCTGAAGGGAATGAACGGCAACGACGTGGACTACCCTCTCTCGCAGTTCCTCCGCATGTGCGCAGTCAACTGGAAATTCCGTGCGAGACAGTTTGCGGCCGCCGTCGGGGCCCTGATTGCCAGGGATCCCAGCAAAGTAAGAGTTACTGTAGCTTTTATTCTGATGTTGCCGACTACAGTAATCTCTATTTTAAGCAAAACGCTGACTACGCCTTCGATTTCTACAAGAAATTGCGCGCCAGGGAGCAGAACCAATGCGAAATCTTGGGTGATTTAGTATATTTTTGTGAGAGAATGTATATTTAGGTTCTCCCGATTCTCATCCGATCATAGCCGGAATGAACGTCGAAGTGGGAGTTAAAATGAGGAAAGACAAGGGAACAATTAAGGTTGGACATGTGGCAGTTGTTGCCTAATGCACTCTCTAGGGGCCGATGGGGCCGAATGTGAGCACGAAGGAGCTGCTGCTGTGGCGAATGAAGAGGAAACACCCGGAAAACGACCGAGTGGCTAAGGCGTTTAAGAAGATACGACGGGAGTACGGTATCTTCTGTTGATTACAGGGGGCATAGTGTTTTCAGAAAAAGAATTTCCATCTTCTGGAGAAGAGGCAGAGTACGAGGAGGATAGCAGCGACCCCTCGTCGTCTGGCGGCTCCTCCCCTTCTCGGCCTCACATTTCCACGCCGCCGACCCCTGCCTATGCCATGACTCCAGAACCAGGTGCTTCCCGGAACAAGTCATCTAAAACTGGCCTGTTTTAGATGACGTGGATTCGAGGAGCCGTGCTTCCACTCCCGTGGACTCTTCCCCCACCAGACCCTATGTCTCCACGCCACCGCCATCCTCTCCATCGGCCTACGCACCCACCCCAGTTCCAGGTAAAATCTCATTTGCCCTTCCCACCTCGATGCTTGTTTTCAGAGGAACTCTATTGTACGGATGAAGCCCCGCGGGAACTGACTGACCTGCACCTGCTGTAAATACTACGATAACAGTTGCGATAGATGCCAGTGTACATTCACTTTTATTTGATTGCCATAACTCAAAATGAATCTCGGTGTTTCTTTCTTTGTTTTCATTTTGTTGGCATTTCTCTAGCCCACTGTTTTTTCCTAAATCGACTTCCTGAGAAGTAGCATTCACCCCAAATGGTTGTTTTCGTAAAATTCAATGCGTATTTTGAGTTGTGACTATTTCTGCCCGATGACGTCTGCCTGTCTATTTCAGTCGCTTGCGCAATAGTTCCTCCCCAGCCGATGTCTCCAGAATCAGCCATTTTCGCCTTATTGCCAACCAACTCCCTTGTTGATAGTAAGGAAGGCGGCGCGAATGCTAACACTCGACGGCGAATTCCAGTTCTGGCAGGATAAGCGGTCTAAATTGCCTGCACCGATCGTTGTTCCCGCCCTGCACGACGCCAATAAGGCTCCATTTCGTCTTTTCTTTCAATTTGCGACATTTTTCGACAAACAGTTGGGGTCTGATAAGCCAGGGGCTGATTAGCAGCCAGCTAGCAGGATAAGCCACAGTCAGCTGGCACCAAGATTTCCCACTTCGGCGTTTTCTTCTTCCATTTCTTTTTTCTCCTTTGAAACTGCAGACAAAATACAACAATTAGAGTGCAAAGTAAGTGATATCGAGGACATTGTACTCTAACAACACAAGGTAAATCAATTAAAACAACCAAACAACACAGGAAACAACAAGAAGCATAATAACAAGGGGGCACGGCAGACACGAGTTTATTCGAGTTCTACTCCTCCTTCTTGTCGTCCTTGTCGCCGTCCGTCTTCTCCTTGTCGTCCTTATCGTCCTTCTTGTCGTCGTCCTTCTTGTCGTCCTCCTTCTTGTCGTCCTCCTTCTTATCCTCGTCCTTCTTCTTGTCGTCTTTCTTCTCTTCCTTTTTCTCCTCCTTCTTGTCGTCCTTCTTCTCGTCCTTCTTCTCATCCTTCTTCTCTTCCTGAAAGAACCACTTTACTCTGCCTCCTCGCAAGACTACCTTCTTTTCCTCCTTCTTATCCTCCTTCTTATCCTCCTTCTTGTCGTCCTTCTTTTCCTCCTTCTTGCCGTCTTTCTTGTCTTCCTTTTTCTCGTCCTTCTTGTCGTCCTTCTTGTCTCCGTCCTTCTTGGATCCTCCTTCCTTCTTCGAGCCTTCCTCCTTCTTCGAGCCGCCTTCCTTCTTCGAGCCGCCTTCCTTCTTCGATCCTCCCTCCTTCTTCGATCCCTCCTTCTTCTCGCCGTCCTTCTTGTCTTCTCCCTCCTTCTTCTCCTCTCCCTCCTTCTCTCCCTCCTTCTTGTCGCCCTCTCCTTCCTTCTTCTCTCCTTCTCCCTCCTTCTTCTCTCCTTCTCCCTCCTTCTTCTCTCCTTCTCCCTCCTTCTTCTCTCCTTCTCCCTCCTTCTTCTCGGCTTCCGCCTCTTTCTTCTCGGGGGCAGCAGGGGGTCCTGGAGGCGGAGGCGGCTTCGGGGGAGGAGGCACACTCGACATGGTAGACTTGCCGGGCTTCTTTTCCCTGAAAGAGGAGGGTTAGGGTGGCCGTGGGGTGGAAACCCACTCCTTCTTTCCTCCACACTGGGTGAGGGAACTGATGAAGAGGAAGAGCGGCGTGATGACGGCGGCCAACTGGAGGATCATGTCGATCAACCTTCTCGGCGCAGGGCACGTTATGAAATGACCTCTTCTGGTGCTCCTGGCCCACGGTACTTCCCGCAACGCCACGCCACTTTCGCAAAATCACCTTGCGAAGCGTAGCTGTGCGTAGACGTGTAATTATTCTAATCACTCACGCGGGGTGGGGGCACTTCTGGAAGCTTCCATATAATTGAATGCCTGGTTTTGGCTTTAAATGGATGTTTTCAAGAGTTGACCAAAAAAATAAAGTGAACAGTCAGCTGGCACGAACGCCCTCCATTAGACACTCTTTGTTGATTGTTGTTTAATTAAGACTAAGCAGGTTGCACTGTTATTCTCAAGGCTATCTATAATCTATCTCCCAATTGTTACAGCTGGTATTTTATCAACCATACATGAGAGTGTTGTGGTCCGTTCTGTAGCTACGGCCCTGAACAAATGAACTTGTGGTTCTTTGAAGAATTGGTAAACAAACACCGCTTTTCAGTTGCTATGGAGCCGGGAGCAAGCCACGGGTTGCACCTTCTTGCGACCTTTGCGAAATGGCGAGAGAAAAAGTTTCTGAAGTTCACTCCGTAGTCTCCTGTGGCAGTTGTGGCCTAAGTCTTCAGTACCTGCTTACAGTAATGAAGACTTGTAATCGTCTTCAGTGTACTTGAAATTCAAGGGGAGAGGATATCATAAAGGCACTGTTCTCTTGTTCGCCGTGACCTTGTGGATGTCCTTTGTATCGACCACCGCTGAGGGCTGTAAATACATTTCTTTGATGATAAATGCGTCATGTGGCCAATTTCTCAACCTGTTCATTTTCCCTAAACTCTGCCAGATGCTTGTATTTCCCAGGGGTTCTCTCAATATCTCTCTGGATATGGTATATGCCTCTGTGTGTTTGTTCTGTGGCCGCTGTTTGTTTTGATCGGCGGCGCCCGTTCCCGCAGCGGCTGGCCGTCGCCCGGATGACTCATCAACCCGCCGTTTTACTCACTCTTTTCATTCGCTCCCCCACACGCCCTGTCATTATTACTTTACTATTTCCACCTAATTAATTCCGAAATGCCTCATTTTCAGACTTCTGATGCAGACCTATGAGTGACGACGAGGGAAGTCTCAGTGTCAGCGCACTCCGCGCACAAATCCAGCAGAAGCTGTCTCAGAACGGACAAAACGGCTTCCAGAGCGTCCGAAAGCTGAGCAAATCGGCCAGTCAGAGTGAAATCGGTCAGTTTTTATTCTCTTTGTTATTTTGTTTATCCTTTTTAAATTGTAGTGAGACCACCGGCGGTTAGTCATCGAAAACAAGCGGTTGGTGACAGCTGACTGGTTTTCAATTACCGAATTTCAGTATGCGGGGTTAATTGTTAAAAAAATTAGTCTATTACAGTTTTCTAATTTTAATTAACAAAAAAAATTCAATTCTACACATGCCTTCATGACACTTGTCCAACTGTTTTATTTGATAGATTGTTTTTATAGTGAAGAAATTAAAACGGCCGACGCACGGTATTTCAACGAATTATCCATCCGCCTGGCCGTTGTAGTACGACCGATTTACAACTGAAATCCGTCATGATCGGCGTATGCTTTAGCAAAAAGTAGCGAAAAATTGAATGGAACCTGCTGGGATCGATCCCTTGTCGTATCATTGCCAGTTCCACCAAGAAATGCGAAAGCCAAGAGTTCTCCATTGGGAAATGTCTTCGAGAACCTCGCTTTTCGTTAATAAACATAAAAATATGACAGTTGTGATAATTGTGGTTAGCGGAAGCGTGGTTGGCTATGAATTGAATTGCAGAGAATGGACGCACCGTGTCGCAATCGTCAAACCGGTCGCCTCCCGTTCCGGCACACAAGTCATCCCTTCCACCGGAAAGCGTCCGTTATTTTCCATTTTCGGCCTCATTTCTCATTTTCAGCTCAGATCGCCTCCCCCGCCGCCCCATCGGACGGACCCCAGTCGGAGGGCCAGCGCCTCCAAACCCCCCATCGCCCCGAAGCCAGAAATGAGGGTCAGTTTTCCCTTTTTCTCTTGCAAGGGGCGAATTCCCCGGTTTTGGAATATTTATTCAGCTGTATTGGGTGTGTTTTTGTGTGGTCGTGGATTATAATCGCTGCATATTGATTCCCATTCACTGATTTCCCGTCGTTTCCAGAAAGTGTCGATTCCCGCGCCGTCGATTGTGGTCGATCCAACCACGGACGAAGAGCCTTCCTTCAGCAGAGTCAGTTTTCTCTTCGAAAAACCTCTCCGGGCGCCGATGTTAACCATTTTGATGCCAACCGACTGGTACGAAAAACACCAAGTTCCGCAAAGAGTTGCTTTTGAAATCGAATAAGGAGGGGGGCCTTGATGGACTCTTATTATTAGAAATGGGCGTTACCTTTTGAATTACGTGTTTTGTCGTTTACTGTATTATTTGGTGGATGATTGGGAGCAGAGGAATGTTCCATCGGCGACAGTCAGTCTATCATCCGCTTGTAAGACAATATGCCCGCGTGCCCATTGTTTTCTTTTGACACAGTAGTACCTGTTAGTCACAAGAAAGAAAGAAATGGACTAGAAAAAAATGATAACTTCAGGAGGGATCCGTTCGAACAAAGGCCAAGGAACTGGAGCACCTCGGACTGAAGCTCAGGAACGGCTCCGTCGGCAGCGTCAGCGACACGACGTCTCTCGCGGAACGGTGGGAATTCCCGAAGAATGAAAGACGGCGAAAGTTTCAGGCCAATTTCTATGGTTTCCACTGTGTCGGCGCACAGCGAAATGACGGACAGCGACAGTGACGATGACCGACCGGGCGGCATGCTGAGGACCGTCGGATTGAGCATTCTCAACCCAGGAGGACTCGCTTCCCAAGCCAGACGGTGGGTCATCTGAAATTGTCAAGATTTTCCAAAAGAACGAAGCATCCAAGGTTCTCCCCTGAAATCCAGAATGGCTTTTTAAACGTGCAAATGAGTTTTCTCCATCCATAGTTCCTTTCTTGTGGTTCTGTTTGTTGGGTTTTCCATTCCTTCCAAGTCATAACCAAACTTTGTTTGTTCAGACCATCGGCGCTATGTTTCAACGGCGACTTGGGAATGCACGATAAGATCATGGATGAGTTGAAGAGGCAGGGAGTGGTCCGGTTGGTTGGATGAATCAGAAGGGAAGAATATGGGAATTGCAGATCCAGTGGAGGGATCTACAAGAAAAAGTCGGAGACGGCCAGTCCGCGGACGCCCAGGAAGGCAAGGGCGGCCACGAATGAAAGTAAGAAGGAGGAGAATGGAGGGATCCCGGATGAGATAGGGCGGCTGAGGGACGACAAGAAGGTGGGAGAGGGAAAAGAGACAGAGAAAGACGGTGGGATTTCAGCTGAGGAAGCCGGATGTGACCCTGTCGATGGCCTCAACGAGTACGACACAGTCGGATGAGAGCTACGAAAAGGAGCAGAATGAGACGGGGGCCACGGACAGGAGCAGTTTCTACACGACGGTCAGCGAACAGGACACTGATGTCAAGGACTACGACACGGGAGATCCCGCGGAGGTACGCACCACCATTCTTTAGGCTAAACACGCAGAGTGGGTGCAGGGAGGAAACGAGAGTAAAACTTCGTGCGGTTTTCGTTGCGAGACCCTGGACTATATAGCATAGTCCCAATACTGCACAATATAGGGTCCATCTCTGGGAACAATAGATATTAAAGCCATGATATTCGTTTCGAGACCCAACCAAGGTCCAACAACCTCAGCGCCAATCGAGTGGCTCAGATAAACCGGGACAGTCCATTAAACTTCAGGAATGTGGTTAGAGAGTCGGCCATAAATTTAAAAAAATCAATGTTGCCATTTTTGTACCAAGTAAAACTCTGATTGGGGATTTCTTGGAATTCTCAATCATTGCCTTTTTCCAGGACAAGCGTCTGAAGAAGCTCCACTACGCTGCCAACGAGTTCTACAGCGTCCAGTTGAAGTTCGTCAAGTATCTGATCGACATGGCAGAGGTACCCCCTTCCCCTTCCCTTACATTCTTCTCTAGGTGTACCCCAACTACGTGGCTGAATACGGCCGTCGAATGGAGAAGGACCTCCTGGCCACGCCTCCCCATCTGCCCTCCCACCCCGTCCGTCAGATCCAGGACTTTTTCCAACAAATGATCCCCGTCCACAAGCTATTCCTCGATAAATTCACCCTTCAAAACGCCAGCTGGTAGGCAACTCCTTTTATTTACAAAACAACGGTTCAGGTCGTCTGAGAACCCGGGGATGTCTATTGTGTTCGAGCAGTACGGAGACTTCCTCAAGATGTGCAAGCCCTTCCTGAAGGCCAAGAGCACCCTCGTCCACGAAATGAGCAAACTCCGCGAGGAAAACAGGGATTTTGACAACGCCACTGTCGCGGTGGGACCTTTTATCAGCCACTATCGAAACATGGTTCACTCTATAATCCAACGGTATCGGAGAATTTGTGACATCGGGGTTTTGCAGGGGTAGTGATGAATCAGCTTCCGGGTTTGCAGAGAGAAATCGGTTGTCAAAGCGGCAGCTTTAATGACAGCCGGGTGGTGATTCACTATTGACAGCTGGTAGCGTAAGCTTGTTGATAAATGGACAACAGGTGTGATTGCTCAGTTGGAATGAGTACTATGAAAAGAAAGGGATACTGTAAGACACAAAAGGAACAACTCTTTTTATTCGCGCATCTAATCTAAGCACACTCACCAAATGAAAGAAAGAACTGTCGAAAACAACTTTATTTTCGGACGTCAGCAATTTGCGCCACCCTCTGCTGTCATGGTTGTGTTTTCTTGTGACTCCTTCTCCTCAGAAGCCACTACAGTAGGCCGTGTACTCCTTCGTGAACTTCTCGAAACGAGCCATCAGCTCTGGCTGGTCGCTCCTCTCCTTGGCGCTCATCAGATGGTTCACCACGTAGTTGACCATCACCTGGTGCACGTAGAGGTATTGGTGCTCCGTCTGCACAGAATTATTCCTCTGCGACCGCAGCTTCTTCAGGTACTTCAGGAGGTCCGGCTCCCAGGCCACGTTGTGCTTCAGAAGCTCCAGGAGATAGTCGATCAGGGCGATGGACCCGGTCCTTCCGATGCCCGCCGAGCAGTGGACCACAATCGGAGTCTTGTACTTGCTCAAAATGCCGATTTCTCATTGAATGCGAGGGATCTCACTCGAAGGAACGGTTGAAGCTCTCGCACAGTTCGATGGGGGCGAGGTCGGCGGCTGGGACGCCTCGGTCGGGCCAGTCCCTCCAGTGGTAGTGGTGGCAGATGTGGGGCTTCTTCCCAGGTACCTGCACCTTCAGCAGAGTCCTTGCGATCTGCGCCTTCGTCTCGTGCTTGAACTTGAACTGAACCCCATACTTTGTCATCTGAAATGCTAATCCAACCTCACCTTGCCCATCTTGACGGCGTTGATGGTGACGTCTCCTCCGGCGTTGATGGCCTTTGCGATGTTCACGGGGAAGTAGTCCGCGCACTTCTGCGCGCCCTGTTCCACGTGGTTGCAGAGCATCACAATGCACTTGATGTCCTCCTGCACCACCATGTACCAGAAATCCGCGATCGTCTTCGGAATCGGCGCCTGCGTGCAGATGAATTTCTTCGGGTTCGTGTGGCCTTCGACGAAATTGGCGTGGATGTAGGTCACCGGTCCCAGCGTCAGTTCCACCCGCTGTTTGTCCAAACAACCCACATCCTGAGAGAAACTAGGCTTCATTTCCAAGCGGGGGTACCTTGTACCGGTTGCGGCCCTCTGCATTCTGCTGCTGGAATACGGTCATCTTGGTCCAGTCGTTGGACCTCTTCTCCCCGCGGAATTCGGACACAATCTCCTTGATTCCTCTGCTCAGAGTCTTCGTCAGAAACGCATGGGTCTTAAGATGACTAGTCTATTGGCTTCCGTCTTCCTACCAGTTTGACGTTGGCCTTCGGTGCTTCTGCCGCCGTCTCGGCTGACATGTTGGCCGTGGTGGTTGCGTCGTCGTCACAGCTCATCGACATCATCACCGACCGAGACATGCTCGCCTGGGCGCTCGGCCGATGCCCTGAGGATGGATTCTTCCATGGAAGGAGATGGGGACTTACGGGCTCTTCGTCGCTTCTGTCCCTTGTCTCCCATGTCGAATGAGGAAGGTAGGAGGAGTGAGAAACGACCGGCCACCACCTGTGTTTAAAGGAAAACATACTCAAATTCACGCATTACTTGCAATAATTATGCTAATAGTCTTCTTTACAACTTTTTATTGGTTCAATTGAATCCTTTCCAGTTCGAACAGAAGATCTTTAACCGAGGCGTTGGAGCCGTCGTCCAGCAGCTGGATCAAGTCCATCAGAACTTTATGAGGTACCCCATGTCTTCATCCCATTCTAACCCCCTTCAGATATAAAATCCTGATGATGAGCTATCAGAACTACCTGCTCCCCGATTCAGAAGAGTACAAAAGGGCGACGAGTGCCATCCAGAAGCTGGAGGGAATCGCCCAGAAGGTCAATGAGGACATGGGCCTCCCCTCGAATGAGGAGCTATTCAGACTCTACGATAGGTTCCAAGTAAGCCACTCCTTCCTCTCTTTCCACTCTTCGGTTGCAGACTCTTTTCGACGTCTTTGCCCCCGGCCGTCGTCTGATCCGACAGGGAGAAGTACTGAAACAGACGAGGAAGGAATGCCAACCCAGATACGTCGTCCTGGTAGGTCAACCCCCTTCCCTACAGTAATCCCTCAGTTCTCCGACATCTTCTGGATCTGTCGGATGACCTCCCTCTCTTCCGGTCTCTTCGACATGAATAGGTCGTACGCCATTCCCATCGAATACGTCACCACCACCTACGAAGACCACGAGGACTTTGAGACGCAGCTGAATGTGAAGAGCAAGGAGAAGAGCTTCCGGCTGATATTCAAGTGAGAAATGGGGAGAGGAGAGAAATGCAGGGATTCAGGACTCCGAGGGAGGTGAAGCAGTGGGAGAGGGACATCCGCACGGCCAGGGAGGAAAAGAGACGCTACAAGAGGAGGATGAGCGAGGCGAAGGAGAGGCAACGATGGCAGAACTCGGTAGGCTGATTTCTATGGGCACACGGAACGATTCAGTAGACCTTTGGTGTTTCTGATTTACGCACTTTACCCCTGATTGTACTGTTGTTGGTCTAACTATTAGCTGACTCAGCCTCCTTGCCAAAGAACTGGCTTTAGTTGCACCTGCTGCGTCTTGTTTTTCAGACTCTTCCTAAAGATAGGCGTAATTGCCTTCTGATGCGGGTAAACAAGGCAGTTTCCATGTGACATCACAGTGATTCCCTGCTGTTTCTATTTCAGCCATATTTCACCTTCCGCTTCTTTCAGGTGCATTCTCCAATGGTGAAACAGCCGACGCTGCCGGAGGAATGTCTGGAAGATAGTCTCTCCACCAAAGAGAACGAGACTCCTGGGTAATTGATCCCCTTAGACTCTTGCAAGCGGTTGTTCCAGTCTCTCTCGATCTCAATCCGTCGACACTCCCTCGCAGCCGAGCACGCCGGTGGATGAGCCGCATGGCTCTCATTTCCCTCCGTCTCTCAACCACAAAGGCAGTGAGTCTCTCTCTCTCTCTCTCTCTCTCTCTCTCTCTCCCTCTCTCTATCGTTTCCTTCCAGAAATCCGTCGCGTGGACCGTGACAAGCCCCTGTGGATCCCAGACGAGGCCTCCTCCAAGTGTCTGATGGATGGATGTGGAACCATGTTTACCATGTTCAACCGTCGCCACCACTGCAGAGACTGTGGCTTCGTGAGTCCTTTCTCGTCTGCTTATGAAAACAAGAGGATTTCAGTTGATTTGCTCGAAATGTTCTGGACGGGCGCCTCTTTCTAAGGAAGACTTTAAGAAGGAACTAGTCTGTCCCGAATGCTACGGCCGGATTCTCGACAAGTGTAGGGTTTCCTAGTCAAATGGAGTAATCCTTTCAATTTCAGATGTCAATGGAGTGCTGTTTCCTAAGGAAATCCTCACTAAGATGTCGAATGGAGAATGGCGTGTCACCATCAGGAAGGGAAAGGTCCGTTTGTTGAAATGACCTTAATTCCTCTTTCTTCAGAGTGGCTCGGTGGTGGTTGAACCGCGTTCCCTCTTCCAGGCGCCCGTCAATATGGGTCTCAAACGGATGTCCGTCGAAAGTCGCGTCACCCTGCACGAGGACGCCGTATTCAACGAGGTCTTCGTCAAGTATGCCTATTCCTTAATGAGCCTACGGTCTCTTTCGTTGCAGGACCCGCGAAGGCACGGAAATGCCTCGTTTTGCCCAGCTGACCGACGGCATGATCCTGCAGTTTTTCAAATTCCGACTGGTTTGTCACTTGATTGAAGGGAGGGTAAGGCTCTTTTAGGACAAGGAGCCCCTGGAGCAGCACGTGATTTACGGGTTCGAATTACACGAGACGGCGCTGGACGAGGGAGGGACGCAGTTCGAATTGATCCATCGGAATCAGATCCAGACGGACAGGAAGGAACACGTCATCGTCTTCCGTGTTCAACACGAAAAGAGCGTCCACAAGTGCGTCTATTGTGAGGGGTAATTGCGCAGAGCGGGGGAGGACAGCGGCGGAGAGAGAGGGTGGGAGGAAGAAGCGGATTATTCACTTCGACCCTATCTCTCTTCCTTCATCCTTTGATTCGTTGCCTCCCAGTTCACTTTTTCCATGTTTACCTGATGTCCCGACAGCCAAAGATCAAACGTAAATGACCAAAAAGGGAAAAAGACCGACAAAGATGGCCATAGATCACAAACCTAACCAGCGCGAGTTTAATGGTTCATTTTATTCCTCACCATTTCCTTGTCCAAAAATCCAAATAATTCGTACTTTCTCAGTTCTTTTACTCATTTTCCTTTCGCAGAATTCAGTCATTACCCAAAGGAGCTCCTATATTTAGCCCTTACTCCCCTTAATTCACAACAAGTGCCCCCTCTTATGCATCGCCGCCTACCACGGAACTGATGTCATTTAGGCGATCGCACACCTCTTTTCCGCCGATTTCAGAGTATTTTAAGCTTCTGAAACGAAAACAAAGTGTTTCTGAAGAAACCCCCATTTTCAGGTGGTCAGCGGCCCTTCGAAACGCCCTCGGTCTGCCGAAAGAGGACGCTAGCTGACACCCCTCCATCCCCACTAACCGTAGTCACTGCATTTTATTAACCGTGCCATTGTTACGCTGTTGTACATGTCTGTAAATACTTGCCCGAACGTCACAGATTAGTTTTACTGCCAGCCGGCTTGAAGCCGCAACGAGCATCCGATGTGACGGCTGGTACTAACCCCGCGACCCGCCCACTTCACTTTAGTCCCCGCTCACCTCCCTACCTGTGCTTATTGTGATGCGTTGTATGTGATCCCGATGTGATGAGAGCTAGCCTTTCCATAATGACAGATGAACTTGTGGTTACAGTACTCCAGGGGTTTTAGTGAAGACGGAGGAATGCCAATTCCAGCCGATGGCTCATCACCGGCACATTCCGCGAACCGCCTCACTTGGACAATTCACCTGTGGCTACAAACAAAACAATCATTTTAAGCCCCACAGCTGTTTCACAGAGGCTCCTCGGGCCTTTGTTGTCTTTATACCATTTATTTATTCATAGACTGTCCTTGGACGAGTCTTCCCTCGCCAGTCTACATATACGCCCTCATATTCTTGTCCAACGGACTATTTTTCATTCCGCCTCGGAATACCTGAGGGACGGAATCTTTGAAGCAAAAGTTTAAAAGACAACAATTTTGTTTTGAGTGACTGAAACAATCCAAGATGAGAGTTTAAGCATTTTGAGACTAATCTTGGCTAGAGAAAATGAGAGAAGAATGGTAAACGGAGACGCAGGCAATTACTGTGATCATACAGACGAGTCGACATTCGAATGGCAGCCAAACAGGATTTGTTTCGTCGTTGAAAATAAAGAAAAGGTTTATTTCAATAATAAAAGACCTAACCCAGTGAAATAACGATAATATTTTTTAACAGAAATTGTGTGAACTGTGGAAAATAAGATTAGGGGGACTGAACCCTTAGAGGAGCACATTATCTCATTCGGATGAGACCATCACATTCCCTTACTTTTAGATTTCTGCGTAATATTCTGTAGACGTTCTGTTGCAAGGAGAATTGTCGTAAACGGCGTAGTTCAACTCTTTTATCAGTGAACTTTGAATTTCCTCTGCACAGATTCCTCCTAAAATCTCGTATCTTTTGTGCTGTGAGCAAAGATTACAAAAACACAGTTCTCTGGTCACCGACGGCCATGTGTCTCTCGACACCACCCACACCCGATAATCCCCCTCAGCCCCATCCCCGACTTGTTTCATTACTTTTCGGTCGACCAATCCCTTGCAAAGCCAAGCTCTCTCTTCCACTAAAGTACAACTTGCGTAATTCCGAAACGTAGACGATGGACTTTGAAGAGTGAAATGTTACGTCGAATTCTCACGGTAGATCACAGGCCTTCCGGATCAAAGTTTCAATCCTTCTGACTTGGAACCAGGAAGGAAATAAAGGCCGGAAGAGATTGGAACATAAATACTGGATTAATCATTACGATTTCCGACTTCTAAAATAGTACGAGTGTCTACATGCAATATCACATTTATAACAAGGTTGTTTCAGAAATCTTTGAATTTATTCGTTTCCAATACAATTTCTTCCCATATTCCCCCTCGGTGGCTGATTGTCTTTGTTCCTGTCCCTCACTGTTTACTGCATTCTCTTACATAATTTTTCTTTTCTGTAATTTGAGCTTATGTTTTTGTTTCTTGCTCAGCAACCAATTGCATCTCTAACCTAAAATAGGAGCTTGTTACGTGAGGCAGTGCGTAGGTTCAAAACTCTTACGACACGTGTGAAAGTGACTGGCTTCCTTGAGAAAATCCTATGCTTTTGCACATCGAACCTACTCAAGACTGAAAATACAAAGGTTTGCGAAACAGCTTTGATTTGCAACCGACTGCTGACTTTAGAATGTTAAGTTAAAGGACTCACAAATAATTCAAGGGTTTTCGTCACATTCACAAGTTCAAAGTCGGGACAGGTGAATACGGGAGTATCTTTCAGACGACCAACACAACTTAATTCGCCCTCTCTCTCTCTCTCTCTCTCTCTCTCTCTCTCTCTCTCTCTCTCTCTCTCTCCTAATATCCCTCTCTTGATTCTTCACGCCCACAAGCGCTACCCTCGATTAGAAACAGAAAAAAACTGTTCTCCTGAGCTTAATATCCCAGCTATCCGAAGGATTCATTTGGTAGAAGAGCCTGTGCCGCCTCTCTTCCTCCTTTCCTCTCGTGCTCTGTTTTTCCTCAAACGCCTCCTATTTTTACACCCTCGCTCTCCTCAAATGCATGCTTCCCCCATCATCTGTTTCCTTTGTATACATAAAGATCTGAAACGCTAAACGCTCTTTGCCTCTACGAATATCGCTAGAGTTATATCCTAGAGACTTTTCATTGCTGGATCATTAGGACAGACCAGAAACTAGTTTGTCTGTCTCCCGATTATTTTGTTTAATTCCTTCCTCAGGCACTTGGGTGCTTTCATTTTTGTTTTTGGTATTGCGAATGTACTATTTAAGTAGAAACACGTGGTAGAGAAAAACAAAGCGATCATATCAGTTTGAAAGGGCAAAATGAAAGCCCAGTTTTCATATTGCACCGCCATTAAGGGAGTGAATAAATGTGAGCGAGTGAGATAGTTGAAGGCTTAAATGTCAAAGTGGTTCAAAAACTCTTCCGAGTGCAATTCAAATATGCTATTGCCCAGAGATCGGCATTTATTCCCGACCTTCAGATTCCCTTTTAGCGGTGCAATCATGTTTTGTAGTTCACTGTCTCATGCCTTCTCTCTTTGCATCAGTTAGATCTACATTTTAATGTTTATGCTAAAAGGCTTATAGCCAAGAGAAAACAATTGGCTCTTCACTCCTTTTCCCGGCTATTTCAATGTCTTTTGACCGCTTTGCTGAACAATTATCCTCCCTTCCGTAAAATTTCTCACGGGATTGTTTTCGATGTCTTGTTCGAAGATCCAACAATTTTGGTTAAAGGTCTTCTTTTGAGTGGGTGCTTCTATTTTCACTCTGACGTCCATTGATTAAAACGAGGCCTTTTTGGTGGTAGATCAAAGAACCTTCGTCTATAAAAGTCACCTATTCCTAAAATCAGAGCGTCAGTTCCGAGCCGCTCTTTAATTTCCGTCGATAAAAGGAAACTTGTGAACTTTAGCAACGTGTTTGTTCAGAGAAAAATAATACAGAAAATAAAACAATCGGAGGCGTTGAGTTAGGGAAATATAGTTTTTCTTCCTTTTCACAATTTTTGATACATTCTCCAGTTTTCCTAGAATTTCAAACATAGTTTTCACATTATGACGTCCTATTCGATGTTTGAGGTTCTATTTTACCGACCGAACGCCTACCTTTAAGTCATCTTTTCTTAAAGCCCATTCATTGAAAGTGCACCTTACTCAGAAGAAGAATCCTTGTCTTCTTGAAATAAAATACAAAGGGATTCATGAATTTCAAAGAGTCTGATTATTCCGCGGTGTCTATCCTCAACAACAATTGTTTGGCGGAGGTTTTCGGATCAAATGCTTCTTAATACACATAAAGAATGCGAGAAAGAGAAGGAGAGAGAGAGAGAGAGAAGGAGAGAGAGAGAGAGAGAGAGAGAGAGAGAGAGAGAGAGGGGGGAGAGAGACAGAGAGAGGAACTTCTGCAGCCCAGCTGCCCTACTGCTAATCAACCTGTCTCAATCCTTCCTTGTTGATTTGTTGATTCAAGGCATATTTTCCATGACAGACCTCTGCAAAGCGGTCATTTCACCTGTCGGACGATTGGACCACTTAATCGGTCTATAGCCTCTATTAATAGCTCTCGGCAGACTCTACTTTCTCACTCTGAAGTCTTTTTCACTTGTCAGAGTGATCGTTGGTCAAAGTGACCTCACAGACATGCACACTCTACTTCAATCCACAATCTGTGTTTTCATTTGTGATCCATCTCTGCCTCCTTTTGCACTTTCAATTTGATTTCATTCCTATTTTCTGAGAGATTCACATCATAATTATAATAATAATTCTGACGGTTAAACTTTTCAATGTTTTCATTCAACAGCTTTCAGAAGCACATTAAGACCTTTTCAATAAACTTCGTTCAGGCGAATAAAGTCGAAAGTACTTTAATAAAACATGGAGCCGCAGGTTCCTCATCTTTATTATTTTTTCCAATGTTTCACTCTCAATAGTCTTTCTTCTATATGGTGTTTTGAGCTCTCTACTCGTTTGTTGAATCGTTGATCTTCTGCTGCATTTTTTCACCTCCTCCGTACAGAATGACGCTGGAACATTTGGCTTCCCACTCTCCCTTCTTTATAAGTCTCCTTCGGTGCATCCTTCGTCTTTTCGTCTGATGGCCATCCTTCCCAGAGAATTCCCTATGACGTACATTTGTGTTCTCCCGAAAATAGAGTCGCGTGCGATGACCGCATTGTTTTCCATGTTTTCCACACCATTTATGCTGTAAAGTGGAGGAGGAGGGCCACATGACACGGCCATCTAGGGTAAACCACTGGGTACACACACTCTTTCATGGGGATATCCTCTCTCTCCCTCGCCTCTCTCTCTCTCTCTCTCTCTCTCTCTCTCTCTCTCTCTCTCTCTCAGATGTCTGGTCCTCCCGGAACAATGCATGCTGTCCACCGAAATAGCCGCCCATCGTCTGCTCTGTGGTCGTTGTTCTCGACCTCGCATGCATTTGTCGCCTGCAGCTCTCGTGTGTTGTCTTGAGGTTCATCACCTATTCGTGACGTTCTTCCGCCGTTCAAACATCCGCTGGCGCTTCCCGGCGCTTCCTTCTTTGTTTGTGATTTTGAAAAAAAAAGTAAAATCACTCTGGCATCGAACCAGTGACTCTGTCTGTTAACTGGACAGACTCTCTGCCCCTGAGCCAACAAGGCGTAACATGAGAGCCCATCCTTATGAACTGTTTTCTGTCTCAAGATGATCCCCGGTGAACTGGCGGTCTTCGCTCAGCGTCTGGTCTGCAGGGGACGGATGCCATTTCCCTAACCTTTTTCTATACTATTGCATGCATCTGACGAGCTAATCGTGTTCCCACTGCTAATGACATTATTACGCCTCCTTTTGGATCACTCCGCCCACTGATTCCCGCGATCACACAACGCTTTATACCCCAACACACAAACAAAACACAAACTAATAAAGAAGCTTTCTTTGCTGCGCGAAAAAGTTCGCTCCCGGGTGGGTTCGAACCGCCATTCGAGCCGAACGCACTGCTTATTGCGGAAGCATACGCTAACCGCCTGAGATTCCAATATAAGAATCCGAGCGATCGCTGGGATCCAAATTTAAGCATGGGAAAACAGTTTCTTGATCGTTTCTTAGGGAAAGTGGTGATTTTAGCAATCCCCCGCATACTAATTGTGGCGTTAGTGCCATTAAAGGTGATCACGAATCATTTGAGACTTCTTCCTCAGCCGCGAAGGACCCTCGCTTTATTATTAACGATTAAAAGAAGGAAACGCCAAAAACCAGAAAAATCAACAAAACATCCTACTTTCGATGTTTTAATCAAAACAATATATTGTTTTAAGCGCGTTAATAAAAGCTGGTTTAAAAATCTTTAAACTGTTAGTTGTTTTTCAATTTTTAGCTGTTTTTCCCGGGTTTCTTCCTCTTCCTTACGGGGAAATTGGTTTCCCGAGTGAATCACTCTCCCAGTCAGAGGCTGTTGTCCTCCGCCGTATTCTCTGTTCTCTTTGTTGTTCCACGCCCATTGCAGTCGAATTTCCGCCAGAGGACAGTCGAATGAAGGAAACGGCGGAAATTCGAATGACGGGGGTGGAAGGACCGGGGTTTTGTACTCACGAGAGACATTAACGACAGGCACCTCGAGGAACATTTAAACTCAGTGGCAATTGGAATTTCAAAGAATATTTATGCTTTGATAAGCAAATTATGCCGTTTTGAAGAGAAACCTCCCACTTCAGTCATTCTCTCATTTCATTTTCATCTTCATTTTTCTTCTTTTGCCTTTTCTCTACCAAACTCAGCTGTTCCAGAAGAACCCTTGGCTATTTTAGTCTCTCGTGGTCGCTTGACGGAGGCTAAAGATAGTTCCGTATCCACACTTATATTAAATTTTCAAGAATAATTCACTTTTCTGTCCTTCTCGTCATGTTTTGCTCTTTTCGTCTGGTCCTCTTTAGAATTTCAAAGGTACCCCCTAACTCTCTTACACCTCTCTAGGTCAAGAATAAACTGGAAGATGTGTTTTTACCTCAGTCCATCCATAATCCCCGCCTACAAGATCAGAGCTCAAAAGTCGTGCAACAACCCGCATTTTCAACAAGAGCCATCTTTAATTCATGGACACCCGTTTTTAGACGAACGGATCACTTTAAGACCGTTTGAAAAGCGCTATTTTCAATTTTGAGATTGATCCAAGCTGTAGCTAGATTTCCAATCGAAAGCCGCGGTTCATTTGCTATCAAATTCGTTTAATGAAGTGGAATGTTGCTCTTTTGGGGAAGAGACATGACGCAGATGACTATTTGCAGAAGGGAACAATTGGACACCAAATCAACAAGAACTCTAGTTCGTGGTCATTTGGTTTGATTGTTTCAAGAAGAGACGAGAGGCAGACAGAAAGTGGGAACCCTATTTTTACTCCTTTAAAGTTGTTGAAATTTGACAAAGAACACGTCATTCACTTTCTGCAACGTCATTTGAGTTTGTGCTTTCCGGAATACTAGCAGACGTCAACTGGTTTCCACAACTAATCAGTGCTTCCCAAAATAGGAACGCATTTTGGGAGTGGGCGTGGCCTAGGAGAAACCTACGAAATAAGAAAGTAATGGGGCTGGGCTACTCTCTCGACCTCTGTCTTCTCTCTCTCTCTTTCTCTCTCTCTCTCTCTCTCTCTCTCTCTCTCTCTCTCTCTGACACACACACCGTTGTCTCTCCTCTTGGACATTCTCTGTTTCTTTCTCTTCCTGTTTCATCCATTCCCCCCTCTCCCTCTGCCTCTCCTATTCGTACAGCCTCCCTTCACCTGCCCGTTTGCAATCAGTTGATGTCTAATATCCAAATGGCTTATTTTCCCTGGGAACCCAAACCGCCCCCTCACAATTACGACGTCCACGCTTAAAATTCCCGCCCTTCCGGAGGCCACGCACGATAATTTGCACCTTGCTCACTGCTTTCAATTGACCTCTTGCACGCCTCTTTTACCCAGTTACGGTCTTGAATTAATTTTGAAGATTTCAGAATCCACAGTTTCATCCAAGCTCTTACGAATACGGTACACGTCGACCAAGCATGATAGAGACTAGCGTTGAATTAGCTTCGGGTAGGTCTTCTTTAACCGACTTCAGTTGTAGAAGGACCTGCATATAAAACCTCACTAAATTTTTACTAGTCTCTCTATCTCTCTATCTTTCTCTCTTTCTCTCGTTCTTTTTCTCTCTGACGCTCCCGTTTCATCCACTTCTACCTCTAAGAATTTCCCTTTGTGGTTCAAACTCCAGCCAGGTGAACCTGAAAAATCTCTGGCAGTGAAAACAGGTTACGTGATATTTCGTCCATTTCCTATTTTTACTTTTCTTTAGTGGCGTGAAATGATGTCATTATTAATTGATGACGTCATCAGACAAAAGTTGACGTCATTAAGGAAGGTTGCTGTTGTGTCGGCAACTTAAATAAACTGCTGAATCGCATTTAGGGCGACGCGTGACGCCGGGACGTCGGAAGGGCAGAAACGTGGAAATGAAAGAAACAGGCGAAACTTCTACCAGATTAGGATAGAACCCTGTTTGGCTAAGACACTAAGGCTTCTATCTTTCTGATATCCCTCACCGCATCTCAAAAGAGGCCATGTGTGGGTGTTTGTTCCCCACGTGCTTCTGATTGGAAGCGAAGAGTCCTGTCCTTTCTGCAGTTGCTTTGGGAGTACTCCCGTAGTGTTTGAGTGTCCACTCTCAAAGTACCCTCTTTTAGCCGTCTTCGTCGCCTGCTTTTGGCATTTTCCCCATTAAATTCGGCTGTTGTCGGACCTCGTGTTGTCCGTTCCGAAGCTTAATTGGCCTAGTCCGAGTGACCACTCGGACCGTAGTCTCACGGCAACTTTTATTACCCGTTCGTATGCAATTATAACCAATTATACCGCTTAAATTGCATCAAAACATCCGCTTTCTAAGTCAATTTGACCAACAGAAGATGCAATTTTGTAAGCATCACATCAATTGAATAAGACATTCTAAAATGCCTCTACCTATTTCTTGATGCTTCCTGCATTGCGTTATAGGTGCATTAGGCCCTTAAAATATGCATCTGCGTATTTACCTTCCCATACACTTTTCAATAGCTGCGAAGTGACGTACGTGTTGACCTAACTCTCACGCTTCAGGCTGAAAAAGTTAAAGCCCAACATTGTGAAAGAGTCTGGGGTGAACTAAACTCGCTCCTTTGCGAAACTCACTCACTCTCCAAGCATAGAGGGTGGGTGCTCTTGGCAACATTCCATGTCCTTTATTTGCGTATAATTAAAGAAAGGACTATCCAACCTGGACAAAGGAAAAGTTTAACCTGTGAAAACAGATCGTTGCACAGTTCCCACACTCCCAATTATACCCACGTCTGTTTTCTATTTTCTTGCATCGCAAATTCATTTCACATCGGAAATTACAGTTTCCGTCAATTTGGCATCGATTAGCCAAATTCCCTCTATTAAACCATTCCGTTCTATAGTTTTCCCCACGAATTGTACAAACGGGGTTTTGCGTCCGAATGCAGGCTTCTAATGATCCATAAAAGAGAAGATAACAAGAACACCAGGGTCACATGAAGAAGTTCGAACTTGCAAACACTATTGCTCCAAGAAATACTGAACCGATGACTCTCTTCCTGCGACTGTCCCTTTAGCCCATACACCACAATGTCCTGCAGTCCGCTGCCCCCGCGTCCACCGTCCCCTTTCCACCTCGGCGCGCCCTGTTTGTCCCTCGTGTTTCTTCCGTTTTCTTTTCTCATGACGCAGGTTGCACGAGCTAATTTCGTATTTTCGAGTTCACGGTGCCCTTTTCTCCTCTATTTCACGCATGCGCTGCGATCCTTTAAAGGACCGACGCGTCTTGCTCATTTGCACGCATTAGAACTACTTTTTATCACAGAACCCGAAGGAAAGGTCGCTCGCTTCTTGAAGTTTGTTGCGATTTGTCTATTTTAGTACCTTCAAGCCTCAACAATCAATCAATACTCGGGAGTACTGTACCTCACGAATACGCAGGGCCGATAATATTGTTGACCCGGCTACTTATCGTTGACCTGTTGCAAAATAAGCTCCAATCAAATTGTCAACAATTGATTTGTATAACTTAGAAAATCACTTCCAATAATTCTACCCTATTTGAGCACACATATGGTGCACCGGTCGGAAGCTAGGCCACATATTGACTGGGAGGTCCAGGTTACACAAGAACATTTCGAACCCAGATGACTGGGTGGTTAGGCGCCTTTCAAAGGGGGTAGTTCTTAAGTGTGTGTAATGAGAAGGGTACAAAAGTGTTTGTGACCCGGGTGGTCCTGTCGACCCGTCATCCCTGCTCCTCCCAAATCCGCCTCTTCTTATTTTTATCCCTAATTAGTCTCTTCCATCCGCCTCCAACCCGCCCGCTTGAAAGGCGATTTTTCCGCCGTCTGCGCTAATCTCCCCCGCAGCCATCGTACATCTGAATCTTCACTCCAAAGTGCCGGTTTCCGTCCGTAATTGGCCATCTCTTTCCGAGTTACGCACTCTCTGAACGCCTCCTCGCCCGTTGTTTAGCAAAGTGACGTATCGCGGGCGGTTCCTTAATTAGCAGTTGTAGAAGCGTTATTCAAGGCTAATGGTTGTGTGACTATTGCGTACTTTAGAACCTGTTTACACCTGCTGCCTTTCCGCTCCCTTGCTTTGGCCGAATCCAGCAATTTTCTGCTTTTCAGGTAACCCTAGGTCGATGAGCACAGATGGTATGCCAATCGCCCGGATAGAACAATCCTCACAACAATTGGTATGTTTTGCATCTCACAGACACAACTAGCTGAACTCTTTCTCGCTGGTTCGATTCCAACATGAGGCAGAAACTTTTGCACTCACATCTTTTGGCCTCAAATTAAGCGAAAGCGAATAAACAAGAATCGACCATAAAAGTATTTTTCAGAAACCATATTCTTTGAGAGAATCGCGGCAACGGGTAGTCAGTCCGGGATTGTTGTTGTTCCTGTTGTGCTGTGTTAACACAGCCGACGCCCTCGCCTACTACGTCGGAAGTGAGTTCCATAATTCAAAATACATTTAAAGTCTTAAGTTTGTACATTTCTTTGATTGTTTGGAACAGCCCTAACTAAAAGCCACAGTCACAGTTGTTCAATCACAACAACCCCTTCCATCGCAAAACACCGATTTTCGATGTTCCTCTTTTCTGTGACGCACTAGCCGCTTTTTGTGACCAAATCACGCCGAAAGCAAACATTTCCCTGATTCATAGCTAAAAGATGGGCATTCAGCCGTCATTCTTAAAGAAAAAAGAGCACTTTCGCCAACGGATGGGCAGGGCTTCTGAGAAAATGGTCCAACCGTAAGAGAAGGGCGGAGAGGGCTTGTTTTGTAATTCCCGGTTACACTTTGGAAAAGTCTTGCTTTATCTCTGGTAGTGGAACTCTAAATAGACATGGTTTCTTTGTCTGTGAAATGACGGGGTATTTGCACTTAATTAACTTTAATTACCCATGCTGGGTTAGTGCATCCTATAATGGTTGAATCCCTTGCACTTAGGGCAGTTGCAGGATTCTGGCCTAAAATAAGAGAGGCATATAAAACCATCTCCTTAATCTCGATGGACTAAAAAGCTCGGAAAATCCAACTTTTTTGATCTTCTGTCTAGACTATTTGTGAATTGCACCCCCGCCCTCCCCCTAATCTAAATCTGCTCTTTTAAGAAGACGATTCTTGGCCTAAATGTGATTCAACGCTTTCAAAGAGTAGTCGCAAATAGACTAATCTGATCTGGGGAGGAAACCGTGGACTTTACACGTAAACCAGGATATTTTTAGACTTGCATTAGAAAAAAACAAAGCCAAGATGAGTACATGTTTATCTAATAAGGAAAATATGGATCGAATATCGGACCGTGACTTCGGCACGCATTCCTGTCTCCTGTATTTACGATGCGCGGAATCGGCGGAATTCCACTGAGAAATGGTTTTTTTCTTCTTTTTGAAAGTAGAATACATTTGGCACTTTTACACATTTGAGATCAATTACCCAATTCAATGGCATATATGAGATCTTTCGAGGGCACCGCAACCATATCTCATCTTTTGGCGCCCGTCGCTGACTACTCGATGGCGATTTTAATACCTATGATCCCATAATTAAAACCTAAGTAACTTTCCAATTGTGACAGTTGAATACTTTTCTGATTCCTGATTCTGCAAGAACTTTGTCAACGGAGGAAAACATTCCTTTGTTGGCTCAAAATGCTTACCCATTTCCACAAAAAGTTGATTTCCCTTCTTCCTAAAATAGCAAATAAGTTGTTTGCAGCGTCACAAGGGCAACAGGAGGCACCGGCGGATCTAAATTTGAGTAAAGACGACCGCGTGACAATTGTGATGTTCTGTCGGGCGGCGCAGACTCAAGATAAAATTGTAAGTCTATTACATGTGCGTCATTATATTAATTACATTTGCAGAGAGCAAAACTAAAGGATCCAGAAGCCTTCATGCGCATCTGCGACCAGTTGATCAGCGAGTTTCGCCGGCTGCGGGGCGTCGCACGGGAGAGAAGAGGAGTTTTATAACTGTAGGTCCTATTGAGATTCCAGATGAGACCATTTTAGGGAAAGAGCCTCCACTTCATCCACGCGTGTCACTCTTCTGCGATGACGTCCCGATGATCCTTCTCGTAGCGTATGAGCAGTGTCAAATAAATGACTCTTGTTTCCCTTTCTGTACCGCTTTAACTTGTTGATGATTATTTAGACACTTTTCTGGGTTTATGTGTACATTAATAAAAACGTGCAAAATGTTTCTGCCTCATGCTGGAATCGAACCAGCGACCTTCTGTTTACTAGACAGACGCTCTGCCACTGAGCCAATGAGGCGTTGACCTACGCAAGGGAGACGCTCCTTATCAAACTGGGCGCGGTGGAAGCCAATTCTTAGTGAATCACGCCGTTCTTATCAAGGGATCGACTGTATCCTCCGCCTTCTTGAACAACTGAATATTCCTCGGATTGGACAAACATTCGATAACAGAGGAATGCCCATCTGCCGTTAATCACCTACTGCAATTGGTCGTTGACAAGTCATACCTCGTTTTCAACACAATGATTCATGTAGTTTGATAGGGTAACCGTATGCCGTGGCTTTGCCGGGACTGTACGGGTACCACTCACAGAAACCAAGAAATAGTAGAAAAGATTAAATAATTCCCTCTCGATCCGTGTGGTCCCCGATAAGGCCTACGAAAGGTGTTGAAGGCGCATTGTTTAGATGGTCGTAAAAGGGGTGATGCCCGGGGTCTGTCGAACGATAGGCGACGGCTGACATTTTGGTCTCATGAAGGACAAGGGATCGCACTCTGTATCGGAAGAGAAGGATTCTATGACGGGAAGGCAAATAAACTTGGGTCAGAACATGAACTACTAAAGAACATTAGGGAAAAACCAATTGAAAAAACCTGCAAAGGTGAGAAAAAGGAATTTTGTAAGAATTATTCTTTTTAGCGTGGCGGTAGGTTGCCCACGATCAGTTTTGTAGGATAATGGGTCATTCTGTGATTAAGAATGCACCTTCCTTCGTCACAGATCTCCTGAATCACCTTACGTTATTTCTTTCGAAAGAAATCACTCCGTTTTAGGAAGTTCGAAAACGTCATCTGGTGACTGTCCTTGGCATCTCAGCTATGCTTAGCTCATCTCCTCAGTTTACGACTGACAAACATCCTTTGATATTTGGCCAACGAAAAGACAAAGGAAGAGGGATAGCACAGAGGTTTACGTTGAGACAAATCTGGTTGCAGGTGAGGATACATCATTAGAAAAGGCTTGTGGAAGAGGATGACAGGTGAAGGCTAACCAAAATAGCCAAACTCAGAGAAAACAAAGATGGGGTCAAATAAAGTTATATTGGAAAGAGACGTATTGGAAGGGAACCAGAAGGCAATCGGCGAGGCTAAACATGAGGGATTGGATGCAAGAAAGGTTCAAATGACTGCTCAGTCAGTAAATCCCGTCGCATTTCCCAACCATCTGAGCTGTCAGTTGAACTTCTGGTATTACAGTATCCCTCATGAAGCCCATTCCTCCCCAGATAAGGCCTGATTCACGTAGTTTCGTCTATAAAAGCCGTGTGTTTGGAGACGGCGTCGTTTCAGCCTCCATCGCTTCAGATCACTCAGATCGACTGATAACCACCTTTATTTTCCTTATCGTCTCGACGGCCGCAGGCGACGAGCGGCTCAGTTCAGAACGGTTATTATCTCTCTCTTACTTATCTCTACTGTTTTGCAAGTTTACGATTCTTTTTCAACTGGGATACGAAATATGCAAAATACAAACAATGTCGATTGTACCATTCTCTTATAAGTTCCGTAGTTGGCTCGTTTGATTTACAAATTGACTGCGCGTATTCACTTTCGTGAACATCAGAATTCAACCACCATCTGTCAAATAAAAAACTCATAGTTTAGATGTTATTTCTACTCCTTCGTTTCGAAATCTTTACTTTTCCCAATTTAGCCCCAGACCAGTCATTTGTCCTGCAGTCCTAAATGTACTTTTGGCTGATAAGCAAGTACTGTCAAATAATCCCCTCATTCCATTGTTTCAGCAGCCGCCATGGTCATTCGCCTGGCCGTATCGCTCACACTCGTAAGTCTCTTTTGTTTACTTTATTGTATTTACGAAACCATCTTATTTTAAATGAAATTTAGTTGCTGGCGGTATGTTCCGCATGGGAGCCCCACTTTCATCTGGGAAGACGGAAGGGTGGAAACAAAATCCCAGCAGATGAGATGGTTCCAATGGACGCTGCTCAGCCGGCGGGAGCTCCTGGGAGCTTCGGAGCGAAGGAAGGCTACATTTCCCAGAGATTGGACCACTTCAATTCGGACGACAAGAGGACCTGGCCCCAGAGATACTTTGAGAATCTCAATTTCATCGTCAGGGATTACATCGATGTCGCCTTCCTCAACTTGGGAGGAGAAGGACCGGAGAGCATCGGATGGGTGAGTTTTCCACAATGCTTCTCACCTACCGGGGTGTCTTCCAAGAATCTTCGGCCCGTCTCGACAAAGTATCAGCCAGGTTTACCCAGTTCGGGCCGTGACGGAATATATACACTTCTCACAGCCAGGGCCGTGCCTGGCTGTGAGAATGGCTGTGTATATGCATATTATTTCTGTTGCAAAACGTTTCACCATCCGTGAGTACATTCGTGACGTGCAACATTCTAAAAACTTTCCCTTATCTCAACCACCAGTCAATGTTTGCTTTTAATCCGACTGATAAGCGTTGATTCACAAAAGATAATCGAGAATAAATAAAATCCGCTTAGCCCAGCTTTTTTGTGGTTTGAAATCCGGTTGTACGCATGTACGGTTCTCGTTAAAGCATATTTTAGGTGAAAAACACCGACCTCCCTTGGCTGAAATGGGCCACCACCTATCGGGCGGCAGTTTTCTCCCTGGAACACAGATTCTACGGCAAAAGTCGTCCTTTCGAGTTGGTTTTACTAAAATCCAGGGGCAAATAGGTGTTTCAGAAATCAGACGGTGGAGAATCTTCAGTACCTCAGCAGTCAACAGGCCTTGGCCGATGCCGCTTACTTCATCCGGTCGAAGAGCAAGGAACACAACATGGTGAACCCCAGATGGATCGTCTTCGGAGGATCCTACTCCGGAGCCCTGGCCCTTTGGATGAGACAGCAGTACCCAGATCTCGTCAATGGAGCCGTCGGAAGTTCTGCCCCCATTCAGGCCACTTTTGACTTCTACGGTTAGTTAAATGCCTTGAAGACACTCGAATGAGAGCGCCTTCAAACTAATCCGATTAGATAACCCATTGGAGCCACAAAACATAAGCCCAAGGATGTTTCCAGATTAGGAAATGTCAGGCACTCTAAAGTGAAAAAGAATAAATTCACAACATACAGCAACCTTAACCTTCAGATTACCTGGGCACTGTACAGAACTCCCTCGGCTACGAATACGCCAATGGCAGTGCCGACTGTGTGGCCCAAGTCAAAATTGCTTTCGATGAAGTCGCCCAATTGATGAACACTGTTGACGGAAGGAAGACGCTCTCGAAAACATTCGAGTAGGACCTGATATCCCCTCTGACTATTGTTTATTTTAGCCTCCAGCCAACCTTCGAAGACCTGGGAGATCAGATCGGATACAACGACATTCAGAACTTCTTCTCCACTCTCTATGGAAACTTCCAGGGGGCTGTGCAGTACAGCGGAGACAATGCGGTCAGTGCACAGACAGAAACATTAGAATAAAAAGTTTAGGGAGACTACTCTAATGGATACGGAATCACTGACGTTTGCCAGAAAATGATCACAAACACGGCCATTACGTCTTCCGAGACCAAGTTGGCCGGACTTAAAATTGTCAATGAGTACATGGGCAGTGGGTCTAATTGAAAGAAACGGGGTAAAGGTGTATTCAGCCATGTACGGAATGAACTTTACTGGAACTGCCAACAACTACACCGACATGATCAATTATTTGCGCATCGAAGATTTTGAGACTGACGATCCGACCTTCGATTGTGAGTTTACTCAAACCGTCTCTTTCTCTTTTAATTTGTTTCTATTTTTCTTTACTTCTGGCTGAAATATAAAAGCAAAATGTCGTTTGCAGCTGGAGCTAGAAGCTGGACCTGGCAGACTTGCACAGAGTTCGGTTACTTCCAATCGACCGACGTCAAGGAAGACCTTGTCTTCGGACCCGTCACCCCAGTCAAGTGAGCTTAAAGTGCAGTGATTGAAACAGCTGATGTTCAGCATGTACACTAACATGTGCCAGGACATCTTTGGACCTCAGTTCACTTCCGACTACATCGAGAAGGCCGTGGCCGCAACAAACAACTACTACGGTGGAGCTGAAGGATACAGGGTAAGAGGGAGAGAGGGAGGGAGGGAGGGAGAGAGAGAGACAGAGAGAGAGAGAGAGAGAGAGAGAGAGGAAGAGAGAGAGAGAGAGAGAGAGAGAGAGACATACAGAGGGAGAAGTAGAGGGAGAGATATCAGATGACGGAAACATTTCCAGGGAACTAACGTCGTGATCCCTAACGGAAACGTGGATCCGTGGTCTGCCCTCGGAAAGAAGGCTTCCTCCGATCCCTCCGCCGTCCCCTACCTCATGAATGGTACCGCCCACTGTGCTGACATGTATCCCCTGCGTTCGACTGGCTTCAACTATCCCAATCTGAAGACAGTACATGATATCATCAATAAGAACCTGTGGCAATGGATCAATGGACCGGCTAGCAACAAAACCATCAACACTACGAAAGCCTGGTTGAGGCCTCAGGAGGCTATTCTGGAAAACAGCAGAGCCAAGAGGGCGGCTGGACAGTTCCAACCAAGGGAAACGGTAGGAAGACTATCGTTACACGTTCAAATCATTCTTTAGACTGAGTCTGACTCTAGGCCCAGCAGATTTGCCAAGTTCCACATGGGCCGTCCTCCTCACGGACTTCGCCCCGCCCCTGACGCAGGAGCCTCAACTCCTGAAGCCAGCGAGCAGACATTCAACCAGCCGGTGGATCACTTTGATAACACTAATCCTAACACCTTTGGACAGGTAAGATATGCACTGAGCGATCTTTAGACTGTCCTTCAGAGAGTCTTTGAAAACAAGCAGTGGCATCGTGAGGGTGGTCCAATGTTCCTGATGATCGGAGGAGAAGGCCCTGAGAGTGCCAAATGGGTCACCAACGGAGACCTTGCCTACCTCAAATGGGCGCAGGACCTGGGGGCCAACGTATTCCTTCTAGAGCACAGATACTACGGAGAGAGCACTATTGGGTATTTTTCACATCAAAAGTTTTGGGGAAATGGAATTTCAGACAAAACGGAGCTAACCAGACAATGACGTACCTTTCTTCCCTGCAGATGCTGTATGATGTGGCCAACTTCATCAAGACCATCAACTACGTGAGGCAGAACAACGCCCCTTGGATTGTCTTCGGAGGGTCTTACTCAGGAGCCATGGCCCTTTGGATGAGACAGCTCTTCCCCGATTTGGTCACTGGAGCTGTCGGATCTTCTGGACCCATCCAGGCGAAGGTCGACTTCTACGGTCAGTCATAGTTTGATTTATCTCCCATTCCCTCTATTTCAGAGTACCTCCAGGTGGTCGAGGCCTCCATCCGCAGTTATTCCAACGAATGTGCGGAAAACATCAGATCTGCCTTTGATCTCATGCACTTGAAGATGATGACTACCGAGGGAAGAGCGTATCTCACGGACACATTCACGTAAACACTGTTTTGGATCATTATAAGGGTGGATTTAAGGCTTGTACCGGCATTTAACGAGACCGCTTTGACTGAAATCGACAAGCAGTTCTTCTTTTCCAACATCTTCGGACAATTCCAGGGAGCAGTTCAGTACAGTGGAGACAACAGCGGAGTAAGTTTGAAAGGAAGAAGGAACAAAGTTGATCGTTTCAGGGTTATGCTGACAGCTACGGAATTCCATTCATGTGCTCCTTTATGCTGAGAAATCAGACCAACCAGACCGACCCTCTCCAGAACATTAAGGACTTTAACATTGCCATGACTGAGTTTTACTCGGTGAGTTAACATCCAACCCCATCTCCTTTTCTGTCTCTCCTTTCATATGTATTTTTTCTTCTAGGGAGTCAACTTTACCAAAACCGACAACTCTTACTCCGACTTTGTCGATTACCTTAAAACCGGCGGTGGAGCCGACGCGACCCCCGGTACTTCATTCAACCCGCATATGATATTTCATTCTATTGTTCAGGCGACGCAGCGGCTAAATACTGGACTTGGCAGACTTGCACCGAATTTGGCTACTTCCAATCCACCGACTTGGGTTACAATATCTTTGGAAGCCCCACCCCAGTCAAGTAGGTCAACTACTATAATCTGATCCAACGAGAGTTTAGTCTGTACACCCAGATGTGCAAAGACGTCTTTGGCCCTCAGTACACTGGAGAGTACGTGGCAAAGGCCGTCAAGGCCACGAACCACAAGTATGGAGGAGTCGACGGATACAAGGGAACGAATGTCGTGATCCCCAACGGATCGATCGACCCCTGGCACGCTCTTGGAAAGTACCAGGGCAAGTATTCGGATCCCTCCGCTGTCGTCGTCTACATCAATGGAACGGCGCACTGTGCCGACATGTACCCCGCCCGACAGAGTGACCTGCCTTCCCTCACTGCAGCCCGTACCATCATCGGACAGAATGTAGCTGCCTGGGTTAAAGGAGGGGCTCCTGTAAACCCAACTGACCCGGACCATCCTACAGACCCCAATGCCACTACTCCTGCGCCCACGAATTCAAACGTCACAGAACCTACCCCGGAAGCAACTACTAAGGCTTCTGGAACGTGGCAAACGACTGTCGCCTTGGCTACCGCCCTCCTTCTCCTGCATTGACCTCAGAACAATACTTGTGCTCATAATAATTATACTTGCTCACAATAAAGTTGTTATCGTTTTGTACAATTGGTTACAAACGGTGGAGGATAAAGAGATGGGTCATAAACCGATTCATTGGGCAACGTCAGTAAATGTGATCCAAATGGCAATGGCTATTTTTCTTTATTTTTCGGATTGTACGCCCGCCACCCTGCGATCGCTTTCTTTTTCATCCGCCGCTGGCAGATAGCATCAGTTGAAAGGTGTCAGCAACCTCCAGTTATCCCCTTTTCTATTCTATTTTTATATTCAGGGATGTTTCATCAATGATTCTCTCCCCAACGTCTCCTTCTGTGTTTCTTCTTCTGTCTCAATTGGTTATTTCCCCTCAAAATCATGTAACATTTCTACCAATGGTTCACTTATCTTCGTTCTCGTGTGGAAAAGGGTCATCGGATTCTTTACTGGTTTCCGTGCCAGCCAGCTGATCAGTTCCGCGCTGAAATCGAATGCAATCGAATTTCAGAAGAACTGATGAAACGGGTTTCCACAACTTCCTGAACCCAATACAATTACTCTTCTTCCAGATTCCTCCCAATTTAAGTTTAATATTTTGAAGTGCAGGCCATGAACGATAAAGTTTCCCTTACTTCCACTCTCCCTACCTACCGTTCTGCCCTGTGGTCACTCTCTCCCTCTTGCTCCTCTCTTCTTTGCCCTCGTGTACCGGTGTGTGTGTGTGTGTGTATGTGTGTGTGTGTGTGTGTGTGTGTGTGTGTGTGGTGTGTGGTGTGTGTGTGTGTGTGTGTGTGTGTGTGTGTGTGTGTGTGTGTGTGTGTGTGTGTGTGTGTGTGATCCTTAGCTCATCGCTCGTTCTCTTCCAATCCTCCCTCAATTGCAGTCTCGTCGCGGCGGTTTTCATTGCAGCCTTGGGCGGCTGGCGCTAAGCCGCCCTTTTGTACCCTCGTCCGACCGGACCACTTATTGGGTCTGCCGTAGCTAGCCTTGGTTTTGTTGAATCTCAAAATTGCACCTGCACAGCCAGTTTTGGGTTATTTCTGACCACCTCCCCCTCGCCACTGACCTGCTCTTGCTTGTTTTTCCCTTGTTGTTTTCCCGACATCGGCCCGGTTTTCGATGGGGCGTAGTCGATCTAACAGGTGGTAAAACAAAATGACGCTTTAAAAATTAAAACTAGTTTTACTTTGATCAGATAATGTGATATAAAAGCCTTGCTCAGTGAGCTCCTCTCACTGCTCCATCTTTTTCCCTGGCCCTCTTTACCCATGAATTCTGAATCTGCCTATTCCAGAATCCCTCCCAAATGGCTCGAGCCAGCCTAGCCCACCGCCTGTGGGCCGCCGTCTCCTTCCTCTTCGTGTACATCTTCGTTGTTTTGTTTTGCGATTTGCCCCGAGTTCTCTTCGCGAAAAAGAAAAAAGTGGCTGGCCAAGTGATTGTGATTACCGGAGGAGCCCAAGGAATCGGAAAGGAGGTCGGCAAGATGCTAGCCACAAAGCATGGAGCCACCGTATGCCTTCTGGACGTCAACGAGGTCAGTTTTTTGGTTTCCCGATGACCTTCCAAACTCTCGAGTGGTATCCCCTATCTGCCCATCTAATGCGCAAAATGGCACGTTGAACCGGCAAACTCAGAAATAGAAAACATCTCTAGAGGATTTAGAGGAAGTTCGGAGGGAAAGATAGAATACATTTAGAAGCGACCAATTTATAAAAGAGACTCTTTGCATTCATCGGTACTTTGGCACCTCATTTAGTTAACCTTGTATTTTGCGCCTTATCTCAAGCGTTTCAGAAATGCCTGGCAAGTGTTCTTTGGAGTCGCCGTGAAATCCTATTGCGATGGAGAACAAACGTGGGATATTTTGAAATGACCTTGCCACGGTTAATAGCCAACTTCTCTTCCCTTTCGAAGTGAATTCTAGTGAAAACGTGATTCGTGTCAGGTTCATATTTTGCTAAGATTAAGGGATCGTTGTGGTCAAATGAAACATGTTCCAAGATTTAGGCACAGTTTTCTTTAAACGAAAACTATAAACCTGTATGTTGGATGAATCTTAAAAATTCTTCAGGGAAACACAAGTTTGCAAATCGGTGTATTTGGGTTGCTCCCGTTCTAAACTAGAGCATCTTTCCGTGAAATTGTTTCATCCTGCCTATTTTCTGTCCTTGCATCCCACGCCCATTGGGAAAATGTCTTTTCGGACCCCAGGAGTCCACCCAACAATAGTCTTGTGGTCACAGTCCCGCTGGGATCCGATCCGATGCCGCAACCGATTCGTCGCCGCTGACCGGCACGTGTTCGGATGGACGGTCGCAGAGGCTGTTTACCGCATCTCTGCAGAAACTATACACAGGCAGTCCGAAAGTCAAATGGCGGTCACCTCGTGACATCCATTGGGTGGAAATGATACGAAGGATCAAAGAGAGAGACCCGAGATTTACGGAGATCACCGGCAATTGAGTCTACGAGAGAATTGCTCATGAGTACGCAAGGAAGAGGCAGATGAACTTTTCTATGAAACTGCCAAAACCATTTCCATCGCTGACAATTCTATTATGTTTTCTTTCCTATTTCTTTGGACAAGGTCTTTTGAATAATGTGAAGCAAAATGTGCTCTAACCAGATGACTCCAAACATTTCTAAATTTAAAAAAATTATGTTACTTTTACTTTCCCGTCGTATTTTTCAACCACAACCGGTCAGTTACCATCTTTAGAAGTTCACCCTAGATACACCTTTTATTACACTAGGCCATGGGGTGCTTCAACGTCATTTGGGTAAAAACAAGCTATTTTAGGCATTGGTTCTTGGGTTAAAGAGATCGTTGACATTTTATAGGTGGAAACAGAAGTGGAATGCAATTTCAAAGAACAAGGGAAGAAATATCAGATACTGCAGTGACCGAAGGACGAGTTTGCGTATCAGACCTAGGCGGTGAATGAAAGTCCTGGTCAAGATTAATTCCCTATGTCAGACTTAGTAAGACAAACTCAGTGTGACCTATTTGTAATCTCTCTTTTCTTTCTGCCTCTCAACCCTTACCAGTAGATTCCCACTTCGCATTGCAAATTCTTTCAGAAAATCGGTCGCGGCGCAGTCGAAGAAATCACAAATGCCGGAGGACAGGCTTTCTTCTACCGAGGGGACATTTCGGACGCCGATGAAATGGTCAATTCGGCAGATGAGATCCGCACGAAACACGGTATATTCGATAGAAAAAGAGAGGAAGGGGATACTGCAGGGTCCGTTGATATTGTGGTGGCCAATGCGGCGATTCTGAAGATGGCCGAGTTTTTAGATCTCTCCTTTGAAGATTTTAGAAAGAACAACGACGTTAATATATTGGGACCTATTTTCGTAAGTAAATTGAAAGAGATAGACGGAAGTGATAGTTCAGACGGTGAAAGCTTTCCTCCCGGCGATGATCACTGCGGGAAGGGGTCATGTCGTGTCCATTGGATCCATCTGCAGCCACTTTGGAGAGTACTGCGGAACGGCATACTGGTGGGTCTTGAGTGGAAGAGGGGCTATCTCTCTTTCTCTTTCTTTCTTTCTTTCTTTCTTTCTTTCTTTCTTTCTTTCTTTCTTTCTTTCTTTCTTTCTTTCTTTCTTTCTTTCTTTCTTTCTTTCTTTCTTTCTTTCTTTCTTTCTTTCTTTCTTTCTTTCTTTCTTTCTTTCTTTCTTTCTTTCTTTCTTTCTTTCTTTCTTTCTTTCTTTCTTTCTTTCTTTCTTTCTTTCTTTCTTTCTTTCTTTCTTTCTTTCTTTCTTTCTTTCTTTCTTTCTTTCTTTCTTTCTTTCTTTCTTTCTTTCTTTCTTTCTTTCTTTCTTTCTTTCTTTCTTTCTTTCTTTCTTTCTTTCTTTCTTTCTTTCTTTCTTTCTTTCTTTCTTTCTTTCTTTCTTTCTTTCTTTCTTTCTTTCTTTCTTTCTTTCTTTCTTTCTTTCTTTCTTTCTTTCTTTCTTTCTTTCTTTCTTTCTTTCTTTCTTTCTTTCTTTCTTTCTTTCTTTCTTTCTTTCTTTCTTTCTTTCTTTCTTTCTTTCTTTCTTTCTTTCTTTCTTTCTTTCTTTCTTTCTTTCTTTCTTTCTTTCTTTCTTTCTTTCTTTCTTTCTTTCTTTCTTTCTTTCTTTCTTTCTTTCTTTCTTTCTTTCTTTCTTTCTTTCTTTCTTTCTTTCTTTCTTTCTTTCTTTCTTTCTTTCTTTCTTTCTTTCTTTCTTTCTTTCTTTCTCTCTCTCTCTCTCTCTCATGTTTTTCTGTCTCTAACCATTATTCAATTCGTATTTTGCAGCCTCTTATCTACTCCGTACGTCATTTTTAAACATAAAATCAGTCTATTTGGGACTCCTTTGTTTTCGGATCGCAGTAGTCTGATTGTAACATATTATTGTTTTCGACGTAGACATCGTCGGTAGCAAAGAACCGGCGTGGAGAACCCAAAGCGACCGTTTATGTTTCCACACCTCTGGGCAGATAATCGTTGAACAAAAAGGCAAAACGGAAACGAGAAATTTGATTGTTGGGACGAAATTCTCCGCGGAATTGGAAATGCGCCAATGAACGGTTGAAACGAAGCGGGACCAAAGACCAGAATCTTGCCCGATGGAAGTTCTCTCTCTCTCCCTCTCACTCTCTCCCCTCTCTCTTTCTCTATCTCTCTCTCTCTCTCTCTCTATCTCCCTCTCCCCACTTCTTCCATCTTATGTTTAATTCAGCACCGCCAAGTTCGCTAACCGTGGTTTCATGGAGGCTCTTCAGATGGAGCTCTACGAGAAGGGTCTCTCGGACCAAATCAAACTCACCTCCATCTTCCCTTACTTCGTCCGCACTCCTTTCATTCGAGATCTCGATGAACCATATTCCACGTGAGAATTTTCATTTCTTCCTCCCCCACTTCCGGTCGCTGCGGGACCCGTCCACTTAAGAACTACGGTAATTTGCAATTCAGGTTCTTCGACGTGGTTGAGGTGGACGCGTGTGCGAAACAGATCGTAGAGTCCATTCTGTACGAGAGAATGACGCATTTCATTCCTGCGGGGGTGGGACTCCTCTGCCAATACCTCAAGTGGTGAGGGAACCTTTCACATTCCATTCGACTCTCGCAATGCTTTCAGTTTCGCCACGAAAGGAACCCTTCCCCGCGGACGAAGGGTGTTCAACAACCGATATGTACCCCAGCGTCTTCCGGAGAAAATCGTTTGAAACAACTGTGTCACATAAAATAATAGCTTTATATTCGGAAACAAAGATTATTTAAATGTTTTTGTTGAATTGGGATTGGATTGCGGATGGAATGATGGGTCGACGGAGACTGGTCTTATCGGTAGGTCCTTTATGAAGGATTAAAAGTTTTCTATTTTGAAAGCCTTTAGAGGGTTTCATAACATGCGTTTTAAAATAAGAAACTGTTACTTATTGTTAGGAGGCTTTATTCAATGCGTTTACATGTATAAACAATAGGAGTCTCGTTGTAAAATCATAACGTAATAAAACAGTGAAAAGGGATCATGGTCTAATTGAAGAGAGTGGTTTTCTTGCGACCGTGGGAGACCGAACGAGCCAGGGCAACGACCTTCTGCAAGAGAAGAGTACAGGGAAACAGAAGTAAAACCCACCCTGACAGCCCGAGACGCGGAAGCGGAAAGCGATCGACGACGGGACTTGCGCACATTCCGGATGTCGCTCTGAGAAGAGGATGTTCACGGGATTACAAAGCGAGTGAAAACAGCCTCCACTCACTAACCTTCTCGACGCTCATAAGAGCCACTGTGTTGTCTCCGGGAACTTCTCCAAAGCTGGTATCGCCGTCGCCGTAGCGGTGGCTCTTGTCGATCTCGGGCACTTGTTCAGTCGACTTCGGGCATTCCTAAAACATAAATAATTTGGACCTCCAAGGCGACTCACCTGTGCCGCCAGTTGGCTGGCTTTATCGCGCGATAGGATCTTTTCCTTTTGGATCTCATCGCGTCTAAATTCAGCAAAATTATTTCAAAAGTCAAGACTAACCGCACGTCGGTCTCCGCTCTCTGGTTTTTGCGGTAGGTGGCAGCCAATTTCAATTCGTGCGTCTGAAAAAACAACAAAATTAACTGCAAAAATGGGAATTACATCGTCGGTCTGTCTGTCGAAGATGTCGAGGAGTTCCATCGCCTTTACGAAGTCCTTCCTCGAACTTTCCTGAATATAAATATGAGATATTAAAGAAAGTGAACCAACAGGCAATTTTTCCACAAAGACGGGTAGGCGGTCCATCCAGTTTAGGAAGAGGTCCGAGTCGCGGAGCAGCTCGTCACACTCCTTCATTATGTCCATTACTGGAAAAACAATAGCTAAATTTATGATTCCACGATCCCCAAAACGAAAATTCATCCGCGACTTTTCATCCCACGAAAACGACAATTCATCCCTGTACGACAATTCATCCCAAATGTACTGAGGTTACTTCTGGGGATAATGTTTACGAATTTTTCAGCTACCACGTTTGTATTTGTAATAATATTTTGTAATAAAATAAGTAATAAAGCTGTTTTAATAAAAGGAAAACAAAAATTAGTCTTCAAAAGATTACTTTACTAGGTGGGGGATGAATCTGGATGAATTGTCGTCATCCGCGTATGAATTGTCGCGGATGAATTGTCGTTAGACCGGCCTGTACTCCAAAGGGAATATGACGGAACACTTTCAGCTATAAAAGCTCGTCCAAGCGTTCAAAATTCATCGTTCAATTGTGAAATCGGTAAAAAAAAGTTGATTAAAACAACTTTAAATTCACTGGAATCTAATGAAAAACTTTATATACAGAATGAATATAGTACAAGCTCGTGAAAATGATATGCGGAGAGGTTTTTACACAACACAATGTACAAAAGAGAGATCAGGCGTACTTGGGCTTCTTGGCCTTCTTTCCGCCTCGCTTGCCAAAGTGGCAGCCGCAGGAGGGACACTGGTCGACGAAGTTGCAGCGGAGGAAGAGACACGGGATGAAACACAGACAGCAGGAGGTCAGACAGGCCAGCGTCTTTAGCTTGCCCTGGAAAAGATGATGTGAGGAACGTGACGTTTCATGATTACTGTATCTTTATTATTTTTTCGACCGGCGAAATTGAAGCAATTATCTATAAGCCGCGTTCGGCACCACGAGCGACAAAACCAAGATTGTAAATCCTTCGATGTGTTTTACTGACCGCTCGTTTGCGGTCCTGCTCCCTCACGATGATTCCTTTCTTACAGGCCGGACAGATCTTGAGCTTCGTGCCGTCGGGCGCCGTGAGTCCTCCGGCCTCAGCGCCACTCTTCGCATTTGCGTTGACGACTACGTTTATTCCACCTATAGGAGCAAACAGATAGAAAAGGCAGAGGAGGCTTACCGTTCGTTTGCTGCGGCTGTGGGACCGGCGGTGGCATCATCGCCATGGGCTGCATAGCCATTGCATGCTGCATTCCGTACTGGTAGGAGGGCATCATGTACTGCGGTGGGAGTTGGGCCATCGGCGCTGCGGTCACCGGGACGCTTGAAATGGTTGGCTAATTAATCGATACAGAAGAGGACAAACCTGTAGGGAAAGGCCTGTCCGGCCCCGAAGAACATGGGTGTATTGGGTGCGGTGGTGAACGGCGTCTGCAGCGGAGTCGTGTAGGGCAACGGTGTGGGCAAGGCACTTCCTGCCCCTACAACAAAAAATGAAAAAGGAAGAAATAGAAATCTGACCATCGAGAGTAACTGGCGGAAGCTGAGGCGGTCGTGGTACCGGAGGAGCCGCTCTCTTGGGATTCAGCTCCTCATCTACCCATCCCAGTTTTTTGTCCTCGGGGCGGTCGTCATTCCTTACCTGAAGCGCACACCATTAACTCGCATATTTTCGAAAGTTTGGCAGTGGATGTACACCTCCGTATACAGTGCGCATGAGGTTAAAACGACAGTCAGTCTGCTTCGGCGGGATCACGTACCGTGTTCTCGGGAACCAGCGTGGGCTCCTGGAGAGTTGTCTCGCCTTCTTGCGGTTCTTCGTGGTACGACGGTGCCGGAGAACTTGAAGACATCCTTGAAAATAAGCAATGAAAAATCAAGCGTAATCGACTAAAAATTGTGTGAAATGAACAAATGATCAAAGCGTTTAAGCTCAGTTGCGGAGGCACATTTGTGTTCAGAAGGAATGCTGTTGGCCGGGGTAAGAGGCAAATATAAATAAGAGGTCAACTAAGTTTAAAATCGGGGCTAAAACATATTTTCAAGAACACAACGAACACAAATCGCGCGCACAAAACGAAATCTGCAGATTTTTACCAACATACACTTGACGCCGTAAACAAAGGACATCCATACTGGCCACAGCCGGTCCAAAAGTGAGGATTCAGGTTGGAATTTCAAAACAAAACATTAATTAATACCCCTCAATTTTGACAATCAAGGTATGTACATTTTAGACTTCCATTACCTCACAACGACAGACACATTCAAGTGCAGCATGGCAACGATCGAATAAAGAAACATAATTATCTTTGGGGCTTAACAGAACCCCCGCTTTTTAACGGCTAGAAGACCGAACAAGTATTTCCGAGAAGAGAACCGGCCCTGAGCCATCGTCGGTTGCCTGTAAACACCCCAGAATGCTCCACGATCGAAGGACCCGTCAACCAACAAAGAAAGAAAAAAACATCGAGCGAATATTTCATTACGAGAGATCTTTTGAGATCCTGAGGCACAAATGAATAACGAGTGAATGTGGCCCTTAAGAGGGCCGTTGGGTTTTAAAGGGTTTGCCGTTCGGCTTAGGCCTTGGTGGCCTTAGCGGCGGTCTTCTTGGCCTTGGGAGCCTTAGGCTTGGCAGCAGCGGCCTTCTTGGGAGACTTGGCAGCCTTCTTCGGCGACTTGGGCTTGGCCTCCTTCTTCGCGGCGGTGGTCTTCTTCTTGGGAGAGGCCTTGGTCTTCTTGGCAGGGGAGGCCTTCTTCTCGGCGGTCTTCGGCTTCTTGACCACCTTCTTCGGCTCAGAGGCGGAGGTCTTGTCGGCAAGCTTGAAGGATCCAGCGGCACCGGTGCCTTTGGTCTGCTTGAGCTCGTCCTTCTCGACTCCCTTGATCAGGGCGGAACGGAGACGGGCGTTGATCTGAAAATGGAATAATTAGATGAGTAAACTATGCGGACAATTACTCCCTTCTTCTAAATGTGAGAAATTAACGGACACAAATAAGATGTGACACTATATTTAAGAAAATTGTATGCAAAAAAAAGAAAACACGATTATTGGGAGCAGAATTGTGACGGTAGCTTGGATAAAGATCAATAAGGGCCTTTCGCTTTCAAAACGCAGGCTTGCCGAATATACCAATACTCGTTTCCTGAGTTTTACAAAAACTAGTTGCAAATGTACGAGAATGCTCATTTAAATCGATTTAAAAAAATTAAGTGATCCGCAACAGGTTACTAAAATGGAAAAATGAGAATGTGCGATTGTAAGAACTTAGGGTTCTAAAGGCTTAGAACGTACCTTAGGAGCAGTTCCCTCGAGCTTGTAGTTGGCGGTGATGTACTTGAGGATGGCGGCGCGGGAGCTTCCATTCCTCTCCTTGAGCTCGGTGACGGCCTTCTTGATCATGGCGAGGAAGGTGGGGTGGGTGGAGGCGGCCTTGGGCTTCTTCTCCTTAGGCTCCTTGGCGGCCTTAGCCTTCTTCTCCTTGGGGGCCTTGGGCACGGCAGCAGCAACTTCGGCGGAAGACATGATGATAGCAAGCAGTCGAAACTGGGGATGGCGGACGGGAGAAAGCGGCGCTTATTTATACCTGTGCGTGTCCCCACGCGATAACCCTCGTTTCAGCGTCCGCCGCGTCAAGGCAAAAACGGGCGCAGCTGAATTAGATTTTTTGGCTTTGCGCATGATTTCTCGATTTCTACTGAACTAAATTTTATTTGGTTGGTTTCATTTGAAAGAGGAGATTTAGCCCGATCGAATGAAATACCTCACGATCATTTTAGACCATTTTAACATGTAGAAATCAGCTCTTGAACACGCCCAAATGTTTATGAATCACATTTTCAACAGAAATCATCACATTCTCAATATTTAAAACCCTTTAAATCTAGTAAATCAAAATGGAAATTGTAGCCACCATTCAAGGGAACATTTTAAGACCAAAAATACCCAATTTCATTTAGTACAAAAAATTTAGCACGACTTCAAAGTTCAATTTAAAACACTGTTACGGTTTTTAACCGCTCCTAAAACGGAACTGTTCCATAGGAACCATACCAAATTTTACATCGAAATGTTCGTTAAAATTAGCAGTTTCAGAAAATGTACCCATTTCCTGCAATTGGTGCTCTTTTTGCCACTTTTCGGCATCTTTTCATTCGCGAAATTCGGACGCATAACAAGCCGAGTGCCGTGGTGGCTGCCGGCTGTCTAGCTATAGCGTTTCGCTCTCACAATAGAAAGATTTAAGAGATCTTTTCAAATGGGATGTGTTTTTTAAACTATATTATTTAATTAACCCCTTGATTTTTGATAATTGGCTGGTCGCCAGGGCCATCGATCGAATCTCACATTTAGGATCAACAATGGGTCACTTGCGATAAGAGAATCAACAAGAAACAAACCAATACGTGGTAATTTAACCTAAATAAGTACGTTTAATAATATATGCATGTTCTTCTGAGAGTTTTATTCATAACCCCAGTAAACATTGGCTTACAGCTTATTCTTCCACTCGGTCGTTCCCTTTGGAGAATAGACAAACAGCCCTTCTGGGTCAGCGTACAGATCTGGCTTCTGCCTCCTGGCTTGCTCAAAATCCAATCGAACGACGGCAGAATGACTCATTCCGTCTGCCCCTGGATTCAATAAAAGTGCTGGGCTTCCGACGCAAAGGTCGTCCGGAATGAGTTCGATCACTTGGTAGCCGACTCCTTTGCAAGACGAAAGACTGGGTCTGCTGGTCACCAGGGCGTAGCAACGGGAAATATTCAGCCGAGATCCGTACATCTGCAATGTCAACTCAAAGGGGACTACAGATCATACCATGCACAATCGAATGAAACAAATGTTGCTGAAGTTTGCTAGTTTGAGTCCTCGGAAGTTTTTACGGACGTAGCTGATATCTTCCACGACATATCTCTCTGTCTTTTCTACTTCAAACACTGTGTTGCGGAAATGATCCTCCAGGTCATCTGAATACAAGAGTGAGACAGAGAGAGAGAGAGAGAGAGAGAGAGAGAGAGAGAGAGAGAGTATTAGTTTACCAAGCAATTTAAAAGGGTGGTTCGCTCCAAAGCACGAATGCACATCCGCTTCCTTCAGAAGCCTCCGATCAGGTTCCTTAGTTTCCAATAGTCCCAATGTGACACAAACCACTTGACTTTCCTGAATCATGTTTAATGTTGTATAAACAAACTCTCACAATTACTCCAAAGCAACTGGTGGGATACCGTAACCCGTTGTACGCCAAAGGCCATGCGTGATCATCTCCAACCGTTACGCCTGTCGTCTGAATTAGTCCATTCCTTTAAAGCAAATTGAGACCAACTTTACAAAATGGATCTTCGTCGTAATATTCTTTGATCAAAGGAACAAGCAGAGGTAAATGGCGTAATTCTGCCTTGTAAACACGGCAGCCGGTAGTCCTGTCAATTCCTAATAGCTCAGCTCCATCTGGACAGAAAGGGTTTGTTGTGTGCTCTGGAAACCAACCCAAGTAGGGCGCGAGAGAAAACTCTGAGGTGGGCATTCTCAGCGAAGAAGAAGGGAAAGGAAAGGAATAGACAAGTTGCTGGCAGACAGAAAAAGGGTTTCCTTATCAGAGGACATCGGCTGGTTCTTATCGCAACTGATTCTTTGAAGGAAAAAAGTGCAGAGCCTCAGTGGATCAAGCAACAGAGAAAGAGAAAAACATGCAAGCTTTTCAAAACTTTTCCCATCATAGTTAAAATGTTACGTCGTTTTACGCTTTATCTAATTGGAAGAAAGTTTGAACGACCGCTCATTTCAAGCGGATCTCTTCTTCCGAATGGTTGGTGTGCTTACTTTCCCATCATTTCTTTTAGAGTAAAGGGAATCCTCGTCTGGTGACCACCGCCTTCTCTCGCCTTCTTGGTAACTATCTCTTTCTAATTGTAAAAGGCGTTTCTAGGCCAATCCGAGCTGTTGGGAGAGCACAAATCCACCGGCTACCGCGTGTACAAGGCTGACCTCCGCCACTTGCCCGTCGTTGTTCCGATGCTCAAGGAGTACTACAGGGAAGATCCCGTCGCCAAGGCGAGTAGATAAAGAATCGGTAGAAAAACAGCCGTGGTGTGTAGTTTGACGCTTTGATTCCATTAAATATGACCGTTGTTTCTTCAGGCTCTGAACATGCATCTTGAAGATGACTACGCATGGCCCATGGCATACTACTTCCTCAAATACCCTTTGTCTGTCTTTGGCGTTTTGGTAAGTTTTCATAGTCTTCCTTTCGTCTTCTGCTCTTTTCCCTACTATAATTTCCCAATTCAGAACAATGAGCCTGTGTTTGTCTCTAATGGCTTCTTTGACTGCGCCAAGAATGACGACCGTCTGCCGAAGGCCGAATATCCCAAGATGGACAAATCCAACCCCATGCTCACTTTCGGAAAGTTTGATAACTATCTCAGGAACTATGCAATCGAGCGCGAGGGAGACAAGAAGGTAATCCCTTCAATATGTGAGCTGTTTGACTGATCTTCAGTTCATCATCGGTGATGTTGTTGTTCTGAGAAAGCAGCTGCGACAGAAGAAACTCGGCATGTTCAGTCTCATCTGCCACGCTCGCAGCCAATTGGTTCTCCCATCTTATTCTCGCTCTTAAATGTCTCTTAGAAGAACGACATGCAAGTGGACGTCGCTTACTGCATCTCGACCAGTCGGGCGAATGCCGCTGCTCTTCAGGCGATCGGTGGCCTTGTGGTCGGCAGACTGCCCGAGAGTCTCTACGTGGACAACGAGGGAAAGCCCTTCCGACCGGCCGATGGGGAGTCCAATGGATTCATCGTCAAAGTGCCCTTAAACGAGATCAGGAAGATGAAGATGTACGAGGATTTCGACAAGGTCCTCATCATGTGAAGAGTAGAAGTATTCAGAATGGGACCAGAAAATGAGACAATAAATCGAGTTGACTTTTCCTTGTCTTTAAATAGAATTTTTTAGACAAAAGAGAAAGACAGTTATGATCCGCGAATCTGATAGGAAATCTATGCCTCTGGCAATCTAGTGAAATAAATGAGTGAAATCATTATGTTGTGGTTGATGGAATTACATTATAATAATTCTGCTTGACCGAAAGGAAACAATGTAACACTTTAGCTTAGTGACAAATCTTCTTTTCGTGTCGGGGACAACTGCCGGCCAGCCTGCAAATTAGGAATATAGAAGGGGAGTTCGAAAGAGTTGCGGCAAGCAGAAATCATGCATTGTGTGTGTGTGTGTGTGTGTGTGTGTGTGTGTGTGTGTGTGTGTGTGTGTGTGTGTGTGTGTGTGTGTGTGTGTGTGTGTGAAAAATACTTTATTAATTAAACAGCAAATTTAAGAAGAACATTGAGCTTTGAATGAGCTTGCAGGAATGGCTTCGGATCGAAGAGCTTCTCTCCCTGTGCGCCGATTAGGACAGGCTGGCCCTTCTGACGAATCCACAAGGTAGCTGCGATCTTCTGACCTTCTTTGATGACGCAGGCTCCGTGCATAGACCTCGTGCTCTGAAAGAATCCTTTTCCTGTTAATCTCTCCTTTCCCACCTTTGTTTCATCAGTGTTCATATTTGTCCAAAACATGGCATCTCCCGGCTCAGGAATTACTGTCGTTTCGATATTAGGGAATACGGTACCTAAACATCATGTCCTAGGTAAGATTTATTTCCACCTCCTCCCAAATCGGCCGTCTTCAGAACCACGAGGAATGTGGCCCATCGGTTACCGTAATCCCTCATCCAGTGGTCCCAGGTCTCTTTTGGAGAATCGGCCAGCATATCGTAGTGGACTGCGTAGTGACCACCCGGGTGGTAGGAAAGGATCTGCACGCGGGGATTACGGTAGTTGGATGGGGAAACTTACAGACCACGGTTCGGCAGACCCAAAGTTTACGTTTCGAAGAACTCGCGTCACTTTTTGGTATACGGTAGCCACGCCAGGGGTCTGCTCATGATGCATCCAGGTACCATTTGCTCTACGGGAAGAGCTGACTTTATTCTTTCCGCCGTTTTCACCTTGCACTGTCTGAAGGTAACATTGCGTTGTCATAGATAGAGAAGAAAAACGGCGTGAGAGAGAGAGTGTGTGTGTGTGAGAGAGATAAACATAAACATCCCGGAGGAAGTTCTCTACTTCTATAAACATCCCGGAGGAAGTTCTCTACTTCTCCCTCATTGGCCAGTCTCCGGAAGACAATCAGGATCGGATCGCGACTGATTAGTTCCATTTTGATAGTTTCCAATGAGTCCTTCATCAAAAATGTAAAGCACCCCATGGCTGAAATAAAGAAGGTTAGTGGAGATCAACTGGGTTACCATGGCTTTTGTAGTACTGGTTCCTGGGAGACTCGCACTGCTGGCTATGGTCAGTCGCCCAACGGGACTCTCCGACGAAGGCTTCAGTCTTGGTCAAGCCTCCATCTTCTGTGGGATTTGCAGAGAAATAAAAGAAGAGGGCGATCCCCAATAGAGGGAGAAGAAGGAGAGCCGTATAGATGAGTTTCCCCATGGTAAATGAAACTTCCAACATAATATTATTATGCAAATGCGCATCACATTATTGCAATTGGGGCAGATTTTGCAGATTAAGCATATTCTAATAGAGATCCAATTAGAATTTCTTCAGATTCATCCCCATCTAATGAGAAAGGTTACCATTTGCCTACTTTCATGCCTTCAGAGTGGTTGGCCACTTTTACTTCCGCTCAAAATGAAATGGTCGTCTATAGTTCTGCTAATCCTAGGGTAAGTCTATACGATATCATAATTTTGGCACGAATTAGCATTTTTTCAAGAACTAGGATTGGCAACAACTATATTTGTTCTCACTTCCTCTCAGTCTCCCATGGTGCTCTTTTCAGTCTCATCATCTGCACTTCCGTCAAACTAGCCTCAACTGCTCCAACTTCAATTAAACCTCCCGTAGCCCAAACTACAACAACAAAGGCTCCTAATGCAAGCAACTCCTCAAAAGAAACGGACAAAAAGAAGGAATCTTCAGAAGGCAGCGGCAATCACGCGATTCTCATAACAGGGGTAGCCATAGGGGTGGTTCTGGTGATCATAGTTGTTGTGGCTGTGATGGCTTATATCTTGCAAAAGAAAGAAAAGGAGAAACGAAGGCTTGCGAAAGAGAAGGCAAAGGAAAAGAAAGACGCCAAGAAGAAGGCGCGGAAGGCAAAGAGAGAGAAGAGGAAACGGAAGAAGGGAGAGGGCGAGGAGGACAACGAGCACAAGAGTCATTTGGTGCATACTCTATCTTTCTCTCTCATTTAATTTTCTTTAGAAAAAAGTAAACGAGGAAATTAAGAAGAGGTCAAAAGAGCGCACAGAAGAAAAACCGGATGACCTAAAGAATACACTGGACCTCGTGCCATCGCTGGATGATGAAAAGCCAGCCAAGTCTCCAAAGTCTCCGAAGACTCCGAAGACTTCAAAGACTTCAAAGACCCCGTCAACCCCGAAGACGCCAGGAGAGGAGAGCAAACTGGAGAACAACAAGATGAGTAGGGAACAAGCGACTCCGAATGGATACGAGACCATGACGCCAGTGAAGGCGACATCACCGATTAACTAGTTCCAGTGAATAAAGTAATGGATTGCTGACTTTATGTGTAGTTTTATAAAAACAATGATACTAAGACGATCCAACATAGCAAAAATGGCATCCTCTCTGAAAGTGTGTTCTGTTTTGTATTTGAATTTTCTCACCTGAACGTTTACTCTCCGCCTTTTTAATGTTGTATCGAACGAGCAGACCCTTTGATGTTTTACCCAATTCATACTTCATAGATAACACATTCCCAGTCATGGTAATTTCAGTTCTCATGGGCTGTGTGAAACTAAAAAAGAAATGATTCCTCTATTTATAACTCACTTCATATATGTGACCTCTTCTCCTTCGGTAAACTGAAGGGACAAAAGATCTCCTGGCCTAAGTCCACTGCTGAAGACTTCGAGGCAAAAGAGAAGGGGCTCATTGTCTGAAACAGATCAAGAATGTCAGAAAGAGACTTACTCGGTCCCCTCAGAGTCATTTCTCCAGTTTCCTTCTTTCCGCTTGAAAAGGGATAGCTATTTGACATGAATACTCCTTTCTGGCCAATGTCCACCAGTCCGAAATCGTCTGAACTAGAAATAAGTGCAAACCCAGAAACATTACCTGGTTTGGACAAAGAAATGTCAATTAAGGTCTTTCCTTCGTTTAGAATGAAAGTTCTAGTCCTGCCCTTGACTTCCAGAGGAACAAACAATGGAGCCTCATCAGCACTAAAGCGTATCTTTGATCTGTCGCCTTCCCAGCTCACCAAATCTCTTCCAGAAGTAGTTCCTCCCTGTATTTGGAAACGGCACCTGCGTAATAGCTCAAATTGCCACTTCCCAACTAAATCTCTAAATTTTCATAAGTACGGTATCCCTACAAATGTGAAATGGGTGGTGTAACGGGTGGTATTGGTCCCTGCTGGTGCAATCAAGTGAATAATCTGAGGCTGGACAGTCGCATCCAGTTCGGTAGGTCCATCCGATTCCCAGAGGGCTCTCACAGACACTAGTCCCTCAAATGCTAAGAAGCCACGTTGGGGGTTAGAATTGACTTACAGTATGCTGTAGTGGCTAGGAAGGTAATTCCTGGATCAGGATTTGAAGTTTTTGAGAAAACAGTGAAAGAGTTGCTCTCACTGATAATCGAAGCGCTGACTCCTCCTACTAGTAGATCCAAGGCTCTGAAGTAATTAATATTTGAAGAAAAGTTGTGTTACGAGCAGAGAAATTTGTCGTTTTCTATGATGAAAATGCTGTCTTTCGAATTGTTGTTCAAGTGAAGGTCTGGGTAGTTGACAACGCGCAGTTGCAAGGCATCCTCTGCAATTATATGGTTCAGAGCCAGAATTAGGAGGCACGGGAGAGAAGGAGAATGGAAAGAATGCCAACTCACGAATCGTCGACAATCGGACCCCCGAACTCTCCTCAGTGAAACTCTCTGAATCCACTGTTGTCCCAACCCCATCCTCATCCACAACAATTTCCCTCATGTGCTTCGGAGTATCTCAAATACTATTTTACACTATGAATTTCTTGAAACGCACAGTCTTTCCCTTGAATCATCATGAAAAAGGAACCGTATGTACAAGTTACATTAGATAGTTTAAATGAAACATTGAAGGCCGCTGGAATCCAGGACAAACTGTCTGAGAAATTGGATTGTGGTGGTCTAGGATTGCATTTTTGATTAATTTCATAACTAACAAACCCCATTCCACTTTGATCAAACTCTGGAATCCTCAAACTGAAAAAAACAATAGTTAATTTGTTGATTTTCAGACCTTCTTCCTTGGGTGGCTCGAGTAGGATCACTGGAGATAAAGGCATAGTCCGTCTCTGCCAAACGGATAGATGTGTAGTTTATAAATGGGACAACGTACAGATCAGGGATTAGCTGAAATTGGAGAAAGAGGGTGAGTGAGTGAGCGAGTGAGTGAGTTTTCGCTCGCCTGGTATGTGCATATGAGACTGAAGCTGGCATCATAGATATCAAAGACAATTTCATCTCCAGCGGCGAGTTTTATGGGATGGTTGGTACAATCTGCGTATTTTATTAGAGTACCGTTTCAAGTATTATTTACTAAAACGTTCTGCCACAGAGAGAACGGCTAGAAGAACGAGGAGAAATGGGAGCATGGACGATTCCTCTTATCAATCGGCCCTAGCGCCCTATAAGCCGGCAAACGTCGCATCATTCAAACGGATCATGACACCTTGACACACACTTTACGTTTATTAATAAAAAATAGATCGCAAAGATAAATTTAGATTAAACAAAGAACTACAAATGTACAAGACATTTGGGCAAGAATTGACTCTTAGAAGGTTTTCCCTAGCTTCGTTGCCTGTGTTAGAGATTTATTTTCCCCAAAGCCTGTAACATGCAATCGAACTTTTTTATCAACAAAAGCATTTATTTACAACAATCAAAGCGTGATAAGTAGACTTAAAAACAATATAACCATTGGCGAAACATCTGAAAAGTGTAATTGTTTTTAAGAAAAAAAGATCAATTTACCAGTTCTGCTGTCTTTAGGTGGATTTGAAACGGAATACCGTACTAATATTCCATTTGATAGCGATCCCAGTAAATATCTGATCGATAAAACTTTTCCTGTTCCATTGACAATTGTCTCAATCGGGGCTGTGAAACTAAAAACTTCCTCCGTGCGGTACTATTCCCTTTTTACTCTTTCTCAACCGCCTCTGCATCTCCTTTGATTTCGATTGTGAGGACATCTCCAGGCCGAATTCCTTTTCCAAACACCTCCAGGTTGAAGAAGAAAGTTTCATTGTCTTAAAATAGAAAGTTATGAAAATGTTTTATAGACCGTTTGACTAAAACTGTAGTGGACGCCACGTGTACTACACTCTCCTCTGCATCTCTGACTCTCTAACACCTCTGGATAAACTATTTCGACGGGGTTTATTTCCTGAACTGATTGAGAAGGTAAGCGACCTAACGGGCGGGCGGGACCAGGGGAACACGCTTGCTGCGAGATATCATTCATTTACTTACGAGCCCCTTTCAGTCGAATGGCGTCGAATTCATCGATTCCTCCCGAGTATGGATAGTTGGATGACATCAGAACGCCCTGCTGTCCAGCTCGAATCAATTCGAATTGATCTGAAGACTCAGACTGAATACAAGGAAGCCCACTCTCGTAGTTCAGTTGACTCGAGATCAGCACTTTTCCCTGGTCCAGGGTCAGTGTCCTTCCTCGACCTTTCACTTCCAGGGGCGTTTTACAAGCCGAGTCTTCTTCCCTAAAACATTCTTTACAGGGACAAACAAAATCAAATTTCAAAAGGGATCGAGTGGAGTACGCTTTGAAATATGCTCAACCGCTGCGTCATAACTAGCAATCAACTGGTAAGAAATCGGCCGCCCCTTTGAGGACTACCTTGTGTACAATTAGCGTCGGTTTAAAATCCAGTCGGTCTTCTGACACTCGAAATATGCTTTTTAAATGCTTTCCGGTTAGACAAGATGCGATGGTTATAGCCATTTTTGTTACCTAACTTCCTCCAACAGAACTTGCGGGTGTGCTGCAGTCACCGCTCCAGCGTAGAATGTCAGATTCCCGCCTCCTACCTATCGATTTTTTTTTAAAATTTAAAATTAACTTAACTTACAAATGTGAATTGGGTCGCGTAGCGAATGGTATGTGTCATGGCCGCAGGTGCGATGTAGTGAATCACCTGAGGAACCCGGGTGGCATCTATTTTAATAGGACCGTTGGACTCGGAAAGTGCAAACACGGACACAAATCCATCGAAGGCTGAATAAGAGCAATCTGTGGAATGGGTTGATCAAGCCTACCGTAACCCGTAGCAGCCAAAAAGGTTAGTCCTGGCTGGTTGCTTGCGTTGCGCATCACAATTGTCAGGGAACTTCCTTTGCTTATAACAGATTGGTTTTTGTTTCTTGTATCAATGATTCGAAAGACGCTGAAATACAGACAGTATTTCATAATTCTACATAGGTTACCTGCCAATGTATTCTTCTCCTTCGTAGATGTACAAGGATTCCTGAATGTCCTCACCGTAGCCAAGTTCTGGGTAGGAAACCAGTCTTAATTCGATTGTTTCGTCTGAAAGAGGGAAATAATGAGGCCAATTGAGTGGATTACTCTTTGCTTCAAATTGAATGGCCGATATTTCTTCTGAAAATGCCTCCGAATCCACAAAAGTCGTAAATCCTCCACCAGGGACCAAGTGCTGATTTGTGGACTTCGGTCTAACTGAAACCTCTTAATTTCTAGTCTTCCACCAGAAACCCACAATCTTCTCCGTGTATTTCTATCTTAAGCGTCTCCATTGGAAGATTTTCCTCGGTCAAATTAAAAACTATATCGAATGGAAATGGATCCCAATAAAACACGTATTCATTGTCAAAATCGAGATAAAATCTACAACATTTTAAATTTTAAATTACCCTTACTTTTTAAATTGTGAATACAAATCTCCTAGTCTAAAATTAAAATCCCCAAAATTTTGCACAAAAACCTACGAAAAATGGTTTCCTTCCGTAAGAGGCAGATCATTCGTTATTGTGACAGTGTCTTCAAGGTAAAATGATTTTATGAGGATATAGGGAGCAACGTACAAATCGGGAACAAACTATTCTTTGGAATTAAATAGATATTGATTAAAAATACCTTCAAGGTACACTTGGGGTCAAATCCTGGGACACTTATATCAACAATCAAAACGTCTCCTCCAGAAAGTCTGATTGGGGAAGAAGTACAATCTGAGTAGGGCGAATTACAAAAAAAGGATTTTACAAACTCAAAGTTTGTTCGGCTGGTACGAATGCAAGTGAGGTCAATAGGAGAAAGAACATCACGGCTAGAGTGTTCCTTATCATCACACTTTCGAAGTCTTTAATCCGAAAAGACTTTTCGTCATCACACCGGAACACGCGGAAACGGGGAGAGAGCAAAGCGCCCCGATAGAAGGAGAGAGAGAGAGAGAAAGAGAGAGAGAGACAGACAGACAGAGAGAGAGAGAGAGAGAGAGAGTGTGTGTGTGTGTGTGTGTGTGTGTGTGTGTGTGTGTGTGTGTGTGTGTGTGCGTGTGTGTATGTGTGTGTGTGTATGCGTATGTGTGTGCGCGTGAGAGTGAGAGTATGAGTGTGCCTACCCAAATCCATTGACTCAATTTAACCTTCATTCCACAATGTTCGCCACTCGGAGACAATAATAAATGTACAGACAGTAAAAATAAGACAGGTCTATTTGACCTCAACAACCGTTAGGATCTGGCGACGCATCGCCTGCACTTCATCTTGAAGGGCGGCAATCTGGTTCTTGAGTTCCACATTGCGCTTCTCCAATTCATCCTTGGTCGTCTTTAGCTGCATGGCTCTGAAATAATATTATAAAAATTGAATAAGGTTGTGAAGAAAATGCACTCGTGAAATTGCCTCAAGAAATAAATGCTCGTGTTTCACTCACTTTGCCTTCTGTCTCTCCCTGTACTTGATTGCAGCGTGTTTGTTGCACTCCCGTTTGCGATCCCTGTATTTACACAAAATCTCCTCGGTTGAGTCTGCCTTGGGCTCCTGAATGTTTTGAGCGGCCTTCAGCACGATATCCACCAGATCACCAATTGCTATCGATTGTTCGTCTCCAGTATCATTTCTGAAAGGAAAGTTTGCCTTTCTTTCATTTTTCTTCTTCGACATTGGCGCTATTGTGAAATCTAAACTTACTTTACGTTGACACACATTGTGCAATCGTCCTGGTTGGGGGAAGCGCGTTCGTTCAAAAAGTTGGTGAGGACTTCCCTCTTCGATTTGATGGTCATTTCTTCGTTGGAGGAATTGCTGTCTGGCCGACAGCAGTGCGAAGGAGCGAGAGGACAGGGAACGGGCTCAGAGTCGGGGACAACTGCCGGCCAGCCTGCAAATTAGGAATATAGAAGGGGAGTTCGAAAGAGTTGCGGCAAGCAGAAATCATGCATTGTGTGTGTGTGTGTGTGTGTGTTTTCTGTTATATTATTCTGTTTGACAAGATCTGTGTGGCATTGTTAAGCGATAGAAGAAATGAGGATTATAATATCAGAAACGTCAGAAAGTCTTCAAAAACATTATTTCGGCTCTTTAAAATAGCGAAAACAAGTAGACTGGAGAAGAAAATGCGCGAAAGATGTGAAAGGCCTGCGCATGACGCAATATATAGTGTGTGTCCGTGGTGTTGTGCAAGATTGCCTTCGACTGGCACTAGCAGTTGTGCAATGCGGCGACAATGACTGTGACTGCACTCCAGAATGTTCGTTGGGCTAACCCCATTTCTTACTATTTCACATCCGAGGAAAACATTATGACGCAATATTCATTTACAGTTCCTTCTGACCCCAAAACATATTAGTTCACTCCGTCGGAATTGTGTTTGCCTGTGGTCTTTTGATGTCCATAGTTTACCCTTCAGAGAACAACCAAAATGTTACTTCCCATTTTCGAGGGTTTTAAGAATGTAGAAAATATATCTTCTTCTCTTTCTCTTTCAGAAATTTCTCTGTTCATATTGGTTGTGCCATTGCTACAACAGTTATTACTGTATGAAACTGCTTCTGTTTGACACCTTCTTTTGAAAACTAAGCTTTCCTTATATTCCCACTGCACTGCGTACTTACCATTGTTGCAGTAGTTCCTGCAGTTGTAAAACTGTTCCGTCGGTTGTTGTCCATAGTCAGCTGCTACCTGTTGATCCAGGTACATGTTACAGTTGTTCATTTCAACCGGATGCGAGTGCTATAAAATTAACTCAGTCAAATATACATTTATTTCACAAACCTGAAAGCAGTTTTCATGATGATGGGAATAATGCGGAAAGTCGTGGTGGTAGTTCTGGTACTGGGTGTACTGTAGGTGGTCCTGTGATAGGTCCTGGCACGCGTATTCGCTGCAATCCAGTTTCGTTTCTCACCAAGGCCAATATTTACCTGTTAGGCTGGTGATCACACCACATGCCGCGTGTCAGATGGCAGACGGAACGAATGAAAAGGCCTGGTCGGCGGACGGCCTATCGATCCTGGGAGGGCCTGACGACGAGAGATCACATAGCGCGAGAGACGACAGACAAGTGACCGACACGAGAGAGTGTGGCGCCTTTGGAGAGATTAGAGAAAGGCCCGGTCAAAGTTCAAAAAATAGATAAAACTGCGGTTTGCTGCGGACGCTTTTTCTCAGATAAAATAAACGTACGATTCTGGAAACATGAGAACGATAGGAAAGAGATTATATGGCATTTCTGGTCGCATTGAGGAGCAAAAGTTTACGATTTCTGAATAATTATGAAGAATGAGACAAAGAAAGGGAACTTTTCACCACCACTTCATATTCTTCAGCGAGAAAATGCCGCTAACTCCCTCAATTTGCATATGTACGTGAAGCAACATTGCGCCCGTGCGTGACGTCACGCCCCTCTCTTTATAAGCGGCCCTCGGACCTCATTCGGTCATTCTACCGCCTTCTCCTCTCTCTACTAACCCGCCATGGAAGCTGTCTCCGGAGTCTACGAGTCCTACCGCAAGGAGTTCGAGGACACCTTCGAGGGAATCCGCCAGCGCAGCCAGGGCCTCTCGGTCTGTCTCTTTCCCTGACCTACCGTAACCCTGTCTCTTCAGGACCAGAGCCAGCAGTTTGTGCAGGAGATCCCGGCCCAGATCGAACCCCAGAAGCAGGAACTCATCAACGCCATCGTCGACACCTCCGACGTCCAGACTCCTGCCAAGCCGGTTGTGGAGACGATGGGCTGGGCCACGGTCCTCCTCCTGGGAGCTTCCGTCGGAAGCATCGCCGGAGCCTACGTCTTCTCTCCCATCTTTGGACTGTTCATCGGCCGCGTCGGAGCCGCGCTGGCCGCCTTCGTTGGTCTGCCCATCTACGCCCATATGTTCGTCCGTCGCTCTGAGCAGGAGTCTGAGTCCTCCGTCCGCTTCGGTCTGTTGGCCATCGCCCTTGTCCAGGGACTGCTCTCTGGCTACGTTCTCTCTCACACCTACCTCTCCGCCCAGCCGGCCGCCTTCCTCACTCCTCTGGTGCTGATGTTGGTGTTCCCGATTGTGTCGCAGTCCCTGGGATCCTCGAGGGTGAACCTCCTGGCTGCCTCCTTGGCCGCTGCTCTGGCTGTCAACGTGCTCGGAGGATTGGTCCTCGGCCTTCTCACTGCCTCGTACCTCTTCCTCTCGCTGCTCTACGTCGCTGCTGCCGGAGCCACCCTTCAGCTCCTCTTCAAGAATGTCCAGAGCGCTGAGGTTGGTCTTTCCCAATCGCTTATTCATGATTTCAGGCTCGTGTGCATGTGTACCAGCTGGCCGTGCTCACTTCCTTCCTGCTCGCCAAGGCCGTCGTCTTCGGTCTCTTCGGTGGCCCCGCCGAAATCGCCGAAGTCCAGAAGCCCCAGCAGCAGCCCACTCCCGCTAAATAAAGTGTGAAAGGGAAACGTCTTGTATTTTTGTATTACTTATTGTTGACTTTACGTTTTTCTCATGTATAAGGTTCAATGAGATTGTCAATCAGCATGTTTGTCAAAGAAGCTGTAAAAACTTCAACATTTTCGTCCATCTTCCATAGGTCCTTTTCAAGGAGTATAGCTCACTCAATTCGTGTGGTTTTTGTCGTTTAATATTAAGCCGGTGGTAAAAATTCCACGTGGATCAGGCAGAGAAACATTCGACTGTGTGTAGTTTTCATGTATTCTGTAGTTTGCCAACTGTAGACTTTGGCATCCCTTCCGGGGGTCTTAAAATTTTCGACATGTCGCCACTATGTTTCCAGGAGTTTTTATTCGTCCTACACCACAAATGCCATGTATTTATCACTCCCCGCCCACATCACATAAACACCTTATAAAACCCCAATGATTCATGAATAAATAACTGTACAGGATATGACAAAATGGAATGAATCACAGCCAGTGGGGGATCAGTCGGATGTTCCTTCCCTCGAGGGACTGGTGGAGTTCCCCGCAGAGATCGGAGAGTTCCGTCTCGGGAAAGATGAACTTTTCCAGGGAGGGCAGCGAGCGGATGGCCGAGAGAACGTCTTCCACGCAGGAGAACTTGCAGGAGGCAGCGGTGAGAGAGTTCAGTCGGGAGAGGGACGGTAGAGCGGGCAGACTGCAAATGAGATAGTTCCGGTTAGTCTGGAGAACGTACCGGTCGATTGGGTTTTCCGAGATGGTCAATCTCTCGAGGTTGGGGAGCAGTTGAATATCCTCGAGGGAGTCAATCTTATTCCCCTGGACGCAGAGGTCCTTCACGAATCCGGCAAACAGTTCGACGCCTTTCAGTCTGAATCTTCATTCATCTACAACATTCTACAGTAACCTACGAGGTAATGTTCTGATATCTGATGTGGAGGGAGTCCTCCTCTCCGTCGATCAGCCTCTCCAGCAGAGATTTCCCCTCCTCCGAACGCTGCCTCAGAATCTGGTTCAATTGCTGGCGAGAGAGCAGCGAGAGATACACCTGAATACACTGGGTTACAGTACATTCTCCAGAAATTTCACCTCTTTCCTCAGAGGATCCAGCTCAGAGGCGAGTTTGGTGAGGTTTTCGACGATCTTCATGTGAGAGCCGGCTGGAGAGGCCTCCATCAGACACAGCGTATGCGTGTACAGAGTCCACTGGAAGAGTACTTTTTCCCTTTCTTTCTCTGTAAACGCACGGCAGATATGGGCGGTGCATCCATGAGTTCCTCCAGTTTGTCCTTCAGCTGTCCGACCACTGGCATCGGCAATCGTGATCCATCGTCAATATCGAAGGCAACTTTCATCAGTTCCTGAAGAACTATAGTACCTCTCTCTCTACAGTAATCCTACCCTTTGAACAAGCGGCTTTCCCTCCTTCACCGAATGCCACTTCTCGTGATGTCCGTCCAGTTTGGCGGACAAATGGCTCTTGGAATGGTAGACCCAGACGTTCGCCGAGCGGGGATTCACCGAAATCGCGGACAACTGAAAACTATGGGTTTAGGTCGACAAATTTCAAACAAACCGGTTTCAGCAGGGAGGGATCCTCGATTTTCACAAACTTGCGGAGGGTTTCCACGTCACAGGCCTTGCTCATGACTACCGTAGTCTGGATGCCGTTGAAAGTGACGGAAAGGGGGACGGAGGGCGAGGGAGAATTGGCCAACACTGAAAAACAAGGCATCTCAAACCGATCCTCTCGAAAACCAACAGAATTCCTTGCAGGACCCGATGGACATGAGCCAGCGGGAATAGACATAGCAGCTCTGGTCCTCAGAGTCCATGAAAAAGGCGTCAGTCGCTTTCTAAATCGAATTTACAAACAAACTAGACTGAAAAGGGAACCTCCAGTTCCTGTTTCAAGACGGATTGGTCGAGGACGGTGGAGCCGCTCTTTTTCTCCTCGACCTTCGGAAGGAGGACTGAACGGTAGTGCCAGGCAGAGTAGTTGGAGAAGTTCTTGTCCACTCGGTCGAGCGACCATCTGAAATGGGGAAAATAGGAGGAGGAAGGGAGGATTACTTTAGTTCGTCTTCATCTGAGACATTGGCCAGGGAGGAGACCAGGCGACGGTGATCCCAGCAGTGAAAGTTTCTGTAAATAAAACATTACCTATTCGCCCAACATTCTAATTAAATAAACGTCGTTAATTTAAGGCAGCTAAGGCCTAAACACCCCTACCTACCTGTCATCCATGTCGAGTGCCTTGGAGCACACGGCCAATTCCCTGGCAAAGTCGGGGCTGAAGCCCTTCTCCAGGAATTTCTTCATGACCCATCCTCGCTGGAACCACGCCGGATAGGACTTGGAATTCCCTTCGACGAGGCTCTGCTGCGTCAGGCCCAGTTCGTCCTCCAGCAGATGACTCATCTTCTTCTTGTCTTCCTCGTCGTCCCCCTGCTCCATTGTTACAGTAACCTGGTGATGAATACCTTTAACTTGAAGAAAATGGCGTCGATCGTCTGGCGACGGATGTTCCAGAAGGTGTTGATGTCGGGGTTCTTCTCCAGAACCTTCCTGCTCACGGCGAGGAGCTCATCGTCGAATTCTCCTATAGACGATATCTCTCGGGATTAAATTGAAATGGGCTAGCCCGACCATCAATTGTTATTAAAATAAAGTACCCTTGTCCCTTTTCTCGAAGATCTTGGTCCTGGCGGCACAGTAGGCCTTGACCTCCGCCGCCCTCCTGACCTCCTTTGCCTTCCTCTCCTCCTCAGTCGTCGGAGCTTTCTTCACGTAATGCATGCTCCAAATCCATAATTACTGTTTTTTCTTTAAACAAAAATCAGGTAAAAGGGGAAAATACTCGTCCAAATAGTAAACAGAGTAAGATATGGAATGTTTATAATAAAGTAACAAAAGTACCCATTTCTACAGTAATCTACGGTTGATTTAGTAAATTGAGGAGGGGACGCAAAGGGTTTGGTAGTCCTCGGCGATGGCAGCTCCTCTTTCGCTATCTGTGGCCTCCACGCGACCCACGATCCAGGCAGGGAACCCGTCGATCTCCTCGATTTCGCGGATGTACTCCTGAAAATTGCGTATTTAAAAGAATAACCTAATTTTCCACCGATTAAACATCTAAATGTCCTCACCTTCGCCTTGTCCTTCGGCAGTGCCACCAGCAGCCCCCCGCTGGTCTCAGCCGACGTTCCTCCGAAGAGGTTGAACCCATTTCCACCGGTCATTGCCTTCGAAATTTCGTCGATGTACTCAATAATGGGCAGGGTGTCCAGAACGAAGCGAACGTTCGCCTTCTGGGCCTTCGCCAGGTTATCCGCATGCCCTGAAATCACAATTCAAGCAAACATGAAGTCAAACGAACCCAAAAGTCCGAATCCGGTGACGTCTGTCGACGCGTGGGCTTGGAACTTGTGGAGAAGCTTCGCGGCGTTTCTAAAACAATCAATGTTTAAATCATCTCAGGGACTTTTTGGATTACTGTAGCTACAGTAACCGCCAAAACCCACCTATTCAGGCGGCACATTTGCTCGCTGACTTGTTGAAAAGCGCGGACAATGCGAGCCTCGTCCAAGCCGAGCTCCTCCACGCGACCCGTCTTCTTTTTTATCCATTCGTACGAGTTGACAGCAACCTGAAAATGATACATAAAAATACGGTAACTGGGGAACTGTCTTCAGAGATTTTCGTAAATAGCGTACGCAAAACTACGCTGCGCCCGTGTCCCATCCCATCCCGGGCATCCCTTCATTTCCTATTCACACCTGACAACGGGAAGTTGTCTTGGAAAATATGTTCTACTTCATCGTCATCAATGCTGCCCTCCTTCTGGGGACTCTTATCTTCTGTGGAGGCAAAAAGGTACGTCTTTTTTTATTAGAAACAACGGCTAATAGGAGGAGAAATCTGGTTCCGTGAAGCCTTCAAAGTCGATGAACGGACCGCCGCCTGTCCCTCCGAAGCCGGCGCCTCCTCCGTCGGACAAACCGGCAGACGAACAAAAGAAGGTGGATGCTACTCAGGAGGATGTGAGTCACAGGGAGAGAAAGTGAGGAGACGGGGGATTTAGGCCCAATCCAATGCCAAATCCAAGAAGGGTGGAGAGGAAAAGAAGGAAGAGGAGAAGAAGGAGGAAGAGAAGAAGGAGGAAGAGAAGAAGGAGGAGGACAAGGAGGAGAAGAAAGAGGAGGAGAAGAAGAGCGAAAAGGAGGAGAAGAAGAGTGAGAAGAAGAAACAGAGCGAGGTGAAGAAGGGAGAGAGCAAGAAGGAGAAGAGCAAGAAAGAGAGCAAGAAGGACAAGGAGAGCAAGAAGGGCGAGAGCAAGAAGGCAGAGAAGAAGGAGGAAAAGAAGGACGAGCCGAAGAAGGAGGATACCAAGAAGAAGGAAGAGGAGAAGAAGCCCGCCGCTGCTCCTCCGGTGGCGCCTCCTGTGGCACCCGAGAAGGCTCCTTCCAACGCGGTGAGCGAGAATTTAAGGAACAAATAAACTTCTTTCAGGAGAAAGATGGTCCTGTCTCCAATCCAATCGTGTCGCTGGTGACTGAGCAGGAGACGGTGGCGAACGAGGAACCGGAAAAGAAGGAGAAAAAAGACGAAAAGAAGGAAGAAAAGAAGGAAGAGAAGAAGGAGGAGAAGAAGGACGAAAAGAAGGACGAGAAGAAGGGGGAGCCTAAGAAAGAGGAAGCAAAAAAGGAGGAAAAGGAGGAGGAAGAGAAAGATAAAAAGAAATATAGGGATATATGCGATAAATCGTAGTGAGACTATCCATGTGATGAACCTTTTACACCGTGTACTGTACCAACATTTTGTTTTGTGTTGTAATCTTGAATTGTCTTTGGTTTTTCACATATTTGTGGAGACTGCTCTCACCTGTCCTCCGATTGGCTTGGTGAGCACGAGAACATCTCCCTCCTTGGCCTGATCTACCCGTATGATCTCCTCGTCTTTGGCCACACTGCTCGCCACTCCTCCCAACAGCAGCCACGGGCAGCGGACGGTCTGCCCGCCGCGAACCTTCGTCTCCGCCAAATCAGCTGCATCCTGCAAAGATCTTTATATTCAGCAGGAGGGAAGAACCTACCTTAAAGCCGCTGATGAACATTCCGACGATGGTGTCCCTCTCGTCCTCCTTCAGATCGATGGAGACCCCGAGCAACATAAGCATGTTGTCGCATTCAGTCACTCCCATCGCGTAGAGGTCGCTCAGTACGTTGGCACAGGTGATTCTGCCCTGAATGTTTAATTAAAGAACATGAAAGTGAGAAAACTGACCATAAGGTAGGGGTCATCCACGAGAGGATAAAAGAAATCGGTGGTTTGGACGAGGTTCAGACCGGGATGGCGCAGGGGAATCACACAGCTGTCGAGACCGATGCCTGAAAGAGAGGAATAGGGAAAGTAATTGGAGAACACACCTACAGCGTCATTATCGACGACCACCGAATCGCCGAACGTCTTCAGCAGCTCCAGGAGGATCTGAAGAAGCGTGTTGCCAAAAAGAAGTAAACTCTGTGTTCTGGGTGAAAATAATCAACAACAAAAGTCCGTAAAACTCACGGCCCGTGGCACCTTGCAGCCGCATCCCTTCATGGCCGTCAGTTTGGTCAGCACGAAATCCGCCGAAAGGCCGTGGGCAATAGGATCAAACCCGGCCAAAATGCGGTCTTTCAGCTCTAACGCCATCTGAAACCGAGAAAGTGAAAGACTAGATACGTAGGACTGGGTTAGCAAAGGAACAAATAAGTGTGACGCGAAATCGTTGCGAAATTTGATGCTTCAGTGGTGAGAAAGGTAAGCTTACAGAAAGGTAAGCTCTTATAAGATGATAGTCACGGGAGCGGTTAGTTGACAAGCATTTCACAGCTGTCTTCTAAGCTTAGTTTTGGACGGCATACAATTGACACAAAATCGATAATTGATTCATAACTGTAGCAAAATGGGCACGGTATTTGAAAAAGTGCCGATTCAGTGCATGATTCTTCACATTGTTAGATGTTTAGCAGCAACTGTGCGCATCGTGCGAAATAGCATGCGCTTCTTCGAGCTTGTTTAAGGAAGTATTGAATCTTGTACTGTTTATTCATTTTTGCTTCTCTCCTTTTAAATTTGTTAAATATTAATAATTTAACATGAACGAAATCAAGGTAACGACGGTACTACCCGCATAATATCAAGACAATTAGGCGCATTAGAAGATAGCCTTGAGATTTGTGCAGTTTAGACGCTCTCTGGATTCCCACGAAATATTTCCATTCATAGATGTTCGGGACAATTTGCATGGAAAAATAGTCAGATTGCATCATTTTCGTTATGTTAGAGTCGTTTGCAAATAAGTTGTGTCTGCACTGGGCGCAGAAATGCACAATTTCGACACATTTGTTGCGATAGCCTCGAAAATTGACCATCATAGGAAACTATTAAAGAAACATAAAAGTTCCGGGCACATTGTCTGAATAACCACCAGTCTTTCGTAAAAATGCCTCAAACGTATACTGTCGTGCTATCCAACCATAAAACTAGCCAATTGCCCATGTATCTAGTCCTTTTAACATTTTCCTGCAAGAATTTTGATTTAGGCGCTGTAGGACCTATGAAATTGTGAAATGCTCGCCTCCCTTGTTCGGAGATGTGCGAATTACCTCCAGAAGCCCACTGTTTACAGCCAACGCGGCGGACGTCGGGTGCGTCCTTTTTTACATATTCCTTTGTAACAGTTATCATCTTATCTTCTTTCAAAATTTCCTACACAATAATGAAAATGAATTTAAGATAAAAGAAAGGATGGCTGCCGCGGCGCAGAAGAAGGAGAAGGGAGGGAAGATGGTGCTGAAGTCGGCAAAAGGTGTGTTTAAAGCTTATGTGTGCCGGAGGGTAGGCAGAACAATTGCTCATAGCACGACAAAATCGGACATTTTCTTATCTAAAGTCGCCTATTCCAGGAACCCGCGACTATGGACCGAAGGAGATGGCCGTTAGGAAGTCCGTTCTTGGCCTCATCACCGACACCTTTGAGAAATACGACGCCGAGACCATCGACACCCCGGTTTTCGAGATTAGAGATGTAGGCCTTATTCTGGTGCATAATACGATTAAACATTCAGATTCTTATGGGAAAATACGGGGAGGAAGGCGGTAAATTGGTGTACGATCTTCAGGATCAGGGAGGGGAGCTTCTCTCCATGCGCTACGATCTCACGGTTTGTTCTTCACCTCTTTATTAATGAAACCTCGTGTTTAGGTCCCCTTCGCTCGTTACTGTGCGATGAACAAGGTGTCGAACATCAAGAGGTACCACATCGGAAAGGTATACCGTAGGGATCAGCCCGTGATGACCAGGGGTCGCTACAGGGAGTTCTACCAATGTGTAAGTCGTCATTACATGCGGTTAATTGAGATCTCTTAGGATTTCGATATTGCGGGTGTCTATGACAGCATGTTGCCGGAAACCGAGTGTCTCGAGGTCGCCCACGAGGTCCTCAGCAAATTGAACGTAGGAGAGTTTTTCATCAAGGTCAGTTATCGGAATTATTCCCCGTTTTAAGCAAAGAACGTCATCTGTTTCATTCATTTCCTTTTTCAGCTGAACCACCGCTTCATCCTGGAAGCCATGGTCTCTGCCATCGGCGCCGAGAGCCAGCTGAAGGCCGTCTGCTCCTCCGTCGACAAGTTGGACAAGCAGCCCTGGAATGAGGTTGGCTCTATTTATTCTGCAACTACATTTCTCTTCAGATTGAGGAGGAGCTTGTGAAGACTAAAAGCATTCCCCTGGAGGCTGCCCAGAAGCTGGGTCAGTTCGTCCGCTTCAAGGGTGTGTTTCTTCTATTTTAGTAGTATATAGTTAATCTTTCAGAATTCAACCTTGATCTCAGCAACACAGAGCTCCTCGACAAGATCCTCGGCATCGAGGAGTTGGCCGCCAACCCCAAGTTCAAAGCGGGAGTCGAGGAAATGAAGGTAATTACAAGACAAAATAAGTCCGAGTCCCGGGAAATAAAGTTTTAAAAACAAAATCTCTTTTCAGCTGCTGGTGAAGTACTGTGAGCTGTCCGGAGTGACATCCATCCGTTTCGATCCCTCGCTGGCCCGTGGATTGGACTACTACACTGGAGTCATCTACGAGGCAGTTATTCCCAGTGAGTTTCACATTTTTGATTTAAATGTTACAATAACATTGCTAAAAATGACAATTCAGACGCTTTGGAAGGAGTTGCCGCCGAAAAGGGAGAGAAGGGGGAGGCCCTGCCCGTCGGAGTTGGATCCGTGGCCGCTGGAGGACGGTGTGTTTGAATTCATCTGTTTGGTGTCTGAAAGTAGAATTGGCAAGATAGGAATGATATTTTGTAGGTACGACGGTCTGGTCTCCTCGTTCGCTCCCCGCCTGAAGACCCCGTGCTGCGGCGTCTCCTTCGGAATAGAGCGCCTTTTCGCCATCAAAGAGGCTCAGATGCAGGTATTACCGTAATCCCAACCTTCACAGTCCTTTAATCCAGGCCGACAAGAAGCCCATCCGCACCACGGAGACCGAGGTGATCGTGATGGCTGCGCAGAAGGGTCTTCTGGAGCCTCGGCTGAAGATCGCCAAGTCTCTGAGGGACGAAGGCTTCAAGGTCGCTCAGTTCCTCAAGGCGAATCCCAAGTTCTTGAATCAAGTGCAGTATGCCGAGGAGAATCAGATTCCGATGGCCGTCGTCATCGGAGAGAGCGAATTGGCCGCCGGAATGGTGAAAGTCAGGGACGTCGTCTCCAAGGCTGAGAAGGTACCGGTTTCATACGTTATAGAGCGAATGACATTTTATCAGTTATGATATTCTGAATTCTGTGTTTCCCCCCAATAGTTGCTCTGAGACAACAACTATACGACCAAGGTCAATTACACTGTGTGCGCAGGGGAGGTCCCCCGATTTTCGAAAATGCGATATTCGAAAGGCGCAGGGGCCTGCCCCCTCGCAGCAGTCGCTGTTTGTCGCCGCATCGGGTTCGTGTAGTTAGTTTGCCATTCCAGAGCGGATATATTCTCAAGTAGAGAACTCATGAATATATCCTCCGATGTGATATTATTTACCTCTTCCAACTTACAAAACATGCGAGAATCAATTTTTAAAGTTGACTTTTTTTTTGTTGAAAATAAGTTATGTGCAGGATTTTACGAAAGTTCATGCAATCCTACTTTTTTCCTTCAAAAATTTGAATTTAAGGAAATATATATTCGACTGGGGGATATTTTTATCAGTATTCACCTCAATCTCCAGCGCCCAGCCAGCTGTCATGTGAAGAGTCAGACTTGGCCTTTGAAAATTTGTGGCCGATGCTACGCACCTCTTATCATTAGCCGTAGTATTTATTGTACAGTTGACTTCCGCTAAAGACTGCGGGGGCAGCCGGTTGTCTGCGTCTCCGCTCTCTCGCTTGCATCACGGCCTCCTATTTTCGAAATGGCGATATTCGAAACATCGCTGGATCGATCCCCGCCGCGGCAGTCGCTATTTGTTATTTCTCAGACTCTCCCTCTTGGATTTGTGCATTTTCAAGACAAAAATTATTTTGTTCTATCCTAATTTGGTTTTTAAAATCAAAATGTAGACCATATAATCAAAACAGTCAAAGCCGAAAGTTCGTTTATTAACGCACAATTACTTCTGCCGATCTGCTTTATTTCCCCCTTTGCAGGACGTGCCCATTGCGGAATTGTCCCGTGTGCTGCGCTCTGAGCTGGATTCCCTCAAGATCGGCTCCTCCAACGCCATGTCGCCTTAATTCAGTGAGTTATTTTTTAAAGTTTTAATTTTACTTTAAAAAATATATATATTTCCTTTAAAATTGCCGTTTCAGGTCGCCCGCTTTGTCTGGCCGTGGGATCCCTTTGCTTTCCTATCGCTACCATTCATTTCCGGTGTTGTTTCGTTAAATTTGTTGATTTTTATTTAATGAATTTTTACAGTTTACCTCTTTCTTTTGAACACTTGATGGCCCACTCCATTTCATACCTTTGTATTTGTAATTTCAATTATATTCCTAGTTTATGTTATTTACTATTTAATAACCACATCGTAATTCAGGTACATAGTCATCATGTCTATGTCAAAGTCGTCGTACTCGCAGTACAACCGAGTCAACTGGGAGGACTCTGACTTCCCCATCCTCTGTCAGACCTGTCTGGGCAGCAACCCCTATCTACGAATGGTTTGTATTTATTTATATTTTTAATTAAAACTTTAAATGTATAACTATAACTAACCCTTGTTTAGATGAAGGACAAATTCGGAAAGGAGTGCAAGATCTGCGAGCGTCCGTTCACGACCTACCGCTGGCAGCCGGGAAAGGGCGCCCGTTACAAGAACACCGAACTGTGCCAGACCTGCGCCAAGGTGAAGAACGTCTGCCAGACATGCATGTTCGACCTGGAGTACGGTAGGTATTGCAACAGTCCTTACAAATTATTCTCGATTCGAGTGTTTGTTAATTGAACAATTTCAGGACTTCCGGTCCAAGTGCGTGACGAGGCGTTGAAAATCGCCGACAATCTGCCCAAGCAGGGAGTGAATCGCGACTTTTACCTGCAGAACGTCGAGAGGTTCGTTCTTTCTCTCTCTCTCTCTCTCTCTCTCTCTCTCTCTCTCTTTCCTTTCTCTTTTCTCTTTCTCTCTTACGCCCTCTCATCTAATTATTCAGAGAACTGGCGCAAGGTGACGGCACAGTGTCGGCTCTGACGGCTCCCGTGAACTCGGCAGGCCATGAGATGCTGAACAAGTTGAGGAGGACTACTCCCTACTACAAGAGGAACGCCCCTCACATCTGCTCGTTCTTCGTGAAGGGAGAGTGCCGGAGGGGAGAGGAGTGCCCGTACAGACACGAGAAGCCCAGTGACCCCGACGACCCCCTCTCCAACCAGAACATCAGGGACAGATACTATGGAACCAATGACCCCGTGGCGGAGAAGATCCTCAACAGGTCAAAGGTAAGGCTTATTGCTTCTTCTAAACGGATAGGCGATTTATTTACGACTACTTTTTATGGGCTTTTGTTTTCTTCCCAATCACTTTTTCCTTGAGGGATGCAATTTTTATTTTTGTCTTTTGCAAATTGTATCTCATCAAGTCTTAGCATATTCTTAAAACAAGTATTAGTGTATTTATTGCTGACATGTTGTGCCTTTATTCGAATTTCATTCTCCGCCTTTCAGGCCCTGCCCACTTTGGAGCCTCCGACGGACTCCTCCGTGACAACCCTGTACCTCGGAAACCTCGGCCCCGGAGTCATCACGGAAAAGGACTTGACGTAAGCTTTCCATTGCAATATGCATGAATCTCCTTCCTTTCAGGGACCATTTCTACCAATTCGGAGACATCCGCGATCTGCGCGTGTTGGAGGCCAAGCAGTGCGCCTTCCTCACCTTCACAACCCGCGAGGCTGCCGAGATTGCCGCCGAGCGTTCCTTCAAGAAACTCACTCTGAAGGGCAGGAACATCACCATCCGCTGGGGACTGCCGCAGGCACAGAAGGCCGCCGAAAACGCCGCACGCACTCTGGATCCCGTGCCTTCCATCCCCAATCGTAAGATTTTGGCAATCTTCTGTTTCTAAGGCCTGGTTTCAGTGTGTCCCGTGCCGGACGACCTGGCCCCTGCCAGCAAGAAGGCTCGTTTCAACTCCAGTCTTCCGATGCCACCGGTGCCTCCTCCCTACGGAGGTGCCCCCGGCACTCTGGTCGTGCCCAATGTACGCCCCAACGGTTCCGGAGACGGTTAGTTTGTTATCTCATTTTTAGACCAAATACGACAAATTCGTTACAAATCTGTTTTCTTTCAGCCTCGTCCTCCGGCGGTCGTATGTACTACCCCAGCCAGGATCCTTCCCGTCTCGGCATGAAGGGCGACTACGTCGACTGAACCCCTCCTTCCCTCTACGTTCCATTCTTTGTCTGTCGTCCAAGTAGCACGATCTCCCCATCGTCACGTTGTTGTTGTTCTGTAATCTGATCCAATCACCATTTTGGGAAGACTCGGGGAATAAACAATCATCCTCGACTCTTTGTTATTCAATCGAGGGGTTTGATACCCGTACCACATCGGGAAAACACGGCGGCTGGCGATAAGCATCCCGCAAGGGCGAGTGCTCTGTTATTCGCAGCGGCCACGCACGACGCGTGGCATTGGATTTTCCCTTGCGGGAGGGGCATTCCCGCCAGCCGACTGACACGAACGCCATTTAGATTTCAATTTACAAATCATTTGCAGTCTGAATTTAATTAGATTAGAGATTTAAGGATAAAAATGGAACCCACTCAACTAAAATTGTAATATTACTAATGATCAACGTTATAAGAAGTGAATAATGAGATCATCATTTTAAAAATAACATAAATATTGCAAAAAATAGGTGTTTTGTAAATCTTCCTACATTTATTTGCCCATGGAAAACGCACGCACGTGTTTTACCCGGAAATCAGCTGGCGACCGCAAAACACCGGTTCACGTGGCTTCCGAAATTTATATTTCACCGGCGCAGTAAATTTAAATTAATATTCAGTTTTTAATTTTTGTGAGCACTAAATTCAGCATCTAATTAAATCAAATCTTGCAAACTCCCTTTTTTTTAATAATTTGGTACGAAAAATAACTTCTCATTGTCTGAAAATTCACTCCCATCGGCCTTAATTTAAGTTAAATTAAGCAATCCAAATGACATCTGTTTGTTTGGATGATTTCTGTGAATCAGAAATTTCCGTTTTTTTATATTTATCGATTTATAAAAATAGGTATTTCCAGGGGGGAAAGATGGTGTCGAGGGAAGAGGACAAGGAGACGTCGCAGAGGGGCAGCATCGTCAAGGTCGTCACGGCCGTCTCTGTCTACTGGTTTGTGCCATTTTTCATTTTAAAATTGTGTTTTTAAATATTTAAATGCGGTGTATTTTGCAAAATTTGTGTTTTAAAAGGAGAATTCACATATCTAGTGAAATCGCCCCTGTAGGCGCCTAGGCTCATGGCAGCTGGATCGTTTTTTTAGATATTCTTTTTGGCTGCTCGTCTGCAATTTTTGTGTGTCTGTCACCCTATCACCCTCAAAATCTCGCCGATATCTGGTAGGCAGGGATGTTGTCCCGCCGGAGATAACGGATGCGTAAGAGACAACCGGCTGTATGCCAAGAAATAGTTGGGTTCATTTGAATTTATAGTATTTATGAGATTAAAGATGTTATTTTTGAAACTCTAAAGCTATAAATGCGCCTTTTCATCAAATGCCCAATTTTCAGGGTGTTCTCGATCGGTCTGGTGTTCCTGAACAAGTACCTGCTAAGCAGTCCCGATCTCCGTCTGGATGCCCCGTTGTTCGTCACCTGGTTCCAGTGCGTGGTCACCGTCGCTTTGTGCTTCGGCCTCTCCTCCCTGGCCAAGGCATTCCCCGAGAAAATATCCTTCCCTCAGATGAGCCTCGACCAGAAGATCAGTCGGGAGGTAGGTCTGTCTCTCTTTCTCTTACTCTGCCCCCAGGTTCTGCCACTGTCGATCGTATTCGTGGCCATGATTGCCTTCAACAATCTGTGTCTCAAGTACGTCGGAGTGTCCTTCTATTACGTGGGGAGGAGTCTCACCACCGTCTTCAATGTGGTACGTTCTATGCCCCTTCGCTCCAATTCCCTTCTCTTTAGGTCTGTTCCTACCTGATCCTCGGCCAAACCACCTCCATGCGTGCCCTCGGCTGCTGTTTCCTCATCATCTTCGGTTTCTTCCTTGGAGTCGACCAAGAGGACGCCGGTGGTTCTCTCTCCGTATCGGGTAGCTCTCTCCCTCTCTGTCCCTCTCATTCTCTCCTTCAGGTGTCATCTACGGAGTCCTCGCCTCCCTCTGCGTCGCCCTCAACGCCATCTACACCCAGCGGTTGGTCCCATCCTCTCTTTCTTACTCCACATGATTTGATTCCAGTTCCCTGGGTGCCGTGGGTGACTCCATCTGGCGACTGACCATGTACAATAACCTCAACGCCGTATTCCTCTTCATGCCTTTGATGCTCTTCAGCGGCGAATTCGCTGAGATCATGTACTTCCCGAAGCTCTTCAACGCCACCTTCTGGTCCCTCATGGTTCTCTCCGGAGTCTTTGGATTCATGATGGGATACGTCACCGGATGGCAGATCCAGGTGAAATTCTTAATTCTCTAACCATTTATTTGTGATTGTAGTTCTAAATGTTACTATTCGTTTCAGGCCACTTCCCCTCTGACGCACAACATCTCCGGAACGGCCAAGGCCGCTGCCCAGACGGTGATCGCCGTCTCCTGGTGGCATGAGATCAAGACCCTCATGTGGTAATCCCCTCCCCTTTCCTTCCTTTATCTTTCTTCAGGTGGTCTAGTAACGCCATCGTCCTCTTCGGTTCAGCCATGTACACCTACGTGAAATGGCAGGAGATGAGCCTCAAGAGGGTCGTCTCCCTCGCGAGCAAACCGGCCGACCGTCGGCCATTGATGAGCACAAAGACTGAGGACGAGGACTCATAAACCCCTCCCAGCTGTGATATTCCAAGTGCAATCCCCATGGGTCTCCGTTTTATTAGACTTTAACGCATTCATAAATTATTTATTTAATCTGGGGCGAATTATACCCGACTGCCCCCGACCAGCACCGTCAGCTGGTCGTAGATGAACTCCACATCTTGCAGGGATTGCCAAATGCCGCAGTGGAGGCGATGGTAGGAGGAGAGGACGGTCACCACGTCCATACAGCTGGTGGTCTCTAGTTGGCAGGCCAGAGAGGTCAGGGCACACATGCAGAAGGCCAGGGACGGAGAGGAGGTGGCCGAGAGGCAGGGCAGGGACAGCGTCTGCGAAAGGGCCGTGCCGTTTGGACTACAGTAGCCATCACTGCGAAGGGAGGAGTTCTGCAAGAAAAAAAAATTATAGTCACTATATTTTTGACTGACCATTCTGCTGTTGTTCCCTGGATAGAGTATGAGAAGAGGGGCATCGTGGTAGACCAGTCTCTCCCTTTGTAACCTCTCCACCTCCTCCCAGAAGTTGTTCTCCAACGCAGCAGGGGACACATCCACTATCTTCACACACAGCTGGTCTTCGTTGTTATTGAGGAGGGCAAAGTGGTCCCCGTGTTGGATGCTCATCTCTCCGACGCGTTCTATTCGCTGCCAGAAGCAGCTGTCTCCAACTAAGACGACCGTCTGGCACGATCGACGCCACACCAAGTCCCACAATTGGTCGTTCTCCTGCTGCCAGCTGGCGACGATGAACTCATCCAGGCGGTGGTAGCCGGGGAGAACCACAAAGTCAGATGGAAGGGAACAGGAGGGACGGTGGTGGCACTCGCAGAGATCCTGCAAAGAAAGGTAGAAGGAGAGCATGGATGGAGGGATGAGCTGGGGCAAAAGCAAAAGAAAAAAACAGTTACCAGGATGAAGAAATCGTTCAAAGGAGATGAAAAAACAAAGGAAAGGAGAGAAAAGGGGAAGAGAAATATGCAGATTAAAAAAGAAACAGAGAGAGAGAGAGAGAGAGAGAGAGATGCCGAAAAATCAGCGACACAGAAAAGAAAGTCTCTGTTTCCACGTTCTACCACTGGATAAACCAACCTCATATTGCATCTGAAGCCTCGCCTTCCCATTGACATTCTCCTCTCCCAAATAGTCGAGATACCGTTGGAAGAGATCCGCATGGACCCTAGTGATTCCATGCCTTATGAGCTGTCTGACTGCCTCGTGGCAGAACTGATATTGATCCTAAACACATTTCTTGTTTTTAATCACGATACGTTTCCCACCACAGTCTGAACCAGTTTCTCCCTCTGTCTCCTCATATGCACAAGATGACCCATGAGATTGAGCTTCCTCTGAGAAATGAGATGCCTCCTCATGCTGTCTACCAAAATGAAAGAGCCGGAACGACCCACACCCGCACTGGAATAGACCCTTATTTGAAGTATCTACAGTAAACCACCTGCAGTGAACGACAATAGGACCCGTAGAATGGATATCTGAGACAAAGTGCAAAAAATTGAGCAAAGGAAAGACTGATTCAGGGACGCCATGGTCGGGCCAGCCCGTGAAGTGCAGTTGATGCACACGACGCTCTGTCTGAAAAGGTGCCACTGGTACATTCTGAGGAAGATGACTCACTGGAGGTACGCATTTGGCAATTTTGATATTCATCACCCTATGGGTGAAGTAAGCGTTGGAGGTTTCGCTTACGAGGGAGATGTGGTACGCCCCGTGTGTCTGAGGAGTGGCTGGAGACGAGGGCCAGTAGGGGTCACACTTTCTCTGAAAGTATTCCCTCTTTCTCCTTCTCTCTTGCGCGCGCTCTCTCTCTCTCTCTCTCTCTCTCTCTCTCTCTCTTCTAAATATACTCACCCTTCCGTCCTCAACGAGGTTTGTGATAACCACAATCACATTGACCCTTTCCTGCCAAACCATCGCCCAGAAGTCAGCGAACGTCGAAGGCAGCGGTGCTTGTGTCGCGATGTAGGCATTCCTTTTTTCACAAGACTGAAAGTACGTTTTGCCGGTTTTTGGGATGTTCTATTCCCAAATTCCTAATTGCCCCCTTGCTCTGAGACTTCTGTACCCGACGTGTAGATTAATTGACGTGGTAATAATTGTGAGGCGGGTGCGGCCGCCTATTACCGGCTAAGCCAAATTGAAACCGCAAACAGGCTAATGGGAATGGAGGACTCACGTCAATCCAGCTGGCGTTGATGTAGTCAGACTCTGAGGAATGCAGACGCACACGGGAGGACTCGATTGCTCCGATGTTCAGGTACCGATTCTTGTCCAAGTTCTTCTCCAATTCGTCCGGCTCTGATGCATCGGCTGACGTTATCTGCTCTATTTGCTAAACAGTTGGAATTACTCTACCTCCAATAAAGAACCCACCTCAAACTGTAGTTTGTACTTGGCGTTGTTGTTCCTTCCCAAGTCTTCGCAGTAGCCATAGAAGAGTTCAACCGGAATATCTTCGAAGCCTGTCGAATCTAGAAATTTTCTTAATGTTTTCTGATGAAAATGCATTGTTACCGTAAACCAAAGGGGTGAGTTCATCCAAGTAGACGCACTTTTCCTTTTTCTTCAGGAAGGCTTTCACATCGATGCATCGTCCTTTGAGGAATAGAATGACCACGAAACAGAGGAGGACGAAGAGACAGACGGCTGCAACGGCTGCCAGAACGGGAAAGCTGCGGACGGGGACGGCGGACACCAAGGGCTGGCATTTGGCCCCGGTGGAACAGAGAGACGAGTGGTACTGACAGTTATCTGGAAGAGATGTTTGAAGAAAGAAATAGAAACCCACTCGAAAGAACAAATCTCTGTTCCATTCCCCAAGGACCCTTCAGCATGGTTGTGTTGTCCACCACACTGCGAACCACTGCGGCCACCCGGACGGAGTACTCCTCGTGGAGACTCAGCTGTCCAATGTCCAACTGGAGATGACTTATATCGGGTACGGAAAGACACTAACCTCGTGGCGAGATGTGTTGAAGCCGAGCGTTTTTGAGAGGCTACTGACTTCTACTCGATAGCTGGGACGCCCTGAGGAGGTGGGCCACTGGAGATGGACACCCTGTTGGCAGTCGAATGATACCTTCTCTAGTTCAACAGCGGCAGGGACTGAAAAGGAGTATTTACTTCTAGTCTCTGCTTCACTCTATCATTCTTCTCCCCTTCTTTCTCTATTTTTCTATCTGAAACTCACTGGAGACATCGGTGGTCGAGAACAACTCTTCACTCCTGGGGCCTTCTCCCTTCGCAGATGAAGCCGAAACCCTAATGGAGTAATGTGTCCGGGGCGCTGGACCAAACACTCATTAATGTATTTCCCAATTATCTCACCTAGTCCAACGATCTCATGTTTGAATGTACTCGCCCTCTGCGAATTCAAAGTTAATCTCTCCACTTTCCACTTTGTATGTCCTTGGGCTTTGTGGTAGACATTGTATTGTGTGATTGGTTCAGTTCCAGAAGGAGGCTTCCACCTGACTATCAGTCTAGGGGATCCAATCTCCGCTATCACAGAAACATCACTCGGAGCAGATTGAGGCACTGAAGACCCAGTTGACGAATAAATGTCTAACATACCAGCCATATCCGTGTGGAAGGTGTGTTGAATGGGTGGAGAAGTCCCGAACTCGGTGTCAGCTACTACGGCAATGGTGTAAGCAGTATGAGGTTGTAGTCCACAAACTGTAAGAGGACCAGTTCCACGCCCAAACCTTAAACGATCCCTGATGTGTGTATTAGCCATGCCCTACCGTTCAGTAGTTGGTTTGACCGTATCTCCTGCGAGAGTGACCAAGTACGCCTTCAGTTCCCCGTGCATTCCAATAGGTGTATCTACCGTAATCGCAACGCAGCCCTCGCTGGCATTGGTGACAGACACCAGTCGTGGTGGGGTTGTTGGAGGCTCTCCTTCGGTTCGTTGCTTTGTCTCCGGTCCGAAGTCAGAGTGTCCGGCGGCGTTTTCAGCCCGAACTGCAAAGGTGTAGAGGGAGTAAGGAGAGAGGTTGTCCACGATGACGGAGGTGGCGTTGGACGGCGCTGGGATCACGAAACGACTGTCATCCGAAAGCAGACTGAAAGAGATTTTATTAGAAGAACAGAGAAAGAGCAACAACGAAAGAGAGTAGTGAAGAGGTGAAGAGACCCACCGAACGCCAACGGAATACCGCAAAATGGGGCGATGTGCTTTGGCGGTGTTGTGAGTCCACGAGAGAGTCACAGATCTGTTTGTCACTGTTTTGATCTCAGGAGAAGAGGGTGGCGGAGGTCGAACTGAAATGTAGGTTTCCATAAACTCCCGTCTTCCCCTGCCCAACACCTTTATCCTTTACTTCATCTCCTCTTCCCAGACTTTATTTCTCTCCCTGCGGAACCCTGTGTGCCGTCCGCAATCGGTTGTGCATAATGCGTCAACTTCGTTTCGCTGCGTTGCGTCGCAATTAGCTTTGGATGGCCGGAAAGAAGCGCCGCCGTCGATTGTGGAAGGCCAATTAGAAACGTTCCGAGGCATTGAGTGCTCCAGCTCACTCAGCCGTACAAACTCCCAATTCCCCTCGGGCTAATTGACGGAGGGCGAACGCCAGGCACGCGAGATAGCATCGCTGAGTCAGGCTAGGCCATCCGTCAAACGCAAGAAATGGCCCCAATTACAGGCGCTTTGTTTTGGGCGGAGGCATGAAATGGATGGCCGACGAACACGCGAGGGTAGTACTCGGACACTAGGAGGTTCCGCAACGATTATGGGGGCAAAGGTCCCGCAACGAAATGAAGAATACACCCGACGTGCCAAAAATAGGGGTTTCGCAACAAATGTCGCCCGAAACGGGGATGATGGATGGCAGATGAACATGTCATCCTGAACGAGAACTCATTGGTGATTCCGAAAACAACCAAGAAAGGTACAATTCCCTCTGAAGTAAACATCCACCCTCTCTCCAAGGTTTGATTTCTGTAACCTTCCTTTCTGTTGACATTCCCATCCTTCATTTAACTTCAAAAGAGAGGTGGTCCTTGACTCACCCATGACGTTGAGTTCCACATGGCTGGTTGTTATGGAGAGAGCGAAGAGTGGATCTGTTTCCAATCGACATCGGTAGAGACCGGCGTCTTCTGGAAGAACCGGCGCCAGGCGGAGGGCGTAGAAGGGTCGTTGGAGCTGGTACCGACTGTCTGAGACCCACCACTGACGAGAGGAATCTGCCACCACATTCTGAAAAACCTTTTGTGTTCATTTTCTGATGTAAAGCGCAGTTTCTTTTTTTATATTCCCATTTATCTTGGTCCTCTTTAGACCCCTCGCCAATTGTTTCCCCCTTGTTTCAGTCCGTTTTCCTCGTATCCTCCTGCTCGCGAGCGTCGGAAACACGCGACGGAAGCAAAGTGTTAGGAAAGACGCAGTTAATTGTGCGAAGATCGGCGCTTCGAGTGAGAAGGAGCGGAATTCACAATGACGACAGATGGCGAATGGCGCAACTGAGGAGATCGCATCGCGCACATTTGCATTCGGAAGGAGTTCAGGAGACACGAGATCTCGGGGAGATAGGGGACACGGGGAAAGTCACTTAAATCTCATTTAGGGATCGGGTTTGTTGTTAGAATGCATGGGGTTTCCGATATGAGCGCCGGTTAGTACTCTTCCATTTGCATACTCCTCATTCCAATCCTTATCTTTCGTTTAACTTGTCGCTAATTGTCAATGTACAGCAGTTTTTTAAACTAAAAATATGTCAACCGCCGATCCATCTGTGTTTGCCCTTCCTTCTGAAAAAGAGCAGCCAAAGTCGCCGCCGATTAAGCGAAACGGGCCGAATAATGGTCCCGGCGCGAGTGTGTCCACCAATTACGCAACGCGGCTCGAGTTACGCCAAAACACGACGTGCGTAATTAGCGCTGTTTTCAGGATATCTTCTTTTGATCCACCGAACAACAGAAAACGGATGTAGGTCGAACATCTCAGGCGGAGAGAAAGTATTGGGAAGAGAAGAGGGAAAATAGTGGATCCACCCAGATCTCTTACATGCTACCAGCCACAGATTGATATCCCTTCTGTCTTTCCCCCATAACTCTGACTCACATCCCTTCCCAATGCCTTTTTTTTTGAAACATTGTCCTGATTATGCAGGTGGCCGCGGCAGATGCAGTCAAGTGGCTAATTAGACGTCGTGTGTTCAATCGGACACGTCAGATTTCGGAAGGAGTATTGAATTTCAGAGCAGAAAAAGTCTTTGTTCCTGATCAAGGAACGCCAAAACTAAGTAAAATTCCTCACTCCTTTTTCCAACCGGACCAGAACATGTATTTACTGTGTTTTCCATTGGGTTGCTTCACTCTATGCCCAACCCCTGCCACATCAAAGGCATTCTCAGATCTTCTTGTCTCTCTCCATCTCAGAGTCTCTGAAATCCTTCTCTTTTCCTGCAGCCGCCCTCTCCTCCATTTCCGCCCTCTCGAATGGTCGGCAAGGGTCGCAAAGGTCGAGAGGTGTTTCCTGTGAGGTGATTAGCATGCGGCCTGATTAGCATAGGCCGAGGTGGGAACAAACACAGCTCCTATTGACGGACACCTAGAGACGCAGATGGGCAAACAGCGTTTGAATTACTAACCACAATCCGAGACTCTAGCTATTTTTGACGCTTCTCCCGTCTGGGACCATGGTTTGGGGAGATGGGGTCTCTTGAATGAAGGGAGACTCTCCCTCTCGTGTGTCCACCCTGCCTAATTCAAATTCCCCCCGCTGAGCAATGGATGAGTACCGGTTGTGTTGAGAGGCAGTCGTAGATAATGTCTGTCGCAAGACGTTCATTAGCCATATGGGTTGGGTAATTGACGTCACCGTTCGCGCACTGATGACCGCGACCTGTCATGGATCGTCGGCCAGCTGGCAGTTACGGCCAGTGGCAGCCGCACATTCCCAGGAGGAGACGGTTTTATGGGAGGTTTTGGAAGCAATCGGCTAATTGACTAAGAGATGGATGGATGGATTCCCAATAAGGGCCTTAAGAATGGGGCAGGTGCGTAGGAGTACCCCATTTCTTTCTCTTATCCATGAAAGGACTTTCGCTCCAAGTCCTGTAAAACCGAGTCTCCTCGAATCTGCAAATGAGCGACGGAGATCGAACCGAGCACCAATTTCCTGTCAATGAAGTGATAGCTGTTGCAATATTCTGTTATAATTTTCAAACATTTCCATCGCTTTAAGGGTTTACCTTGTACAATTCACTTTCAAAACTGTTGGGAGGCTGCTACGAGTGTCTGACTAAACTACTGCTCCCATCCCCTCTAAACCTTTGGCGCCATCTGTGGCCCATCGGCCGTGAGTCTCATAACTGGGATGAATAGTGAGACCGCCTGAGGCAATGTTTCATCGTGATTACAATAAGCGCCATCGGCTGTCACATCGGATGGCGTCGATCCATCGCACTTTTTGCGACTTTCCGCCACCTGCCTCAATCCTGCGAGAAAGGGACAGACTTCTTGGAGACTTCATACTTCTGCAAAGACCCTCAGCAGTCTTTGGACAAAGAAGACTGAAGAAATTTCCGGCTATTTGTAATCGGAGGAGCAAACGTTCCCACGCTATTGCTCTGTCACTGATCTTTGACTTCAACTTGAAGTTTTCTCCATTGCTCACTTACATTTGTATTGTCAGCAATGAATTTTTCGTACTCTGAGCCAATTTCGAGGCAGGTGGCCCCCGGAATTAATCCGCTTCTTGGGGAAGCGGCAACCCACACACGGATCCCATGGGAGCCGCTCGAGTGCACGCGGAATACGCAAGAGCGCTCACACATGAGCGCCCAGGCGACGGTGATCCTCCAGAAGAGGGCTCAGGAATTGGAAGAGGAACGGCGGTCAAAGGTTCCGAATCTCAGAGGGTGGCCAACAAACCAAGGCAGGGGGATCCCTGACTGGCCTGGAGGAAGAATCCAGAACACCCATCTCAATTTAAAATCAGTGCCGGTATCATTTTCCCGATAAACCTTGTAGTCATGACTACTGCCCCTCTCGAGACTACAACTTCATTCCTTTAGTTCGTGAGCCCTTTGGTTGTTTCCATCACATCACCTGTGGCACGTGTCTCTCTTTGTCGTCCTCGCCGTCGTGGGCGGCGTAATCCGCGTGGATCAGCGTCGTCTCCGGGCGTTCCAGCCGGGAAACAAAGCGCTTTCTGCCAGGCGAAGGAAGCAATTCACACGAGGAAAATGGCCCTGATTGTGGGCACTACGACCGACCTTTGGCTGGACTCTTCACATCACCTGGGGCTATTATTTCTAAGGAAAAAACAACTGGGATTCAATAAGAGTTTCAGATGACGTCTAGGTAAAGTATCGCTTGATACCGAGTTATTTCCAAATGGAAATCTACTTTAAAATCGTAATCATATGGAAACTGCCAATCAAAATGCTTCAGTGGGGTTCGTCGCAATGAAGAAAACCATCACTTCATTTTAACACTAGTGATTGTTTTGGATTTGTCTCCAGACTAAAAGGAAACAAATACTTCCTAAACGCGGGTTCCTTGTCCGAAATTCCACCTCCAGGTGCTAATAATCCCGTGTACTTGCTTTGATCGGCAAAATGTTTGTGTCCCGAAAAGACGTAATACTTTCAGCATCGTTTCAGCCGAAATGTCCTGGTTGGCTGAATCAACCCCATTTAAATAATTTAATACTTTATATAAAAATAAGAAGGTCATTAAGGAAGGGGAGTTGAATTGTCAACAATTGGCCAACACAAAGAACTTGCTAGTTTATCATCACTATCTTCTGATAATGGATGTTTATTTTATTCGATGTGACTGCGTATGGAAATGGTTCTTCAATAGAACAAACCAAAGGGTTCAGACAAAGGACAAAATTATTCTGAAACACGATCCTGTCTGGTCTTTTTCCAGAAACGCTCGAAGAACGAAGGACACGGACTGTACCCCGCCAGTACAACCCAATGGCCAACCACAGGACCCAACTTGAGAGATGACTGGAAATGCGTAGATAGAGAATGCCGCTCCATATTCCCTGTATAATTTCTCTGTCTAGCACCCTCCATCCTATATTATCTCTGTCGTTGTATCACAACCATACGACAATACTTGAGAGGTGGTGGACATGGGACGGGTATAAAAAGAGATATAATAAAAAAAAAGAATTTTAATAGTATCTAAATTGTGCTTTGCATGAAATCCCCATTTAAATGTAGTTCCACCTTCTTTGACTTCCATCCGTTCCCTGAGTATCATATCCCCATCCTTTGTCCCGACACTCCACTTTTTGCAGCAATTGAAACGAAACCCCTGTTGCCATTAGCGTTTGTGTGCGTTGTTGTACGCGTGTCTCCTCCCGCGCGATGGCATTGCCTATTCCAGGAGCGCAAATAAACGGAGGAAATACTATTTGTGATTGGCCACTCGCGCAGTGCGAGTGAGGGGCCGTAGACGCATTAGAAGGCAAGGGTGTGGACACGACTAATGCGCAAATGATGGATCGAGGTGCTGGAGACTGGGGAGAATCCTGGGGCTTGGGAAAGGGACCACTGCCACCAAGCGCTGATTTTAAATTTAAATTGTGAAAGGGGCAAAACTGACCTGTTGATAACTGGCGACCAGGTTGTCGTCGTGGAACCAGTCTAGTCTCCTCACGAGTTGGGGAGACTCAAAGTCAGGGGCCATGTGGGTCTGAAAGAGAAATCTTAGTTTCGATACTTCTGCTGAGTGTTATATTCCACAAAAAAGCCACTATTCAAAATTTCCTAACCACTGACTGATTCATCTGGTGATTCACCCTGCTCCCCAAGATCCAAAATAGTCTTGTCGTCAGGCGGCTGCCTCTTTTTTCGCACCCATCCGGCGGAAATAACTTCCGTCGTCGCTCGACGCTCAGCCTATTTTGCCAACTCCAGCAGCGATGGCTTTTCTTTTTTATTCATCAGATGCAAACCTTCGAAAGGTCTCTGCGAATCGACCAATGCGCCTCAAACTCATTGTAGCATATTTTTCAAGTCTACTTCAGAAAATAACCGTTACTTTACCGAGCTTTATTTTCCGTGTTTTGTGAATTGCGTATTTTGTAATTTTCCTGGATTAATTCGCCGCGGGACTCATTGCGAATGCCGTTTTCCCAGCCGAATGAACACACCGGCTGTCAGCAGCAGCCGACGACACGTAAACGCTTGTTGTGCCAGCCGGGTGAGAAGACGCCTCAACAGGTCTAATGAAAACACAGAAAGAAGACGACGAATTAGCCGATATTCAGGCGGAAGGGAAAATAGCAGGAGGCGATTCAGAGGAATTTGCAGCAGAGGGTATTTTTAGACAGGAAAGGGTGACAGAAGCTACCTCCCTTAGTGTTTGCTTTAGGAAATCTCTCTCTCTCTCTTTTTCTGCACGTTGTTAGACGGAAATGTTCAAATAAAAACATCCACGACAAGAAAATTTTTATAAAGAGCACTTTGTTCCACACAATTCTATCCATATTTGCCTGCAAGTGCATTCCTGAATAGCTCATTGAAACTCTGGCCTTAATACTAAACTCTTTCAAAACATAAAAGATAGAATTAACTACTACTTCGTTTCAGAAGGTTATGTTGTCGCCAAAGCAAGATTCATCTCTGTGAGACAAGTACATGTTATAAAAAGAAGTGAACTCATTACGAGCGGACAAAAGAGAGGCGCGTATTTGATTAGGCATAGTGCTCTCTTATGTTTTGGCTCAGAACCTTTGTCTCTGGTTTGAGGTGGCTAGTTGTTATGCAAAGAAGGCAACGCACCTGTATGAAATTCTCTGCGACTAGGCAGTGGATCAGGGTGGAGGAGGCATTGCTGGGAGTGACGGCGTGTGTCTCCTTCGACTCACTGGGCTCTCCTGGCAGAGGGAGGAAGAGGAGAACGGCGACTGAGGCCGTCCGAAGGAGGAGGGCGTTCATCTCGGAGCCATTTCTCTCGAAGGCGGTGTGGATTAAAAACAGCGCGCGACGACACACAAAACGACTGAAATGCGCCCGAATTCACTTACGCAAAGGCGACGGAAAACAGGACGAAACGGGAGGAAGACAGGAGGTACGGTGGGAGGAGGTCGGGCGGAAACGGAGGCAGGGAAACAGGGGAGAATTAATTCCAGGCAAAAACACAACGGCAGAAAGGAGTGGAGCGGAGAAAATACGAATTGTCATCTAGTACCGCAGGGTATTATTTAAAAACAGCTTTTTTCACAATCATACAAATGTTGTTTCTTTTCGCCAGAGTGTTTGAAGGAATTAAAAAAAATTGAATGAAAACTGAAAATTGGGAAACACACGGTCCTTCAAAAGGGTGGAAGTCAAATTTAGCTCCGCCCCTTTTGAGAATAACACAATGTGAGTAACATTTTCTAGAATTTTGCAATGGAAAACACTAGTTTAAATTGGGATAATGTTATTTTGCAAAATTGCTTCAAAATTGCTTCTAAGTAAAACTGAGACGGAAAACAGTGAAGTCAATTTCAATAAAGTTGAGGAATAAAAATAGAGAGTAGTTAAGCCAGTTAGAAGACTTATGAATAGGGAGAGACCTTCTTGAAATAACAGCAAAAAATATTGTCTCAGAGATGAACGACAGAAAACATTTACTTTTCGAGACCACCCAGAAAAGATTTCTTGAAAAAGTAAAGAAAAACTGTTTTCGCAAGTTTTCATCATCTTGTCTGAAAAGAGGCCAGTGGAATCATAAAAACCAACGATTGTTGTTTTTAAAACTAGTTCCGCTACGTGAGAAAGCCCTCCCTGCCCTCAATTGGCTCTAAAATGGGTTTTCTCCTCGAAAGTGCTCCAATCTGGCCGAGAGATTCACAAAAAGAGAGGGCGTGGCTAAAAACAAGCCCCGCCCCTCGTTTCGTTGAATAAAAAGGCATCGGAGTGGTTTTTCCTCCGGCCGTTCGGTCGTGTTTACGCAGGCAATATTCGAATGAGTTAGGCTGCCCGAAGGGGCGTGGCCCCGGCTGGCCCTAATCGAGGGGCGGGGCCTCGATTTGCATAGGACGACAGCTGCCAGCCACTGCTGCCAGCCGGCGGATGATAACGCCTGAATTATGAAGGGAAACTTTTTGCGCGGATGAAATAGTGACAGCCGCCTGGCGGCTACTAATTGGCTACTGCGGCTGGCGGGATGTAATGTAAACAGCGGGCGGAGAGGGAAATGAGGGAGACTGTTTTCGGAAGGACAGTAAACGACGGGGAAGGAACTGTAAAGTGGAAAGTGGCAGAGAAAATGCAGGAGAGCAGGCTATTTTCAGCCTTGTAGAAAGTGGTAAACGCAGTTATGGTAATGTAAGCATTTCTTCTTTTTGTTGTGAATGGGAGAAACACCAAAAATGAAGTCAAAGCCTTCAGGGAGGACAAATTAAAAAATTATACAAATATCACCTGGATGGCAGGGTAAGCATGATAAGGGAGATTTCTCTCTTTCTGTGTGGCTCTAAACCCCTATTTATTCACCTCTTTCTCCAACGACTCTCCCTCAAATTAATGGATTGCATGTAAAAGCCGCATGAGAAGTCTCAAAATATCTTGCTCTCAAATAGGAAGGGCATAAGATCTCTATTGTCCCCACCGCCTCTTCTTGTTTTGCGTTTCCAAGTGGCTCAAAGCTCTTCGATGTTCCGTGACCCTGCAATCTGAATAAAACAGAAGCCGCTGCTCCAAAAACAATTTCTAAAAACATGCTTTGCGTGGTTGAAAGCGGCGGAAGCGTGTCCAATTCAAGTAGGAGCGTTACAAAGGAGAAAACTTCCGTTCCGAGGAAGTATTAACACAAACAGTCGCTTTTCGGAGGGAAATTGGCAGCCGAAAGGGGCTGGGACCATTTTTAAAAAGAAATTAGATCCTGAAAAGGCTGTAAAATGAAAGAATTTTTGAAGAAACATGCACCAAAGACAAGAAGAAATAAAGAATGTGAGAGAGAATGAGAGGGAGAGAGAATAGGGATAACAAGGCTAAAAAGAAACAAGTAAGTTAAAAGAGCTGGGTTTTACAGAGAACTAAGATATGTTGCAAATAGGCCTCCCGCTGCTGCCTCCTCGTCCAGATAGTGAATGTTTCGAAAGAAACGAAGAGGGTCGGGGAAGGGTCGACGGCCGATAACAAGGCGGCGTTCTGTGAGAGGAGGTGAGACAACGGGAAAACACCTCTCAAAGGGAGAGGTTTGAACGAAATGACGTCGGCCAAAGTGAATCACGTGGTCCGTGGCAACGGGCGGTGCATTCTTCTTTCGAACGAAAGGGGATTTCTCCTTTTTGATTTAAGGCCTAGTACGACAAAGGATTTGCCTCGATTTTTTGTTGTTCTAAATGTGACCAAAGAAATCACAATGGGAGCATGAATAACAAAGGGCAAATAACAGACGTTGCCTGTAGTCTTAGAATTATACCCCAATTTTCAAAATTTACTTTAATTGTTGGAGATAATTCCTCAATTTTCTTCAACGTCGCACCCGGTTCTTTCTTCTTGGTCAATTCTATCGTCCATGCGTATGAATTACCTGCCCATATCGCTAATGTCCACTTTTAGGAGTCGAGTGCAACCCGATGCCTTCGACGGCCACACTGACAAATGGCAAGGGCAGATGGTGGGCGATTTATCGCCTTATTCAATTCTTCATGCTTATTCCGAACTGAGCGATGGATCAGAGGAAGATCATTAAAGGAAACGACACTTTCATTCATCACCAGCTCTCTGACTCACTCACTCACTTACTTATTCTCTTCAATGTAGTTGTCTTTATCACCTCTCCCATCGTTTGCTTTTTCTATATCGAGACTCTTCTTCAGTCTGTGTATCTGATCTCTTTGTCTTTTCTCCTGTCAGAATTGAATATATTTATATGATTTAAATTTGGCGAAGAGCCTTGTCGAGGAGTTCGAAGGTGAGGTCGAGGTGCTTCTTCTCGTAGACAAGGGAAGGACGGAAGCGGAGGGAGCGGTCTCCGCATCCACCGCAGTGCAGACCCAACTGGATGGCCTTAAACGATGAAACTAGACAACGTTTTTTGTTATCATTTAAAACGTTAGTAAAAAACCTCACGTTCTCAACGAGGGCGTCCCTGGCGGCGGCAGTGGGCAGATCAACGGCGGCGAAAGTTCCGAGTCCACGGGCCAGGCTGAGCTTGTTGTTGTGGACGGACTAAAATTTAGTTATTAAGGTTTCTCAGTTCGCTTACCTGAAGATGAGCGAGCTTCTTCTGGAACTCCACTCCGACCTCACGGGTCTTCTCGATGAGTCCGTCCCTCTTGATCACTTCAACAACCTTCTCCAGAAGGAAGAGCTTGGTCGGGTCTCCCATCCAAGTGTTGTAGATACGGTAGGCCTCCTTCACGCGCATGTGCTCTCCGTAGAAATATCCTCCAGTAAGCAGCTTCTTGGAGAAAGTGACCATATCGGCAGGTGAGGTGAGATTCCAGTGGGAGTGGGCCCACATGTCGCCGGTGGCTCCTCCTCCGGTCTGAACCTCATCGACGATGAAGACAACTCCGTTGGCCTTGGTGATGTCTCGAAGTCCCTGGAAGAAGGCGGGGCTTCCGTAGTTGTCTCCTCCTTCGGCCTGGATGGGCTCCACAATGATGGCAGCCACGTCGTGGTCCTTCTTCTTCCACTCGTTGATCTTCTCCTGGACGTCCTTCAGACACTCTGCGTCCTGCTGCTTGTTGTACTCGGCGTTTTCGGCCAATGGGTATTTGTAGCGAGGGAACTTGGCAATCGGCCAGTCAAGGGCAGGGATGTCAACCTAAGACGGGAGATTTGTTAGGCAAGAGAACAAAGTTACCTTGTGGACAGCCTTACTGCGAGTAACGGAGAGCATGCAGAGAGACCTTCCGTGGAAGGCTCCCTGGAATCCCATGACGGAAAGACGGGGAGTTCCGGGAAGCTGCTGGGACATGCAGCTGTCCAGGTCAGCCTGGCTGGGGGGCTTTCCACCACGACGCTGGGTCATGTACCTGAAGGCTGTTGGTTACTCACTGACTCACTAATATTCTCTCTTTCCCTCTGTCTGTCTCTCATTTTATCTCTTTCTTACCAGATGAATGCCGTCTTGATGGCGTTCTCGTTGGCAGAAGTTCCGCAAAGCATCGTCTGCACAGCCTTCAACCCCTTGGGAGCAATGGAAGTGAGGGCATTCTCAATTCCCTCGGCAAAGTCAGTCCTGGGGAAGGATCCGAGAGCCGGGCGAGAGACCAGAGAGGTCAAGAGCTTGGGGCTGGCAGCGTGTTTCACGAGGTCCGGGTGGTTGTATCCCAGAGGAAGGGAGGAGATCTGGGTGTAAACGTCAAGCAGGGTGTTGCCTGAAAAACGTTTTGTTAAAATCAGATGACCAAGGTACCATCTGCGTCGACGACGTAGTTTCCAAAGGACTTTTCGTAATCGACGAACATACGGACAGATGTCGTCTGCTGAAAAGGGAAAAATATCAAAGTTTCAAGAGATTTTTAGAAGAGTATTATCCACCGACACGAAAATGAATCATGCGTGACTTCATTCGAATTTCCCTGACCCTCCCACCCACTTTCATTTGCAGCCATGCCCTCCTCCGAGGCGGCTGCAGCCAAAAACTCTCCCCGTCGTCGCCGTGGCAGCAGTGTGGCCAAGCGTCGTTCGGAAGTCGATGGATCTCGCAAGAAGAAGAAGAAATCAAAGGTCTCGTCACGAAAGACTCGAACGAAGGAATCCATGGAGACCGCATCTACGATGAACATGAGTACATTTGGAGAGAGCGGGGCGGGGACCACAGGAGATTGTCAGGAGGACGACACTACGACCGGAAGTGGAGAGGGACCGCCGAGGTTGAGCAAGGTCTTTGCGAAAATTCCGGAGAAGAAGAAATGCAAGATACCGGAGACTTACTTCAAAGTGGTCATCATCCACATGAACATGCCCACTCCGAGGGAACACGAATTGGTCTTCTCTCCTACGCTGGTCATCCGTACGATTGGAAAGAACTCGCCCTTCTTCTGCCACTTTGTCGTCGGAGATCAGGTTAGATTCTGCCAATCCCAAACGACTGTGCTTTCTTTAAGATCCTCGAGATTAACGACCACACCCCCTTGGTCCCCGAAGGCATCCTTCGCCTTAGGAAAAGGCCCGTCCCGCCAAATTCCGCATCGTCCGTCCCTGGAATGTGAAGCATATTGGCATTGACCGTAAGCCAGCCACTCGCAACAAGGACTGCTCCTACCACGTAGCGGGTTGGTTCCCGTAACCATTAACTAAACCAAAGGCCTTCAGAAGTTCACAAAGACGTTGAAGAGAAAAATGGCTTTGAGATGAAGAGTCGGATGGGCAAGGCCATCGTCTCGGTGGTGGATCCGAAGTCTCGTGGAGGCCACGCCTTCCTCAGCGGCGATCGGATCATAGACGTAGAGGGAGAGACGGTGAGAGAAGAGCCAGAGAGTGTGGTTATATGAGAGACGCAGGTTCCTCTCTTCGGCAACCTCAAGACGATCAAGAAACAGTACAACAGTGTCATCAAAGAGAAGGGAGTGGTCTCTTTTGTGGTTGAAAGGATCTTAGGTTGGGGACTCAGGAGCAGCCCCAATCCCAGTCTCTGCGCTGCCAGGGTAAGTGGGTCAAACTTCTAGCGTAGACATTGTCTTTGACGCTAATAGTAGCGCAGGCGGCTCCATTCGGGAAATGGTGCGTGGACCGCGTGGCCTATTTTTCTTTCCTAACATGGTTTGACTATCCCGATATAAGAGTGACTGAGTGTAAAAATTGCTGAATTTTCTACATTTCGAAGCTAAAAACTACCTAACTGGACCAAAATGTTGGTTTGGAATATTTAACAAAGGCATTGCATAACGAAACAGCTTTAATATGAGCAGTAATATTGATCTTGGCTGATTACATTCTTTTCGCAATTTACGCTAATGTTCACGTTTACGCGGACGACCTACCTTTTTCCGAATGGAGCCGCCTGCGCTACTATTACCTCTTTGACTCCTACAGTAATCCCTGATTTCAGTCTACCGAAGAGGATTTCGGTGGAATGGGCGACGATGCGGCTGAGATCGGAGCGAGGGAGGCAACCCGTTGGAGAGCCATGAAGGACACTTACGTGGGTTTTAAAATAAAATAAAATAAGATCCTCTTCAGAACCCCTGTGGCATTTTGAAGGAGAACGTGACCCAGCTGACTCTTGGGACCACTGCCAACGATGAGGATACCACTGGCTTTGAGGATGGAAAAAAAAGAAGAGGACTAGCAAGAGGAAGAAGCGGAGATCCACATGCAATGAGGTATTTCCCCATAGAATAATATTAAATGATGATTTCAGAGCAGGAACGAAGTGTCCAGGGTCCCTTCGGATGTGAAGGGGCCGGCCGTTCTGCAACAGGTCGCCAAGAAGAGTGGTCTCGCCAATTTCATGAGCAGATACCTCAAGTAGGGGAGAGGCTAAAGAAGAAGTGAAGAAGATATGAACAAATATAAATGAACTATCGGATTCGTTAGGACTTATTCTATGTAATCGAAAAATATGCAAAAGTCGAAGCCACCTAGGGGGGTCGAACCCCTGACCGTTGGATTAAAAGTCCAACGCTCTACCACTGAGCTAAGGAGGCCCGGCGTTTCCGCCATTGCAGACCGTTTTATGGCCGCGCTTTGATATTCTGTGAAGCGACGCTTTTCTCTATGGGAAAAGGAAATTAACCGTCAGAAACACCCCCGATCCCGCATCGTCTCATCAATTCAAATGGACATTCCATTGTGCTTCACTGCTCCAGGAGCATTCGACTATTGATCTTTTTATCGCATCATTTTCCAATAAAAGGTAATAAACAGTTCCGTATGGTTTCTCCTTTTTCACCTTTTGACCCTTCGTCAATCAGCCAGGCCATTGCCTTCCGATTACAGCCGTGACCCGCGTGGCAGTTGTTGTGTCCTCTCGCAGTGTAACAGATTCACGACCAAATCACTCTCACGCCACCGGAGGAATGCCAAAATATAACCAAATAATAAACCCACGTGGACCGGGTCCATCTTCTTGCGAAGCTCCTGGGACTTCGGGCCGGGAAGGGCCGTCTTCATCGAAGGACCCGAGGGCTCCGAAGAGGCGATGGTCGAGGCATGGCGCCCTGGAAATGGAAAAGATCCGCAAAATTATACGATATCCAAAAAAGCTCAAAACATAGTTTCATTTTAATTTATATTAATCTTCTATTCGACATTTCTTGACCCAATACGTGGCTTCCTTGTAGCTTCAAATCCCCGCCTCATTTCCGCCTTCTCCGGCATCAAATGGCCTTCAAAGCCGAATTGAATGGCCGTTCTTTTCGGCGCAATTCCCCAGGCCCTCCAGGCTAAACAAAGGAGGCTTAGCGACTGAAATGGTGGGAATTCCCCTCTTTTGCACTCTTTTGGCAAGGTAAACGAACATAAGAATAAAACAACGAACATCAAATTGCAAGGGAGGAAGGATTAAAGGGGTCACATCTGGTTTCAAGCAGGGGCCATTCGAAAATTGCTTCGGATTCACGTTTGCGTAATAAACAAATCTTTAGTGAATGAAATGGCGAGTAGTTTGGTGTGTGTGCGTGTGTATGTGAGATAGAATATGATAGAAACAGAAAAATAAAATACCGTTTGTCTTTCTTTTTCTTATCTCCCCTACTTCCCGTTTTCTCTACGATTTCACGCGTTCGAATCATGTGATTCGCAAGTGTCATAGCGCAACCGAGGAACTTTGTCCCAAATCACACCTTGTTGGTTCATTTCCATCCTCTGGAATTCTGGAATATCTCTCTAACCTACATTAGCCCTGTTTGTGTTATATGTTGTTTTCAGTCGCAGCTTCCTCTAGTCATCCTTTAGCCGCTGTGCCAAAAACAGCCGATGATTTGCGATAACCCTTATCATTAGCGCTATCAATGGCGTCTGTGGCAATCAATTGGAAGAAAACAACGCAAACTACATGTGGCCAAAGACGATTCTTTAAAGAAACGACACGCCAGAGCTCATTTTATGTGAGGGATTCGGGTAAACACAGGAACCCATGTATTCTTTGAAAACAAAGTGCAGACATCACTGGAAACGCCTCATAATGGGAACGCCTCAAGGACTTCACTTGTTTTGAGAAGTTCGTCATGCTTGTTTGTTAAGTTTAGATTGAGCAAATGAGGATTTTCAAAGGGAGGCCTCGACTTGGATTGAAATAGTTGTTAAATTCTCCCACAAATGATTAAAGATGCGAGTAGTTTACTCATTTCCCTATGTTAATTGTAGTCTGACCTGCGCAGAGGGCGTGTGGTCGGCAGAGTCTGGAGAGCATTCGGCGGGACTGAAGGGGGCGTGGCCAGGGATATCACAGCAGCCTCTGTTGCGCCACAACGGCGCAACACGTGGACACGTTGTGGCCATCGGAACAAATGGCCGAGCGATTTGTGATGTTAGGAAGACTCGTGATTATGGAGTCTGAAACTATGGGTTCCTGGAAGCCACACAGAACGAACAAGTAACAGAGGGCTACCAGAAAGAGTTACATGCATTTGTGTTTGATGGAACCTGTGATTTACTACATTCCAGTTCGATCGGAAGCAACACAAAAGCTGAGGTCAGGCTGGACCGGCCCTCCTTCCAAGATAAAAATCCGAGCCCTTCCCGCTTGGACCCGAACAGGATTGCATATTTAAGAAGGCAAATGACACAATGTAAGGTTGGCTACGTTTATTTTCAACGGATTCGTACGTAAATGTGGTATAGTTCGAATACGGAAAACAAGTCAGTCGTTGTTTTGGCGCTTTCTCTGTTCACTTCTCTTTTTCACTCGAGGACTCACGCTCCTTCAAAATCTTTTCTTTCTCTTCCAAAGCTGAGTGCAAAACATAGATCGAATTCAAAAACCATGGACTTCTGCGGTAGAAAAACGGCGTCCTCGGTCGTACCGCTTTGCCCAACAGCCAATGGTTTCTCTGTGCTGAACGAGGGAAGAAGACCTCTTTGTGAAATTTACAGAAACTACTGAATGTCCCTCGTTTTTACATTCATCGCCAGGTGTTGCGCCTGTTCTATGCCCGTTCAAGGGCGGTTTCCGCTGTGTACAAGACGTGAACCGGCCGTCGTCCCTGTCCCCTTCAGTCGTCATGATCCCACTCCTTATATCTGCCCTCTTTGGCCTCGCTCTCTCCCAAAATGCAGCCGATTTGGAATTCTCTCCCTACGTCTTTAAACACGTCGACATTCCTTTCAAAAGTGTAAATTTCTATGTGAAAACGTTTTAAAATTGAAACTTCAGTCGAATTATGCCAAGGATTGGCTGGGCTCAGATGTAGCTCTCGTTCAGCATCCACTATTGGGTAAGAAGTGGGAAAAAATACTTTTAAACCTTATTTCAGCCCCCGCCAAACCCATTAAACCGGGAAATCCTGTGGCTTTGCCCACAATTGCTCCGTTGGTGGTTTCCTGGAAGAACCTTGATGACACTCATGTAAACGACGAGATTGGATGGAACTTTGAGAAAAGAGTGGACAGCAAAGTGTGGTGGCCGAACAAGTAGTTTCGAAACGAGTGCAATAATTTGTAAATAAAATATGTTAAAAATGAAGTTGTGTATAGTTCAAGTATTTCATGCATTCCTCTCAATGACAGCTGTGATCTTCTCAAGAAACGGCTTGACTTTAATGGATCCCTGAATCATTTCTCTTTTTTAAACTACATTCAAACCTGATAGTACGAACTCGCACTGAAGACGGTTCCACTTGGAGTGCATTCGCCGCCCTAAACTGGAATTTTGTTATTCTGGAGATCAATACCTCAGATATGGTGTTAATCCCAACCAGAACGAAGCGGTCTCCATGCATCTCCATCAGGGGACCTCCGCTGTCTCCCTAGACACTTTTCAAAGGAGAATAGAAAAAATACTTACAGAACAAATAGCTGACATCGTGTCCGTCCAAGCAGTACAGATGTGAGTTTTCTGTTGATCTCTTACAGATTTACAGGGAATGGGGGAGCCGGCTTTGGCAAAGCGAAGTTTTGTGTTTTCTGAAAGAAGTGAGTGTGTGAGTGAGTGAGTGAGTGAGTGAGTGAGAGCCGTCTTTCATCGTCAGACAAAGTGAAAACTCCCCACTTAGTCCATTTCTATCGTTGTTATTTCCAAATCCAACCACAAAGAGAGAAGTAGATTCATCTGACTCATATCTAAGAAGTCCATTTTCCTCTTCCCAGGGAAGACACAAAGGAACGGCCCTTGCCACAGTATCATTTAATTCAAGTACTACCATATCCACGGCATCAGAACACCCTTGCTTAAAATACTCGTCAAGAAAATGAATCATTTTGACAGAGTAGAGTGCTTCCGTGCTTCCTTGCTCCGTGCAGTTCTTGTTTTGGTCGTCTGTTCCGTGGCAAACTTTTAGGGTTCCAACGTCATTACTGAATTTGGATATAGTTGCCATTTTGGAAGCTGGCTTACTATAAAGGTCCACGGCAGGAATTATCAAAGCAATGGGCGGCAGTGATGATGTGACGATCCGAAATTAGGGATCCAGTACAACCAAGGTCTCAATGGAGATAATTAGAGACTGCGCAAAGTTCACCTTTTGTGACGCTTGTATGAACAATCCAAGGGAAAACAGTTGCACTAACAAAATCACCTCCGAGAACCTAAACTTTCAATTTTCTCCGTTTTTTAACAGCTGACTTTACTGTCCATGAAATCCTCAATATCTCCAATAGTTCCACAGTCTAAATTAAGCCACTAAGGGAAATTATATACACTCACTTTGAGGCTGAAACGCATGAACTTCAACAATAAAGAGGATAAGAAGAAATATCATTGCCGCGACAAAATGGTGGGAACGAGAGTTTTATGGAATCATGTCAAAAGGAGCGGGCGATATCTCACGCTTCTCAATAGGATTGGCATCCCTTGAGAACTTTACTGGAGAGAATTGATACGTCTGTATAAATGAATGCAACCAGGTACATTTATTAACATGACAGGAACACATTGAATGGCACAGGGATGAGAGAGATCAAGTGAGACTAGCCACATTTCGGTGATCATATGCTACTACAGGACATTTGAAACCTCATTAAACACACGAATTATCAAGTACTTACCTAATAACTGTTTTGAAAGCTCTTCAATCAGCCCGTAATAAGAATGAAGAGAAAGTTAAGGAAATTTCTCCAAATGAGTGGGGCTATCGATGGAAAGACGAGTGCATTGGGTGTTTTCGTCTTCAGCTGGAGGGGAGGGGGGACATTTCCTGGTGGACTGGAAATGGTGGATCAGGCGAGGAAGCTGAGGCTGACGGTTCTCTTCAGATTGCTTCTGAAAGAGAGGATTACGCTATAGTTATCTATTGGGGTAGAAGGTGATCATGACCCATGCCTCTTTCATTCGATGATTTCAAAGTGAGTGATCTTTGTGCAATTCATGCCAGGGCTACTACCAGGAAGAAAGGAAAAAGAAGGAAAGATTATTTAGAGAAATGGAGAAAGAGTTAGAAAGAGCGTGTGTTCTCACTAGGAGGTGGTCCATTCCTGTTTCAATCGATGATTTTGAAATGAGTGAGTGATGTTTTCCCATTCATGCCAGGAATACTGGAAAAGAAAAGAAAAATAGAGGGAGGCAAAGGAGAAAAAGAAAGAGAACGACAGAGAGACATAAGAATGGTGATTCTGTTCGTGAGAGTGGTATCTTCCATGCCCCGCCCACCTGTTCCTCCTCCTCCTTTCCGTTCCTCTTCTGCAACCCGTTCCCTCTCAATTTCCTCTCAAGACCCACCTTCATCTCCCTGATCTTTCTCTTTGGCTTCACATAAAGGCAATATGCGAATAGTTCTATAATCAGCTCCGCATATTCGAATATAGTGATGACTGAGAATCCAATCCACAGTCCAATATTTCCACCAAAGTCTGAGAATAGATTGACCATTGTGTAGCCAGCCGTCTCCTTTAAAGTCTCAAAGTTCAGCTGTTCGTAGTAGATTTCAATGTAAGCCGTGTTCTGGCGGTAGTACTCCGTACAAGCCAAGGAATCGTTGAAGATGTTTCCCACTGCGGGGCAGTCCTGACCTTGAAATATTAAGATTCGCAAAGTTTGAAGGACCACCCACCAATGTTGAAATTTTTCGAAGGCCAGGCTGCAGCCGAGTAGGCGGTTTCGAAGACATTCTCAGTGCAGGGTTGTCTACACTCGCATTCCGATTGCAGGTGGTGGTAGCCACCACTCTCAGAAGTCAGATTAGATAAACAACGCCCTGAAATATAACATTTGGCAAGGCTCTCGAATGGTTTCGTTTTAAAAGCATCTATGTTACATAAACAAATTTTGACGAGACCCTTTCTGAACATGACAACTTGTTTTAAAAGGACCGTCAGGGATTTTTTACACGTTTTGCTTATATAAAAGAGAAAAATCAGTTTTTTTTTTGGAAATTCCTAGCTTTTCAGACATTCATCCTCAAAGTGTTGAAAATGAGCCGACCGTCTGCAGATGGGTGGAAAGCCTTTGTGTCTGCTGTTTACGGAAATAAGGGAATACTGAGTTAAAGTGAGAGAAATGCAAGCGCAAAAAGTATTATAGAAGGTCCCTGACGGTTCCTCTAAGTTGTTTTATTTGCCCGAACTTACTGTCAGCAACACTCTTCGCTTCACAGTAGCGCACTTCTTCGTTCGGTAAAGGAAATCGAGGATCTCCACAACGACATGTCTCCAACACCTTCATTTGGAAGCAATTCCGATGACATCCCTGAAGAAAGTGAAAGGAGATGGTTTACAAAGTACCTCTGGAGAATAGTGCTCATCATAAATGTAGGGATCGGGACGGAAAGTGTCACTGCAGCTACCCCACGGGGCATCGAGGCGTTGGAGCACTTTCTGAAACAAAGAGAGCAATTAAACAAATGAAACAAAAACCAACAGTCTTCAGTCCGAAGGAAGAAACGAAGCCAGTGGGGGCAGAGTAGCCGAAAGTGTCGGGGAATGGCTCCTGATCCTGTTCATGCACAACCAGCCTCACTCCGGCAGCCTCTGTCGTCGGGAGGTAGTCATCCTGATGTACATCCAGCAGAAGACGCAGACCGTACATAGGACCAGCCCTGCTGTTTTTCAACTCCACCGAATCGTTGAAATTGAATGTATAGCAGTTACCGTACTCCGGATCCATGTGAAGTTTGAAATCTCTAAAAGAAGATAAATCCTTATGACTGAATTCAATGCGCACCTTTCCATATTGCAATCTTTGCTGTTGAAGGAGCACCGCAGGACAAATTCATTGAGTGTATAGGAGAGATTTCTGCGAGTGTCTCTCGGGAGAGCAGCCACCAAAAAGATTAGATTCTCTTTCGTTTGGGTTGTAATAGCTCCTTTGTCTTTTAGGTCCTAAATCATTCAGTTAATGGAAACAAAACGTCACTACCGTAAGACCAAAGGCCTCTTCAGTTTCAGTTGGTTTTGGAGCTTCGGTGACTGGGTATACGGTATAGTTGTTGGGATTCCACCACCGAATCTCTTCTTTTGGATGAACCATGCAGTGGTGGGAGATGCTTTGGCAGAGACAGGGACGTTCCTCTCCGATGGGACGAGTGGCGTTTGGACGGTCGGGGTCAGAACAAGTGTTGGAGATGGTACAACGGGTGCATTTCTGAGATATTGCCCACTCATGTTAACTTTCCTCATGCCCTCACTCACTCACTCGTCAGTCAACTCTGCTCACCTTGACAGTCCAAACACTCGTGGGATAGCAAGGCCAAATCAGCCCTCTTGTTACATCCTCGAAACACATGCAGACTGATGCATTGGTCTAAATATATCACAATTAATCTTTGGTGTAATTACCTCTAGTGGATTCCTATTGGGTACGCATTGCTCCGTATTAATGCAAGTGCATCTGACAAACACCGGCTGGTACACTGCCCCTTGCAGCTCATGTTCTTCAATTGGAAAATGCAATTCACGCTTCCTGAAAAGGTAATCCTAATAAAAACATGACCAAACCCACGCTCTCAGATCGTATTTTTCCGTGTCTTTCCGCAGCGCCTCGTTCATTTCCCGTGCATTGATTACCCGTTCCCAAACATCGAACTATAAATTCAAATTGAAGCATTTATAATTTATTACAAACCCCCTCTTTGATTTCTTCATATTGGACTAATTCACTGTATTTAAATGCATTTAGGTTACACACCGTGGCGGCAGGGAAAGGGGCTGAAATGACAATTGGAAGAGATTTGTGGGAAAGGGAAACCTGCTTCGAATTTAAGCTGCATTTCAATAATTGTTCTATATTGGAAATATTCCGACATGGTCCAGTAGGTTTGAAGGACGAAAAGACAGGTGCAGATTAGGAATACTATGCCCCAGACAAAGGGACCGAAACAGGAGTTGCCGCTGAAATCAAAGGGAGTTATCGATTCCCATCTCTCTCTCTTTTCTCTTTCTCTCTCTCTGTCTCTGTCTCTCTCTTTTTTCTCCCTCTCTCTTTTTTTATTTCTCGCTCTTCTTTATATATTTCGCCTCTCCTTTACCAAATAAAAGGAATTCCATGAGAAGAAGTCCTCCCTCCAAAATCAGCACAAAGGGACCCGAGGGTAGCCGATAATAAGTCTCTCCGTCCGGCAGCCGATCGTTTTGATCTCCTTGACGAAGTCCTTCGGAATAAAGAAGGCACTTGCAGTTCATCCCTCTGAAACCCTTCGATTGAGTTTTCCTCAGACATGCACTTCTTCAATGGAACAGCCAATTGACTTGAAGCATGCAATTTTTCCGCCGGATGTAGGCAACAAACGAACGACAGAGAAGCCAATTGGAAGAGTTTAGATGCAGCATGCCGAACCCGAAAGCAATAAAGAAAGGAACACGTAAGGGGAGGAGAAACTTGGAAAATCTTGAAAAAGGTGGACGCAAGTAGGGAGCAAATGCAAAAAGAATCCCACCTTGCAGTGTTCGTGTTCGTCGTCTGCGTCCGTGTCCTCCCGGAGCCTTGTGGGTCGTCCTTCGTCCATCCTCCCCGGGTCCAGGGCGTTCCTCCGTCGCTCCAGCACCTTCTTCAGTCGGTTCCGCTCCTAAGCCGCCAAATGACCGCCAAATGACAGCTATTCAAAGCCGAGGCCCAAAGGTGGCACCGGATATCGGCTGGGCCCAATTATCGCGCGTCGCACCCAAAATCGAAGATTTTCCCACCGAAGAGCACTAATTCAAAAAAAAATTTAATTGAGGAAACCAGAAAAATAAAATCTATATTGAAAAGAAGTATACGCAGAAAATCAAATCTTTTGCAAACTAGACATCCTGGGACTTTCCCAAAATATCATTAGGCAAATCGAATCACAATAAAGTTAAAATTCGAGAGCTGCCTGAAACTTTACAGGGCACACAAAAAATAAAACGCTGAAAGAGGTTTCGTGACAACAGAATAACCGAATTTTGTTACTCGGGTCAAACCGTAATTTCAGAAACAGCTGAAACATTTTACTAAAAGCCAAAGTCGAGCTATCCTTCCAATGGTTTTGGCGTTAAATGTTTGCTTAATAACGTTATCGCAAATATAATTAGTTTTTTTTAAACAAGAAGAATATAAAGGAAACTCCGCTTGTGCGTTGAGGGACATAATTGTGATAATTTCGCTCGGGCTCTCGGTATAAAAGGCTTTGTATTTTTTCTTTCTTGAGCGTACTCTTCTTTCAACGTAAAGATGAAGATAATTTAAAGACTGATAGAAACGGTATAATGTTTAATACAAAAAGATGTCTTAACTCCACGTTGATTCCCCTGACTCACCAGGATGACAGCGAACGGATTACACATGTTGCTGTTTCTGTCTGAAACCCACCCAGGTCATTCGGAGGAGAAGAAGCTACGAAAAGAGGAAATCCGGACGGCCGGGGGTTGTCAATTGGGGCTTATCGATGTCACATAAGAAGAGTAATGGCCACGTCCCCAAGCCTCCGATGCCCCCGGGGTCATCCAAAACACTACTGCATCGATTTCACTTTAGGCGTAAGAGCCATGTGGTGGTCATCGTGATAAGCAGAGAAAGAGGGAGAGAAAGAGGAGAGAGAGAGAGAGAGCATTCACGAGGCATTGGTCAAAAGAGACAACTGACGTCCTCCCAAGACCCTGATATTCACCATTTATATGAATGAATTGGGTTCACGTTTGTATCCTACGACTATTTGCATTTGGCCTATCTCTGACGGATCCTACCGTGAATTTCAAGAAAGAAAAGTATCTGCAATGATATTCAAACGATTTTCGCTCTCACTTAAAGAAGCTTATTTTGTCTATCTGAAGTACTGGAGCTGCTGGACACAGCAGAAGACAAGATGTCCGTCGGATAATGCCGATTGGGACATGCGGAATGGCTGCCTATCAGCCGTCGCATCTGACAGATGACCCCACGGACTACGGCAACAGCCACTGAATTAGCGCCTAAGGGTAGTTGGGTTCAAATAATTTAACTGAATCTTATTATGCAAATTTTTCTGAATTATAAAAGTCTCACTAATAATAAAAATGAGTGGCCTTCTAAGTTATTTTTCACGTAAGGGAATCTGAGTGACCGATGGCGCCAGTCGGGTGGACTGCGAGCCATGTGATGGCCATTCGGAATGACAGGTGGAGGCGATTGGAGGACTCTGAATGACTGGATGGAAAGGGAGGAGACAAACGGAAGAAGGCTTCCGGGGAGGCAGTTAGCCTTGTTTTCAACGGCTGGTTGCTGATAAAGACAAGGGGCCTCTGGGGAGGAAGGGATGAGAGATGGTCACTCGGAACAAACAGTTCGGGTGTTTGAACATCAGGAAAGCTTTCTTAAATTGGTGAATTTAGTTGTTTAACAAAATACACTTCCAGTAGACAATATCAGCAACGATGACTGGTAACCTTTCAGAAGTAAGTCAGACACCGACTTACTGTAACCGTATTGATAAACAAAAACACGGCTAAAAGTTATCCCTAAAGCGCAGTTTCCTGGGAACTAAGAAGAACGATAGGAGAAAACAAGAGATTGGTCTATTGCTTCCTTTTGATACAGCTATTTGACATCCAAAAAACATAAAAATGACCCCATTGATTTCCCTTCAATTAGTGTCGCTGTCGTCGCATTATCCAACTGGTCCAACTAGTTCTTTTTACACAAATTCCACTTCTTCCTGCGAATTTTGAGCGATCTTCAGCAGTCCGTTTCTTTCTCTTCCCGATGACTTCTGTTGTGGAAAAAGCAGTCTCTTCGATGACTGTGAGAAGAGCTTCGATGGATGACTACCACCACTTTCTGGAGTTGATGGTCATCTCATACACCTCCTCAGATCCAGTGGCTGTGGCATTGGGAGTTACAAGGGATGAAGCTGAACAGTTTGTTCATAGTGCGTCTCTTTCTATGTCTCTCCGTCTCTCTTTTTCTCTCTGCCTCTGTTCTTTTGTACACCCTCTCTCCAAGTTGTCTATTATTCATTCTTCTTTTCGTGTTCAATCACTAACCCTGTTTCCTTTTAAGGTTTCCTCCCTCACTACCTTCCCCTCGGCTACTCTCTAGTCCTGGAAAGTGAGGGCCGCGTGCAGGGAATCTACTTAGTAAATGTGTTCGATCGGTATATTCCTTACTCTAGACTCATTTAGTAAACTTATTTTATCAGGCCTTTCCCCGTCTACGACTCCCCTCCGGATCCAAATCTCCCTCCAAAAATTCTCCAAATCGAAAAAATCGCCCGCTCCCTCTCCGAAAACGTAACCATTCGAGCCTATAGTCAAAAACAGTGTTTAGTTCTGGGACCTCCTTCCCCTGAACATCACCCGTTGTTGCCACTACCTGTATGGCTCAGTTCGTCCCAGTTTCCAAGGCCGCGGGGCGGCTCAAGCGATGATTCGGGCCGGAATGCAGATGGCCGATGAACTGGGGGCACACGTAACCATGGCGGAATGTCTCTCTGAGTATGTTTACAAGGTACTGTAGTTGTAGTTTAGAAGTTGCAACAGTGGGATTCAGGTGCATAGGCCATTGGGCTTTCTGAGCATGCGCTCCATCCCCCTGGTCTCCTGGAAGGATGAAAAGGGAGGGCAGCTGCTGAAGATTCCCGGGTTGAAAGGCACTTCTGCCAGCCGACTGGTTGTGGGATTCCACGACAGGACTTTGACATCGTTTGTACAACCACGGTCAAAGTTGTGATTGTTAAGTTTCGCATAGGAACTATCATAGCAAGCGTCCGCTAATAAAAGTGTGTTCTTATCACACTTATAATTTCGAGTTACATGTATCTGCTCGAAATTCCTTTAAACCGCGAAAATCGGACAATAACGCAAAAAAAAAAATTACAAGAAAGAATACTTTATGAATCTTTAGGAGCACAAATGTAAACTCAAGAAAATAAGAAAAACCAGCAAATTCTTTTACTAGTTTGCGTTTGCGATCACAATTCAGCGTCTTCCGGCGGCAGCCACCTTCGTGATTTTGATGGAGGGCTTCATGACGTGGAAGGAGCAGACCAGCTGCTCGTCGACGTGCATCATGGCAGCCGCATTGTCAAACTGGCCGCAGTAGTGGGGGGCAGAAAAGACGGTCACCAGCTTCTTGTTGGCGAAGAACTCGTACCCATCCTGCACCACCTAAACATCCAATAAATAACCCCTTTGTCCCCAGAAACCACCTGGTGAGCCCGGGCGACGAGGTCAATTCCCAGCTGCTTGAGGGAGTCGTGGACCACGTCGGGGCCAAAGACGTAGGAGACTCCGCGGGTGCTCTCCTCCCAGCCGGAAGCCTCAATGTCGGGGTCCGCCCAGAGGAGATCCAGAAGCATCGAGGGGTTCGGAGGGTTGAGGAAGTTGCGCTGGATGGTCTTCAGCTGCTCCAAAGACCTCAGCTTCGGGGAGAGACCACCGTGCATGCAGAGGATTTTCCCAGCCACAAGGCCGGTGTAAGGCATCGTAGCGAACAGGTCCTTAAACGAACAGTTTGGGTTATATCTGAAATTACCTGGAAGGCAAGGTAGACAGCCGGATTGTACCGCCTGCAGCACTCTTCAAAGAAGCCGTAGACTTGGTTGATGGCCTGGCACTCGTGGTTTCCTCTCAGCAGAAAGAAATTGTTCGGGTAGCGGATCTAAAACCATACACTTTATATGAAGATTGTGATACCTTGTAGCATATGAGAAGGATAATCGTCTCGAGGTTCTGATGTCCCCGGTCCACGTAGTCTCCCATGAAGAGGTAGTTGACGAGCGGAGGGAAGCCTCCTCGGTCGAAGAGACGCAGCACGTCCCCGTACTGGCCGTGGGTGTCTCCACAGATTTTGATTGGAGGCTCTACTTCCACCATCGGCGGCTGGCTGAGGAATACTTGCATGGCGATGTGGCAGAGGGCGATGATGTCGTCCTTTGCCATCACCTTCTGCAGCTCATTGCACGGGGTTCCAACATTCAGCACTTTGCAGATGATGTCGTCGACGTTGAGTTTACCCATCAAAAAGAGGAGAGACCTCACAGGCGGAGGAGACGGGATGGAATGAGGGAGGGAAGGAAACTCCGCGACCAACGTCACGTGACGCGGAGTTACGCAAATTACGTCTATTACGGAAAGAACGCCATTCCTCCCACTTCTCTCTATCGCGCTCCGCGGTGGTTTGATTCCTCCCCGTTGCCTGAAATGGCAAATTCTCCCGTAGTCGAATACCCCCTCGCCATAGGCGAACAGATAGACGTATTAGCACCAAATTTGGCTGAGCAAGTTCCAGCCCCATAGGTTGAAAAACGTTAAAATAAGAGCCGAATAACTGCGTTTTTGGCGAAAACTAATTGAAACGGTGGTGTACTGGTGTAAGCATTAGACTCAAAATCTGTGGACCCAAGTTCGATCCCCAACAGTGGTTTTCGTTTTGCTTTTTGTGTTGTCAGTTCGTTAATGCCTTTATAAAGTTTGTTAAAGTTGTTTGAACGTATTTTTTTAGCTGAGACTTTGAGTCATGATATTGGTAAATAGATTTTATTTTCTTTTTTTAAAATTCAGAAGCAGCTCCGCATTTTATTTTATTTTTTTATGCGGAGGCAGCTCCGCATTTTAATTTATGTTTTTTTTTAATTTGGAGGCAGCTCCGCATTTTTTTCATTTTATTTTTTTAATGCGGAGCCAGCTCCGCATTTTATTTTTATTTTTTAATGCGGAGGCAGCTCCGCACTTTTTTTAAAATTTTATTTTTTTAATGCGGAGGCAGCTCTATATATATACCCACATTTTCGTTAACTTTTTAAAAAAAAATATACCCACTTTTCGAAAAGTGAAGGACGTTTTGATTGTTTTAACAATTCGTGCAATAAACATATAATAAGTGAGTTAAAAAAATATTTTAAACCATCCACAAAATACCAAAAAAAAAAATTAAAACGGATCCGAACTACCCTCAACATCATAGGATGTAGACTGGTAACGCGCCTTAGACCACTTGGCCGCGGCACGGTTATTTACACTTACCGCGCGGTCGGTGATAAATCCCATGCCGAACTTAAATGGTAATTATCTCAAAAACGGAGAATCGGCGACACCTTTGGTCAACAAGTTATAAGTAACTTTGGGGTCCCCCACATTGTCAAAAACGGAGGATGACACACTGTAAGTCCCTCGTAAGTGTTTGGTAGTGTAATTCTCCTATTCAAAATTGGACAACATTGGAGGAAGTTATGATCGCTTCAAAATTTCGTGCCATAATTCCGATAGGTGAACAGATTTTCGTTTTAAAACGTTGTTATGGGTTCCGTTTAATCCCATGATAATGTTTCAGGCAAATCAAGTGCAACAAAAACATTTCTGTCCACGGGGGCTCACGGCAATCAGAAATTCTTTCTTAGATGCGGAGCTGACTGCGCATTTGACAAATTATGTTATAGGTTGTTGGGGCTTAAGACCGACAGTGGTGGAAAAATGTAGGTGAAATCTACGGAAATCACCTTTACACGCGACGTGAACTTTGTGCCTCTTTACTTTTATTCTCTTTCTCCTGCTACTCCGAGCGGTCGGGTCTTCCTCAATGAGGTCAATCTCTTCCAAACCACTTCATTTTCAATTTCAGAGAGATTTACCTTCTGTGTCTCACCTTATTGTCTCATGGCCTAGCTTCCCCAGCCATTGCTATCAAATCATGTATGTTCTCTACCTCGAAAACTGAGAATCTATCAATTAAGGTGAAATCAATGGCCCTTCCAATAAAATCATGTCGCAATTGAGAAGTTGTGGTCTGCACTTTGACAACGGCAATGTCCAATGGAATATTACCTCAACCGATGGATCTCCTTCCGCTTTGGGCGCACTCTCTCAATCTGAATTGAATGCAGTGTGCAATAGGGACGAATTGGTAGGTTTAAAATCTTTCCTTTGTCATCGGCTCCGGCTCTCTCTCTCTCTCCTTACTCTGTCTCTGTCTCTCTGTCTCTCTCTCTCTCTCTCTCTCTCTCTCGTTTCTCTTACTAGGGTGAACTGGCAAAGGTCGGCCGAAATGGTTCCGTGGAGATTTCGTGGCAGACCTATACCTTTCGATAAAGCATCCGATAGGTATACCATTCGATAAAGATCTGTGAAATTTAAAAGTGCCGAATAGGTTTCACTTTCGAGAAAATTCCTCCGCAAGCACCCTGCGGCCACTTGGAATGAGTGACTAATTTATCCTTTTCAGATCATTGTCAACGTCAATCTAGAAATTATCAGCAGCTCAATTGAACAAATCAATTGCAGGTTTCGTATCCTCCGTAAGCAGTTTACAAAACTGTTTAATCGATAGCTTTCAGCTGGTTACTCTCTGAAACTTCAAAACAACAAACTGTTGAAGGAAATTGCAGAAGTTACCTTCATGACTCTGAATTCATCGGTTTCTAATCCGAAAGAAGAAGTGGATGTTTCTGGAAACAAGTTGATGGAACCTATGTTTCCTTTAGAAATTTCTTGGAGTATTGGTGATATTTGGCAAACAAGTACATTTAAAGGCATAATTCAACGCGTTCCGAAGTAAGTGTAAACTTCCAAACATTCAGATTTCAGATTTTCACACTACTTTAAGATTGTATAATCTGACTTTCAGGTGCGAACTGATGCTGGAAACAGTTCCAAATCCGGTAAGAGGAATACAAGGCAGAGACGAGCAAGAAAGTCAACCAGGACGCAAAAGGTTCAAAAAACTAAAGAAGACCACGAGGCAGAGATACTGGAGATTCTTGAAATACCTTGCAACTTCGGTAAGTGATTAATTCTATCCCTTACAGCAATTGCAATTATTTTCATTGTCGTTAATGCGGTGAAATTCAAAAAACCTGGGGAACGTATACACTGCGGGCCATAATTATACGGCCACCTTTCTCTGTTAAATTTTAGTCATTATGAAAGTTTATGCTATGCTAAAATATATGCTATTGTCCATTGGATTGAGCATGCATTTATGAACAGATTCCTTTTTTTAAATCGGAATTTCATTGACATACGACTCTGTCACGTCCGTTCCCGCGAGGGCCCTTGTTTCAGATTACGAAGGTAAATTTTTATGGTGCCAAAACAGACACCATTCGAGAGAGCATAAAAAGTTACCCAAGAATGTGTTCTTGTTTAATTTTACAAAAAAAATTGTAGCGAGCAGAACGGTTTGTAAAAGCAATTCTTGGGATAAAATTTGGGTATTCAAATGAAAATTAATGAAAAGTTCCCGTTTGATGGCCAAAATTTATGTTTTCTGTTGCACAGTGCTCAAAACAGATCTTTTTGTAAAATTAAACAAGAACAGATTCTTGGGTAACTTTTTATGCTCTCTCAAATGGTGTCTGTTTTGGCACCATAAAAAAAATTACCTTCGTAATCTGAAACAAGGGCCCTCGCGGGAACGGACGTGACAGAGCCGTATGTCAATAAAATTCCAAACAGATTCCTTTTTTTAATTAAAAAAAAGGAATCTGTTCATAAATGCATGCTAAATCCAATGGATGAAAGCATACTATTTTATAAATTTTCATATTGACTAAAATTTAACAGAGAATGGTGGCCGTATAATTATGGCCCGCAGTGTAGTATCAAATTAAGTATATATGTTTTGTTTAATATTGTATTGTGAATTTCTTGAAAATTAAAATGTATGAAAAAATATAAATGTGATTGGTGTACCAGCGTTTTTAATAAATAAATATTAAATTACCAAACTTACACTCTTTTAAAGTTCCTTTCGTTTCTTTTCGTCTATTACCAATTCTGCATATTCAGATAATTCCAATCTGTGTCAAGAGTGTGGTCTCCCTACGGGTAAGGACCACAACAGAATTCACATCCGACAGCAGAAAAGTTACCGAGAGGTAGCGCCTCTTTTTTACAAAATAAATTTATAATTATAGGCTCTCTTTAATATAACAAAACAAATAAGAACTCTAGACATGAGAGGATTCCTGTTTAAAGCCGGAAACGATGGAAAACATGTTTTGAGAGAATTGTCCCTTTATCTAAAAACTAAAGGAGTTCTCTTGAGAAATGTGAGTTCATACGTTTTGTCCTGAATTAGTTGTTTAGTGGAGCCAATCATCCCCTGAAAAAGAAGAACAGAATAATTATATTGTAACTCAGACAATAAAATGTAAGACCGTTTCTTAAAATAACACACTGTATTTTAGTTGAAATCGTGAAAGTATTAGGCGCAGGAAGTTTCAGTCAGGTCTACCAAGGAAAGGACAAATTTGGGGTGCGTTTAGAAACAGGATTCAAATGTGTTTTATGTGTTCAGAAAGAGTTGGCTCTCAAAACGACTACCCTGGACAAATGGGAACATAAGGGAGTGGAACAAAAAATAATGCAAATTTGTAAGAAAAACCCAAACCGGTTGGTTGCATATATTATCCAAAAATGAAACGTTCCATTTTAGCAACCTCCTACCTCCTTTGAGTTTTATGAATGCTTTACACGACGGACAGTTTGTCAAATTAGAGCCTATGGAATTAGCTGCGGAAGGATCACTCGAGAGATTTATCACATCAAATGTACAGTTCAGCAGAATTCTATTCGATAACAATTTTAGATGGGAAAAGTATCACTTGACAACGGAGTAATCCTGGATTCACTTGCACAGTTGATAAATGGGATATCGTTCCTAAATTCAAACGATATAATATATGTGGACACGAAATTAGACAACATTTTAATTTCTAGTCTCGAACGGGGAATAAATGTGAGTTTCCAAAATAATACCTTTTATTTGAATGTTCTCGCGAAATTAAAGGCAATTGGATAGAACATTTATTTTTTAAAAGCTAATATTTGTATTGTAAACCACGAGACAAAAATATTTCTAAAATCGGGCGATGGGGAAAATATCGAGATTCACTGTTACTGTGTTTTAGAATATAAAAAGTCACGTTGCCCTTAACGCGACCTTCACAACTGCAGTCCGCTGCTCTAACCACTGAGCTACCGCCCCGCTCTCACATTGTTTGGATGGCTTTACCTAGCCCCGGCGCCTTGCCGTTACATGCCCCCCTTTTCAGACCGAGATTCCACTCTCGGAGGCAGAGGTAATCCAGATGTCTTTTGAGCGGTGGTCTTCGAGATACATATGACCGTTTAGTCCGGTTTTTGCCACACTTCCAGACCTCGACACGCTACAAAGCATGCATCCTGATCTGCGCACCACACTACTTCGGGCACGGCAGTGGCAAATTCCCGGTCACGTTGCCCTTAACGCGATTGGTCATAGAGGTACTCGCAAAACACAATGCACCAGGCAGGAATCGAACCCGCGACCTTCACAACTGCAGTCCGCTGCTCTAACCACTGAGCTACCGGCGCCACGCTCTCACATTGTTTGGATGGCTTTACCTAGCCCCGGCGCCTTGCCGTTACAAAAAACATGGCATCTCAAAATTACCGATTGGAACTGTAGTATTCAAAAACAGGACGAACCCATTCATGGAAATTGCTGTAATATATATTATCGTCCACCGGAATCGGCTTTAGGTAGGTTTCTCATTTCGGGTTTGAACAATCAGTTGACAGGACTAGCAATCCAAGAAGTATTAGATTCGTGGTGCTGCGGTTTAATTGGATTACAGTTAATGACTGCCAATAATGGATACTTATTCTCTGTAATTCCTGATGAAACAAATCTAGAATCAATGTCTGAAACGGAACAGAATGTTCTGTTGATTCAGTGTATTAACTATTACGTTGGGACGATACCCAAGATTATGCTAAAAGATTCAAGGTAAGTGGAAACACATTATGAATAGAGACTGACATGCCGGTGCCACAACAATAATTTTTTCAGCCTATTGGGATGGCGGCTCTATAATTGTGTACCCGAAGGCAACTTTACTAAAAACGAGGACAGAAAATTTGTAAGAAATTATGCTATTTTTCGTTATATAAAGCAATTCAGACATTTTTGATGAGAAACATGCCAATTAGTGAGGAAGGGAGATAGATCAAAGCATTACTATGCTGATAGACCCATCTGAACGGCCTAGCTGCCTCGAAATTAAGAAGGAACTCAGCCTGTGATAAAACAAAGAAATAAAATTCGATTAATAAAGGATTCCTATTGACTTTGGAGTGTTTATGCCTTGGGTTGAATGAGGGGAGAAAATAATGATTCACCTTTCGTCTTTGCCTATTATACTGCCCCAGCCACGTTTGCAGTATTACACTTTTTTCGGTTTTATTTTACAACCTTTAACTTTCGTTCCAAAATTTGTATGTTGCTTAGAATCGAATTCTCTATAACGCATCCAAATTCCGCTAATACACTTTCCAATTTACACATTTCAACAAATTATATTGAAATACATTAGACAAAACCAGCGTCTAGTGCTTGTGATAATCAAAAGAGCAACTGTCTATTGAAAATCACAATGGCACATGCCGTGCTGAAAGAAATAAATCGAGATTGCATATAAATATTTACCAGTTCGTAACAATGAGAGAGCAACGTGTGACAACATGAGAATATACACAACTCGAGAGTTATAGGTGGATTTACTTCACGCGGGGGAGTAACTAGGAACAATGTGAAAGAGACCCGAATGAGAGAACTGAAGGGCGAGAGGGGACCAGTGAGGGAAAGACACGCGTCAGTCGGTCTTCACTTTATAACGCGTCCATTGGATGAGTGTGGCCGGAGAGCGGAACAGGAATATCAATTTGGCGAATAGGTCCTGCAACGAAATTCTCAATTGCTTCTGAATAGGAGGGTCACCTGTTCGAGGAAGAAGTCCTTGGCCTCCCTGACCAGGTAGATGTCCACGCAGATCTTGAGCATGTAGTCTGGGTTGGGGATTTCGCTAATCATGATGTCGGAGGGGGAACTGGTGAAGACTCCGCGCAACAGACGACCGATTACGATGATCAACGAGACGTACATCGTAATCACACTGAAATAACTCTTGTTACTAGAGCTCAAATGGGATACATGTGGGAAGATGCTTCTAGAATTGGATCTCTGTAATACTCACCCTCCTTGGAGATACTTGGCGAACAACGAGGGATAAGCCCTGTCGATGAAGGCGACCGTCTGCACGTATTTCCTCGGCTGGGTCCCGTAGGGAACATTGCTTGCATTGAAGAAGACGGTCGGATCGTAGGGAGGAGTCGGGTGCTGAGCCTGGGCCACCCAAACCATTCCCTAAACTCCATCAATTATCCACTTTCGCAGAAGATGTCACCCCAGTTCCCAGTTTTTCCATCTTGAGAGTGAGGGTGTCGAACCAGGACGTCTTCGTGTTGTTCAGAGCGGAGGTCCTGTCCTGATTGTAGATGATCGAGGCCACCAGGGCGTCTGGCACGGTGACTTCTCCCTCGTTGGGAACAAGCGTATAACTGGGGAAGGAATTGGCGATCGTCACCTGAAAGGCGGATTTGTCAATGTCCTAAAAGCCACAAACCGATCCGGTTCCGTTGAGGGCGTCGATGATCTTCTGCCTCTCCGCAGGGGAATTTGAGATGTCAATCTTCTGGAGGTAGGTGTGTTTTGCGGCGACCTTCTTCTCCGGGTCGTAGGGTCGCGAGAACTCCATCAACAGCTGGTAGCGCATCGTGGAGTTGGAGCTCTTCAGCTGCGTAACCAACGCTTCCATGGATTCCTCCGAGATTGGCCAGAAGACCTCGGTCTCCGGACGGAAATCGACGAACTGAGCCGGGGAAATTGAAAGGAACAGTACGACGACGTACCAGAATATCGCTGTTACTGTAGTCCTTGAGGAAAGACACAGAGTTTCGGGAACGCTTCATGGATTCAGGGTCATCGGGGAAGAATCTGGAAACGAGCGGTACAAAATGATATCTCAGTTTCCGCGAAAGTTTTGTTCAGCCGGTAATTGAAATTGCAAATCCCAACCTTCTACTCATAGTAGTCTGAAGCTGATCCTGCTCCTGTTGCGTACACGGGCGCAGCTCACTCCCCTGCGCTTCGATCTGGTAAAGCGGCTGAAAAATCCCATAATTACTCGAACAACGCCGAATTACCGGGAATCCTTCAATGGAGACTGACAAAGTGACGCGATCCGGGATGGAGACCTCTCCTAAACAGGAGGTCACATCAAGATTCACTGAAACGAACCGATTTGATTGAGGAGGGCGAAGAGCAGAAGAGGAAGCCAAACGAGGAGGATGATGGCTAGGATCATGGGAAGACCCATGAAGTACTTCACAATCACTCCCTTCGGCTGGCCTCTGGGCGCCGGGTAGTTCTGAAACAGGCCATGTCTTCAGGAGATCAGGGAACGAACCGCTTCGAAGGTTCTGGCGCACTTGAGGTTGTAGATGGTGGCGTAGAAGTTCTCCATGTTGAAGAAGTCAAAGAGAGGCATGGAGGTGTCCGTCCAAGTCCAGTCGATGGCCGTGCGGAGTTCGAAGAGGAAGGGAACGGCCATGAAGCTGAAATGACCGTATTGAGCCAGGGAATGCTCCACCCACTTACATCTTGAAGAAGACCATATTGGCCAATCCGTAGGCGTGAGTGAGCAGGTTTCCAATGCACAGCTGCGGGTATCCGTTGCGAATCTGCCAGGCGGAAACCAGCAGATAAAGGCACTTCACAATGTAGAGGGCCTGTGCCACGTGGTTCTCCAGGGCTGACCTGCAACCACATTATTATTTGTGAAAAAGCGAGTCTCAAAAAGAGTGGGTGGTTTGGTTCCTGATCGTATAAAAAGTGAACAATAGAAATGTTAGAAAAATACAAAAAGAGAACAAAAGAAAAGAATAACTTGACCAACTTTTCGAAACGCCAAAACCACCTCTAGCCGGATATCATATTGTCTGCTCTACTCATATTTAATCGGACAAACTAGTCAATATGTTATTAAAAACATTTATTTTAATTTCCGATTCTTTTTGTATTTTTCTAACATTTCTATTGTTCACTTTTTATACGATCAGGAACCAAACCACCCACTCTTTTTGAGACTCGCTTTTTCCCAAATAATAATTGTTCTCTTTTTATCAGTATTCGTAGAATACTTCAAGTTAAGGGTTTCCCTCTAACAATGCATTTTGCCCATCGTGCCATTTCCAGCCAAGAAAAGAGAAAAGCGGTGGGAGATTCAAGGGAGGCGCGGCAAAAGTCCTCCCTCGATTTGTTTTGAGGCTGTGCTCAGGTGCGGTCGGCCTAACTTTTACCTCAGCATTGTAATGTTTGAAAAAAATACGTATTAGAGGATTATTAAAACAATCAATTAAGCAAGTAGGTTTAGTAAATACATCTAGTACAACGAATTATCTAAGCTAAAACACACTTTGAAACCACTAGTAAACTTTCAAAAAAGAGCGTCTGACTAATTGCTTAAAAAGCAAATAGAAAACCACTGGCGGGAATTGAACCCGGGTCGGCAGAATTCGAGTCTAATGCTTACACCAGTACACCACCGTTTCAATTAGGTTTCGCCAAAAACGCAGTTTTTCGGTTCTAATTCTAACGTTTTTCAACCGATTGGGCTGGAACTTGGCGCGCAGCGACCTGCAAAGGGTTCCTACAGCTCAGCCAAATTTGGTGCATATACGTCTATCCGTTCGCCCATGGCGAGGGGGTATTCAACTACGGGAGACATCGACATTTTGGGCAACGGGGAGGAATCAAACCACCGCGGAGCGCTACGCGCTCCGCGCAATTCCTTCTAGAAGCTTCAAAAGACCCACTTCCTCGTGATGGTCGGCAGAACGAAGAATATCCAAATGTGGATGAAGACGATGGTGACCAGCTGGTAGGCGAGTTTTCCGTAGACCCACTTTCGGAGGTAGAGTCCTCGGTCGATGACGATCATCAGAGTCATCACGATCAGCATCACCACCAGAGTCAGGGGGATGCGGTTCTTCTGGAAAGAGACAGGTTTGTGTTAAAAGGACTACAACCAACCTGGATGTCTCCGATGACATTTCCAGAGCCTCCTTCGCCGAAACCAGAGTAGCCAAAGGCGACGATCAAAAAGCAAAGCACGTCCAGACCGAACATGGCCGGGTAGAGGTCACTGAAATGGGGAATTCTGGCAATTGAGAGGGAGGGGTACCGAATGTAACGGAATTTCGGGTAGAAGAGCTGTTCGATGAAGCGAGTGATGGGGTTCTTGGCCTTGGTCTCCTCCTTCTCCTTGGGAGATGCTGTCGCATCGACGTGGCCTTCTTCCATAGCCTCAGTGGAGCCTTCCTCTACGTTGGTGGAGTTGGTGCGAGAGTGGGCGAGAGTCTCCATGGTCTGGAAGAGAGGGGGTTAGAAGAATATGGGAAGACGACGAAGAAAAGAAAGAGGCCATGCTTGGAATACACACCACAGATCCGTTCATGCCGTCCACCTGAGTCTCGTCCTGGAAGGTGACCGTCAGATTGGCGTCTTTCCAAAGTCCCAGTTTCCTCAGCATGTATCTGTGGAAGAAGAGGCCGAACAGGAGAGGCACGTCGTAGGCGGCAAAGTTGTTCTGTCTCTGCACTCCGAGAACCTGAAACATCTCGTTTACCCAAGCCCCGTTCCTTCAACTACCTTATCCGGGGAGAGGGGCTGAACCGTGTTCAAATTTTGGGCATCGGGTTTGTTGAAATCGAAAATTGGGAATTGGCAGATGAACTTGGCTACGATCTCAAATCCAAATTAGAAGGCAGAGACACACTGGCTCACCACAAACTCGGTGTAGGCGATCATGGAGACCCAGAAGAACTTGGAGGGACGGGGGTTGGAGAGCGTTCCCCAGAGGAAGACCATCAGAGGCAGGGGCAGGGTGATCACTCCTCCGCCCATGGCATGGGCCAGCACCGCCAGGAAGTAGCACAGGATATCGGTGTTGGCGGCGATGCAGTTGCCGATGGCATTCACCAGACGGGCGAGCGAAGAACGTTCCATGAAGTTGTTTTGAGCCTCGGTTTCCATCCTGGCGATGTCGTTTTCGCTCTGAACCAACTGCAAACTGGGCATGTCCATCTGGTTGCGCAGTTCCGTCAGACGGAGGGTCGTGTTCGAAAGGGACTGAAACAGATGGTTCCAGAGATACACGGGTGTATTTTACCTCGGGATGGGTATCCTTCATCTTTTCCTTCTCCTTGGACAGAACGAAGGCCACGTAGCGATGTTCCCTCGACAGTTTGTTGAGTTGGACGCTGATCCAGTCGAGGCCATTGCAGAGGATCTTCTTCACGAAGCGGAGGGCAGAGAGGGCCTTGGATTCAGAAGGCCTAGCCTCCTCGTCCAAAACCGGCACTTCGTCCGAAGGCTGAAATATCCTCAATAACGTCTCTCTCTCTCTCTCTCTCGGTAAGTCACAACTTTCTCTATGCTTCCCTTATGTTTCTCTGATTGACATTTTTTCCTGGGCTTCAAACCAGTCGCGTTTTCCTCTTTTAGCAACCAACCAATAGGAGTATTCTCTGCGTATCTAACAAGTTCTCTCTCTCCCTTACCTGTTCCGTGGTTGGCGAAGGAGCCACCAATCCGATCATCCTCGTCTCCGGCTCCTGGTTCCTCTCGGCGTCTTCAATCGCAGCCAGAGTCCTTCCAATGCCTTCATCTCGTGCCCCGGCCACATAAACCAGCTGAACATCTCTCCATTACCGAATCCTACAGTACCCAACCTGTGTGGGGTCCAGTTTATCGAATCTCGTCGCCTGAGGGTCCGTCTCCGGAACGAAGCTCTCCACCGGCTCCACCAGTTCATCTGCACTCGGGTCGTAGTCGAACATGTAGTAGTCGCCGGCTCTTTTGGCTGCAAATCCTTTATTTCCTCGTGTCAAACGGTTTTTATTAGTGAGCAAGCTCTGTTATTAGCGTGTGAACATAGCCAGAACCGAGGATCGCGAGAGACGCGACGGCCACAAACCCGGATACAAGAGACTGCGGGGGTCGAAGGAGGAGAATTCGTCGACGGAGCACGGAGACAGGGGCTCTGTTAGTCGGGTTACGGTAAGTAAATATAACTAGAGCACGGAAATCACCACAGACCGTTTGATTAAAGAAGGAAGGAAAGAGTGGTAAGGAATTAGCAACCCACGATTAAAGGGAGACTGGCACTCGGAGAGGCCTTCAACCACAACACTACCACACAGAACAGACGGTTATTTAAGGGTTACGGTAGGAGATACCGTAATCCACATGGATACGATTTGGGGAACATACCTTGGCCGTAGGTCTGCGGTTCGAAGATGGCGACTCCCTTGGCCTGTTGTTTGTTGTACCTGGAAATGGGGTTAAGTGAGAATAAAGTCTTCTCTCTCTCTTCCTAACCTCTCCCTGATGGCCTGTGTCCTCCTCCTAATCTCATCAAACTTCTCCGACTGTTGAATGTTCTGTTCCTTCATCTCCTTCTCCACCAGCTGATTCTTTAGCACAGCTCCTCTGAAACCCGTTTTCAACCAAAAATTAACACAAAATCATCCCAGGGTTCCGAAATCAACTTAAAAGACCCCTTCCCTCCACACTACTCACATAGTCTCTTCCCTCAGCGGCCATCTCAAAACAACTGCCGTTTTCGGAAACAAATTTAAAAAAGACGCACCTATTGGCCAGGAGCACTTCCGAGCGGTATTCGACCATGCAGTGTTGGAAGTACCAGGAATGGAATATGCGCATTTGGAAGACGAGGAATCCCAAAGCGACGGCGTCGAAGCCGATCTGAGCCTCCATCGCAGCCACGGGGCAGTTCTTCTCGAATTCGATGACTGAATCGGTTGGTATACGGTAAGTGGGAGTACTGTAGTCACCATCAGTGAACAGACGAAGGTTACGGTCGCGGATGATCGTATTGACGCAGGTGATGCTGAAGATCTGACGGAGGGCGCAGCCGTTTACCTTGAACCACTCGAGGAAAACACAACCGACCAGCTGAAATAGGCAGTTAGACGACTATCATATTGGAACGCTAAGGAAGATTCAAACTACCCCACATAAATATGACTTCTTTTGTATTTCATGGTCAAAGGATAAGATGTAGGACTGAAAACTTAAACTACCAGACTCCAATTGTTGTTTGTCACCATAAAATACTTTTTAAACTTTCTCTGACCGTCATCCTAGCAGCAGAAGTAGTAGGAACAGAGTCACTCTGGACACCCTTCACTGGCCCCCCTGCTCAAACCGTACCTGGAGGGCAACTTTGCAGAACATGGTAAATGTGGTGTAGGAGAGGAGGGTGTTCCATCGAGCCAGTGTACTTTTAAAGCTATTCGTCTGGGGGTTCATCACGTAGAGGTTGTTTCCCTGCCACAGAATCCAAAACGTCAGAACAATATAACCTAAACACATACTTTTAAAAGAAAAAGAAAAAGAAACCTAGAGCAAACAAGGAGGTTCCTCCAATTCCAGCAACTAGTGTCGTAATCAAAGTGATCCAGTGCCCGTAGTGAAAGACTGTGATTTTTACAAAATCTACAAAACTCCTGAAAAATATGATTCAATTAAGGTTTTAGTTAAAGTCCTACTTCTGCTGGGCTAGGAAGTCATAGTGCGGGTTGTTCGGCTTCAATTCGTAGATTTCGTCGAGGTAGATCGAATCGTTGTCATCTCCTTCGTGGCGGAATACGGTAGCCTGGCAGGAGGCGAAAAGGAGAAGGAAGAAGTCGGCGATCAGGTTGCCAGGAGGCCAGGCGACCTGGTAGTTCGAGAGACCCATCCAGATGTCAAAGTTTGTGTTTTTCACATTTCCAGTGGCGGTGGAGAACAGGTGGGACCAGGGGTAGTCTAAAAAGAGGAAATGAGACACAGATAAAGATAGAGAGAGAGAGAGAGAGAGAGAGAGAGAGAGAGAGAGAGAGAGAGAGAGAGAGAGAGAGAGAGAGAGAGAGAGAGAGAGAGAGAGAGAGAGAGAGAGAGAGAGAGAGAGAGAGAGAGAGAGAGAGAGAGAGAGAGAGAGAGAGAGAGAGAGAGAGAGAGAGAGAGAGAGAGAGAGAGAGAGAGAGAGAGAGAGAGAGAGAGAGAGAGAGAGAGAGAGAGAGAGAGAGAGAGAGAGAGAGAGAGAGAGAGAGAGAGAGAGAGAGAGAGAGAGAGAGAGAGAGAGAGAGAGAGAGAGAGAGAGAGAGAGAGAGAGAGAGAGAGAGAGAGAGAGAGAGAGAGAGAGAGAGAGAGAGAGAGAGAGAGAGAGAGAGAGAGAGAGAGAGAGAGAGAGAGAGAGAGAGAGAGAGAGAGAGAGAGAGAGAGAGAGAGAGAGAGAGAGAGAGAGAGAGAGAGAGAGAGAGAGAGAGAGAGAGAGAGAGAGAGAGAGAGAGAGAGAGAGAGAGAGAGAGAGAGAGAGAGAGAGAGAGAGAGAGAGAGAGAGAGAGAGAGAGAGAGAGAGAGAGAGAGAGAGAGAGAGAGAGAGAGAGAGAGAGAGAGAGAGAGAGAGAGAGAGAGAGAGAGAGAGAGAGAGAGAGAGAGAGAGAGAGAGAGAGAGAGAGAGAGAGAGAGAGAGAGAGAGAGAGAGAGAGAGAGAGAGAGAGAGAGAGAGAGAGAGAGAGAGAGAGAGAGAGAGAGAGAGAGAGAGAGAGAGAGAGAGAGAGAGAGAGAGAGAGAGAGAGAGAGAGAGAGAGAGAGAACTGACCGACACAACTTTCTTCCGGCAGACCGACGTAGAGAAGGTACTGGATGGGCAGGATGACGGCCAAGTAAAGGACGAATATCGGCCACAGGTTCCGACAGATCCCCCTGAATGCAAGGTTTGATACAGTTGATTCAAGAAATAACCTTTTGCTGAGGGCGAAGAAGGCCAGCCAGATGCACATGATGGATCCCAGGAGATCCATTCGAACCCACGCGTTGATTGCCATCATCATGAAGGTGCACTGAAACAAAAGATTACGGTAAGTCTGTGAGATTACGGCAAATCTCCATTCACTTTAGGTAAATCTTTAGTTTCCTAATTGAATCATTCCCACCTCCAGTCCGAACTTGTAGAATCCGTAGTCGATGAAGAACTTGACTGCGTTGGCGATGCTTTGGTCGAAATCCCTCATGGCGAAGGACGGGAACACCAGATTCTAAATAAATGTCGAATACTGTAACTCAGTTGGGGAGTACTTTGAGGTCTTCCGACTCTCCCCTGCTTATCCTGCGATGTCTCTGTCTGTAGACGACCACCGACTGTATTCCCAGGGCAATCATGGATATCACCAGGCCCTGGAGAAGATTAGAATGCAGGCAAGAAGAACTCACATTGAGGAGTGTCCATGTGTTGGCATTCTTCTCCACTCCCAGCCAGTGGGAGAAAGACTGCGTTGCGTTGCATGAACCTCCGATGTTCACCGTGCCAAAGTCGGGGATGTGGTTCAGCTGAAAATCCCACTTGTTTTAGCTTTGTTTCAAGGAAGAGAGCCACTGGAGGTAAAGATGACCCCTTAAAGCAGAGATCTTACCAGTCGGGCTGATTCGAATAATTCTAAGAGCGAAAAACCCCGGAACTTTTGAAACGGGGCCCATTGACACTGGATATCACAACAAGCGCATGACACCAGGCGTCTGGTTACAACGGAAATCCCAAAAATTTCGATTTATGATCAAGAATCGGACAATCGCACCCTTTGCTTAATCACTTCAAAAGTGCACCCGCCGCGGAAATAAAAACAACTTAATTTTTAGTGTAAATTACTGTGTGTCCCTTCTGCTAAAATTGCGATTCAAGTATTCTTAAGTCACTCTTTAGCCTTTAACAAAGTTTATTTGGTCCAATCCATCTGCATAAAACAATGTTGGTTCTTTGACCCCTCGCGTGGGTCGGAAGGAACCAAGGAACGGGAGATTGCTGACAAGCAGCTGCAATAAACAATTGTGACATCGGCTGACACCAGGACAGGGCAGCCACCTGCCAGAGTTCTTTGCGGATTTGATGGATCACTAGGAGATTTGCATTTATCACCCACAATCTACATTGCAACATTACGGAACGGTTAGCCGGGGCCGCAAAATTAATCGATCTCAGGTGGGTACAAAATGTGAGTAGTGAGTACAAATCCCTCTGAAGGGCCCTAATCTATCCTTAAACATATTTCAACCATTTGGCACCTTTCCCCTCCTGGAAATGACATTTCCATCTACCGAATGGCTGAAATCGGTCGTTTTGCTTTTTTACTCGAAATTAGAAAAATGACGCAAAGATTCGTCTCGTAGCCCAGTGGTAACCAACACAATACCTTCCATTTCCACGGTTTCGACCATGTAATTACCCTGTTGTCCGCGTTCTTCTCATTTAAAGCAAGGCAAATAGCACACGCATGGATGCCAATTACCCGTGCCCGTCGGCTCCTTTGATCCACCCCTGCTCACCTGATAAATCATCTTAAAAACAGCAACCACCGCCAGATAGGCACACATTATTAAACTGAGGATGCCGGCCGCTCCTCCAGGGAGACACAGTGCCAGACTGATCAACAGCGCCAGGGGGAAGTACAGCGCACATATCTGAAACAGCTTTCTATTTCACGGCTTTTCGGGAGGAAAACCCACGTTCTGGGCTATGAAAACGGCTACGATGATAAAGACAATCTTGGAAATGTGGACTTCGGTGAAGCGCCAGACGAGCTCCAGGAAATCGTTGACCAGGCGAGTAACCTTCTCAGTCAAAGTGACTTCTGAAAAGAGAAGATTTAAAAGGGAAAGGGAAATTAGCCCCTTTTTAATGATTACAACTCAAGCCGACCTGATAAATGGTGTTTTCGGTTTGAAAGACGACCCGATCAACAGGAATTGAGGCATCTGCCAGGAATTCCGACATTTATGTGCCTTCAGCAGGAACTATTTCGCATGGAAAGGAAAGTAAACATTTCAAGGAGAAAGGAGCCTTTTGAACGGTGGCAGATGGTACACTTTTCGTAGTGAGGAGAGAGAGAGAGAGAGAGAGAGAGAGAGAGAGAGGGAGAGAGACGGATTAACTCATATCAGATAGCATTTTCATAGCCAATTACCCTCGGCGGAGGCCCTTGCACTCACTCCAGATGCGTGCCTTCTGCCGTCTGCTCAAGTGAGGTCTGGCCACTATGATTGGCGCTGTCATGTCCTCCTCGTCGATGAAAGGCACCTCGTCCACACTGCTCCCGGAGCAGCTGATCATGGACTCCCTCATCATATTCTTCTCACAGGGCGTCAGCAGCCGCACATTCCGTCTCCAGTTGGTCTCCGGCCGTTTCCGTCTTTCGTTCCGTCGTCTGATCGAGAATATCGCCCTGCCCACATAGTAATCGAGAATGTGCACCAATTCGGGGTAGACCATGGCCGATGGGGGAGGAGAAAAGGCGGGGAGTAGGAAATAAATTGGCCGCACACGTCGTTATGCAACGGATTTACACTCTTCCTCTGCCATCGAGCCGCACAATTAATAGGCGATTTGTAGGAGAAGAGGTGGATTTCGGGAGGAGGCGTCACGGCGACACCGAGTTGCCAACAGGACAACTGACGCCCGAGTCAACACAACAGAGGACCAATCGCAGAGATAAATGGAGCAGCGGAGGTAAGCGCCTCGCCAAATAAAAGGTTTCAGGAGCACCTTGACCTGCGGGTTCAGCCAAAGACATCAAACATCTGTCTTTTTCCACGGACAAGTCAGGGGAAGTCAAACAAAAGGCCCTCGAGTAGCAGTGACGCAGCAGACGGTGACGATTCCAACACTGTCTGTGTCGAAAGGTGCCAACGTTTGTCTTTCAGAAACGCTTCGGATTTCAAGAAAACAGCTGTTTCTTGCAGGAACGGGCAGTAAAACACGCCAGAGACAAGGAATGCTATCGCGCAACCTGCGAAAATATCGTTTTTTAAACCTAAACAACCAATCAGGGTTCGATGTCAAAAAGTAGTTTTTGACTTTGTAATTTACATTTTGTATCCATAGTTGCAATGCTTCTGGGTCTTAAAACCGGTTTTGTATCATTCAATCAATCTATTCTATTGGATATCAAAGCATTCTTTCTTAAGGAAAATTTTGAAAATATAACGGCAAGCAATATCGGTATTGTTTGACACCCACCGACAGGGTTTTCAAATCCCATGTCCACCTGGTTGGGCCGACCTGTTTTTCGGTCGGTCCCCTAAAAAAATTAAAATAATTCTGCCTTCCTACGACTATTGGAACGTCATCAAGAAGGGGTAAAGTAGATCAAAGTGATCCAGGCTACTTCTAGTTCTGGGGTAATTTGGGTGGATCGGAAAACTTGGGTCGGGCTGACTGAGTGAGTAAAATTTTTACAGCCGACCTGATCCAGAACAACCGTTGAAGGTTTCAGAAACCAAAGAAGTAGAGATCGTAAGACTGCGAATTTGGTGGTGAACGCCATAGGCTATTTTCGGGTTTAACTTGGAAGTCTTGGTTAACCCAAATGGATCAAAATGACTCTAAACCAGTGGTTCTGCGAGAATCGTGGTGTCATCGGTTGGCCACAAAAATCACATCGCGTGGCATTATTATGTCAATCAATCAAAGTCATTTGCACTTTCTCTCAAACCGACTTTCTCATTCAGTTGCATAACGACGCCTGCAAGGGACAGGGGACAGCAGTCCTGTAAGGGAAAATGAAAGAATGGAGGTGAAATCGATGAACGAGGTCGAGAGTGGAAGTACAGTGGTCAATGTGAATGCGTAATCACCGAAGCGGCGCCGAAAGTGAGAATCTGTGTGATACGATCGATAGTAGCTGATGATTCCATACTGCGCCCAACTTGGCCAATCCCGGGTTGACTTTCTCTTCGCAAACAGCGACTGGTTCCATACGAATTAGCACTTTCTGCTCACAACTGGTTGTCCGAGGTTTCGAAGACTCCCGAAGGCGCACAGGACGAAGTTCAATATGGCAAGGCTTGTTGTAAACACTGCACGAATGGAGGCAAATCCCATTAGGAAGAATGGTTGGTAATGATTGAGGAGAGAGAGAGAGAGAGAGAGAGAGAGAGAGAGAGAGATAGATATGGCTCCCCCTGCCACAATTCTTCCCAAATAACCCCTTTTCCAACTGACCAGTTCCCTCCTCGACGGGATCCGAGGCAACATCTGGGGTTGCGTGGACCATCTCCATCCAGGATCCGTGGAAGAACTTCAGCTGAAGCGTAGTGACGAGGAAGAGACAGATGGGCCACAGAAGACGGTAGAACAGGGAACTAAAAGACCTCTTTCTTGTTTCTAAACTCCGAAATGCCACCTTTTGCCTCCTAGACTTGCGTAGTGGATGAGACCGATATCGTCATTCCACTGCTTATTCAGCCCAGTCCACTTGATCCACTGATTGGGGAACTAAAAGAGACCCTTATAAGGGAAAAGAAGGAACCAACTTCGGGGAATTGGTAGACGTAGAGGGAGATGATCACAACGGAAGTGTAGATGACTGTTCCCAACCAGAACAGATAGGCGATTCCGCGGAAGAATCTCAGAGAGATCTGCAAAATAACGGAATTTTCACAAAAAGTGGGCAGAATCGTCTGTCAGATGAATGAGTCAGATGCGATGCGGCGCAAATGTGGTAAGACTGTCACCAAATGGCATTCTTTCCCAAAACACTGAATGTGTAAGTGTGTACGTGTGAATGAGTGCCTTTCCGCTCTTTCACTTAAGCCTTCGAAGAATCCTCCTAAATGACTTTGCTGTTTACCTTAACGTAGATGATAAGGAGTGACCAGATGACAAAGAAGCCGATGGAGTAGATCACGGGGTGGTTCTGGGTGGCTACGATGAGCAGAACTCCGGCAACCACGAAAATCCAGAGACCGACTAGTTTGTGAGACAACCAGCGGAAGACGGCGACGGTCACCTGGAGAGAGGAGGTTATTCAGAAGTTTTGGGGAAAGGCCTCCCCGCAACACAATGATTTAAAGAAACGAGTTCTCCACGGACAAGGTGTATCATTCGAAACACAAACAGCACGACAGCTGGGTCACCGAAGGAACTTTTGTTCCATTCGGTCAACTTACTAGCTTAAACACCAAAACTCTCTCTCTCTCTCTCTCTTCTGCGTGATTCCAAATTCTCCCACCTGTGACTTCGAGTCGGCCCTTTCCCTCTGCAGCGGCTGTTCCCTTCTTGACGTAAAAGTTCCGTAAGACGAATGGATCCTCTGAGAGCGTTCGTGCTCACTTAACGCATCGTAGAACCTAAATTATCTCATTTAAAGGCCCAACCCCTAAACTCACTTCTCCCTTAGCGCTAGTCGTAGAAGAAGGAATACCGGAAGACTAAGGAAGATCTGAAAAGGTGAAATTAATTTCTTTCGATGTTTTTAAATAGTAATAAAAATGAATAAATTGTTGACTGATGGTACGCTGGCATGTTTTTTCGTGAAGAGGGCGGGCCCTGCGAGGGCCGACTTTAAAATGGACTTTTGACGGCGAAGGGCGCCCTGAATGGCACGGCAGCGCAATGTGTGATCCTATCGAACCGGTTCTCACCTTTTTGCGTTTGATAACCCTCAATTCTAAACAAAAAAACCTCAATTTACGGCCAGTGGGAGGGGAATCTTGCCCAGTTACAATTAGGGACAGGTCTGGCCAGGTGCCGCGCAATATTCAGGCGATCTAAGGTTCAAGAAAATTGGAACAAGGGCCGGCCCCGGCCGAGAACATAGAAAATGAGCCTGTCCGAGGTTTTGTGACCTTTGAATGAAACCTATCCGCTCTGGGGAAAAGTTGGAATCCTCTCCAGACATGAAAACTCGTGGGTCATGCATTCCGGACTGTTCCTTTTCCTTTGACGGAAGGCTCAAATCGTAAAACTCTCGCAGCTACTCATAAATCGGGAATGAATCCCATTTGAGTGGGTGCATCGCAGCCAAACCGGTAGCCACGCGTCATTCAGTTACCAAATACAGGGGATGATGTTCCCGGAGGTGATTTGCATGAAGAGGAACGGTTAAAGGTCAGAACTTCAAAGGATAGAAGAGAGAGAGAGAGAGAGAGAGAGAGAGAGAGAGAGAGAGAGAGAGAGAGAGAGAGAGATCCCTTGCTGACAAACAAAATAAGCAACATCTGGCCGTCCTCATGAAACGGATCGGCAGTGTCGTCGTTTGTTTTTCCGCGTCACCCTCATAAAACGATGACTGGGGTTTCCTCGGCCGAAAAGAACGCCGTCGGTGGTGAACTTCTGGGAGAAAGTGGCAAAACAAACAATGTGGGAAAGAGAGCGGGCGAAGGGCGGCCAAAAAGCAGACGAAGGAACGACTGAGTCAGCGACGGCGTTGAGTCAGAAAAGGGGAGGCATACAGGGAGAAATCTCCACAAAAACAGAGATCCTCCGAAATGCCACGGTCCGGCAGGCGGCTGGCAGACGCGTAAGCGGATTTCTCGTTTCGTTTTGTTGTATCCGGTCGGACAGTGAAGAGCGCCAGAAATGGAAGGGCAACCACTGCCATCCTTTTCTTCTTCGGAGAATTTTTTCGACCTTATGAAACAATGAAATCCTGGTTTTCCCTGCTTTACTGGGATACTGTGCATAATTCGTATAAGCCATGATTCTCTCGATTCCGGGTTGAACCCCCAAAAATAGAGTTAATTCCCCTTTTAAGTTATTTTCGTTCAGGAAAGACCCCTCGTCTTCTGAAACTCTGTACGCCCACAAGGTTGATTGGAAACAACTGATAAGGGAATTAGAGATAGGAGCTGGGAAGGGGGATGCAACAACAAAATCCACTGAATCATGGCAGATGAGTGGTTCGAAGAGCGAGGAAAATTCTCGAAAAGAGGAATTACCATTGTCTCAATTCTCACATGCTTCTATGTCCTGAGCTAAATGGACAACGATAGGGAAAAATCAAAACATCGAAAATTACGAACTACGCCATAAATCAAAAGAATCAATTGTGTTTGATGTGCGAAAAGAGACTGCAGAGTGGAAAACATTAGCAAATGTACTTAATAATCTCAGACGGCAAACGAACGGTAAACATCGGAGGGAGAAATAAACAATGCGCGGCATCCAGAGGAACACTTGGAATAGATGAACTTCCACAATTTCCACGAGAAGTCAACTGGAAAATTGGGCACAAAAAGTGGTCTCCAAAAGTATAAGGGAAGAATTGGCGATGTGCCTACGATTCGTCGAGAAAATGAAGACTAATTCACGAAGAAAAAGTAAGCAAAACGCAAGAAGAAAAGAATGACGAGGGTATGAACGCAAAGTACTCCAAAGAGACGCAGAGAACAGGGAAAAAGCGAGGGAAACCCGTAGAATTGAAGAAATTGCAGACAAATTGTGAACTTTGAGTTTGTCTTGCGCGAGAGAGCCCCAACAAAACAAACAATTAGTTATGAGTCACGGCGTATTTTAGGTAAGGAAATACGGACCGGGCCGGAGCGAGAAACCTCTGACCCGAACAAACAAGAAACGTGGGAATTAGTGGATAGATGAATGATTAGCCATTGGCTATGGCCGGCTGAACTGCCTTTGGATTGGTGACTTTTGTGTTTGCGCAGCCGCTGCCTCAATCGAGGAAGGCGCTGTTTGTTCAGAAGAGGCTCCTAAAAACAAAGAAGACGCACCTTGACTACCAAAGTGACGAAGGCGTGCTCCATGTCTCCCGCCAGAATTACTCCGAACATTTTCAGCCAACTGGCGATAATCAGCTCATCATCGTGGAGCTGCATACTGCACACGTATTGCACCAGGAGCAGGAACTGGAAACGAAGGCTTAGTTCACGGGATTCTTACGGGCAGGGCTATTATCTTAAACCCACTTCGATGTAGAGGAGGAGGACAGGAGCCAGTCGGAAGCAGGCCTTCCTGGTGTCCTTGAAGATCCATAGAATACAGCCAATCGCCAGGAGGATCAATCCGAAGATCGAGTGGTAGATCAACGCCCAGACCTTTAAATAAGTAGGATTTACCTCAAACAACCAAGGTTACCATGATGGAGACGAGGGAGAGGGTGTAGGCATGTTGGAGGAGGAAGAGGAAGACGGTGACGAGGCCTTCAGAAGCAGTTTCATTGCCAGAAAGGGCTAAAAACGGGGTTATAGGTATTTCAGGAACACTTTTGACTAGGAGCTACAAAGGGAATGCCACGAATGGCTCCTGGCTGACTCGTGAGAACCACGGCATTCAGGGTTAAAAGTGAGAAAACAAAGGAAACCACGGCACGACACACCTCTCTCACCCATGAGGATCTGGCTGATTTTGAGCCGATCGACGACCTTCGAAGTGACTTTCCTGAGGGGAATCCCTCCCGCCTCCTCTCCCTGGTCCTCTCCAGTCCCGTCGTTCTCATCTCCGGCCAGAAGCTGAATAAAGGGGCATTTAAGGAGGAATACAGTAAGATGAAAAACAGAACTACAGTAAGACAACCGAAAAGACTACAGTAAGACAACGAAACGAACAAAACGGGGACTGTCTCTGTGGCGACTGAAAGAGTGAGAGAAAGTGACAAAACAGACCAGAGTCGCTCCGCGAGGTCTAGAATTTTCCGTTTCGGCTGAGACACCAACAAACGAAGAGGAGATTTCGGTAGAATTGGTGGGAAGACGGGGGTTCTGAACGGAAACGGTGACGACACACACGACACGGCCAGGGGAGGGGAGGGAGACAGGCAACGGAATACAGCGACGGAAAGGACTACAGGGAAGGAGAGGCCGCCAGGGAAGAGCACTTTGGAAAGACGAGGCTCAAAAGCCACCGGGATACAGCACTATTCGCCATAGATTTTGGACTTAATCAGACAGGCCCATTCGGTTAAGCATGGCTCATAACGAAAGTTTGACCCCAAAAGCGAGAAATTTGAATCTTTTCTACAAATAGTTGAATTAAGCGATAGCTTAAAGACAAGCTACTGCCCAGCATGCAGTCACAACTCCCCTATCCCGGGCGACCTCCGCATGCAAATGACAGGTAAGGCAGACAAGCCAAGGGGCGAACCTCTTCATGGACAGAAGACTCTTCCGTCCCGTCGTCAAAGTAGGTCCTACTGCCATTCTTTGTGAAGCAGTGCTGGAAGACCAGGAGTTGGTAGAAGACGAGGACGGAGATGGGATTGGCGTAGGCAGGCCACTCGTTGGACTCGTTGAAGGGGTATGCCCACCAACGGCTGCAGCTGTTGGTGTAGAGTTCGGAGAGACCGATCAGTCTGGAAAAGGAGGAATTGAGAGAGAGAGAGAGAGAGAGAGAGAGAGAGAGAGAGAGAGAGAGAGAGAGAGAGAGAGAGTACCTGGCGGCAAAGCTTCCAGGGGAAATCCACGACTGAACCACGGGGATTTGGTAGAGGTAAATGGCCAGGAAATGGGTGACAGACCAGAATAGGAGAATCTAAAAAGCCAATAGATGTCTTTTCAACGGGAGCATACCCTCTTGATGGTGTTGTATTCTCCGTGTCTCAGCGGTTTGTAAAGAGCCCACCAACTGGCAATGAAGAGGAAGGCGAGGAAGTAGCTGAGGTTGAGCAGGGATGGCTGAAAGAGACAGGGTCATAGAATATAAGAGAGAGAGAGAGAGAGAGAGAGAGAGAGAGAGAGAGAGAGAAATCTAACCTGAATGCTGCCCACAACGGCGGCCAGAACAATAATAAGGACGTTCGTGACCCTTCGAAGGGCCATCGACAGCTGGGAGAATCCACGACGCGTGGCGTCTGTCTGTACCACGGACGGGCTGAAACTCATCGATGCTAAAGATCCAAGACTAAAAATTACCTAGTTTCTCCGGAGCGGATCTGTTGAATATTGCCGACAATGTCCAATTCTTCATCGCGATGAGGCAGTACGGAGACCAGGATGAAGGTGAGGAGAGAGGCGGCGAAGGCCGTGATTTCGGGGAGGATCGAACGGGAGGACTCGAACTTGTCACCGGCATGGAATCTGAAATTGAGAGGTCTGTATTGTATGTCGTTTAAAACAATTTTCCTGGGGTTTTTTTTTTTACATAAAAGAAACAAAAACTCCTAACTGATGTGCCCCTATCGATTTCGCATCGCTTCAACACCCGATTTCCCAATGAAAATCGATTCTGAATCACCAGCTGACGAAGTCTCCAAAGAATTTGACGGTACTTGCGAGCTTGGACTTTTTGAAAACAGCCAGTTGGCAGTTTAAAAAAAGTCCAAGCTTGTGTTTCCTCCTCTTTCAAAACCACTGCTACCGTAAGATAGCTCTTCCTAGCTTCATCTGAACCAAAACCACTGCTAACCTGAGAAATCCCGAATATCGCAGCCACTGGATGTCGGTGTTATTACACTGGCTGAGGTAAGTGCCCTCCTGTGATCGTTGGACTACTTCGTAGATCTGGTAGGCAATCTGAGCGATCGATGCAAGTACGCAATACAGAAGAGAGGCGATCACGAAGCCACGGGTACCCGCTGGAAATGGAGAATTCGATGGTTTCAGAGGGAAAAACTCACGCTGGAGGGGAAGAGTGGCTTCGATTGAGGGAAGGAGGGGGCATATGAGTGCGAGTAGGACATAGACACTCGAGACGATGCACGGGCGAATGAAAGCAGCTGCAAACAACAAATGTTGAAGGGATATATTGATTGTCAGTACTTGTATAAACAATTACAATTTCATTTCGTTAAAAAGACACTCATTGGGATGCGATCACGTGGTTTTATGCTCCCCTGGTTATTTTCACCCACTAAACTTCTATGTTTGCCATTCCACAGTCGTACTATCGAAAGGCTCTAAAATTCCATGAGTCACGGTCCCCGCGGTACCCCCTTGTTCCCTTTTCGGCGCAAACAATGGGCGCTGGTAGTGACAGCCAGCTGTCCGCAAATACGCGATCCAATTAGGCATTTCATATCGAAATGTTTTTTATTCCGAAATTTCGCAAAGAATCACGTCAAGGGAATTTTTCAAATTCTTCCGCTTTCCCGCTCTCACACGGCATGTCCCTTGCAATTTTATGACCCGGCGGCCGGTTGTTAAAATGACCTCGCGGGGCCAGATCTATCATTCGAAAACACAATGGACGCGGCTGGCACGCGAACAGTCCTTTAACCCGGTCCTTTCAAAGCAGGATATAGACCTTTAAGACTCACCAAAGAGAAGGGCCGCTGGAAATAATAGTTTGAGACAGAGTGACTTCACTATTGGAGCCACCATGATATATGTCTACGGGCACATTAACAGACCCTGAAAAATTAGGTTTAAATAGAAAAATCAAGGCGAGAATAAAGGGAAAATGTAGAAATCAGGATGGCAGGATTGGAAGAACAACAAAAAGAGAACGACGGGCGGAGAACAAATGATTCAGCAGAAATTGGCGATCGATTTGAACCAGTTGGGTGGAAAGACCGTATCATTCCAGTAGAAATACAACACGAAAACAACGGAACACCGAAATTAGAGCCATTCATACCAGCTGTCACGAAGGTTAGTGTCAGCCGTTTGGTTCGGGACTTCAGATTTTTTCACAAATTGTTTTTTGTCAAATGGGAATTAAGTGTAATATTTGGCTTCCAAATTAAAGAAATGAGCTAGCTAACTGGCACGTAATCCTAGTTATTCGGGAGATTCGGGCTCTTTTCGCCTTCTCAGTTGTTTTTCTCTGTGCTGTACACTCTGTGTTACAGCCCGGGCTATTCCGCAGGTCCGATCCTGTTTTTCCGGAACAACAATCATACACAAAACCCACGGAATGAGGCACGAAGGGTGGAATTACCCCGAATTCCAACCAATTAACAAGGAAATCTGCAGTTTAGGAGGGTACTTTTGCATTTTGGTTTCAAAATTACTTCAGTTCATATAAATACCATTCATGGCTGAAATGCACAACACAAACGCCCCAATCGACTCGAAGCGTAAACAATCCAGACACCCTCGATAGATACAAAGGCATTTGGGCTGGGGAAAAGAAGAATTGCTGGCTTTTCCGATGAAAACGCCATTTTCCCGACTTTGTCCAAAAATGGTTGAAAATAGGCGCATATGGGAGCCGAACGGGGCGTAAACAAAGCTGTCACTCTGATAATGTCCTCCGCAGTAAACTACCGTACTTACGCCGCGCGTGGCCAAAAATGGCGTACGTAATCGAAGACAGGCGTGAGACCGAAAGCCTGGTCCACTAAATTCAGGATCGTTGCCTTTCGGCCACGTTACGCCGTGTTCCTATTTGATTTCCTTGCGAATTGTTCCAAAAGGTGCAGAATTTGACAGTTTATTGATTGAAAAATAGTTTGGCTCGCTTTGAAACAGTATTCGCAGAAGAAATGTTCGTCTTACCTAAACCATTTGTTTAAAACTTATATTATGACAGCCGGCTGGCAAATTACCAACTGCCCCATATGGGGATGGCCATTCTTCAAAATTACCTAGTTTCGGATTGTCATTCTTCATTCGAAATTACATAGTTTCGTTTTTTTACTCATCCCACATGTACATTCAAGTTTTGCAAAAAGGATAGTTTTTTTTTAAGTTTTACAATTAACATAATTTGATTTACACTGGTTAGGTCAGCGCATGAGTTCAAAAGGACGTACTTGTGCTTTTAAATAGCTTTTTGTTTGATTCGGATTCGCAGCTTTTTTGGTATTCACTGCGAATATATTTCATTTCACTCGTTTGCTCTGTGGTCTTACCTTATTCATGTTTCCGCACTTTGCCCGTCCTTTCCGCCTGTCCTTGACCGTAAACATCCTCTCGTTTGACTCTCGTTTCCCGCCATTAAGTTTAGAACAACCACAGACTTCTTTTTTAAAAAAACGTTGCCTGGTCGTAGTTTCCGTGTTGGCAGATAACGATTGAGATTAAAAGTAGGCGCCGCTGGTAATTTGTCAGCCGGCTGTCAGTAAGAGAAAATGCCGAAACTTTCGACCGGTCGCCGTATGCATCCCAGAAGTGTGTCAAGCAGTTTTACGAATAACACCCAGTTCCCGCCGATATTTTCTATGCTTACCATCTCTCAACTTTGAGATATTACATGATTTTTTAAATTGTATTTTCCACAGGAAATGCTCGAGGACGACTTTGAAATCGACACGGAGCGCGAGTTCGACCTGAAGGCGCTACCAGGCTTCAGCTACACGATCGACAAGACTTGGGATGGCCAGCCGGTGACCCACGACCCGTACACCGTCGAGATGAAGTGGCTCTTCCAGAAGATCCCCGGAAGACCGCACAAAAGAGTCATCGCCATAGATTTTGAGGCAGTTTATTCGACATCGTTGTAATTTACGCTTCCAGGGACCCTTATTCGACGATCCTGAACCCGAAGAACTTTCCGGAATTACTCCTGGGGTAAGTTTAAAGAAATATATAACTTTTATTAAAGGAGAGTGTACATGTGTGTAACAAATCAAGTGAGAACGGTGCAAAAATTAATCGAACTTTGAATGTTTGTGGCATGTATTCTAGTTAACCTGAATTCAATTTCAGTTGTGGAACCACGAGGTGGTCGAGTTTTTCTTTGCAAACGACCGCGACCAGTACCTGGAGGTGGAAGTGGGACCCCATGGCCACTGGCTCTGTATCCTTCACGACGGAATACGCAAACCTTTCAACAACGGTTGGTTTTGCAAGAAAAACGCGCTAATACAACTTCTAGGAGAGGAGTTAGAACTGGTTGTCTCAAACAAAATTCTCGGATTCGACAAGTGGAAGTGCCGTCTAGAAATCCCCCTCGCCTACTTCCCAGGGAGTGAGTTTGATGATTCGTGCCAGTCGGGTGTCACTGTTTTGTGATATCCGACAAGTCAGGTAGATCTCACTTGACTGTCTCTATTTTGGACTTTCAATATGTTTTGTCTCAGGTGTGACCAAGTTCAACTCGTACGCCATCCACGGAGTTGGAGACGAGCGGGTCTATGAAGCCTTCCACCCCGTCACCGATGGGACTTATCCAGTGGGTTTTACTCTTATTTTGAATTCCGAAGACATAAATGACGTGTATAATTTTTTTTTCAAGGAACCCGACTTCCACCGTCTGCAGTTCTTCAAGCGCTTCAACCGCAGCAAGATAATTCCCGATGGCTACGGCGCCCGTCCCTTCGCCGACTTCAAGTACGGCGACCTCTGGGACAGTAGGTACTGACCCCATCGTCCCTACAGTATTCCATTTGACAATTCCGCGACTTAGCGTTCGACGGGTGAACACCCCTTACGGATCCAACTGTGGGCGTTGTGCTTTCCTCTACTTCCGTTGAAAATTCTAACCTATTATTACGGCATGTTGTTTTTGTTGGGTTGGTGCCCTGTGTGCATTGTAATGAATGGCAATGCGTGGTGGTCTCGTTGTTTTTGTTGGAATAAATTATTTTGCCGCCATTTCTTATTGTTCGTATCCAATTAACTATTGAGCCATGAAGGCAACCTCAGTTTCTACTCGGAAAATAGAAATACGCGTACCTTAGAAAACAAGATGGGTCACATAGAGCTCCTAGAGCGTTTTTGCAATTTCAACTAATTTCTCTTTGTTAAAATTCATTTAAAACTGAAAATCAGTATTTTAGTAATTTCACGTTACAAGTACCGGCCAATTCACATGTACCCTGTTTCTCCATTTTATTTATGTGAAATTTCCTTTTATATCGGAAGCTGTGATTTATAATGTTCATTTTTAAATTTCACGTTCACCGTGGTTTTGAAGGTTTAACGACAATTCATCCGCGACAATTCACCCGCGACAATTCATACGCGGATGACGACAATTCACCCGCACACACAAACGACAATTCACCCGCGACAATTCACCCGCGGATAACGACAAATCATCCGATTCATCCCCCGCATAATAACGTATCTTTTGAAGACTGTTGGGTTCAATCCTGGTTTACCGGATTCTATAAAAATTACCGAATTTTAAGGAATATTACCGGACCTTTCAAAATTACCGGATTTTTACCATTTTACCGGACCTTAAAAATAATACCGGACTTTGAAATTTTACCGGATTTTTTGGTTTTGTCGGATTTTTGATGAATTGGTCATGTTTTATATTTTTGCCATATTTTCACAATTTTACCGGATTTTTTAATGGCTCTTTATCACCTTATACGTCCGCGAATTGTTTTGTACGTCAACTTTTTTATACACCCGTAAAAGTGTCAGTTTTATACGTTCGTCGAAATAGTTTTTTATACGTCCAAATGGAAATTTTTTTTGTACATCCAATCCAATGTACTTATTTTAATTCCTGTTTCACCTTATACATCCGATAATTTTTTTTCACAAACAAATCCGCGGGGTGGGGGCCCCGCGTACACTCCAAACACCCCTTCCAAATGAAAAACAGAGGATGATCCTGCTGGATGGGGAGATACGTTCCTTCCACGACTCCTACACCATCACAAAACCTGACAGGAACCTCATTCTTCTGTATCTCCGCAAGATTGTCGCGCTGAACTCCCATAACCTCGTGTGATCTGATCAATTTTTGTTATGTTGCCCCTATTAGGATGAATTGTCGCACTATGGGGTGAATCGGGTGAATTGTCGTTTCGCGGGGATGAAAAGTCGCGGATGAAATGTCGTTTATGGGATGAATAGTCGTTATTCATCCTCCGGGTGAATGGTCGTGGAATCGTTTTGAAGTTGTTCACCGTGGTCCCGTGGCCCAGTCGCCCGCTGTGGCCCAAAATACTTGCTAATTCAATTCTTCCGCTTATTCTGATAATTATGAAAAAGTTGTAATAAGAAACTATACCTAATTTTGTATGCTAAATCCAGTGCTGTAGTTTGTTTTTGTCGTACCCTCACTTTGGAGATTTGAACATGTGTATTTTGAAAAATAAATAAAACCGTTGGATTCTCCGTAAAAGTTCAGGGGTAGTATTTTTAAAGTTTTTCGTTATTTAGCAACCTTCACATTCTTTGGGGGTTTACATTGCATCAACAACAGCTGTGGTGGCCGTGGCCCATTCGGTGGCCCATTGTTCACCGTGGTCCCGTGGCCCAGTCGTCCGTTGTGGCCCAAAATCCTTTCTCATTCAATTTTCCCACTTGTTTGTGAAATTTGCGCCAATTTGGAAAAAGATGTAATCCCTTTGTCAATTTAATTTTTTAATCTGCAAGTTTTTTTTAAAATTTGCTATTGCGGTCTCCCATTTCTGTCCGCTGTCAATTGTTTTCTACCGTCCTTTTAAAAGTTTTAAAAAAAAATTTAAGACACCTGATTTGTCAGGATGTACGACATTGATCCACCGAAATATCATCCTGAAGCCTCGACTGCGGAGCGGAATGTAAGTTATTCGGAGTTTTTGTTTACATTAGAATGATTTACCATCGATCAAATGTAAATTGCTTTATTTCAGGGGCAGCAGGCTGGAAGCAGGTCACCCGGGCTCTCGAACAACGCGTGTGTCCCGATGACGAGAGATGACAGCGAACAGGGAATTCGGTAGGTTTATAAACCCCTGCCCCATAATCCTGCCCCATATAAATAAATTTATTCATGGAAGTAGGTTATTGATGAGGAAAAGTAAACGGTATTTTGCGTTTTGTAATGGACATCAGGACTGCAAATGTCTCAGTTTGCAGAATGGCGAATGTTTTTACACGAATCCGAAGTCTGCCACGAACTCGATTTCCTTTAATCGCGCCTAGAACCAAATGACTCCCTTGAAAACAACGCAGTCGCGGCTTTCCAATTTCAGTGGTTATTGTAGGAAGCAGAGATATCTTTCACGAATGCATTCTTGTTTCAGGATGAGGAATGGGTGGATGCCGATGGACAGATCCCAGGTACTAAAGGAGCTTCCCTTTATGGTTCACTCCAGACTAAGACAACAAGGCGTCAAGGATCACCCGAGGAACGCGGTGGAATGGAGGACATTTCGTAAGTTTATGGTTTTTTGTTGTTCTTGTTAGTAAGCTCCAACTGGGATATTCTCAGAAGCTGTTGTTTCTTTGATTTTCCTATCTTTTCAGCTGGGAAGAGTGTATCCATCAACTGCACGTCTGTGGTCGTTCAATGCTTCGAAATGTTCATGAGAACTGCAAAATTATGGTAGAAAATGAAGAGGGAGGATTCGATGCAGAGAATGAATGCTGAAACCCGACGGTTTGGTCTTTTTCCAGCTGGACTTTAGATTGCTTGTGTGCAAATGGCTGGTAGTGTGCGACCACCTGCACGGAAAGTCGATCATGGGAACGGGACAAGAGAAGGAGAAGTCCCAGTGAGGAGGGAGACTGGCGTGTTGTAGATAATGCACATTGTTATGTATTCTCGTTGGCATTTTAATGAAACTGAAAATATGTGGTCCTGGTATTAAAAGATCCTTCCACTAAGCATTCCCGAATACACAAAATTTGTTTCTTTCACGGGGTCCTTCATCGATCTTTTTTTATGGACAAAATTGGATTATTCCTCCGTTTCACTACGGAATAACTGTCATTTCGAAGACTTTCAGCCGCGGAAGCTTTATTGTGGGCTCGAATTAACCAATGTGAACAGGTGGAAAAGACCTCCGAAAGGAGGGAAAACGACAAACAGGGCCCGCAGAGGGGCAGAGAAAAGGGCGAGGCCTTAGGATCCGAGGGATAACAATAGGAACAAGGATAACGGGGGTGACAACAACCAGCGTGGGGGGACAACAAGGTGTATTCGGAGATCTTGTAGGAGACCTGGGACAAGACGAACCTCCGGGCGAAGAGAAGAGACAGAGAAAGGCCCAGATGGTGGCGAGGTGAAACACAAACAGAGAAAGGCGGCAGAGGGGGGACGGAGGAAGAAGTAGGACCCTAGGACGAAAGGGCAGAGGGGCAGATATACCGCGAGAATGAATCCCATGATTTCCAACGGCCTTTCAGCATCACGGTAGCCGCGGGGACCCCTCTAGCCAACAGAGCGGATGCCCCGCCTCCCCGGAAGGAATGAGAGGTGATGGAAAGGGGGAGACCGGCCGCCTCCAGCAGGGACTTGAGGTTTCTACGGAAAAGGTCCGACGAGAGAGGTTTCCCGGCTGACGCGACCGCCATCGTCGTGCCAGGGGTACTGCTGTCGAGGAGTTCCTGTACCAGCGCCGCCTCCGAGTCGTCCAGCGAGAAACCGACATGGAATCCGGTCTTCTTCTGGTCGGTCTTCGATCCGGTAAGGAAGACCCTCCACTCTCCATCGTGTCTCTGGAAAAAAGGCCGATTAGCACACCTTTTCCCAGAAGGGCAAAAACACTCCCGGAATGCTTACCATCAGCTGTTCGGGATGGAGACCTAGCGCCTCGCTCAGACGAAGAAGGCCGTGGAACAGCAGGGAACAGATCGCTCCGGTCCTCCTCTGCGCTCGCAGATTCGAGGCCGCTGCAGTCTCGATCAGGGTACGCAACTCGTCGTGAGATTCTGCGCTTGGCCTTGACTGCGGGGGCGGATCTCTCTGCAACGTCCATCAGCACGGACTCTGCTTCTCTGTATTCCAACGGAAGAGTCCCCGAGATGAAAGATAGCGCTGCGGAGGCCGGTCTCAGAGATCTGGAAAGACACCTCCGTGCTGGGGTGAGCCCGCTCCGACTCACCTATTCCGACCTTTGGTGATCAGATGGGCCATGAACAGCAGCCTGCTGTCATCCAGCGAGGGCGTTGGGGCTCCGAGGGAGGCTCGGAAACTGGAGAACCTGTTGAGTGTCCCATCGTACGCGGACTTCGTCGAAGCCGCCCTACAACCGTCGTAGCCGCTCTCCAGCACCTCCACTAGCTCTGAAGCTCCTCTCTGTCTTGCAATCTCCCTCGCGTTCCAAAGGGTCCTCCACCTCGGGGCTGAAAATACACGCCTGATTTGCTTCCATATTCGCGTTTTTACTTGTGTAAGGGGGAAGAATTTGGGACTTAAAGGACTGTCCGGTCGCGGCGGGACCCGGCCCCTAGGCGACTTCACTCTCCGAAATTACAATTTTTTGCCCATTCAAGCGTTCTTGATAGTTTAAACTCTTGCCTGCCATGACAATTCCCCCCTCGAGATTCCGGATTTTGTCTAGACTAGCTTATAAGAAATAATGAGATCCAATTTCTTAGTGCGTTCTGAATGGGACAGGATCTTTACTGTGTGTTTTCCAACGTCATCAATTATTAGAATTAGAAATCGTACACTCGTTTGCAACTGAATTCGGGTTGGGAATGACGGTATCCTAGATCTGAAGGAGGAAAATGGAGGAGAGCCATCACGAGATAACAACGACGCTCGCCAAGTTACGTGAACCGCCGATTGCCGTGATTGAACTGAAAATGAGAGTCTCATTCACTGGCCATCGCAGTGCCCATACGGTCGGATGACTGAAGAAACGCAGCAGTTCAAGGAGGGAAAGGTGAGTCACTCTTCTGGCGGGCCCATTTCCCCTGAAGATCGTCGCCGGTCGCTGGAAGGTCATCCGCAAACTGGGCGAGGGAGGCATGGGGGCCGTCTACAAAGTGGAGGACAAGAAGAGGAAAAACTACTTTGCGGCAATGAAGGTGGAGGACGATTTGACCGAGGGAGGCCTTCTGAAGCTGGAGGTGTTTGTGCTTCAGCAGCTACAGAATTCTCCTCACACTGTGAAACTGATGGATTCTGGCAAGAGAGACAAATACAAGTGGGTTTCGGAAGAAGAGGGAGACGTGGGAGCGACAGAGACAGATTGAGAGAGAAGAAAGGCAGGGACACTGATCATTTATTTATCATTTCAGTTTTATGGTAATGACCATCTGTGGCCGTGACCTCATGAGTCTCAAGCGTGCCGCCCGTGGCCGGTTCTCCGAAGCCACCACCCTTCGCCTTGCCATCTCCAGCCTCTATGCAATCAAACAGCTCCACGAGGTCGGATACGTCCACAGGGACATCAAACCCGGCAACTGCATGATCGGAGGAGTGGGCAGGGATACCCGCATCGTCTATCTCATCGACTACGGTGGGGTACTGTAACCGCCACTTACCCTGAGGATTATTCAGGAATGGTCCGCGCCTTCACAGCTAAGGATGAAAACGGCAAGCTGGGTATCCGGAAGGCCCGCGAGGGAGACCAGCTCTTCCGCGGAACACCCCGCTATTGCTCCCTCAATGTGCACTACCGGAAGGAGCAGTGCCGCGGGGATGATCTCTGGTCGTGGCTCTACATGATGATCGAACTGCACTGCGGCCTGCCCTGGAACCGGATCATGGACGAACACGACATTCAAGTCGCCAAGGAGAACTGCTCCCCCGCAACTCTGGTTGAGGTATCTTTTCATCTACAGCCAAGCGAAATGATTGTTTAGGGATGTCCTGCCGAGTTCCTCAACATTCACAAATACCTGGAGACGCTCAAATTCGAGGATAGGCCGGACTATCATGGCTTGTATTCGGAGTGCATGGCAGGACTCAAGAGGCTTAAGGCTTCTTTCCTTGACAAGTTCGAGTGGGAGATCAAGGAGGCGGAGATGAAGACGGCCTTGTCCATTTCGGAGAGATCGACCAAGACGAAGAGAGCCTTGGGGAGTGAGTTTTGAGAGAGAGGGAGTGAGAGAGAGAGAGAGAGAGAGAGAGAGAGAGAGAGAGAGAGAGAGAGAGAAGGAGATATTCTTTTCCCTATTCAGAGAAGGAGCTGGCTAGGAAGGCCTACCCCTTCGCCTCAGCCAACTACTTTAAGCAAAACGTCCTCGGCATGTAGGAGAAGTGAAGAATGCCACTTGGAGTGAGAAGATTCGATCGAGAAAGAATAAATGATTGAGATCGCCTTTCCCCTATTTGTAATCTTTCTCTGCCTTCATTTGTACTTCAAGTAGTTGCTTATTTTTTGTATTTGGTGTAGCTTCGTATTTTTTAAATTTAGGGTTGTCTTGAATTCTTTACTTTGTTCTTAATTCATAATACCAGGTATGACGGCTCACCTGCGGCGGTCTTTCACTCCTGGCAAGTGCGGAATCGGCACATCAGTAGCTTCTGTTTGATACTAAACTTGCTGAAAAAGACAATTTCAAACAGGCGGCCATACCGTTGCTCAAATGTATTAAGGAGGATGTGAAAAGAGGTTTCTGAGTGAGTGAGATGTCTTCCCTTTTCCTTTTACTGTTAGCCTCATTGATCACAGCGTGTCCAGACGACCATTTCGTCCGGATCATCTCCTGTCTACGTCAGTTTGTGCCCTGCGATCTCAGATAAACCCTTTGTTTCTTATCTCTGTCATTCGCAATGCTGCCCCTCCTGCTGCTGCTTCCCTTGGTCCACGCCGCCACGTATTCAGATGACTTCTCCAGAAATACTATGCTTCCTCTCGCTGCTGCAGCTTACAGTAACCACCCTGAGAACTGCTTGAGCAAAGTTTTTGGAGATGGACAGGTTTGATGGCTGGAAAAGTATTCTTCAACAGATAGTTTCAGCTGATACGACAGGTAAATGTCAAGTGTGATACTTTCAACAACGACATTTGCTCTGGATACACTGGAGTCATCAAGTCCCAAAAGGCCATTGTGGTCAGCTTCAGGTAAACATAGTCTATCTATTTCTCTCTTTCACGCACATGTGACCTTTCTCTGGTGGATATACTATATTCACTACAACAATATCTTCTTTCTTTACTACCTGTCTGTAAATGTATTTTTGTAAATACTTTCACAGTCTTCCTTTTTTCACTCATTCGATCCTTCAATGTCATATGTATATCTTTACTGTTTAAAACTCTCTGCATGCCCACAAACGCTCAGTTCCCATTATGAATATGGAATGGACAAGTAGGAATATTTCACCGAGTTCAAGATAAGATGCACGTGTCCAAATCTAATCTTTATAATCACGGAACAACGATAACCAAACTGCGATTCAACACATTCAGTGACGATATGATCACTTAAGAATACAACGAAAGGAAGAGGGGTCAACTGAAACATTCTTAGCATAACCAAGGAAAGTTTGCAGAGGAACCCAGGGCTTCCTTCAGCTGGTCGAAGAAGCCAACAAGAGTGTCTTCGGAAGCCAGGCGAGATGCCACCTCCTCTGAAAACGCTTTCATTTTAGATGGCTTGGATTGCCGGAGGAAAGGTCTCCAAGTATTTTGGAGATGCCTTCAATTTCTTGTGGAATCAGGGAATGAAAGACGACGTTTTGACTCTCAGGAATGCCAACCCCGACTACGAGATATGGGTGAGAAGCTGATTAGCCTCTCTCTCTCTCTCTCTCTCTCTTATTTCCTCTTTCCAGGTCACCGGTCACTCCCTCGGTGGATCCATCGCCTCCCTGGCCGCCTCTTACATCGTCGCCTCAGGCATTGTCCCAGCCGCCAAAGTAAAGCTGGTGACCTTTGGCCAGCCTCGCACCGGAGACCACAACTTCTCCAAAGCCCACGATGCCCAGATGGATTATTCTTTCCGTGTCACCCACTGGAGGGACATGGTTCCTCACGTACCAAATGAGGACTTTGAAGGGTACTATCACCACAAGTTTGAGGCTTTCTACAAGGACGACATGAAGCCCAACCACGTCACCGTTTGCCAGGGTGAGAATTTACTCTCCAGAATTAAGAAATATACAATCATCATCCTTGTTTGCCAGTTGTAGTTTTAAACACGCGTTTTTTTTTTCAGAAGATGAGGACAAGAATTGCAGCGACGGTCTCCTCGTGACAGCTTCCATCGACGAGCACCTGCATTATTTCGACAAGGACGTCAGCGGATACGGAGAGAGCGGCTGCCACTAATTACCATGTAAAACTAGACATAATAAATCTTAATATTCACACACTGGGCATAGACAGAGAATCACCCGACTGTTATACAAAAGACTAGAGAGATCACGGGGAAGATCGCTTCAAACTGCGGAAACCCGGACGAACCGCTCGCACCAGAGACGTGTGGGGAGTGACGAGGGGCTCCAGACGCAACAAAGAGAAGGCGGACTCTGGCACCTGGAGGACTGTGCTCAGAATCTGCTCCACAATCATCTCCCGCGGCGAGGTTTCCTGGAAAAAATACTGTATTGCGAAGAATCGAATGCGTCAATTAGCCCACGATGCGTTCTCGGTCCTCAACTATGAAATCCTTCAATTTTCGCCCCCCCCCCCTGCTCACAATTTTCCATGTCCTGGTGTCGTTGTCCGTCGTCTGGCACTCGCTGGTCGTCATTTCCACGTCTCCCGATGGCCCCCTCACCGGCTTCACTTCGTTTCTCATCTGGGGGAAGAATACTAAACCACAGGGATTATCCGGTGAAACCCCCCTCTTACTAGAATCGTCTGCTATCATCTGGGTTGGCATATGCTGGTACGTATCGTTCATGTTGCTTGGATGCTTGAAGACCTGAAACTTCGAGATCTCTCCTTTTGTGACAAAAACCTACTGAATTATTGGATGAGACGTTGCCTTTGCCATTGTGCATCCACGCCAGTTTATTCGACGGTTTCGGGACACGTTCGACCTGAACGCGGGGATTTTCAAACAAAACGTGGAAGAGGTAATACCGGTCTGGAAGAGAGGACGGAGCGGGTGGAGCCGGCGGTCGTGTTCATATCATGGCCTGCGAAGGATCCGTTCATCGACATGTTCATGGAGTTCTCCCCACGCATCGAAACGGAGAGCAGTTGACGCTTCTGTAAGAGAAAGATGTGTGTGAGTCGAGAGAGAGAGAAAGAGAGAGAAGACTCACCAGGTCGTCCCTCTGACTGGCCACCGCCTTCAGCTGATCGTTGAACTTCTGTTCCAATCTCCTCTTCTCCTCCAGATGCCCCATCTCCCTGGCCACCCTCTCCTTCCTGTTCTCCTCTAGCTGTCTCTCCATATTCTCCGCTCGTCTCCTCAGCAGAATCAAATGCCCACTCTCCTGGGGCTGTCCATTCTAAAAAAACTTTGTTTACATTCAAATTCTCAGTCCCTCACTTGGTATTCCATGGCGGCCATTTTATTCGCCGTCCGTGTCAGTTGGGAAGAGGCTGTGCGTATGAGTTTGGGGGCTGCCTGTTGTGTCTGGAGACTGGATGAGGGGGTTCTACTGAACACCGAACGACTGCTCGACGGGCCATTCGTCACTTCGGATGTCTGAAATAAGAAGTTAATTGAAAATTACAACCAAGCTTTATTCACAGGTTTCAACGTAGTCCCCTCCCCACCTGTATATTGCTGTGCTCCGTGTGGCTCTCGACGGTCGCCTCGAGATGTACGACGGCCTGTGACTGTAAAATCTTCTCTGAATTGCACCCTGTCAATATTTCCTCCCAAAACAAACGTGCGATGAGCGATGGCCCCGATTCGAGGGGCGTGTCGTCGTCGAACGAATCGTCCAGAGTGGCCGCCGCTGGACTTGGGCTGGTCGGCACGAAGATGACCCTCTCGTCAAACGAGTCGTCCATTCCCTGCTCCTCCGTCCGACGCCTTTTAGCCGATGGCCCCATCTGAACGGAAACATAGAGAACAAAGCCCAAGAAAAACAAACCACAATTCCAAGTCTAGCAATCAGCCACTCATAAAATTTTGCTGGTTTCGAAACTTGCATTAAAACAACACTACTAGTATAATAAAACGAAAAAGCGGCATGACTTTAATGCCAAAATTTTCCCTACCTCATTGGAGCACGCAATAAAACACCAAACGAACTGTAGGCAAAACCATGTGCGGGGCTTCTTTGACCCTCAGTAAATGAGCGACCTTTCGCCGAAACCTCGACTTATAAAACAAGAAAATGTAAAACTTTATAAAATAGTAAAAATTATGCTTAAAATGACCAGAAATTATGGCAGGCAGGATCTTAAGAGTGGTCTAAATACACGGCGCCTAGGTTGTAACCCGTGGGTAAGTAGGGGAGGGAGGGATCACAGTTTGGGATGGGGATAGAACATCTGGGGAATATCTGTACAATCTGGAAGACGGGTTAGGAGAGGGCCTTGGAGGAGACCTCGTCCCGTTTGTTGTTGTTGATCTCCGCTCGGAAGTAGGCGATCGTCTTCCGGAGACCTTCCACCATATCCACCTGGAATGAGGGATGTTTTGAAATCGAATCGACCAACCTTTGGTTTCCACGCAATCTCCTTGGCCGCCCGTGAGATCTCCGGTTTCCTCTGCTGTGGGTCGTCTTCCTGTGACGGGTGATTCACAATCTCCGATTTGCTTCCTGCAACAAAAAAAACGATTCTACACGCAACGTGGCTGTCAGTTCCTCTCGGTTGAACAACAGAACCCACCTACTAAATCCCTAATGATCGTTGCAAATTCGGCGATTGTGTGTTCGTCCGGGTTTCCCAGGTTGACTGGCAGGGAGAAGTTGCTGTTCATCAGGGCTATCAACCCATCCACGAGGTCATCTACGTACTGGAAGGAGCGCGTTTGGGATCCGTTACCGTACACCTGAAACACATATTGTGCCGATCTTTAAGTAATTTGGCAAACACGAAGAAAGCCTTACCGTAATCGGCTTCTCCTGAAGGGCCTGAATGATGAAATTCGACACAACGCGTCCGTCGTTCATGTGCATCCGAGGGCCGAAAGTGTTAAAAATCCTGGCTATTCTGATGGGAATGCCCTCCTGAAACCAATGTCTTTCTTGTTTCCGTCTAATCCCTCACATTCCTGTGGTAGGCCACCATGAGTGACTCTGCCACCCTCTTCCCCTCGTCGTAACAACTTCTGGGTCCAATGGTATTCACATGGCCCCAGTAGGTCTCCGCCTGTGGATGGACCTCAGGGTCCCCGTAGACCTCGGAAGTTGAGGCTAACAGTACAGTAGCTTTGGTTCTCCTGAAACAAAGCTTTATCTGTAGAAGAAGCCAACCCACTTGGCCAGACCGAGCATGTTGATAGTGCCGATGGTGTTCGTTTTTATCGTCTTTACTGGGTTGTACATGTAGTGAGGAGGAGAGGCGGGTGAAGCCAGATGGTAGATCTGATCTACTGAAATAGAAATACTTGTATATGAATAGAACCCTTAAATGGGCTGCATAAACTAGTGTTTCGGTCGTTTAGTCCCAGCAGAAACACTGCTTTCCCCGACCGGGCCACGGTAGGCATATTGTCTTACGGCCACACCTTCGGCGAAGTAAGGATTGATGACATCATGGTGGACCAGTTCAAAGTTCTGATGGCCGATCCAATGTTCCACATTTCGTTTCCGTCCAGTGAAATAGTTGTCCAGCGCAATTACCTGAACGAAAAATTTTCAAAAGTCATTTAAACCGAAACACATCTCAAAATTCCCAAGGAATACCTCGTGCCCGTCGCGCATGAGCTTGTCTACCAGATGAGATCCTACAAATCCTGCACCGCCGGTCACAAGAATCCGTTTCATCGAGTTCTCATTGCGGTAGCGCACGCTCGGGAACACTTTGTCTCTGAAAATAGACCATATTGCCCAATAAACAACCAAAAGGACGTAGAACTTCCGATATTACACCAAAACCAGGGGAAAGTCATCCCTTGCATGACAGATCAGGAATCAAAGAAGTGTTTCTGCTGTAAAACTTACGTCGTTCGTTTTCCGTGGGTGATGGAACCTCTGAGAGATGCCAATTCGGCTTCTAGAAGAGAGATTTTATCAGTCAATTCCTTTACCTTCAAATCACTCCTGAAATAGCCGTGATTTCCAGAAAAAGAAATTTCTACCTTTCTATATTCTCCACGGCTGCTGCTGGACTATACGGTATTGATTTGTACAGTACGAAAATTGCTGAAAACGAAGCATAACGATTAAACTGAAGGAAAACTCACCACATATAAAAAATATAATATAAATTGGAGCGGATTTTTGGAACCGCGCCATTCCTTCAGAGTTCCGCATTCATAGACACGAGGGTGAGATGGAAATCTGAAAAACTCGATAAGTTTCGGGTAAAAACGAGGGAATCCCGTGCAAAGAGTAGGGAACGAGCGGGGCTTGAAGTCTGGTCAAGGTCCGATTCGAGAGAAAACCGATCACAGACGGGTTTTCGTTGTAATTCGTAGTGAAACGGGGGGAAATCGGCGTTTTCGGAGAAATTTTGGACCAAAATACCAAAGATAACAGGAGAATGACGATGAAAAGTACAGGAAAGGCGGCTTATCGCACAGTCGAGACAGGTTTTTCAGCGCATTTTCAGACGGTTACATTACAATGCTCACGGGGGAATTTCTGAACGACAACAGGAAGTGGGGAACGCCGCCGGAAACAAAGAATACCAAGGAGAAATGTGGGAAATGGCACGTTGCGGCGGTTTAAAAGTAGCCGTCAGCATCAGTCTATAGACACGGAGGGCGGGGATCGGAAGATTAAAGGAAGACGACAATTTTAATTAAATTAATAGAATAATTGTAAAATAAATAGTTTAAAAAGTTTCAATATATTTAAAAGAGAATTTAAAAATTTGGAAATTGAAACCGATTCTAGGAAATACGCAACGGACATTTTGAAGCGGGCGTAACAATTTTGGGGGCTCATGGAGTTGCATATTTAAAATGTTTTAAATTCTCTTTAATTACGTCAAATTGTATTTTACAGAACATACAAAACAACATAAGCAATTTAATTCTAAAAGATTTAAGGTTAAATGTGAGTCTGAAGGGATGTTTGACATATGAAATGGACTGTGGTGTGTACCAGTAGGGAAACAGGGCGGATAGACGACTCGCTTGGGATAATCCCCGAAATTCGATTGGTTTCCCACGATGAAAGATTACAACGGGAGAGACCCCAGTTTTGAGCTGACCTATGGCAGGAGAAGAGACGGTGGATGGAAGAAAACAAGCGTGGGAAATATTCACTTTCTCCCTCATTCTCTCTCTCTCTCTCTCTCTCTCTCTCTCTCTCTCTCTCTCTCTCTCTCTCATCTATCTAAATCCTATCGAAGCAACCAATAGAAAATATCTCCCAGATAATACGAAACAATGCATTGGAAGTGGTAAAGGTTGTCCTAGAGGGCATTCTTTGAACTGCGTGTCCCCAGTGCGTCTATTCCAGTCATTGCGTGGATTCCGCGGGTCGTTTGATGTGTCGCGTAATCCCCGGCCACATGTGATTCGCGTCGCTTCGAATGGCCTTCCCCCGTCGAACACATGTTCTCCGTGTTTATTCGATATGGATCAGAGGTGCGAGATGTGCGACTTCTGGCTACGACAGCAGCCGCAGCAATAGTGAAATACGGTAGTCATGACGCCCAGGGCGGTCGAGAGGAATGCACACACCAGGGCCAAACTGAAATCATAGTTTTATCATTGTTTTTCTTCTTCAAAAGAACGGAAGGCAATAGTTTTAAAGAAACAGAAGAGGGCAACATGTTATAAGTGGGTAAAGGGAAAGCTTACATTAACCAGACGCGAATCCTGGCACAGCACTTGAGATTTCCGTCTCCAAAAAGGTCACAACATTCGTAATAGAAGAACATTGACTCCGAAGGACATCTGAATACAATTAATATACAAAATAGACGGTGAAAGAACTCACAAAACATGGACGGAGAAGATTTGTTCCGGTCGTTTACAGTAAGACGAAGAACCGCGAGAGTTACCGAGGAGACCGTTTAAAATGGCCGAAATTAAGGAACCGACCAGCTGAAATCGACTGTTTGAAAAGCTTACGATTGAAACTAACCAGGAGGGTGAAGATAATGCAGACATAGCGCATTGAGGCTGGCAGAATGCATAGTGTGTCCGGCTCCGAGATGTGGTACTGTAATAGAGGGAATACACTGCCCATAACGCCATGTTTAGTAACGGCTTATCCTTGGCCAGTGGTAGAGTGTTTAAGTTTCAATGAAACGTCCATTTGGATCGTTTGTCATCTTCAAAACTTCCAAGACTTTGCCACATGGTTTTCTGTTTTCAGTGCAGGGCCAAGCAGATCAACAAGTTTCGTCTCTCCTCAAGCAGACTTTTGGAAGTGTTTGCGTGGGTCGGGGCTCCTCTCTAGGGAGGGATTTATAACGCGTTTTGAAATCTAAAATGTTTCCATTTGACAAAACGGAGTGAAAAGTACTTTTCCTGAATTGAAAGCTGCTTGAACCCATTCTTTCCTCATGGGGATTAGAAGAAACAGTTTCAAGGAAAGACCATTTCAGGAAAAAAATGTTAAAGAACCTATTCATTCACGTATTGGAGGGAATAGGTCCTTTCATCAATAACGCATATGTAATGGATCAAAACATTTTTGGTGAATCGGGGAAAACTTATTCTTTAAATAAAACGAGTCTATTTCCCCAGGGTAACATTTGTGAATCCAAAAATATAGAGGAACATGCCACAGTGGTTTCTAAATGCTTGTTGGTGTATATGCCACTTGACTAAATTGGCTTACCTCGCCCTCCACCCAGAGGGGCGGAGGCTTCTTGGTCCTCGACTTGAAAATTTTTGGTTTGGAGAGAGGAGGGTTCGCGCGGATTGATTTACTTCACGACAATGCCGCTTTGGAAACGATCCTCCAGGGGAATCCGGAAGAGTACCCATAGAAAACAGCTCAGACCACGCCCAGACACGCGCTTAGTACAAAAGATTCATGCGAATGAATACGGCTTGCATAGGAAACTACCTCTCGGACGACCACATTGGAGCGGATTGAGCGGTTAGTTGACCGAAGGGAGGCAGGACGAGACCAGACGAAGACAGGAGACTCTGGCTCTAGCAGGGCGGGCGAAGGACGATCGGGGGAGAGCTAGAAATGTCTCTGTCCCTCTGTCTCTCTGTTTCTGTATCTCTCTTCTCTTTTACTCTTACTGTACATCTGGGTTTTTGCTGTAACGCAACAAACCTCCGTCGTGGAAGTGCCTGGTGCTGGGATGGAAGCCATGCGGTCGCCGAACGACACACTAAGAACATTTATTGGCAACGACCACGACGGAGGCGGGACATGTGACTTCGGATGGCCCAGGGGAGGGGAATAATCAGATAAATCAATATTTATGGTTTATTTTCATAGAAAATACGAAAATAAATACATATTACAAAATATCACCAGTATCTGTCTGAGCGGTCGAAAGACTAGAAGGAAATCTCAATTCAGAGGCAGGGTCTTCTCTCACAACTCCGTCGATTGTAGGGGTGGCGGGGGCGGTGCAGCCAGTCGAACCCCATCCACACAGAACAGGGAGGGGTTCATGACTCTGAAAGACATCGATTATCGATTGGTAATAATTTTCATTTTGATTATCTCTTCCGGGTGCGCTAGGAGCTGTTTGTGGAAGAGAAGAAGATGAGTGACAGCCGTCACCGAAAGGCGGCGGTCAGCTGGAGAATTCCGAGTTCTCGCACCCAATTGCAAACAGTAGTTTTTGGTGCTAAGATAATTTGTCAAAAAGCCACGTTTAAGCATGAAAAGCGACAGCCTATGCGAGTGAGAAAAAAATCAATGTCCATCCAGCCTTGTACTCACTTTGGCGGTGGTCTTCCCAACGTAGCCTGATGTAAAACGGCCTGTTGCGAAATACTCCTGAGCTTCCCGTCGTACTTGTTCCTCCTCCTGCAGCACATGCAGATGACCACCAGAAGTGCCGTCATAGCAGCCACCACGGCAGCCCCAGCGATAGCTTGTAGGGTTCTTTCCTGGGATATCCCAGTCACTGGAACCACGGGGTCCCTCAACCCATAGGCAGATCGTAGCTCTCTCCTTGCGGAACTGTTTGACGAAGAAAGACGAGTGATGGCGTTGTCTACGTCTACGAAGTGGTTTTCTCCATCGACGAAATGAGCCAGAACCAGGGTGAAGTTGGCATTTTGACGGCATCGGTCAACCACTGCTCGGTATTGGGTGGCCTCCGTCAGAAGACTGAAAGATAGTGTTTCTGATGCATGACAAGGTAAGACTCACCTTACAATGTGTTTTTCATTTCTCACAATAAAATCAAAAGGAGCGTCGAATAGGAGTTCTCCCTGTTGGGTGTAGGTGACAACTGAGATGGTGACTGTGGCTGTGTCTTCATGTTTCGCTCCGTCGACCACGACTGCTGTGAAGGAATAGGAGGACTCGCGGAGAGCCTCATTTGCAGTCACTTCTCCTGTAGCCGGATCCAGGCTCAAATGTCCATCGGTTCCGGAAGGGTAGGTCTGAAACTAAAATTCCGCCTAGGATTCAATCGAGTCATACCATTTTTCCAGCCCTAACTGCTCCCTTGATCAAATAGCGCAAGCCATCTTTTTCTTCATCTGGATCTGATGCTACTACAGTAGTCAGATGACTTCCAGGCGATGCTTGCCCCTAAACTATCCTTGAGCCAAACTATACTCATTAATGCACCTGGATTACGGTAGTCTGGTAATTTCTTTGCGAGAACTTGGGGAAGTTGTCATTGACATCTGTTACTTTAATCACGGCCATTAGAGATGCATTTGCTGGTTTGAATGGGTCTCGACACGAAAGAAGACAATCATAGGCGGTTATCTGTAACATCTTTAACCGACGCCCGTTTATTGATTACCGTAATCCTATGTTCCGCAGTTTGTTCGCGATCGAATGTTGTGTTTGTGTACAAAACGGGAAGAGAGGGGTCGGTGAAGAAGAACAAAGGAGAGTTGGTGGCGTAACACACCTGCAACTGGTTCTAATTCTCTTTCATATTTTGTATCTTTCTCTGTCTCTCTCTCTTTCTCTCTATCTCTCTTTTCCACCTCTTGCATCTGTCTCATTTTCTCTCTCTAAGCGTACCTTGGTACTATCAGCATGGAAATCAGAATCAAGTGCTGGAGGGAATCGTCCAACATTCCTCGGAGTCTGGCTTCTGTCATTCTCCGTCACAGATAATAAGACGTCTCCCCTTGGGAAGATAGGACAATTGTCGTTTCTATCATTGACTGAGATGAACAAATGCACGGAAGAGCAGTTGGTCGCCCGACAGGCCTTCACTTTCAATTCATGGACTGCCTTATTCTCAAAGTCGAAGGGAGCCCTTGCCAATAGAGCTCCAGAAGCGTTTACTCTAGAGAACGGTTGTGTTCTAGCTTTGTTGTGCGCACCTGAAGGCCTCCCAATCCCTTTTGAACTCAGTGTCAAGGGAGAAGGTTATGTTTTCTTTTGGTCCTTCGTCCAGAACTTTAATCCTCAACAGTTCATCCAATTGAACGTTCTCATCAAAGTAGTGGATTGAATTTTGCTTCGGAGATACTGGAACTTTGATTAGTGAGATTAATGGATATGTAACCTACCAATTAAAGGACTGTGGGTGTTGTAGGCTGCAGGGTATACGGTAACGCAGAATGGCGATGTGGTTTCCAAAGGAGATTCGCCCGAATCTCTTGCAATCACGACTCCGCAGAGCTATAAAAGGAAATATAAAGTGAAGATAAAAAGAGCAGAGGAGAACAATAAGAAGAAACGAAAAAAAACGAGAAAGGAGAGAGAGAGAGAGAGAGAGAGAGAGAGAGAGAGAGAGAGAGAGAGAGAGAGAGAGAGAGAGAGAGAGAGAGAGAGAGGCAACTGACCCTCTCCCCAGCCTTTCCTTTGAGAGTCTGAGAGACAACCATCCGTCCTCCTTCGTCCACTCCAAAGAGACCGTGGTTTGTGCTCATCTTCACAGTCTGTTTCCCTCCTTCGTCTGCATCTGTGGCTGCGAGTGACGTCACCACAGTCCCAGTGGAGGCATCCTCAGCCACCGACAACTGCTGAAGGTCAGCGTTCAACAGCTGTGGACGGTTGTCATTTGCATCTAGCACTTGTACAGTAACCTAAAGTAGATTTCTAAACTGAATCGATATGTTCCCACCGCAGCAAAAACTTCGTACACTCCGTCAGAGCATCGAACTGGGAGTGAATGGGCCCGTTGCGTCTCGTAATCCAAGGATTTCCTCAGGGTAATCGTAGAATTTCTACATAAACGTCGATATCGATTGATTGGAGAAGCTCACTTTTTATCGATCGAGAAGAGTCCACTGTTATCGATTAGGACGTACTCCAATCTGGCATTGTCACCCTCGTCTTCGTCGGTTGCCAAGGGATACGGTAGGTCAAGCACTGCTCCAACAGAGGCGTCTTCGCTTACCGTAACAGTGAAGACACTTCCGTTTTTGAAGATGGGCCTCAAACGGAAAGTTATGCACTTAGTTTTCAAGTTTGAGGACAGCGAATGTCAAATGTAGATTAGAACACTCAATTCTTTTTAAAAATGCAACTGGTTCACGAATTCGATAATAATTTGCAAAAGTAAGTCTACTAGAAAACAGCGCATTAAATTGATTTGTAAACAGTTGACTGAATACATGTTGGGTTACGATAGTATTACGGTAGGACCTGTTATCGTTGACATTGGTGAGTATGAGCGAGAAATTAGTGACAGCCGTCTGTCCGTCGGGAGCCGTCGCCGTTACAGTACCCCCGAGTCGCTTCCACTTCTCAAAATCCATTCTCTTAGCTACCGTAATCCAGCCATCGGGATCGATTCGGATGACGTCACGTGGTCCATTGAGGACAGCCAGCTGGTACCTGCGAAAAGGGTTACTGTAGCAAGACGGGTAACGCAAGCAGGAGCGGATTAAGAAAAAACGGGGGCATTCGCTTACTTGTAGCTGTCTTCGGGATGGGCTTTGACTTGGAGAACACGGCTGGAGACGGGAGTGTCCTCGGGAAGAACAGCGCGGTAGTTTTCTTTTCTGAAGGAAGGAGAGGAGTCGGAGTCAACGACGTTGATTATCAGTTCAACTGAAAGTTGATAGTCATTGTGTGGTGTTCTTTGAAAACCCAACCTGGGATTTCCCTCTTTCCCTTCCTCATCGAAATACTAAGTCTTATCCTCTTCACCACCTCGGGGGTCAGTGACCGCTTGGTTGTGATCTCTCCCGTCTCCTTGTCCACTTCCACCCATTTCCTCACTTCCTCATCCTTGAATCCCTTCGCCGTCGCTCTCACCAATTCATAGGTGTAGCCAGGCATTCTCGCATTAGCCCAGGCAATCTTCTGTTTCTCGCCGACTTCTGACAATTCCGTGGTTAGCTCTGACTGCAGGGCCTTCTTATGTTCATTCACAGCAACTGTGGTTGTTGCATTCCTCGGAGGGTCTCCTCCGTCGGTTGCTGTCACTGTGAATTCAACGGCGGTGTCCTTGCTTAGTGGTTTTTCTTCCGTCCCACTGCCACCTGTATAGATGATTTCTCCGCCATCTGTCACTCGAAATCGGGAGTCGTCTGTGGAATAACGGATGTAGTTGTTTGGAGCAGTAGCGTCTGCGTCTTCAGCCGAGACAGCGCCAACGACGCCGCCTGGGGAGATATTGGCATCCAGGACGAGGGAGTAACGGGCGTTGGTGAACACGGGGTAGTTGTCGTTTATGTCTCTGCAAATAAGGATTCTTTTCTGTTTGTGTCTCTGTATATATCTCATTATCTCTCGTTCTCTCCAATATCAACACCCACCTAACAGTGATGACGACTTTCGCTATGCTGCTCCTCGGCGGCTGTCCTTTGTCCGTAGCCCTTACAGTAATAGTCAAGTTATCACTCTGCATTGTATCTCTTAAGACTTATTGTATCAATTCGAAATCAATTTCTTACCTGTCCAATTTGCCAATGAATAGAATGCCAGCACTGAAATCAATTGGCACTCCGTCTGGCGTCTCTTCCAAAGCGTAGGTGATCGTTCCATTCTCTCCCAGATCAGGATCCACAGCCAGAATCCTGTGTTTCATACTCCTGTCTTCATCCACCTCTACTTCATAGACCTCTTTTTCAAAGCGAGGGGAATTGTCGTTGACGTCTTTGACTACGACCTTTCCAGGACAGTCTGTCCATTTTCCATAAGAGTCTGTTGCCCTCACCACCAGATCAATTCGTTCGACCTGCTCTCTATCGATCGGCTGAAGACTTTTCAGTTCTCCCTGCTCCGAGATGGAGAAGAGTGAGGCTTTTTCTCCTAGGAGGCTGTAGGTCACTTGTTTTGTGGCTTTGACTGATCCCAGAACACCGGGGCGGTGGTTTTCCACAACGTAGAAGAGGAAGGAGTCGTGTTCGAATACAGGAGCCTTATTATCTTCTGGGTCTGATATCACTTCCACTCGGACGAGGCAGTCGCCCTCTTCCGTTTTTAAATTGAAAGACAGGTCTTCTTGAATCAGTTCCGGGTGGGCCACAGTTACGGTGGCTATGTTGTTGTCCAAGGTTGCTTGGAAAGCGGTTGTTCCATCGACTGTGACAGTTGAGACATGTCGATTGAAATTTACTCGAAGAGGAGAGTCGAACGCAGAGGATCCCGCTTTGATTTTGGCCGAAACGTGGCTACATAGCTCGGTTTTAGCCGCGGAAACTGGAGATGCAGTGAAGGTTACAGTAAGCACAGCGGCAGAAGCCTGGCCAGTGGAATCCTGCTCCTTCGCCTGCAAAATGGCACTTCTATCTTGTGTGCTCGCTAATGTGTGTGCATGTGTGTTTGTGTGGAAAATTTCCTACCGTAAGCGTAAAAGTTCTCTCTTCTGTGTCTTTCGGCATCTTGACTACCGTAACTGCACCCGTAACGTCATCCACGCTCAAGAATTCATTTTCTTCTATCGAATACCTAAAATACAGTATCCTTTTCGATACCGTACTCTTTGTACCGTATATCATTCTTGTTTCCCTCGTCCCCATCTACAGCCAATACCCTCAGAATCTGTTGTCCTACGGCTGTCGCAACAGCTTTCAGCTCTGATTTCCAAACGGGAGACTGACTGTAAGCACATTAATCTGCATTCAACACAGAAGACTTACTCTTGCACATCAACCACTTGAATAGAGATTGTGTGATTGGCCGAATTTCCCCCTTTCAGTGGATCACCGTCATCTGCGATTACAGTAACCTCATGTGTTAGTCTTCTGAAAAATGCTCTCTATTTGGAATTCCACTGAACTTACGTTTCAAAATCCAGCTCCTTTTTGAGTCTCATACTCGTCCAGCACTCTCCATCTGAGCATTTCTGCTTGTCCACTCCAAAGAATTCGTCATTGTCCAGGGAAAAGCGAACTAAGCCGCCTACGCCAGTGTCTGGGTCGGCTACGCGCAGTTTGGCAACAACTGAACCTTCAGGAGTATCCTACAAGTGAAATTAAGAATGTTTTAAAGACGCCTACTTCTCTGATGGAGAGAACCGAAGGGGCTCCTTGGAAGACAGGGGCGTTGTCATTCACATCGACTACTTGGATGTCGAGGGTGGCTCTTGCCTGGCGACGACCGGCCAAGACGAGGGAGAATGACTGACCACCTTCCTTCTGGAAAGTAAACTTTTTCGGGAGATTAAAATACAGAAACTACATCTATCTATCATGCGTGCCATCTCCCTAATATATTCCGTTCCCTTTGCTTATCCCTTGCCACTCGAATTCCCGCTCTCCGCTGCTGTGCTATGTCGCTGGCCACTTGTCGTCCGGTTGTCTTTTGTATCCGAAAGAAAGCAGCCGATTCCTGCCTGCCCAACTATCAAATATTCATTTGTAATTGATGCCAATTGGCCCATCTGGCACTGCCTTCGGAATACGCGATCAGCTGGTAGGAAGAGCGCCCCGCTTACCGGCTGGCAACTACGCATATGCTAATAAGGGCAGCGGACACACGGAGGCGGCCGACCGTAACCACAGGGTCAGACGGAGGAGAACAACAGGAGCAAACGGAAGAGAAATGGGAAGATGTGTCTTACTGTAGAACACACTCATTTAAGCGGAAACTACTGTTCAAAAACGGAGGCTTTCCATACCATTGCCCTTTGGCTACTGTGCTCTCCCTCCCCTCGTCGCCTCCCTTCCTCCCTTCGTCATCGCCGGTCATCTGCGCCGTCGCTTCGTGTGTTGTGCGAGCGGCTTAGTCGGCGCATCGTCCGTGGCCACAATAGCCAAAGAGGGCCGAAGACACTGCGAAGACAAGTAAAAACGCTGTTTTCGCGTGAGAACAGCTTCCGCCGAGGGCGAAAAGGAGGAGGACTAAGTGCTTCGGAGCGGGAACTGGCTGCGAGAAAGATAACATAAATGAAATGAGGCACAAAGGATACAAGATCCAAAGAGGAAGGCATAGCATTGCTCGGATATGCGCTCTTTAGGGAAATGTTCGGAAGGGGTCGTATATATTTCCTCCAAACATTCACAGCAAACGAAAATAGGAGGTCAAACGTTCTTCTCACTTTTTATAAACGAGCCCGGGGGCGAGTGGAAAGGATTCATCTTTGTACAAGCGAATTCTTAACCAAAGTGTGATTAATTTAAAAACAACTGTTGGCTGCCCCAATCCATTTTGTGTCTAGTAAAGCAGGCGGCCCTCTTACTGATTCTGTTTTACAAATTTTATAGGCTCTCTTCCGTCCGTCCCATTGTCCATCCATCATTCGAACTGCTTCCTCCTCCCCTAACCAGTCCCTCATCTACGACCGGACCGAATCGTATTTTGGTCGTAAATTAAAGCGTCGGTGCAAATTGCGGCCGCCGGCGATGGGAACGGCTTATCAGGCGACGGAACATGTGTTCCGAAGGAAGACTTTCACTCGACGGTGGCGCCGTCTTGGAAATGCTAATTAGGCGGAGAGACGGCGGACGAAGGACGCAATCTACGGGGGAGGGAAAAAGAGGATGGACTGGACTGGCACTGCAATGGCAGTGGAAATGCACTGGAGGGACAGCGGACACCGTGGACACCACTGAAGGAAGGAAGGGTTCCTTGCTTTGTCTAATTGGAAAACATGGGGAATAGGGAAAACGAAAAGAATTGCGCGAAAAAAAGATTGGAATAAAGAGAAAAGGCATGAGTCTAGGAAGTTTAAAAAACCCACATCCGCATCCAACTGCTTATTGAGGGATAACGCAGAACACGAAGAGTTGATTTTAACAACAGAGAAATGCTTTCCCCCGTCTCCACTCAGAATCCTCGCAGCTCCTGGACATACAGTGACTGGGAGAGACTTCCCCACTGGCCAATCCTCCTCGATCAAGAGAAACGAAGGCTCCACTAATAATGGACCTGAAACAAAACAATTCTTTATTTCTCTTTTGGAGTCAGTTTCCCACACATGATGAATTTTAAATATTGACAGTTTGACCTCCAGAATGCGTTTGGCGCACATGTGGTCATACGGTAAACAAAACCTTATGGTCGTCAGTGGCTGGAAACAAACTGCCGACTGGCTTATGATTTCATTTGTTTCGATTAACTGTGAATGGTAGTTTATCATACTTCAATTGGAAATTGACAAAAAGCGTTTAAAATGAGGATTTACATGATGCACAGGGAATGTTTGGAAAACCACGGACAAATGGGATATGCCCAAATAAGCTTTTAGGATTTTGGTGGTTCCATTGCCTCTTTCTGCCGTGTTTTGTCTTCTGGCTTTTTTTCTGAGTATCCTTTTACTTACACGCTACTATAGCCATTACAACGAGAGACGGAAATTATTTGAATTGATGAGGTAGTGGTCAACGGTAAAACAGTCAGAAGCCGGTGCAATGAAATGTGGTGACCGTGAGTGAAGTCAAAGGAGCGTGAAAGAATGAGAATCGACTGAACGAAGAAATTGTGAACTTGGATTGCCGACATCTGTTGTTTGTTTGACATCTCTTTAGACAATGTACGTTTTCATCCAACCTCAAAACCATAAATTGCATTCAGTACAAAAGTTATTTAGCCAATTAATTGGAGAACAGTCCTGTTTTTCAAATGCAGCCTTCGAGAACCATCAGCCATGTTCTCAAATGATTCTCTACGGCTAATCGTGTCCATGAAGCCTGTTCTTTCCTCCAATGAACTGAGGCTGCCATTCCGAAGCCCATTCATCACCCCCAAGGTCTCACCTCTGCACCGGATTGCCGTAATTAGAATGAAGAGGGTCGCCGCCGTCCGCAAAAGGGCGGCCATTCCGTGTAGGACCCTTTAATATAAAAAAAGTGTGAATTAAAGGACTGTCGTAGTAAGAAATAGTAATAGCGTAGCGTAGTGAAGAAGTGTGCCCAACGGATACAGGCTGTTTGGGCGCCGCGCGGATAAGCCAAGGGGGCGGGGCTTGTCGCTGCTGGAGAGACCGCATGGCGCACGCTTTTTTGTAGAAGGGGCGCGTTTTTAGGCATGAGGCCACTTGTCGTCGACGGATGAGGTGAGGCGAGGTCGAATGGCAATCGGACAAAAGACAGGGAATGGGATAATTGGCGGCGGTGCGGTTTGAGGAGAACAACTGATTGGGACAGGAAAAGAGATGGATTGAGAGGATGGTTCGTTTAGGGTTGGTTCTTAGCAAGCGATATGGATTCTGAAGGCTAACGACGTTAGGCAGCTCTCGTATCTCAAGTGGAAGCTCGATGCCCGAATCCGCCAGCCTTTACATTGAATAAAGAATGCCTGAAATCTTTGACTTCTGAGATTAGGATTGGCTTTTTGTCAGCAACCAAGTTTACATAAATTGGGATTTAATCTAAAAGAGTGAGTGAGTATTTATCATAGAATTGCCGCCTCAGCCTTCGTCCTCCAGCCTGTTCACAGCAGCGTCCGATGGACCTAATCGGCAAACAAATAGGAACCTCAAATAAGAGACACCAGGTGGACGGTTGTTTCCTTTTCCAAATAGGAACAAATGCAGGTGCATTGCAGAATAACTCTTGCTCAATGAATGTCTTAATTCCCTGCACATTTCACTTAGTTGGCGCCTTTTCCTTCCTTTGTTCACAATTTTGTCGATTTCCATGCGAAAGTGTCGTAATGAGCGCGGATCCCCTGAATTACGCGCACAACGGGCGAACTCAATAAATCCGACGCATATTATGCAGATTGGCACACCGAATCGCCTCATTTAGAGGCGGTAGTGCAATTCAGAAGGGGTTTGGTAGGAAATTTAGAGAGGGGTTGCATGGGAAGACAGAGAAGACATCAGGTGACTGATTGAATGTTACCTTACGCCAACATTTCTCTTTCTTTTCCCAAAATACAAAAGGTCACAACCACGTAGGGGGTCGAACCCCTGGCCGTTGAATTAAAAGTCTAATGCTGTACCACTGACAATGCGGAGGTCCGTTTACAAAGCAGATGGCAATGGTTTATCGCAGCAGCCTTGCTTGATCTCCGTGGCGACAGTAACTTTGCAAACGATATCGAAATAGACATATCCCCTAGAAAACTGATTGTATTACAGTTTTCATGTCTTTTCGCGACAAATAAAGATGATTTGGACGAAAAATAATTAACGCGAGGGATACACCCCCAATTTAGATCTACTGAATGAATCCAAATGAAAAACTCGTTGTGTAATAAATATATCATTCTTATAGTTTTGCCGGTGTAACACGAGTCGCCTGTCCGAATATACAACCGAGATTTGGCCTATCCTGTACTGTCGTGACCAACAGGCCGATCCTCATTGCGAGTGATGAGGAAATACCAAACGTGGATAACTTGACGTGAACTTGACCGTTCATTACCCTACGTGGATCCGTGACGTATCCGTTGCGTTGCGCCATTTCCCCTATAAAAGCCGGTCCTCGGCCCATTCCCTCACTCTTTGCCATGGTTCCTCGTCGCACTGCCCAGCCTGCCACTCGCCGCCCCGCCTCCAAGAAGAAGGACGCCGTGGTCCTCGTCGTGACCACCGCCAACAGCAGATCCGACAGGAGCGTCTCCAGGAGCCGTCGCTCTGCCAGCCGGTCTACCCGCCGTCTGAGGTCTGCCAGCCGGTCGAGGTCCGCCAGCCGGTCGAGGTCCACCCGCAGCGTCCGCAGGAGCAGCCGAAGCCCCCGCAGGATGTCCCGCGGCAACAGCCGCAGCTCCCGCCGTTCGTCCGGCCGCAGCCGTTCCCGCTCCGTGAAGAGGCCCTCGGCCAAGGCGGGATCTGTCCGCGCCACTTCGCGTCGTGACAACAAGGGCAGGAGGATCTACAAGAACAAGAAGAACGAGCAGTTCTTCTACGACAAGAGCGGACGGCTGCACCACAAGGATGGACAGTACGCGTAAACTGAATAAACGTACTAACACAAATGTTTTCTTATTTCTCCTGCTTATATGTTGCTATATATATGTATGCTTATATGTATTCTCCTAATGTGTTTTATTCGTGTGGTGTCTTTGTAATTTGTTCATTGCTCATAGAATTGTTTATCAGAGATTGATCCTTGTCCATTCTGCAGAAATTACAAAAGTTCGTAAGAGATAAAAAAGTTTGTCGACATGGAACAGGAGATAATAGCGAAATATTCATTGTAGCCGGTACCCGAGGCATCACAGGATTAGCACAACCATTGGAACTCGAAGGGAAATGGCCCTTCTATAGGCCAAAGTTCTGTTGAAAAGAGAACGAAGGACCGATGTTCTCCTTATTGTCTTCTGCTTTGGGATAGTCTGGCCTTGGAGCATTCGTCTGGGCGAGGAGTTCATTCAAACGGACGATTTCCCTTTGAGCTTGATCCCTTTCCTAGAAAATACTGCTAAGAGGAGGAGTGGGACAATTTCACCTGAGTGACTTTGGTCAGTTCCCCTCGAAGAAGGGATTCCGTATATTGGTAGGCGTCCAGGCGCTAAAGAAACCTCGATTGAAACGAATTCAGTTCACTTCGCTTTACCCACTTCACTCACTCACTCACTCACTCACTCACTCACTCACTCACTCACTCACTCACTCACTCACTCACCTGTTGTAGTACTCGGATCTTCTCTTCCGATGCCTTCTCCCTGATCGATCTCTTCTTCCTCGACTCCTTAGCCGCTTGATTGTTCTTATCTCTCTTTTCCCTATACCTAAAACTCTATCTTATCTCAGTTCATGGGCCTGTCTCTCGTCTTCTAAATCTCTCTCGTTTCCACTCTTTTCTTTCCTTCTCTCATTCTCTAATGCCTTCATTACCTCTTTCTCCAGCCTTTCACCCTCTTTCTCACTACCTTACCTTACGGAGGGTGATATTAGCCAGACGATTTCTGCTTTAACACCTAAAGGGGATTAAGGGGGGTCGAGGTGGGTGTTCCTCTTGAAAAGGCTGCTTGTCCTACTTTTTGAGATCTTCTGGAGAATGATGCTTGGAAGAGGGATCTGAGGGAGGAGAGGAGTCGTTCACACAGGTGATGTCGGCGAAGGGTTGGTACATCGAGGCCATGGGACTTCCATAGTTTGGGAGAAACGAGGGACTGAAACCATAGAATGGAATGTTGTAATAAATAGGAAATCCTGTCTTTAAATAAGTTCTAAAGGATCTCTTCCGGTGTCTAACCCTTGTCCTTGCCAACGGGAGGGTGTCCTCCCTTTGCATGTTGTTTTCGATTGCATCTTCCCATGGCTTATCTCGTGCCATCCATCACTCTCATCCTACCGTATCCCAGATAGAAAAGTCTGTGTCTCTCAGTCGCGCACACTCTCTCGCCCTCCTTATCGCCATCCAGATGTTTATTCCGCGGCCGCAAAGGCGACAGGACAATTGGACCGAGCTCTCCCGCCGAGCAGGTCAGCAGGTGACAGGATTACGGTACGCTAGGACGCCAAGACGGAGCTCAAGAAAGATGGAGAGTAGTCCACAGCGGTCTTTAGACATTCTCAAAAAGGCTTAAAAACTTAACAATTTAATTGTACCTTTCAAAATTACAAATTTATGTTCATTGAAAATTCGGCATGTCCCTAGTGAAGAACATTGCGTTTTAGAGGTGTTGTTGAGTTCTCACAAAGCGTTTTCTTGGATTAGATATGACTTTCTAACAAGTCTACGTTCGGTAATGCACCGTGCCCAAATTTTTCCGCATTGCCATTGGCAGCCATGAAGGATGACGCCGATCTTGCCTTAGGGATGTCATAATTAGCGTAATCATTGTTTCACATCTACATTCGACAAACATTAATTATAAAAAAAACCTTTAAAAATATCCCAATTTTGGATTCGAAACAGGAGGGAAGTAAATTAAACAAAACTGCCATAAACCAATAGAGTTACTATAGCAGCAGGGGAAAGTATACATTTTGAGAACGGAGAAAGTAAGAAAACGTACTTGTAGGTTCCACATGCGTAGAATGGGTTGTAGTCATAAGTAGCTGGCAGCATGTTGCGTCTGTGTTGCGTCAGAGTGTGTCCGCGAGTGATACGCCCACTTTTGGCGCATGGACCTCCGAGAGGTCGCTAATTGGGAGGTCGCGCACGGAGGACATGCTCTCGGGACACGGGAGGGCCCAGAAAGGAAAGAGACCTCCCTTGGGCAGGACATGAACAATTGATTGGATGATTTCAGAAGAACACAAACTCAGTTTTCATGGGGAAACGAAAGTTTAGGATGAATGGCTTATTGAAAACAAATTCGGAAAAAAATTTATTTATGTCGATTAAAGACAAGAAAAAGGCCTAAAAAGGTTATAAAGGATCTGATTTATATTTTTCCGTTTAAAATTTCCTAATTCCACTAACTTTGTTCTATAGGAATTGCCATTATCATTATTTTAGACCGCTACTTAAATTATACAGAAGTGTCTATTTCGGTGATGACTACAATTGTTTAAAAAGGATTTTGATTGAACTATGGCAACTTTGACGGCAGTTTACATTAGAAATTATCTTCTGAGTCACCTTGGTTAAAGTAATCATGCGCAATGCAACTTCTTCCCAAAAACGTTGGATGAATTGTGCGGATATTTCGATTGACAACGGTTGTGGATGATGAGGCCCGATATTGCTACTGGGGCCGAACGCCCATCTTCAAAAGACAACCATTGCTGGCGCCAAGAGAGTAGTCCCCTATGGTGGATACATTTTACCAAAGTTTTTGTCCTGTTTATAATTCAAAAAGTTATTAATTTTCCCAGTTTTTACGTCAAATGTTAACGAAAACTTAAAACTATTCTTTTCACAAAATGTGTCATCCATATAAACGGTTTTATAGCATCTGACTTTCATAATAAACCCCTTCAAATTAATTCAAAGCTCAAATCATTTATTACCCGTGTATTTTTCATTACATTGTGAATTAAGTTAGTATTGAATGGCGTTTTCAGTACGGAAAGGATTGGTCGTTCTGTTTCTCCGCCAGAGGTTTCGAAGATTCCTTGAAATCCTGGAGAGCTACTATTTGCTTCAGACGGGAGATCTCAGCATCCTTGCGCTCATTCTCCTGAAAATGATCGGATCTTACTATTCTCAAAATGAAATCACCTGTTTCAGGAATTCAACCTGCTGCATCAGTTGGAACTCGGACTGGTACCTCTTCTTGTTCTCCTGAAAATAGTGTTCATAGTATCTTTCTCTCCCTTTCTCTCTCTCTGTCTCTCTCTTACCATCTCCTTCTGCTGAATGATGGCGTAGCAGTTGTTCAGTTCCTCCCTCGTCTTGTTCTCCCTCTGAACCCTCTTAATCCTAGACGCCCTAGCAGCCTCATTGTTCCTTGCCCTCTTCTCCCGGTGCCTAAAACATCGGTTTTCCCACATCTATGAAACCTCTCTCAATCTCTCGAACACTCTCTTTTTACTCTTTTACCACCGCCACTTTCTCATTCTCCAATCTCTCGTACTCTGTCACCCCTGACTTTCTACCTTACCAGAACCGAGAGTGATCGACACTTGGAATGTTCATCTGAAAGGGTTACAAAAGGGGTCGAGGTGTGAATCCTCTGGAAAAGTAGTTGTTCCTACTTGATCTTCTGTTCCGGGGACATGTCCTTCATTGAATTGTTGGAGGAAGAGGAGGAAGATGTTTCGTTGAGGACGCCAGGAAGCTCAGGGAAAGCAGCTGGGAAGGGAGCGATGGGGCCCATGGGAGCGTTGTAGTTCGACAGAAGAGAGGCACTGAAATGAGGAGATTCAATTGTAGTTTTCCTTAATGGTCCGTTATATCGGAATCTTTATTTTTCTCTAAGAATTTACAAATTTGAATCAAAACAAAAATCCCCGCTGTCAAAGAATCCTGCTCAATGCCTTTACGACCTGTTACATTGTGCGCCGTGTCCTCAGACCGTATCCCCTGCCAGGCGATTATCCGATCGATTGCGCAACCACAAGAGCATACCATTGGGGAGCAGATGTTAGGCCATTAAACGAGTAGATTAGTGAGAGTTTACTTTCTTTTTCTTTAGAGTTAAAGTTTTGAAATGAATGAATATGGAAGTTATGACTTTTGGAAAATGCCCCAGGAATGGTTTCGACCTAATGATTTAACTTTATGACCGAGTGAAAGAGACTTGTGTTAGAGAGTGAAATAGAGTTATATCAATTAACTATAAGTTTAAAAAGAATCTGACGATGAGAACCCAGATAAAGAATTAGGTGTTCACGATTGTACGGCCATGAGCAACCGTGCCATTGGCAATAGCGGCGGACAGTCGGGACCAATTGTTCCAAGCGAAACACGAACGCTAACTTAGCGAATCGAAAAGTATAAAACCCACTTGTAATTCCCGTAGGCGTTGTAGAAGGCAGTGTTGTAGTCGTAAGTAGCTGGCAGCATATTGCGTGTGTGTTGCGTCACTGTGGCTCAGCGAATGAGCCGACCGGCGACCCACTTTCGCGCACAGACCACCCAGGTAATTAGGAAGGGTCACACGTGGGGACATGCCAAGAGAAGGACAACGGAGCGACTTTGGAAGAGATAAATGAGAAGAATTATCCTGAAGTTAGAAAGTGACACCCAGTGAATGGCAAAAACTACACACACTTCTCGAAACGCCAAAATCACCTCGGACGGTTAACAACTTCAACATGTTAGCTTTTCTGATCCACAAACTGGATAAGACAATATTTATTAAAAAATATCACGTGAAAGGTGTGTACAGTCAAAATTTTTGTTCTTCTTTTATAGCCTTCTAAAATTCTTATCGTTAACCTTTTAAGCGATGATGAACTCTTTTGCTGTACATTGCTACCTCTGAGACTGAGAAATATAATCGGTGATAGTCCCATAACTCCTGGTTTATCAATCTACCTTATCAGAAATCCCTAAACTCTAGTGTGACACAAACGAATTAAAGGAACCGTCAGGGACCTTTTTGCATTACATTTGCTCCCCAATGTTTCAGCCTGCGTCTCTCACTCCAACTCAGTATTTCGTTGTTTTTGTAAACAGCGGACACATAGGCGTTCGACGCTGAATCTGCAAATGGTCGGCTCATTTTCATCGCTTTGAGGACGAATATCTGAAAATCTAGTAATTTCCGGCTTAGGGTGTTTTTGACTATTTTGCACGGCTGATTTTTTTAAAAGCAAAACAAGCAAAAGATCCCTGACGGTCCCTTTAGACATATATAAATCGCTTGTTAGAATCAAATGATGCTATTTCCAAAAATGAGAGTCATTTGATGAACAGTTCTTACCAATTTTCCATCACTGTAAATGTCATTGGTCATATGATATTATCCATCTGTTCGCCTTCTGCTAAAAGTGTTTCAGAGTCTGTTGCCCGAGTATCTCTCGCCCGGCGGGAGGTGTCAGAGGTCAGTGGAAAAGGGCCCTTCTCGCCCATGCGGATTATGTTTGTCCAGGCGGTCCAGCACATAAAACAAGTAAAAGAGCGGTAAAAGGATTAGGGAGATGAGAAAGCAATGGAATAAGGTAGGGGTACTAGGTCACCCGAAGACAGTTTTGTAAAAAGCCCAAACTCTTTGTTCTTTTCTTTTCTCTCATATAGTAAACGCACGAATTCTCGTGTATTCATCAAGATTTCCTCAGAAAACGTAGACAACACGAAAGAAATGAAACAACTCCAGATCTGACGACAAGTGTAATACTCATTAGACTAATTGACCACCAATAATTATTTTCTTCGTTGTGGTAAAAATGGAGGCAAATACTAAGATGTGAAACATACCACATCAACAAGTGTTTAAGTGAATCTTGCCAAAACTTCACCATAGTTCCCATAAGTTTCCCACTTTCCATATAAACTCTCCCCCACTAATCCGTAATCTGCCATTTCTGCCGCTTTCTTCCCTGCGGGCTCAAATCCATTTCCCCAGCTGCCTCTGTGACTGCTGTTTTTCCTTATATGAACGCCCTTCATTCCTTATCTAATCGAACCGACTACACCGCATTTCTGCCATTTCGCACGTCACACACCCACACTCTGTTCTAAATGTTTAACTGTATTGTTTTTGTTTTAGCTTTGACTTTTATTGTATTTTTAAAATACTTTGTAATTCTTAAAATACCCATTTTAGTGTAACATGGCCGATATTGCCTCGGAGTTGAAAGAAAATGGATTCGTGGTTGTTGAAGACTTTTATTCTCCGGCTGAGCTCGAAGAGATGAAGGCGGAGATGGAGAACATTGTAGACGGATTCGATCTGGAGGACACACCGAAGAGTGTCTTTTCCACTTACAACGAGGATCAGGTACACACACACACACACACACACACACACACACACACACACACATACACACATACACACACACACACACTCACCCTCCCCTTTCATCATTCAGTTTCAGCACCTCTCAGACGATTACTTCCTCAACAGTTCGGATAAGATCCGCGCTTTCTTCGAAGAAAGGGCCCTGGACAAAGAAGGCCGGCTCCAGGTGGAAAAGCAGAAGGCTCTCAACAAAGTCGGACATGGTAGGTCAAAACATTAGCCTTGAAAACTATCAAATTTCAGCCCTTCACTGGCTGAACCCTGTCTTCCGTCTTCTCACTTTCCACCCAAAAATGAAGGAACTCTTCCAAAAACTGAACTTTGAACAGCCGGAGGTAGTCCAGAGCATGTACATTTTCAAGGTAAGCCTAATTTTATCTCTGTTCAAACTTTTCTTCTTATAGCAACCTAAGATCGGAGGGGCTGTGACTGACCACATCGATGCCACATTCCTCCACGTCCAGCCGATTGAACACCTCGTGGGAGTGTGGGTGGCCGTGGACGACGCCAATATGGAGAATGGCTGCCTCTCCTTTATTCCAGGAAGCCACAAATGTAAGAAATATGGAAAGTTAAAATACAGTCAACTGATGTTACAGTATCTTCTGTGGATTATCGATTTGTGAGGACAAATGACAAATCGGGAGGTCCTCTTTTGAAGTTCATCGGAGAGAGGCCGACCTACGATCAGGAGAAATTCGTTCCGGTGCCCATCAAGAAGGGTGGGTTAATCGAAACTGGAGTTCTACTATCCTGTCCTCACTTGTATATTCTAATTTACTTCTTCTGTAAAGCGTCTAAAATTGCTTATTAGGAATTGTCACAACCAGGTTTCAGCTGGTGTGATTGGCTATCTTTCTTGCTATATTCTGGAAAGCGCTACAAGTGAAAATAGGCTTGTAGTCCCAAGCTACCCCCGTTTTCACAGCTAAATTCTAATTCCAGGTTCCCTGATCCTAATCCACGGATTGGTGGCCCACAAGAGTGAGCAGAACACATCCGACAAGAGTCGTCACGCGTACACGCTCCACGTGATGGAGAGGAAGAATACCCAGTGGGACCCCCTCAATTGGCTTCAGGAGACCTCCGAATACAAGTTCCCCAACCTCTACACAACCCAGTGATCTCCCTGTACAAATAAAGATCCTGAGAGTTTTATTTGCGTATTGTATACATAAGGCGACAGATCACAATAGTATTAACCGGAGACCGCTTGTGAGGATCTAATAAAGCTGTTGGAGATGGACTGCTCAAGGCCGGAAAAGGCGTCGCGGAGTGGCATTACGGGAGGCCCGCGGGGAGTCCTTTGACGGCCAGTCGGCCCTCGTCCGCTGGCTGAGCCGCGAAATTTTGCTCATGAAGAAACGGATGTGGGCGAAGGGCTCCAGGAGGTCTTCAGGAATCGAGGACAGCGCCAGGAAGAGGTCACTGTCACTCTGGAAGGGAGGAATAAATTGGGTTACGAATCGAACGATCACCTTGGTTGGGAGGCCGAGGAGATACACCGGAGGGGGAGTAGATGGAGGGGTGGCGAATTTCGCATCGTCTTCACTGGATTCTCTGGAAATGCAGACAACGCTTATCCAGGAAACGCAAACTAACCGCCGGAGGTTGACGACTTGAGGGGAATTGAGTTTCAGTTCAGCCAGTGCTTCCGACAATCCGCAGAGTGAATCTTCCAGTGGAGACTCCTCCAGGGCATCTTGGAAGTCGTCCTCATCACTGTCATCTGGAGACACTGTCAGTATGGCTCTCCCTCCCCTACTTACCTCCTCCATTCTCTTTGTCCTCATCGCTACTATCGTCGTTGAAATTGAGTTTTGTACGCACGGGGTCCGTCTTGATCTGCCCCTTCCTCAGCTTTGCGACATAAGTATTCACGGCCTCCAGTCCCTCCTCTGAATCCAGACGTAAGGGTCTCTTTTCCGGGAGGAAGAACCATGTCTCAGCCCACGGAGTGGAGGCATTGGTAGCCAATTCGCGTCCGACTCGCTCGTAACCCTAAACAAAGTGAATTTGTGAAAGAAAAAGTCAGTCCGCAACAGAACTACAGTACTTACCTTGTCCACGTCGGACAGCTTCACATTTCTGCCTCCCTGGGCCCACTTCTGGTAGAAATCGTCGGCGTCCGTTTGGCTGTAGAAGGGCCCCGCGTAGGCCGCCAGGCGGTACTCTTCGCATAGCGGAGAGGCATAATTCGGACTGAAATGACTGGCATTAGATTTAAACATGCGCGTTAAGGATCACAGCCCTTCAAATATCAACAAAACTAGGATATTCTTTAAAGGCCGAAAACTAACGTGAGTAATTGTGCTGGAGTCTTCTCGGTGGGAATTATCTTCGCGGGACCGCTGTTCTCCTTCGTTCTGTACAAGGCAACGTACCAACCGTTCAGCAACAACTCCATTTCTCTCTAAACTATTGAGGTTTACAGAAATTTAGAAGAAACGCACCTTCCGCTGGGCTTTGTCCTCGCCGTGGTATCGGGAACAGGCCACATCGATCGGCGTCAAACCTTCTCTGAAAGTTTGTGGTCAAAAACTGTCGGATATTATCAGCCCGATTACTATTTCTCCAAAACTTGAAACTCACTCACTTGTTTCTGGAGGTCTTATTGAGCATCGGGTGCGTCACTAACGCCCTGATGACATCCACGTGGCCGAATTTGGCAGCAATGTGCAGTGGAGTGTCGCAGGAACCCTGAAACTGAGTTATTTCCCCAACCGTACAAACCAACCTTGTCCGGCGTGTTCAGAATCGAAATCACAATGTTCTTCATCCGGAACTCGGCGTCCTCTTCGCTGGTTCCGTAGCATGTCATCACAAAATCCAGGTCTTCAACTTGGTATAAAAACTATCGAAAAGGGTTTTACCGGTGACGTAGGAGATGATTTTCGAGGCGAAGAGGGCCTTTCCGTGGCGAGCGGCGATGTGAAGGGCATTATACCTCATTCCTTCCTGGAAAAGAGAATACTCCCTTTCAAAAAAAAACAATCAAACGAAGAAAAAAACACTGAACCAACCATTAAGATGCTCGCAGTGTCTCCACTGGTGTTGATGAGATAGCGAGGGTTTGTGTCCACGAGACGGCTTTAATCAGAAAACATAAATAATTCAAGTCTAAAAGCTACCAGAAGTTTTGTAGTTCATCTTTCTCGATAGTTTTCTTCAACGCCGTGTATTCCGTGATTTTGAGGGAAGGCGAGGGAATCGTCGGTTCATTCGTCACTTGCCTGCAAATGCATAGGTTTCAAATTGAAATCAAATAAAACGGAGATCTTACCGTATCTCTGACGTAACGAGAGGAGAGAGTGGACAATCGCCGGCGGCGATGAAATTGACAGCATCTTCGGCGTGGTTGAACTTCTTGAAACGAGCGCCTGGAGAATTGGCTCAATTGCTCCTTCAAACTCAACCAACCGTTGGCCTTCCCTTCCGGAGAATTCGCAAACTTGTGGGCTTCCTTCAGACTGTGAAACACCTCCCTCGGCGATTTGGCGGTGTTTTCTGTGAAAACAACTGCGTAGACCGGCGAGGTTGGACAGGGATCCATCTGAAAACAAGTAATTAAATTTAAAAAAACGATAAAGAAAAACAAAAATGAATAAAAAGTCCGGAACAATCGTCACGTGCGAGGTTTTTGAAAAATATATTCGCCCTCTTAAAAATAAAACCCAACGATTACGCAGTGCCCGTCCTGTGTTTACGCGAGAGATGCGGTAAACGCGTTGAATTTTAATTAGGCAGTTCGAATTTCGCTTTGATTCCCGTGCGTTCTCCGATCAATTTTGTATTTTTGTGTTTATGTTTAGTATTTTATCGATTCTCTTATGTTTTAGAGAAATGGGCGACTACAGCTACAACAGGGTCCTCGACATACGTCATGTCAAATCCAAGGTAAGGTCTAAATTTGACAGAAAGCCTTTCTTTTCCCGTGTTACTCAATTCTCAAAGTGATTACTTTTTTAAAAGTAACCAGCAAGTGTTGTTTCGGTCTCAAGAAATGACCACTTAACATAATTAATACCATATGTTATAGGGCAAGATGCAGAAGCAGTACCTCGTCAAATGGAATTCCAGCTACACTACCGCTGCTGACGCCGGCGTCACCGACAGGGGTTGGCCCCCATGTCCCCATTTTCTAAATCCCCCTCTTGCAGAGCTGATGGATGATTATGCCCACTTCGAAGTTTTGGGACCAGCCGACATCCCCGAAAACGAAGGAATCAAAGACACGAAGATGATGCTCTGGGGACTGAAGAGGTTAGCTTTGGCTTTATTTTCTTTTTAAACAATTATTTCAGGACCCATAAGGAGACGGGAGAATCGGGAGTTCAGCTAATGTGCTATGCAGACGTGCGTAAGATGTACGTCGAGGAGCTGGCCGACTACCTGATGCAGTTTGTGTCTGTTTAAACCACTAACCCCGCATAATTATTTTATATTGATCTTTCATCAGAAGCATTCGGAATTTGCCTCATTCAATACGTGTTCTTTCCATTTTACAGTTAAATTCGCTGAAGAATACTCATGCAATAAATCTGTTTTTTTTCTATCTCAAATTTCTCTTTTTTTTACCGATGTGTCTCATCAGTTATATCTGATTTCGGTTCGTTCCATTGTTTATCTGTTGTAGTGCATGAGCGCTTCTGCCTCGTCTGAACACGTCCAACAGATCGAGCAGAACCTTTTCAAGAGCTACACAGACCTCCTTTCCCTCGTCAACTCGTAAGTATTTCTCTCAATCTCAAAGTGGAAAGGATGTTTTCATTTGGAATGACCTGCACTTGTTGCTTTCCGCTAAATGGTACTTGAAATTGTCGTAAAACGAGAATAATTCCTTTTGCACTTTAAAAGAAACAAAGACATGAAGAAAATCCATCCAATTAAGCAGAAGAAATAAGAAAACATTTGTGTTAGTACGTTTATTCAGTTTACGCGTACTGTCCATCCTTGTGGTGCAGCCGTCCGCTCTTGTCGTAGAAGAACTGCTCGTTCTTCTTGTTCTTGTAGATCCTCCTGCCCTTGTTGTCACGACGCGAAGTGGCGCGGACAGATCCCGCCTTGGCCGAGGGCCTCTTCACGGAGCGGGAACGGCTGCGGCCGGACGAACGGCGGGAGCTGCGGCTGTTGCCGCGGGACATCCTGCGGGGGCTTCGGCTGCTCCTGCGGACGCTGCGGGTGGACCTCGACTGGCTGGCAGACCTCAGACGGCGGGTAGACCGGCTGGCAGAGCGACGGCTCCTGGAGACGCTCCTGTCGGATCTGCTGTTGGCGGTGGTCACGACGAGGACCACGGCGTCCTTCTTCTTGGAGGCGGGGCGGCGAGTGGCAGGCTGGGCAGTGCGACGAGGAGCCATGGCAAAGAGTGAGGGAATGGGCCGAGGACCGGCTTTTATAGGGGAAATGGCGCAACGCAACGGATACGTCATGTCCACGTAGGGTAATGAACGGTAGAAGTTCATGTCGTCAACGGAATTTCACGGAAATCTGTGTTAACCATGTCAATCAACTTATGCCGTGTTCATTTAAGGGATAATATCACCTTAGAAATTGTTAAGAGAAATTTTACTGAAAGTCCTGTGGGTGTAATTTAGTAGTTCAGTTCCGTGCGGGAGAAAATACAATCTTGTTTCGATCAATCTGCTCGTTTGAATTTACTTTGTAGTTTATACTTTACCTGGCCAGGTTTATAGTTTACCTGGCCAATCCAGCTGGATTTAAGTACGTTTTATCGATCCTTTCATTCCGTAAGTCATTTGTTCTGCGCTTTTCTCGGATTTCGCTTGTTTCAATCGCTTTTCAATTCACAATTAAATGTCTTCATTTTAATGCTAAATTTCCATTTTAGCTTCGAGAAGGGCTCCACGGCGGACATCACCGCCCGTCTGCGCTCCGTCGAATCAGGTCTTCAGGAGCTTCGTGAGAGCGTGAAGCAGATCCCTGATATTAGCAGTGTCGAGCAGCACCAGATCAAGAAGATCAAGGACATCTACAGGTAGTTTTATTTATTCATTTACATTATTTTCATTTTTAGACAAATCAAGCAGAAGGATGACCTCATTGACACCTTCAAAGGCTCTGATGATGCAGGAGGAGGACTTTCCGGTTGGTGTTTATTTTGTATCCTTTTAAATGACATTTTAGGCTGATGTGCCTGCGGATGACGTCACTTACAACGACCAGGACTTCCAGTGCCCCCACTGTCCCTGCAAGATTCTCACGGGGAGGCTAGCTGTCTGGTGCGAGAGGAGCTGCGAACTGCCACTGCCCCGCCAGCAGAAGGGCGTCGACACCACTCAGACTGTGGGTTACTGTAAGAATCAGTCGGGTGTGCCAAATTCCTACTGTACCTTGTCCTTTAATACAATCCTGTTTATATTGTAATTGATCCGATTGCAGGAGACGATCACCGGGTGCTGGGAGGTGAAGCGTCTCTTCGACTTTCACGACGCCGGTTTCACCAACGCCACCAATGGCGTCCGTTACATCACTTGTGCCGAGTGCGAGTTCGGTCCGATTGGATTGATGGACGCCGAGACGAAGCTGTGCTACGTGGCGAAGGAGCGCATCCGCTACGCCGAGCCGGAGAAGAAGAAGGTGGCCATCGAGGGGCAGGCCGTCGTGGAGGAGACGCCCTAATCGCATAACTATTGCTGTTTCACTTCCCGCTATTCCATTCCGTGTAAAATGAATTGTCGCTTCTATTCTGCGTCTTTCATAATTTCGAATTGGCAGCCAGCTATGATATTCCTGTTATTCCCCCTTGTATAACCTGTTTTTATCAGTTTAGACATCAAATGGCGGAGAAGGCGTTGCCAGCGACTGTGGAGGAGCCCCTGGACCTCATCCGACTGAGTCTCGACGAGAGGGTCTACGTAAAAATGAGGGATAATAGAGAGGTATGTCCCAGAGACGGAGCAAAGACAGCCGGGTGGTTCAGATCCGCGGCAAACTGCAGGCCTTCGATCAGCATCTCAACATGATCCTCTCCAATGTCGAGGAGACCGTCACCACCACCGAGGTCAGTTTGAGATTTCGAAAGAAAAGAACGAATGCACAATATAAACAACTAAGAAAAATAATGTTACACGGGAAGCTTTTTATTAACGGTAAGCTATCGTGGTTAATTTCGATGCGTTGCTCTTCTTACTCGTCGTCTGCCTCCATGTGGCCCGACGCCTTCGACTCCGCCTTGGATTCCGCCTTCGACCGCTTGCCCTCTTCCTCTTCCTCTTGCTCTTTCGCACTCTCCGTGTTCTTCTCACTGTCTCCGCCCTTCTTCGCCGGCTTCTTGACCTCCTTGGTCGCCTTTTTGGCCTCCTGTTTGCCCTTTCCCTTGTTGTCTCCTTTGTTGTCTCCCTCATTCTGCTCCGGCCAGGTGATCTTGAAGCCTGAATCCAAGGTCTTTCCTCCACCGCTCCGTCGACTTACAGTGGTCCATGATGTTTTCCGCCACGTCCACGTAGAGGTTGTCGTAGGCTTCGGCCACCGTGTGCACCGCCAGCTTGTTCCCAGCCGTCATCTTGTGCAGTTCGTAGAGCAGGTCTCCGCACATTCCGTCGGGGCGGCGCTTTTTCTTGAAGAGGTCGCGGTGGTCTAGAATGGCCACCTCTCCCAGGTCCACCGTCTGCGTCTTTTCCGTGAAGATCCCGCCGTTGTTGGAGAAGCCGAGGAGGATCGTGTCGTGAGGCTCGACAGACCGCACATCGTAGGTGAGCTGAAATTATATATTTATCTGGAGTCCTCCAATTTCTTACCATCATGAGGTCGTTTCTCTCGTCCCCAACCATCGGCAGCTGGTATTCAGCGCACTTCTCCGTCGTGTTCCGGAATTCCTCCTTTTTCGCCTTTTTTGGCTCCAAGAAGTCAATGAGGTGGGCAGAGTAGCTCTCCCCGCCGGTCTCGTGGTAGTCGTAGTCGTCCAGATGGCTCGTATCCCGGAAGAAGACCGCATTGTCCCAGTCTTCGGCCGTCGTGGTGGTCGTCACGGATTCGTCGGCGGTCGCTCCGTTGGCCAAGATCTCCTCCAGCGCCGAGAGCTCCGTCATTCCGCTCCATTCCGCGTCGTCCAGACTAAAGTCCGACTGGGAGGGGTCGTCCTCGTCATCCTGCGGGTAGTAGTCCTTGTGGCCGTGGAAGGGGTACTCCTCCGCAATCCCCGCATCATCCCACATGCCCCTCTCCATCTCCGTGTTCATCTTAAAGTCCGCCTCAGTGTAGTCGAGCTGTGTCGGCGGACGTGGCTTCTGGTTTGTCCCAGCTGGCTCTCTGTTGCGGACGCCTCCCTTGGGAACTGAAAGAAGAATTTGAAGTGGAATAGGGAAAAGAACCAACCGCACATGATGGTCCTAGAGAAGACAATGGGAAATCGACGGAGGGTTCAGTGATAACGGGCGTTTCTGGAAGGAAATAATATTCTAATCCATACCTTTTAGGCTAATCCTAATATTTGCATTTCCAGGTGGATGAAGAGTCTTTCGAGGAGATCTACCGCCAGACGAAGCGCAACATTCCTATGCTGTTCGTGCGCGGAGACTCTGTGATCCTCGTCTCTCCGCCGTCCAAGGCTTCCTAAGCCAAGAACCGCCTGTCGCATCCCACGATACTCTACTTTCTACGTTGTCCATCATTCGTGAATTTTACATTCTCCCGTGAATTTTGCTCCCAAAATCCTCTTGTTTTATCAAAGTTTGTTCTGGATCCCCGTTACGGGTGGACTGGCGCGAAATGACGGGAGTTTTTGCCATTCGAAGTGACACAACGGGCAGCCGACTGGCACTAATTACGCTCACCGGCCAGTCGGCTGACCCCAATCCTGTGACGATTATCAGCCGGTGGACAACTGATCCGGCGGTTTATCACACTTTTCTCTCTCCAGCCACATTTCCGACTGGAATGTTCCTCGTACAACAAGTGGAGAGGCTGCGTCAAGCCTTCGTAACCCAGATTTTGTTGAATTAAGACGCTTTTTGTTATGTTCTTAAAGGCTATGCTCTTTAAAAAAAACAAGAAGCTTATTTTCCATCCGGACGGCATAGAATGCAAATAATCACTTTTTTTTTACACCAACTGACTTAATTACACTGAATCTGAAAGAACTCTACGACTTACTCTAGCGGATTTACTTGGAAGGAAAACTACTGGCATTAGCTATATTTATTGTTATAGTCAGGCAAAAAAATATAAAAATGATTTTATTGAAATAGAGATAATCCATCTTATTCCACTCGACGGAAGAGATACCGAGAAAGAGACACTGAGAAAGAAAGAACAGAGTTTGGTATTTTGGGCAGAAATATCAGCTGAGACATTCACGCTAAGTCTTCACCACCGAGCGGTCGGGTCCTCATTCTCTCCGCCGACTAGCTGAATCCGGTCCCAGAACCTCGTCAAGGAGGGACCGTCATCGACACAACTCCCTGTTGCTGTGAGGAATCGACTACCGAAGCGCTTTCGATCAACGTCTGCCTACACAAGAAGCACTAGGATCCGCCGGCGAGAGCAACACCACCCGCTCAAGATCTCTACGGATAAAGCCGTGATTCGGAATAAATATTTGTATTTGTATTTGTATCAGCTGAGAACATATATTAAGTCTATATTATAAAACAGTTGATGCGACCCGCCCTTCTGAGTCTTCTCTCTCTCTCTCTCTCTCTCTATACGGATGACCTTGATTATATTTCTAGCCTAGCTTCCCGTCTTTTGAAATTGGATGGATTTATTCTGACGCCGTTCTATTAATTATTAAAACATCGTAATTCTTTAAACGAAAAGTCACGCCCCTTTTTTTCTGAAAACTTGGTTTGGTTAAGACTTGGCTTAATTGATCGTGTCTAGTTTTATGCCATGCCATTGAAGGTGTTCTGAGCCACATGTTTTAGAGTGACTTTCTAATGTGAGAACAAATGTGGATGCGAAGAGTATACGAAGAGTTGTTTAGAACAATTAGAAAAGTAAAATGTTCGTTTTAAAGCGTCTTTCATCCAAAGGATTGTATTCTCTTTTTTCAAATTCCCAAAAACCGCAATTTCTATTTGCCCATTTAGCATAAACCAATCATCTACCGTAATCCCCGCATATTTGTTGCAACTTTTATGTCGTATGTGCAGTCGGCTGGCACGAAACCAGGCCCGGAACTAGGAGGAGACAGCCGGCTGGCGGAGAAGGCGGCAGCCGGGGGTACGGTAGTGCCGATCCCAATGGAGGCGGTTGAGGGGGCGGGGCTTCGTGTGCGACCGAGGGTAGCCAATCGCTTGAATAAGCATGGATCTGTGGCGTGGCTACAACTACGCGTCAGCCGCCTACCCGACAGGTTAGTGACAGCCGATGAGGTTAAATCGCTTTAATTGGTTCACTACATTGGCCATTTTGTATATCCTTTGGTCTTTCCAAATATACAAATGGGTCTCTATCTAACTATATGCATGTCTATCTTTTCTGGGTAACCACCTCCTTTTACACAGAATCATGGATTGCAGCCCTTCCTGGCCCCCTCCCTGGTTCCCTCGCACCATGTCTCCCCATGGGCCTTCAGTCGGACCATGGCCACACAGGAGTGAACCAGCTGGGTGGAATGTTCGTCAACGGCCGTCCTCTGCCGGATCACATTCGGTCGAGGATCGTCGATTTGGCACAACAAGGAGTGCGTCCGTGTGACATCTCACGACAGCTCAGGTACGGCTCTCAAGGGAAATCAGGGGGTTCGAGGCGCCGAAAGACGAAGCAGAAATAGGGCGGCTACTTGGAATTACTCTTTTTCCAACTTGCATTGGCAACAGTTGTGAGCCCAGAAAAGGCCAGAATTCGGAGCAGAAAGTGTGCACAGAAAGAGTAGAACAAACAAAGAATAAATAAAACGATTGTTTATGAGAGAGAGAGATAGATAGATAGAGAGAGATAGATAGATAGATAGAGAGAGAGAGAGAGAGAGAGAGAGGATAATAAACATAAAGTGTTTGTAATAAAGCATCTGTTTCAGGGTGAGTCACGGCTGTGTTTCGAAGATTCTCGGCCGCTACTACGAAACCGGCTCCGTGCGACCAGGTAATTGACTTACCGTATCCTTTTAGCTACAGTAACCACGCAAACTGGAACATTTCCACGAAAAGAACATAACTTTTAGGCCTTCGAGTTTAAAGGGTCAAAAGGAAAAATGTGTCAAAATACAACAGTTGTTTCGCAGAATATAAGACTAGGATGTAGTTGTTCTTAACCTTAATTTGTCTCCAATTGCCTGGTAGAACTATAAAACAAATTTTTCAAAATTTTTCAAAATTCGTTTGCTTGTGTTAATGTGTTTAATTTAACCACTTAACTTTTCGTACCCCTGGCCCAGTCCTTATTTTACCCTAAATATCACGAACATGTTGTTTTTACAAATCGTTAGTACCTGCCCACCTAGAGATTTGTTCTCCTCAATCTTATTGCCAACCTCTGAAAACAGCCGGCTGTCTGCAACAAGCAGGCCATTTGTCGGAGGGCGCCCAATCCACTTAAGTAATCCTGCCACCCTTTTACTGCCAGCCGTCTCTCTCGACCACTCATTAATATATTGAAAAAGAGGGTTGGTGACAGCCGGTGAGAGTTCGGTCAGCCGGGTGGCCGGTAATCCGAAAGTAATCCACACAGGGCAACCGCGGGGATTTGGGTCACTTTTGGCAGGCGAAGTTTTGACAGTCGGAAGATGTGGCTCTCACGGGCCAGGTAAATCTTAAGATTATTGTGGCAGAAGAAGGGTTCCAGGTTCTTTTCCATTGAAAAAATCATAATTAAGAAAAGTAGAAGTAGAATTGTTCATGTCCAGCCTATACCGTCCAAGTCAAACAGCAGTACTTGAATGTCTTACGGTTGTAGACTCAGGATTACTGTATCTGCCATCCTTTAAATGCAATTAATGCCCTGATTCCCACCGTACCCTCGTTGTTTACGGTAGCCGTGATCGGTTACCTGCTTGTAACCGCCGGACAGATTATCAGAGCGTTGAGGACGCGACGCATTGTGCGGCCGGAAATAGCATTTGTCGCCAACAAAGGGACGAGGCCGCCGTGGCTGAGATTACTGTAAACAGGACGGCGCCGACTCAGCGACGATTAGAAAACGACACCTGTGGGAATGCAGGGGTGGTAAAATAGAAGAACGGCGGCCAGCGGGACCGAACCAGGGACCTATTTCTACCAAGGCTTTCACATGAACTACTCTCGGCATGGCAACAGATGAAACTTTATGTGAGCGTGTAAAGGATGTGCATAACAATTAAATATAGTTAAAGCTATGTGAAGTTTGAAATTAACTTTCCCATTTGTTTCAAAATTAGCCCAGAAGAGAAACGGTCGTAAGTGTGATTAAATTTAAAATCAAATCAGAAGGTAATTTTGTATTATTTTCTTGGTTTTTCTTTGTGTTACTAAGAGAACAGTAGATGCAGGTCTTTGCAGGCGTAATCGGGGGTTCTAAACCCAAAGTGGCCACTCCCCGTGTGGTCAACTGCATCGCCGCCTACAAAAGAGCAAATCCCACCATGTTCGCCTGGGAGATCAGAGAAAAACTTCTTCAGGTATTTTAAAAGCATGTTAAAATAAAAATAAAAATTTAAGGAGCGAATCTGCGAACCCGACAACGTACCCTCCGTCTCATCAATTAACCGAATTGTGCGGAATAAGGTGAGGCCTTAGTGCCCTTAATTAGGCTAGAGCTGTGTTGGCTCAGTTGGTGGAGTGTTGGACTTTTAATCCAACGGCCAGGGGTTTGAGTCCCCTAGGCAGCTTGAGGTTTTGCTAGTTCAGATAAGACTTTCTAGTTTATATCAAATTTATTCAATTCTTAGTTAATATTTTCAGACAGCGATTTCGGCGCCTTCCCCTGTTCACTCCGTGCCCTGCAACCCTCAGATCAACCAACAGAATCCCCCTCCTCCACAGCAACAGCAACAAATTCAACTACAGAGGCCACTTCATTTTACCGCAGGCGAGTTTTGTGGGATGCAGTTCAGAAAATATTTCCAAGAGATTGTCTTTTAAGAGATGTGAATTAGTTCTAAATATCACTTTCAGGAGCCTATTCTATCAACGAACTGTTGGGTTTCGAGCAGAAGCAGAAGGAATGGGCAGCCAAATTGGAAGGGAGCTGCTATCTGCCGGACGAATGGGTACGAGCCCCTCTGGGAGCCATCCCAACCCCTCTCTACCCACAGCACTAGCTCACAGCTCTTTCTTCTGTACATTCTCAACGATTCGATCAATAAATCGAGACAGAGTCTTTTTGTTGTGGAAATTGGGGGTAAACAAAGTATACTCCAATACAAAACACATGCCTTATAATCAGTCTCTATTCCGAAATTGAGTCAAAGTTCGTGGCTAATTCTAGATTCTTCAATTTCGTTATTTTACAATTTCAAGCCACCACATCAGTTTGAACTCGTGTTCTCTCGTACCCAAACTCCCGTCCTTCCGTTGGCTGATTAGGCATACACGGTCGCCTGTCGACGTTTTTCTATGGTGTGAAATGGGCCGCGAAAACCCACACGCGAGAGGGAAAAAGTGTCCTCCAGACTGGGCGGCGGATATTCCGGCGGATGAGGGATTGTGATGGAACGGCTGTCGCGAGCCTATTCAAAAGACGCGTGTCGCATTCACCCGAACACACTCATTACCGCAGGGAGCGGTCCGCGCACCAGTTGCGCACCAATCGGGGAATCACGGGCACGGTTAATTCACTGGAAGATCTCTCACGCGAGGGGTGCTACAGGTACATGTCAAACCCGTGAGTGAGTGAGTGAGTAGGTGAGTGAGTGAGTGAGTAGGTGAGGGAGTGAGTGAGTGAGTGAGTGAGTGAGTGAGTGAGTGAGTGAGTGAGTGAGTGAGTGAGTGAGTGAGTGAGTGAGTGAGTGAGTGAGTGAGTGAGTGAGTGAGTGAGTGAGTGAGTGAGTGAGTGAGTGAGTGAAAGAATAACTCCTTACTTCAGACACTCTCCTGAACTAGATTTCCATCCGGCTGTCACTGTCCTTCATCCCATCATGTTTACCTGATCCACCGTGTAATTTGCGTGCATAATCGCCTAATCTCGCCATCCCCGCTCTTTTCATAGACCAACCGTAATTACTTGCGCTCTATTACAGGTTACGGTAGTCGTAATTGCGTAATGACAGCCGGCAATGCAAACAAATCGCGCGGCCACTTTGAGTCTCTTGCAAATCTCGTTAAGCGAAGGCTGGTGCTAACTGAATAAGGTGACAGCCGAGTGGCTTCCGGAGGACATGATCCCACCGGCTGTAAAGGGATTGTCGGCGATCGGCCGGAATGGGATTAAGGACGGAGAGAAAGGAGGAAGGGATGAGACGACAGGGGCAGATTGGGATTCTATGGAGTTTTGAGATGAAATGAATATGGAATCTATAGGGTTTGGGACTCAATCGGTCTTTCACGATGGGTTCATTCCTTCTCCAGGCATAAGCTTGGCTTCTGCTTTCCTGTGCGTTTCCCTTGGTTCCTTCACTTGGACAGTCGATGGTCGGCTTCCAAACAATAAACCATAGACTGCTAATCTATAGGCTTTGCACAAACCCCAAAAACTCGGGTTGAAGCCGGGCGGTGTGAATCGCAGTTCTGTAAACAAATGTTATGGCATCTACGGTAGCCATTGGCAATTGAGTGGCTTCAGGAATCGAAAAAATCAGCAAGAAGAAATGCAAAATATATACCGTGGTAATATCAATAATCCTTCCAAAATCAGTATAAACGAAGTAGATGTTCATACAGAGAAATAACGAAACCCTACGAAATCTACTACAAAAAACAAAAGTACTGATAAAATATCAACAGAAAAAAACTAGTTGTGACAGTTTATTTATATCATATTCACCCCCCTTGTATAGGCTAGGTCTTCAGAAGGTAGCTGAGAACCGGACACTTCATGAGATTCTTCTGAATTGCCCCTCCTTCGCTGTTCTTCTCTTCTTCGCTTTCTTCAGAGACTCCTCCGACTTCTCCTTCAAGTCGATCTCGCCCGCCGTGACCGCCTAGTCGTCCCAGTCGTTGCCGGCGCAGAATTCGGGCTCTATCAAACAGGCCATGCCGGGAGGGTCCAGGATCACCATGGGAGCCGAGAACATGTCGTCGGAGACGACAGCGGTCAAGTGGAAGGCCCTCCTGCTCGGGTTTTCCTCCTTCTCTCGAAGGACGAGCCACTCCTTCAGCTGGGCGAGACTGGAGGTGATGTCGCGCGAAGAAAAAGGACATCTGCATGCCAGGAGCATTCTGAATTCAGAAGGTATGGATTGTTGAGTATAGGCTAACCTTCTCGTGGAGGTGGAAAGTGACGAAAAGCTCGTACGACTTGTTCGACTGGACGTTGACCACGCTGCGCTTACGATTGACAGAGAGGAGGCGAAGAGCTGAACAGGGCAGATGCATAAAGAGAAAAAGAGAGATAGCAAAATAATGGCTACCTTTACGAGGACGTACATGTTGCTGGTGTTACGAAAGACGACGCTCTTCATCTGCTGGTTCACTCCTGACCTAAGGACGATCTTGCTGGGGAACATCTTCTTTTCTACGCATGCAAATATTCGGTGAGATTGCGTGGCCGAAGCGGAGAGGGTGGGGAGACTGGCAACACGGAGTTATCAAATTTGAGGGGTAGTGCTAATCATGGTTTGTCTTTGGCTTTTTGTCATAAAAACTTAATTTTGGACGGCGGAGTACCTTGGAAACCAAGGATTTTTGGGCGTTAGGAGTACAAACAGGAGGAGCAGGGATACCTACAGATGAAACTTCGTCATGACGAAGGTTCATTGCTGAAAAGAGGGTATATATGTTGTTTAGTGAATGGAAGATAGGCACTACGGCTGTACATTCAATTCTTTGCATTTAGGAGATTTGTGACACAACATCACTTTTTCATTACTTTTCCAGTGTTTCTAGTGTTGATATGCTACCTCACAGCTATATATTTATGTAAGAAATCAGCATTCCTACATTAAAATGACATTGGGGCTGACTGTGTCCAATAAACCAACAATGAACGTGCTTCTGTTTAAAAAAGATTGATAGATTGAACTGCGCCGATCCAGATACAACCCAGGTCCTGATGAGTTCAATGTAGTCCGAAGACCAGTGGTCCGTGGCCAATGTACAGCCGATGTCCCTGCAGATTCCCGTGGTATTTGTTCCTCTGCGTGTCCTCAGCTAATCGCCTATTTTGGCCGTCTGCCAGGTGCAGTGGTCAGTAGCGGTGTGCCTTGTTTGAGTAATGAGTATATGTTTGCCTTAGCCGTCGAGCCACTGACCGCCCGGCTGCGCGGCCGAACGACCAGCCGGCTGTATGCAAAGCGAACGCCCTCACTGCTTCGGCTCTATGTTTTCCGTCTTCACCGCCGGTCTCAGAGGAGGCGATTCATCAGCTATTAAGCATTCTTCAGTATTGTCTACGAGTGGATATATTTAGCAGACTAACTACCTATTTCTCCCTTTCAGTCTCTTCCTTACTTGTCTACATCACCAGCCTAATTAATTTTCGATTACCGTCGAATTCTTTGTAGGAAAGAAATGCGTTCGCCGGAGGAAACGAAATAAAATCACTTTATTCCTCATTCTTATATGGTAAAGTTCTCCACATCTGTCAGTGAATGTTTTCCCCGGTGAAAACCAAGGTCTGATGAGCGCAGAATTGGGGCCGGTTGGTCCCCATAAGCCTATTATTTTCCGTGAGAGAGAAAGAGAAAAAGAGAAAGGAGGTAATTTTTTTAAACAGCATACATTGAACCTTAAATAACAAATAATTTCGGCTTGAAGGACATTTTGAATTGCCTTGTTTAGCGTAGTAACTCGTTGTGCTTGTTGATGTCAAGGAATCCTCTCCTCAAAAAATCCAATTTCACTTTCTACTTCCATGCCAAATTCTCCCTCTCTTACATCCCAACTGTCTTTTACTTCTCATTTGGCTCATACGATTTTGTCTCCGATATCTTGCTTTAAAGGGTCCATCCTCCTCCTTTTCAAATGCACGGCTAATTCTATGCTGATAAGCTCATGTGTTGAAAAACAGTTCCCTGGAGCGGTGTTGGAGAAAAAAAACCCAATTGAATTGGGCGAATTAGCATAACAGCTATCCTCATTGCAAAAAAGAGGCTGATGGTCCCTTTAAAATAAGGCTATCATCAGTTTATTCCAAGGAAATCGTGAAAAATCGTGTACAGAATCGTGTACATTATTTGATTTGCCGCTCGACATCGAAATGATGATTTTTTTGATAATTAGATTGATTCTTGCAACATTTCCGTTCTCTTTTCGAAGCAGTTTGTTGTGTGAAAATGTGAATATTTTTCATGTACGCTCTTCCCTTGGCAGATATTTCAGTCTTCTCCTAACCCTCCTTCCAGGTCCCAAGATGCGGTGGTTTCCACTGCTCCTGCTGGCAGTGCCAGCAGTCTGGCCTCAACAACAGCCGAACCAGAACATAGGCAACATCCCCGGACAGCAGACGGGTGCCCAGTCCACTCTTTTCACTGGCAGCGGGGCGAACCCCTACTACGGAGGTATGTCCGTCGTGTTTGTGCGAGTGCTACCAGCGTTGGAGCGGCGCCTGAGAGCAACTGTCAACAATGGCTGCGACTACTAGCGCACGCAGCGACACTAGAGCCACTTTAGCCGATTCCGTATAAGTACGGACTATGGGAAAATATGGGTATTCGGAGGACTAGACATCTGAGAGGAGGTATCGATTGACTGGCAGGGATTAACTACAAAACTTAAGGATGGGCTTCGCCTCCTGCATTGCAACTTTTGTTAAGTTTGGTTCTATGTTTTGTCTGAGTACCATTTCATTCTAATTGATTGGTATCAGGTCTAAAAACGAAATTTGACACCATAGACCGAAACATCTGTTCTTGTTTACAATGATTCAATAAGGAGGGATTTTCATTTAGGAACGGGATCGTAACTAAGTTAATGTTTCAGTAAACTTGGTTCCCTTTGGACCGGAAGTCGGAGATATGAAAGTGAACCCTGGAATGTTGACAGCCGGAATGACCATCGATCTCCACATGTTCTTCCCGTTTTACGGAGGACTTTACAATTACACCACGGTCAGTTGAGATTAGAGTATTCAAATGTTTAGCTCAAGTGCGCTTCTCTGATTATTTTATTGGGTTGATTTTCAGCTCTCCGTCAACGGTTACATGGGCTTTGCCACAGTCCTTGACCAAGGTCCGACCATCAACGTGGGTCCTGACTCGACCGACTGGCCTCGTCAAGAAGACCCCGCCATGATTGCCCCCTATCTCTGCAAACAACAAGTCCCCCAGAATGGGAACCCGGCCATGCGTTCCGGAGTCTACTACCGTCTGGTCCTCCGTCAGTCCCTCTTCGGACAAGAGTCTGGATCCAACCTCAACCAGGGGGCTTCCATGCAGAGGTCTGGGTTCTTCGGTCAGCCGGCTGCTCTCGCCTGCCCTGGAACCCCAGACACCTACGTCCGCTGTGACTCTCAATCTGACTACTTCTTGGATGAAATGATGAGATGGCTGCAGGAGGGAGTGGCCGGAGCCTCCATGTTCAGAGCAGACGCAGCTCTTGTTGTCACCTGGTTCAACACGGCCTCTGCCATCTCCGGAAGATCTGACATTGACGCAGGACAAACCGCCACCTATCAGGTAAATTCGCTCAAAGAGGGTGACTAACCCTGTTTAGGCCATTTGGCTGACTGATTCTCCTGGAAGACTTTCTTACACCATTTTCAACTACGATCGATTGGGTTTCGACGCACAGGACTTCAGAGCCAATTCGAGGAGTGGACGTTGCAGAGCAATTTTCAACGGAGGAAACCACACCGGAGTAGTTGATGTTGATCCTACTCAGGCGTACAAGAATACACCTAAGGTAAGCCGAAGATAATGATTTAAAGTAGCAAAGCAGAGACAGAGAGAGATAGAGAGAGGGGAGAAAAGAGATAGAGGTCTCATCACAAATGCATTTTCTCCAGGTCCTTGCCCAGCGTTCCGGAGTTCCCCATATGGTCCGCGGACGTTACATGTTCCGAGTGGATGACGTCGTGCGTCCAGCCGGTTGCAGTAACAAAACTGGAGGAACATGTAGGTCAAAAGAAGAACATCTTCTAGAAATCATATTCAGACCCAATTATGATCTACCCCA